>JAESUZ010004039.1:0-600000 GCA_017311185.1 Proteles cristata cristata | reverse complement strand
CCACCAGCCATGACATTTGAAAAGTCCCCTGAACAAACAGTAGGACCTAATGCCCCACGTAGGGGTGAAAACACAAGAGGAAACCCTGCTTCTTAAACAAGGTGGTAAAGTCCAGGAACATCTGACAGTCTCCCCAGAGCAGTGTTGGGAAAATTATCACCATTGCATAAAGTTACTAGAAACACTGCATTTTTTCCCTTTCTGATGTTTACAATTTTTAGTCTTTTTTTTTCGAACCTTTATTTTTGTTTGTTTAACATTTACTTTTGAGAGATAGAGAGAGGCAGAACACAAGTGGGGGAGGGGCAAAGAGAGAGGCAGACACAGAATCTGAAGCAGGTTCCAGGCTCCGAGCTGTCAGCACAGTACCAGATGCTGGCCTCAAACCCATGAAGAGTGAGATCAGACCTGAGCCAAAGTCCGAATCTTAACCAAATGAGCCCCCCAGCTGCCCCCTACCTAATGGGTCTTTAACTTTTCTAGTCTGAAAGAAGTGCGTGTTTCCATTAGTTGTTTCTCTGAAGACTTCATGATGGGCTATTACACAGAAGTCCTTACATCTATTACTGACATTCAGCGTCTTCCTAATTACAACTCCATTTATTTGCTAATATTTCATAAAATGAATTATTTCTTCTAAACTAGTAGTTACCTCAAAAACTTATTGAAACAATGAAAAATTATTTTTTTCATATTTTGTCAATTCCAAGGACTGTCTGTCTCCACTTTCTGCAGACTCGGTGCCACTCCAAGGCCCAGTTCCCACGGCAGCCGGACTCAAAGATCTCCCTCTCTGCGGGCACATTATTTCCTGGGGAACACAACTGCCCACTGTCTATTGCTCACTATTTTTCATATACATAATTCTACACTCAGAGCCTTCCAATCGCAATTTTTGAATTGCTACTGCAAATCTCCCAACAGTTTATCCATCTCATCAGTAAAAAAGTATTCCTTAAGGGCCTGCCATGTGCCAAGTATGATGTATTACACAGTATTATGCGGTGGTCTAAAAACACAGAGAAGAGACTGTCTGGTGCCTTCCCTCCCTGGACTCGTCCACCAGCGCTAACACTGGGTGGTTATTACTCCGTCATTCTTATCAGCATCAGGCTATTGAACTTGCTAGGAAATCCACAAAACAGCGGCTTTTGTTACTCATTCTTTAAACGTATCTCTAGTGACATGTGGTTATAAAATCTGTTCTGAAATCTCTATCGTAGATACAGTGCTACCAAACTCTAAAGGTGCATAATACTTTGTTTTATTAAACTCTCTGATAAAATGATTATTTGCATGTGTAGGTTAGTCCCTTTTGCATATTATGATTATTTGTATATTTAGTTATAGTCCCATTTTGACTGTGTTTCAAAGCCAGAATCAATGCCCTACTCATCTGTTTATTTTGTTTGGACGTGGCCTCATGTCCTGTAGAACTTAAGTCCATACATATTTCACCACTGATTTTGTCCTTCCTATATTTGCTCCACTCAATGATTATTTTCTTAGATCTGTCAGGTGTTATTAAAAACCCTATGCTTCCTTACTGTCCATATTCATCAATATTCATATCTATAATAATAAATCCAAAAAATAATTTAATGTCCCCAGTACTATAATAAAGCCATAGAAACATATGAAAGATGAGACACCTTTAGTTCATTTAATTCATTTAGAAGAACTCAATCAGATTCATAATCTCCCTGTGGGTAGGCATTCATAACCAATCATATTTTATTCAGAGAAACTCCTTGGGAGAAAGAACATAGCTGTGCCAACATGACACATACAAATGAACAAATGGCTAAATTAATGTATATTAATAAAAAAAAAACAGCAGATAATAGAACACTTTCGGTCTATAGGAAAAATAACCGCTAACTTCAGTTGAAAGCGGAGAAATTATCAGGAACTTTGACTATCATTTCCTTCTATCAGCCTCAAGGACCCTGTCACTCACCATAAAATTAATGTGTTTTCTTTTTCCCTTTCTCTTGGAAAAAGATGGAAATACACAAGATTTCTGTAAAACATCACACTCTGGTAAGACTCATCAAAATATGGGTACAACTTCCCAGACAGATGACTTTTGTATTGTTGCATCAAATAGTATTTTAATATTTGCACACTACTTGCATATATTCTTTGTCCACAAATTTTACTACATTCTGTTTAACATACTAAGCAGTGAGGGATTTGCTCTTTGCAGCAGCCTCAAATTAAGCAATAGGGTCATTGCTGCATTCATATAAGTGATCATTTTCATTTTTGCCTTAAGAGGGTTTACCAGAAACATTCTGCTATCCTTCAAAGACACCCATTTGTGAGGGAAAGTCTTGTCTAACAGCCCCAAAAGTAAATTTAATAGCTGCTCAGACATATGACAAATAAAAATTTCTCAAAATTTTCAGAAAACCCACGTGATGATATTTGAGTCATCTGCACTAGCTTTAAGGAGAGAATAGAGGAGTAATAAAAATGCCTTTTGGGCACAACCTGGGTGGCTCAGTCAGTGAAACATCCTACTTTGGTTCAGGTCCTGATCTTGTGGTTCATGAGTTCGAGCCCCGCGTCAGACTCTGTGCTGCTGGCTCAGAGCCTAGAGCCTGCTTCAGATTCTGTGTCTCCCCTCTTTGCCCCTGCCCTGCTCTCTCACGCTCTCTCACAAATATAAATAAAAACATTAAACCAATTTTTAAGGGGCTACGGGGTGTCTGAGTTGGTTAACCGTCCAACTTTGACTCAGATCTGATCTCACCATTCCTGAGATCGAGGCCCACATAGGGCTCTGTGCTGACAGCTCAGAGCCTGGAACCTGCTTTGGATTCTGTGTCTCCATCTCTTTCTCTGCCCCTCCCCTGCTCCCTCATGCTTCCTGTCTCCCTCCCTCTCCCCCTCTCTCTCCCTTGCTCACTCTCTCTCTCTTTCTCTCTCTGTCTCTCTCTCTCAAAAACAACAACAACAAGGATTTTTTTTTTAAATGCTTTTTAACTGGCCTCTAAAAACTCTGGGTAATAGAAATTTCAGTTTAATTATACATTTTTTAAGAACTCACATTAGGCCTAACTTAAAGAAAGACATCAACCCTAATTCTGGCAGGCATTTAATAAAAAAAAATAATGTTATGAAAAGGCAGGAAATAATTGACATGGAATGGTCTAGATCTGAGCGATTTTCCAGCCTGCTGACCGCACTGATACTGCAGCCTCAGCAACACCCTGTAACGAGTAGCTCCCACGGCACACAGACCAGATCGTTTCGCGAAAGGCAGATGAGGGATGGGAAACCACTTTAGATGCAACATTTCTGTGGAAACTTAATTGAAAAAGTCATACGAGTGAAGATAACGTGAAGAGGCTGTGCATGAAGCTCTCTCTTTCTTCCAGTTTGAGCACATGGCCCCGTCCCCTTGCTAAACACATCGCTGTGATGTCCTGATGTCCCCAGTGGCAAGGGTAATACAGATCACATCTCGATACATTACTGACTTAAAGTCATGGGGTTGGGGGCACAGAGAGCTGGCTCTTCGGGAACTGTAATTTCACTTATACTCGATGCTGCTCTTGTTAGTAAAACCTGACACCTTGCAGGATTGTTCCTCTCCTTTACCTTCTTGACAGTCTCACGCGTCAGTGGAATATTTAAGATTAATTAGAATGGGTTAGTAAATTACATGAACAAAATGTTATATGATAAATATTCATCAACGGTGTCAAACTCCAAAGTCTGCAAACTTTAAAAGCTAGTGTATTAGAATAGTATTAGCAGAGTTCAAATACTTAAAAAATGCTTTTTTCTTACAAGTTTGTATCAAAGATTCATTCATATATAGGGAAGCTTGGGGGGCTCAGTTGGTTAAGTGTCTGATTTTGGCTCAGGTCATGATCTCGCAGTTTGTGAGTTTGAGCCCCACAAAGGGCTTTGTGCTGACAGCTCAGAGCCTGGAGCCTGCTTCCGATTCTGTGTCTCCCTCTCTCTCTGACCCTCCCCTGCCTTCTCTCTTTCTCTCTTCATCAAAAATAACAAACATTAAAATCATCTCTGCTTGAAGTGTCATGAGTAGAGTAAATGTGTGTGTGTGTGTGTGTGTGCACGTGTGTGTGTGTGTATGCTTGCGTATGTGTGTACACACACGACATTGGCTGTTATTTATAAAATTTTGTGAACTGGGGCGCTTGGTGGCTCAGTCAGTTAAGCGTCCGACTTCGGCTCAGGTCATGATCTCAAAGTTTGTAGGTTCGAGCTCCACGTCAGGCTCTGTGCTGACAGCTCAGATCCTGGTTCATATTCTATGTCTCCCTCTCTCTCTGACTCTCCCCTGCTCACACTCCGTGTTTCACCCTCTCAAAAATAAACAAACATTAAACAAATTTGAAAAAAGAAAATCTTGTGTATAGTTTACAACTGTTACTTAAATGTAAAAACTTTAATCAGTCTGATTTAACTGTAACAGATTATATATTAAGTTTATATATTATTTCTGATACTTCAGGTATTTTCTTACACTTATGAGAGTCACTCCCACTTTCAGAGAACTCAGAGGCAAGGAGGGAAGATGGACAAGTAAATAGATTAAATGCACTTAGAAAATGTAATGCTGGTTGCAAATACAATGCCCTTTGAGAATAATAGGGAGAAAGTGACAGCATCAAGGTCTGAGAGGTGGAGGGTGTTTGGGGAGGTGTGGTTAGGGCAATATTCATGGAGAGCGACACTGGGCAAAAATGAATTGTGAGTTATAATTTCTTGGCTATAACTCCCCTAGCCTTCAAAAAAGAAATGTTTTCCTTCTCATTTTGTAGCAGAGTCTATTCCAAATCTGTATTTTACTTTGGTTTTAGAGTTTACATTTCTACATTCGAAGTCCAGGATAATTTCAGGTATCAGAGAAATCTAGTAGGAAATATGTTTTCCCTGATCTCCAAAACATGAGTTTGGGCAAGATTTTAATTAGCAAATAATATGTTTTCTGTGTTACCAAGTTGAAATCATGTAACCAGTGGTGAAACCTTGGTCTTACGATAATGATGTATCAGCAGTACAAGGCACTATTACAGAAATAAGAATACTTCACACATTATTTTGAAGAAAGATACCATGAATCAACAGGTGGTCATTATCGCTAGACCTCTGAATGTCCTGACACTTCCTGCATAGTTAAGGAAAAAAAGGTGAAAATAATGAAAAACATTAACCATTCTTTCAAAAGAGAACACCTGAAAAGCATAAAAGCTTTAAGATAAAGAAGTAAACTCATGGTCTAATGCATTAAAAACTCAACCTGAATTCTGTTCAATAGAAATAAGTGTCCAGAGCAAAGAAATACTTTTAAGAAATATGTAAATAACAACAAAAATGTCTATCCATCCATCTACCTGTGATAGATGAATGGATGGATGGATACATAGATAGATAAAATGATTAATGGAGCAAATAGCACTTTAGAGTAAAACCCATATCTGTCATAATATTAATTTTACAAAAACTAGTTACACACATTATAGTCTAGGAAAGAGTGTCCAAATTGCACATCATGAATTCTCAATCAAGTGATGTGCCATGGCTTTTTTAAACTCACAGTTGCTCTCTTCCTAATTTCTCATTTAAAATTCACATCCCCAGTCATTTCAATGAACTAAATCTTTTCAAGTATTCTCTCCTATTATATAAGAGAGAAAGAGAGAGAGGGAGAGAGGGAGAGGGGGAGGGAGAGAGAATGAGAGAGAGAGAATGTGCACATAAGCACAGGAAAGGGAATGAGAGCAGGAGACAGAGAATCCCAATCAGGGTCCATGGTCAGCATGGACCTCAACATGGGGCTTGATCCCATGATCCTGGGATCATTACATGAGCTGAAATCAAGAGTCAGACACTCAACCGACTGAGCCACTGAGGAGCCCTTTAAGTATTTTTATTTTAAATTAGTGGGTGTTAATATATACTTAAGTTTTCAGTGTTCAAGATCCATTAAAACTCTTAAATCTAAATTGAAATTTAACTAATTAGCAATTCTTTAAAATCATCATATGCTACAAAGCAGCAATCTTAAACCCAGAATCTGTATTCATATTAATGTTTGTATATTTATTTATATCATGTCCTCTGTTTCCATGCTAGCTTCCCAAACTCTGAAGGTACTATTCACTATATGAAAGGGAAATGGAAATTGATGCTAAAATAAATGAATTAGCTCTTTTCGGGTCACAAGGCATAAAGACTTAAAATAAAATTCAAACCAGGGGCACCTGGATGGCTCAGTCAGTCAAGCGTCAAACTCTTGGATTTGACCCAGGTCATGATCTCAGGGTTCATGAGTTTGAGCTCCACATTGGGCTCTGTGCTGACAGATGCTTCAGATTCTCTCTTTCCTTCTATTTTTTCCCCTTTCCTGTGCTCACTCTCTCTCTCGAAATAAATAAGTAAACTTGAAAAAATTAAAAAATAAAATACATAAAATAAAATAAAACCATTTCTTTGATGTCAAGCTTAGTGATCTCTTCTTCCCAATAATTCCAGGAAAATAGTACACTTTGTAATTAAATTAATATACTTTTAAAATACAAATATCTGATCTCGGGGGCATTATTTGCAAAGATATCAATCATACTTAAGTATGATTTACCTCTGGTAAGTATTTATATATGAATCAAAATATATATTGTGTGAGAAATTAAAAAAAAAGAGAGAGAGAAATAGTAACAAACTGGTCAAAATTTGTTCCAGCAGATGGGGCGCCTGGGCGGCTCAGCCAGTTAAGTGTCTAACTTGATTTCGGCTCAGGTCATGATCTCACACCTGATGAGTTTGATCCCTGAGGCAGGCTTCAGCTCAGAGTCTCCTTGGGATTCTCTCTCTCTCTCTCTCTCTCTCTCTCTCTGCTCTGCTCTTCTCCTGCTGTGTGTGCACTCTCTCTCTCTCAAAATAAACTTTTTTTTTTAAATTTCTGATAGAAGCAGCATCAGAAATATCTGTTGTCCTTCCCCATGGGAGGAGCCTACATTCCTGCACATTCAAGGTCAGGCCTGCCTATGTGGCCTGTGAGGTCTCTCCCTATAGCAGAGTATATGTATCTACCACTTACATCAAGAGTGATCATAAGACTTGCTCTGACCAATAAAATGTGTCACTCCTGAGTAAATTATGACATAGTTTCAATGATGTCTTTTCCTTTTGCCCCGAGACATACATAGTCCCAAATAGGGGCTGTTCCTTCAACAATAAAATGGAATGAAGACGAAGCAGAAGCAGTGATGCACCTGACCCACAAAAGACACGAACCCTGGACATGCTGTGTTCCCACTTGGGGACTGTTTCCTATCACATAGCGTTGCCTACACTGATACACGCCTGATATTTAACCTACCTACGGGGCATGAGGAAAAAAAAAAAAAAACAGAAAACAAAAAATAAAAACAAGAACACAAAAACATCTTTTGCTTTCATTTTTAAGAAGGAATCATGACACTGTGCTTACTTTAAGATATCTATTATTAAAAACTAATGAATAAAGTATCTATCATTACCGAGTTCTAACAAGAAAGCGCTACCTTCCTCACAGAGAGAGCCACAAAAGAAAAAGGAAAACGTGTTCTCAGGAGGGAAGTTACACACGCACACACACAACTACCGCATGTACAACATCCGGATTTGAAATAACGTGAACACTTAAGGAGGCAAAATTACCTAAATCAGCAGTGATCAAGTCTTGTCTTCGAACTGGCATGACCGTCACCCACTAAGAATTTGGGAGAAATTCAAACTCTCTTCCCTGCCCCAAACCCACTGCCTGGAAGCTGAGGGACGGGAGCTAGGAACCTACCTCAGCAGGCCGGCCACATAACGTCTCGGGATGGAGCGCGGACAGCCCTCAGAGCTCGCTCCCAAGGAAGGTTCGCGCAGGCTCGCTCAGGAAACCGCCCTTTTCATGCTGGGACTTACAGGTGCCCAGGAGTAGAACTTCTAACACTGTCTTGGTTTATATTATTGTTATCATCTCCGTGAAGAGAGTCTTTTAACTTACTGGTGGTATTTATTTCATCTCCCAGCATTTTTATGAATTCAGTTCAGGCACAACTTATTGTCTTTATTCAGCTCAGCAGAGAGGCTTTCCTTTTGTGCATAAGGTTAAAATGAAAAAAAAAAATGTTGGAGATTATAAATAGAAATGTGCATTCTGTTATCTTCATTCATCACGATCCTGTTACCTTTTTCAGTGGTATATTTAACGAATAACTAACTGAACTCCCAGTATGCGCTAAGGGGCGCTGCTCAGAGTGCAGAACGGCAGCATAAGGCAGAGGCTTCCGCCCACTCACCCCTACTTCCACATTCTTCACAGTAACTTCTCAGCGCAAGTGCAAGTGATCAGAATGCATTTTCAAATGAAACTCTTAGTCCTGGGGTCACAGAGTCTACATTTTTTATGCTGTTTATATCTTCAAAGAACCCAGGCTGTTGTTCTGTCTCTGAGTTGCAAAACCAATTCTAGCAGAGCACCAGGAACCACGGCTTTTATACGCAACGGAGGTGTTGCAGTATTGGATTTCTTCATGTATTTATATCAACTCCTGAACACAGAATAAAAAGTACTCTCTGGTCACCTAGACTATGCCTTTGGAAAACACGTCAGCTTAAACACTTCCTTCTCAAAGATGTAGTAGAAAACAAAAAACAAAAAACATTGCTGAGCAATATTTCTTTCTCAGGAAATAAAAGCAATATAATTATCTCACAGTTATGCAAGTTGTGGTCATGACAAAATTAACGTAAGGTTATGGTTTTTCCTCGTATAAGTCATATTCTCATAAAGGAAGAGTAAAGGGCTGGGAAAAATATGAACAGAGAATTATTTCATTCACTCATGTATCCATTCATTGAACACAACTGTTGAGCGCAGGCCAGGCTACACCAGCTACACTAGGTAATGAGGTTGTAACTTGAGCAAGACAGACAGATGAGCTGTCTATTCTCTGAAAGCTTACAGTTGAGTCAACCTGTGAAGAGTGCTGTCATAATTTAAAGTATTACTTGTGGGAGTGTCTGGGTGGCTCAGTCAGTTAAGCATCTGACTTTGGCTCAGATCATAATCTCATGGTTCTTGGGATTGAGCCCAGTACTTGGCTCTGCTCTGATAGCGAGGAGCCTGCTTGGAGTTCTCTCTCTCCCCTTCTGTCTCTGCCCTTCCCCTACCCTCTCTCCTTCTCTCAAAATAAATAAATAAACTTAAATAAATAAATATTACTTGCAATAAAATTTTAAAAAGATGCTTAGAGGAATGTTGAATAAAGGGAAGGTTAATAACTGGTTTGATATACTAAATCACTAACAGTTATGACCTGTAGAACTCTTTTCCATCTAGCAGGAAATCTGTTGCCACGCCGACATCATGGTCAGTTTTGAACAATGAAGGGAAGGTTATTTTTCGTTGAAACACCTAAAGAAAATCTCTATCTGTCCCTTCATTTTTAATTGAACTTTCAATGATCATTTGAATGTCTGCAATGTAACTGTTGACCTATTTCCCAAGATAGTTCCAGATATGACTATTTACCTAGAGGTTTAAGAAACACAATCTTTAGGTAGACGCTATTTATTCTGGTCAGTTAGGCATAACTGAAGAGATACTGGATGGCTGTGAAGAATATCTGTCAAAACAGCCCTCCAGTACATGGGATCTACAGGTTAACACACACAGAGATACCCAGGCAATGACACTACTAGTGTGACCTCAGGCTCACACGCTCTAGGTTTGATCCTCAGGTTTGGTCATTTACAACATGAATGACTTTGGCCAATTTTCTTAAATTCTAGGTTTGAGTTACCTTAACTACAAAATGAGAATAATAATTGTAGCTAATTAGAACTTCTAATATGATAACCCAGGTAAAGAACATAGAAAGTACCTTGCATATTAAATGTCCAATTCATTTTAGGAATTATTTTTAGCATTCTTCATGATAAATTCATGTACCATTTCATCTAAACAAAGCAAAACACTTTCATAAAAGTTTCATTTTCCCCAAAGCTGTACTATCAAATGCTCTACATTTAGTCTTTCTCTTTTATTTATTTTTCTTTCAAATCTTTTGTCATTTCCTTCAAATGTTGCCAAAGTAATGACTGGTAGTCCTTATGTAGTCAGTCTAAAAATGCTACAGGATTCAAGTTTTCAAGAATTCTTCTTATTGCCAATTCGTGACGGGGGAGGGATTATTTGATGTGCTCTGGTAGCCATTAATATTTGTTATTATTGGGGTGCCTGGGTGGCTCAGTCGGTTAAGTGTCTGACTTCGGCTCAGGTCATGATCTCACTGTTTGTGGGTTCGAGCCCCAAGTCGGGCTCTGTGCTGACTGCCAGCTCAGAGCCTGGAGCCTGCTTCGGATTCTGTCTGTCTGTCTCTCTCTCTCTCTCAGAAATAAATAAAAAACATAATTTAAAAAAAAATATCTGTATTATTGCTAACATGTAATGCATTAATTATAAACAATATTCCTAATGATGGTAACACGTTTTACTCAGTAATTTTTTCAGTAATTTATATTCAAAGAAAGGTAGCAATTCTATAACTTTATGACTAATTATATATGATATTCCCTAGATTATAATGTTCATACATGTCAGTTTTCTTGCGATCGTTTGAGTTTGTACCTATTAATACTGATATTATCTACCGATGTCCCAATAAAATTGTTATTTAAATAATAAATTTATGTTCACATTACATATATTAAATAATGCAGTATTAATAATAGCATATCAAATACTAATAAAAAATTTTAAGAATAATTATTTTCCTTAAAGTTGTGTTACTGAGACAAGACATTTTATGTGGAAATGTTAGTTTGTAAAAACAGAGTGTAGATGCATTTAGATAAGTCAGAGAGTGAGATTCGTGAAAGCTTTGTCATGACTTCTGATATGGTACACTGAAGTAATACCATTTTTTCTATCAGTTTGTGTTTAAATCTTTATTATTAAAATAATTTAATCCATTTATTTTTACAAGGTACAGAATAATACTAAACAAGTACTTCATTAAAACTTAATCTCAGAAAGGCTGGGTGGCTCAGTACGTTAAGCATCCGACTTTGGCTCAGGTCATTATCTCAGGGTTTGTTAGTGCAAGCCCCACTCCAGGCTCTCTGTTGTCACTACAGAACCCACTTTGGATCCTCTGTCCCTCTCTCTCTGCCCCTCCCCCACTCACACACTCCCTTTCTCTCAAAAATAAACATTAAAAAAGAGGAAGTCAATTTCTCCTCCTATCCCTCAGTCCCAATTACCAAGTTTCCCTCTCCAGACCTAACTACTATTACTAGTTTCTACTTCTGTCATTTCAAAGGTTTGGTGTCATTCTCTGACTTAAACTGACAATAAACTCATAGAACTTTAGAAAATATAGAAACTAACAGTCACTGACCCCAATTCCCTGTTCCCATAGAGGAGAAATATGTGTCATAGACATGGTAGCTGATCTGCCCAAAGTCAGCTACTGACAAAGCTTGGGCTTTTCCTGTCAAACTCCTCTGTTGCTCCTGACCCCTGGGTGGGATCACTTTGTTAATGATAAGAGGGATTTACGTATATTTACACGCACCCAGCACACTTGGATTCTAGTGCCCATTTGCTTTCTTATTATCTTTCTGGCCTTGGGGAAATAGCCTATTGCTTTGCTCAGGCTACTTCAGAGTTTTATGTTGATAGGAAGGATCAAAGGGAAAAAAAATGTAAGGATACCCTGCAGTGTAAGATGAAGGAAAAAAAAAACTTAAAAAAGAAACAAAGAAACAAAAAGCAGTGTGGAAATGAGCAGTGACTTTAAGAAATATGTTGAGAAAACATCTGAGTATCCAAGATTGTTTCATCATAAATATTCTGTTTAAATAGTAATTTCACAAATCCCTGAAAATAGTGCAATTCTTCTAATGCCAAAATCACCGGTGACCACAGATCGTTTGCTTTGAATAGCAAGAGTGTAATATTCTCAGACTAGTTGCAACTGATGAACAATACAATCTAATATGCAATAGTGAAGACTTAATTTGAATATTTTAGGGAGGGGTTGAATATAAATGTTGATGTTTGAATGCAAACTACCAATTGGGTGAGACGCACAAACAGCCTCATCTCTAATGGTAAAGGCTGAGAACCTAACATGCAAACAGCAGTCACCAAAGGACATTATAACCCTATAATAAATGGCTGACAGATCCCAAACCTTTCTAAGCTATATAAACTACAGGATGGAAAAGAAAAAACAAAACAAAACATACTTCCAACATGATTTTTTATTCAAGAGTTCACACTTGACTGCCAGCCTAATTAGGTATTGCTATAGAAGTTCACCTGATAGGTATCTCAGTACAAAGTAGTGCTCTGAAGATCTAGAAGGTGCAAGGCTCAATTTCACAGCATTTCATTTTCAATTCCTCTGGTATAAAAGCATGCTAACCCAGCACTGACAGAAGTAGAGCTACACCAGGACGGTGCATGAGCAGGATTCAAATGAATCCTGTGACAGGAGGAATTACCATCTGGTTCAGAGTGTTTGTGGAAGCCACTCGACTTCAGCATTAACATAAGGCAAGGGACAAAAAGTCTTTGTCAAGAAAGAGAACTCTGCAATCGTGTGTATTAACAGAAACTACTTAATAAAGACCCAAAGCACCCAGGGTTCACAGGATGAGGCAGGAGGCTCCATTCTATTGGCTTTGTGGGACACGTATTTGAAATGCCATTGTTGTATTAGCTAAGGAATTGACAGGTTTCTGATCATTCTTGGCCTCACTGTCCTGATGTGCACAGAACATATAATAATAGTACAAACAGCTCAGAGTTGATGGGGGTTCAGCAAGAAAACACATGCAAAGTGTTCAGAAAATGGAGCTGGTGCTCAGGACAGGTTAACTATGGTGACAAAGGTGTTCAACCATTTCCGCATGAGGAAGAAGCACTGTTTCTATTCAGAAAGTCTTTGTTGATTTACCTGGATTGACTGACTGAGTCTTTGTGGCTGTTGCAGTAAAGGGAAAAAAACTAAATACAAGCAGTGGGGGGTATACTAAAGGCTCTGGTGGTGGATAAGCACTAGATCAGTTGACTGGAAATGTACATAACTGGTAGGAAGTCGGTTGCTCAACCAACGCGCACTTGGAAAAGGGCCAACCACTGGATAACATTATTTCCTGGACCATGGAGTTGGCTATGTAAGAAAACTACACCTAATGTCTGGGAATAAAGTACACTAGACTTTCCAGAGTGCCCAGGTGGCTCAGTTGGTTAAGCTGAAGTCATGGTCTTCAGCTCAGGTCATGATCTCATGGTTCATGAGTTTGAGCCCCATGTCAGGCTCTGTACTGACAGCTTAGAGCCTAGAGCCTGCTTTGGATTCTGTGGTTCCCCTCTCTCTGCCCCTTCCCTGATCATTCATTCCTTCATTTGTTCCCTCTCTCTCTCTTGCAAAAATAAAGTTTAAAAAAAGATAAAGTACACTAGACTTTCTGTACAGTCACCTGTTTACCACCAGTACACACTTTGATAGAACATACTGCCATGTTTTTTTTCTTACCCAAAAAGGAGGCAGCTCAGGGCTAAAATACAGGCTGGCAAAGACAGATTTTGTTTAAATCACTGTAGACAGAACTGTTTTTAACTCATTGGCTTTCAAAGCCCTGTGTGCCCATCACTTTTGATTTGTCTAGTCTTATCCCATTCTCTTACTTTACTATAATCCATTATAATCTTCATAATTAATTTCCATTCCTCCCCCAAATTCCATCATTGACTCCCAATCATCACTTAGCAGTTTAAGCAGCAGCTCCTGGGAGAAACTTTTCCTGACTCCACAGTCTAACTTTCCCCCTTCTGTCCACCCCAACAGGATTCTGCCTTATTTTTTTGTCCCCCCCCCCAATATGTGTGAAATGATCCCATTTATACAGGAACTTGTTTATCATGTTCCTTTGTGTTGGTTACCATATTATCCTTCTGTACTTGATCACCTTTGTTCAGTGAAGGTCAATTAATAGAGTATTGAATGAAGTAATAAATAAATGGGTCTGAAGGAAATGAGCCAAATATACTTAATTCCTATACTGGTCTCTGTCCTGTGTTATTATCAGATGAAGACCTACATCGTGGAGAGTTCTGGCTCCACCCACAGTCCAGATCTTTCTTTTTCCTCCCTCTTCTAATTTGCCATGTGGTCTCTAATCTTTGAACTGTTTCTTTTCTTTCGTGATTGCAATTCCCTTTCCATTACTTGCTTATTCTGGTATTCCACAACAAATGTGAAGCACCAAAAAAAAAAAAAAAAAAGGAATGGAGGGAGGGAGGGAGGAAGGAAGGAAAAAATAAAAACCACCACCAAACACTGGTATTTTTGTTCTTGAATAAAAAATTCTTGAATTTTGTTCAAGAATACTACTACCTGAGGATAAATCTGAATTTTGTCATTATTTGTATTCCTATTTTTCAAGTTCCTATAAGGCTAAGCAATTATTCTTATGTGTACCAGGAATGTTTTTTTACCAAGAGCTGACTGGAGCCCTGATTTTCTTCCACAAGCCCCACCCCATGAACACCCCTCATAAGAAGCTGTGGGAAGACTGAAGACCAAATATGGATCAGACAGCAGACAGGCACCCTTTTCTCTTCCAAACTGTCCCCCTTCCCAAATGTAGACCTCTTCCCCTCCAAGCACAGACCCAGAGCGGTCCCCAGCGTCCCTAGGCTAACTGGATTACCCCTTCCTTTTCCATTTCTCACCATGGGGAGTCCCAGGGCAAAAGAACTAAAATTGTATTCACTGGGTTATATTTATCTTCCCTTACCCTGTTTTTATTCCCATTTTATTACTTGTATTCCATTTTTAAATGATCTTTAACTTCTTAACATTCAAAAAATTTTTATGTCTCATTATCTATAAATTCTTGTCCTTTTTCTTTTTATTACATTATCAAGTTTTAAATGTTTTTGTTGTTAACTTGGACCTTCTATCTCTTTTCTCAATTATATCTTAATTTTTTGTATCTTTTGTGTTGTATATATTTTGATATGTTGTTCATTCAAACAACATACTGTATCTATAAAAAGCATTTGGAATCACCAAATATCTATAGTTAAATATTTCTACCTGCATATGGAGAGTAGATATGCGTGTGTGTGTGTGTGTGTGTGTGTGTGTGTCTGAGAGAGAGAGAGAGAGAGAGAGAGAGAGAGAGAGAAAGGAGGTAATTTTGCTTCTTTCACAGGAATTTCCTTTTATCTGGGGTGCCTGAATTCTTCAGTCAGTTAAGTGTCTGACTCTTGATTTTGGCCCAAGTCATGATCTCAGGGTTCATGGGATGGAGCCCCATGATGGACTCCATCTTGAGCATGAAGTCTTCTTAATATTCTCTCTCTCATTCTGTTTCTCTCTCATTCTGTCTCTCTATCATTCTCTCTCTCTCTCTCTCTCTCTCTCTCTCTCTCTCCATCTCTCTCGGCACCTGGGTGCGTCAGTCAGTTAAGCGTCCCACTTCGGCTCAGGTCATGATCTTGTGGTCCCTGAGTTCAAGCCCTGCATCGGACTTTGTGCTGACAGCTTGGAGTCTGGAGCCTGCTTCAGATTCTGTGTCTCCTTCACTCTGCCCCTCTACTGCTAGCGCTCTCTCTCTCTCTCAAATAAATATTAAAATAAAGATTCCCTCTCTCTCCCCCTCCCCAAACGCTTTCTCTTAAAAAAAATAATTTTCTTTTATCCTACTTTATTCTGTCCTATTCTTTTAATGTTCATTTATTTTTGAGAGAGAGAGCACAAGTAGGGAAGAGGCAGAGAGAGGGAAACACGTAATTCGAAGCGGGCACCAGGCTCTGAGCTGTTAGCACAGAGCCCAACATGTGGCTCAAACCCACAGACGCGAGATCATGATCTGAGCTGAAGTTGGACATCAAACTGACTGAGCCACCCAGGCGTCCCTCCAATCTATTTTAAGCTTCAACTGTCCATTTATAATTTTCCCTTCTTTGCTCCAGTGTATCCCACCTAATATATTCCAATATATACTTGTGCATGTAATATATATCTGTATGTCCTCTTACTGTGTATGTATATACGTTCCAAACAAATTCTTATTAAGTTTCTCACATTGGGCTGGTGTAGATAAAATACAGAGTCTCTCCGCCTTAAAATGGAGAATGTTTCCTCTATTACACAGTTTCATACATATATTCTAGAAAGATTACCTGTGGGGAAGCTCATATTCATTTTAGGAATCATGAATATCATCAATATCCTTTAGGCTCCTTATTGAATGAATTCAACCTCAGAGCATCCTTGGTCTTACACAACTGTATGCTTTTTCCTCTGTTCCTATACAAGATTAATTTTGTGATGAATGTCTGACCAGCTGGAGGGCAACGTGGCCAAAGGATGAAAGCACACAACAATATGGAAGCCCTTCTACCCTCTGTGTCACTATGAAGAGACGTCCCATCCTGCCGCTTCTCACCTATGTGTATCTTACCTCCTACGTTAGTACCAAGCTTCTGCAAAACCGCTGTTTATGCATCTCATTTTTGTATCTGCCCCTGAAATGACTCCATGCAGAAAATACAACAGGTAGCAGAATTAGCATGGGAGAGAAGTCATGCTCTACTTGTAGTCGGCACTGAGCACACACGGGTTACCTACCTAACCCCTCTGCACTAAGTCAGATACATGAGGAGTCGCCCGAACAGGTATAATGGATGAATCAGTTACAACATAAATATTCAAAGTTACACACAAGGTTGAGGCCGGCATTAGTCTCTGATCCCCCGTGTGAAGGTGCTGGGGTTACAACATAACCTCCTCAGGTCTCAGATCTCATTGCGTGATTCTTTTGTTTGTTTGTTTGTTTTTTTGTTTTGTTTTTTTTAATGTTTTATTTATTTCTGAGAGAGAGAGAGAGACAGCCTGAGCGGGGCGGGGGGTGAGGGGGTCAGAGAGAGAGGGAGACACCGAATCTGAAATAGGCTCTAGGCTCTGACCTGGCAGTCAGCACAGAGCCGGACACGGGGCTTGAACCCACCAACCGTGAGATCATGACCTGAGCCGAAGTTGGACGCTTAACCGACTAAGCCACCCAAGCACCCCTCCTTGCATATGATTCTAACAGCGCTGGCACTAATCTCTCTCTAAGAAGTCTGTAATGATGATTAAGAAGATAATGCATGTAAAATGCTTAACTATTCACAAATATTAGCACCTAATAAATGTTCTTTAATGTTTTTGTTGCATATAAATTTAAAGCAATTTTATATTTTGAAATGATGCCTATAATAAAAGATAGAATAATGGAAAAAGTAATGTTCAGCATGAAGCTATGGCTCAAATTTTGTTCTGTAAAGCAAATGCTTTTTACATTTAGTGGCATGTAATAAAGTGAAAAAGAATTAGGTAAATTAGAACAATTTATCGCTTTACTCCATATTTCCAGTTTTCAACTCTATTGCACATTGTATCACCATAGAGTTTAAGGTAATAATAAAAATAATAGAGTACTCATAATGTGACACATTAATAGTCCTAGCTGATTACTAAAGATAGCAAACTTTTCGGAAATATCCTTTTCAATTTTCTCAACCGTTACTGCATTCCACAGTTGCAGGTAATCACTCTGTGAGTATTTGAACAAAAATACTGTAAAATATGGGTTTAGTGAACTAATTTGACAAGAAAAAAGGAAATAGGGGAAACAGAATAAGAGAATTATGGGCTCAAAATTATTTGATTTTGAAATAGGAATTTGGAAACCAAGACCATTCTGATGCACTAAGAATATTTAATAGCTTATTTTATTTAATAGAAGAATAATAATTGCTGGTATTTGTGGACACTGTAATAAGAGATTTATGTTATGTGAATAATCTAATTTATTATCAAAACGATCCAATGCAATGTACAATACCATGAAACTCATAATTATGAGCCTCATATCAGGCTTAAAACCTAAGGTTCAGAGTGTTTATTCTTTTATTATTATTATTTTTTTTTACAAATAGTTTATTGTCAAATTAGTTTCCACATAACACTCAGTGCTCATCCCCACAAGTGTCCTCCTCCATGCCCATTCCCTATTCTTTTATTATTTCTTTGACTATTTATCTTTGAGAGAGAGAGAGAGAGCGAGAGCGACAGCATGCACTAGCAAGGGAGGGGCAGAGAGAGAGAGACACACACACACACAGAATCTCAAACAGGCTCCAGGCTATGAGCTGTCAGCAGAGCCCAACATGGGGCTTGAACTCACAAGCCGTGAGGTCATGGCCTGAACTGAAGTCAGACACTTAAATGACTGAGCTTCCCAGATGTCCCTAATGTTTATTTATTTCTGAGAGAGAGAAACAGCTTGTGAGCAGGGGAGGGGCAGGGAGAGAGGGAGTTACAGAATCCAAAGCAGGCTCCAGGCTCCAAGTAGTCAGCACTGAGCCCGATGTGGGACTTGAACTCACAAACCGTGAGATCATGACCTGAGCAAAAGTAGAACGCTTAACTGACTGAGCATCCGTGGCGCCCCTTGGAGTGTTTACTTAAATTGCCCAACAGCATATTTGACCATTTTGACTTCTGAAATTCGGCTATGTAGCTTCACAAGCCATGGTTGGAGCTACTGTGACCTTCCATGTCGGAAATTATTTCCTGTCAAGTGAGAAGGGGTACCATTGGGTGATCAGAACAATTTCCTGAATAACACTTTCTCCAGTTCAGTCAGGAAATTGAGGGTGTGACAAACACAGCTCTTTCTTTGGGCTAGGGAACTCATTATGCTAAATGACCCTATATGCTGTTTGGACACCCCTAATTCTCCTGTTCTTTTCTTTTACATTCCACTTCTGAACCAACATCTCTGACATTTGTCATGTTGGTGGTGAGAATGTAATTATATAACCACACTGAGACCTCTGCCCAATAGAACATTACTGTGCCATAGTCTTCTTCTCCCTCGTTACTGAAGAAGAGAAAGAGGGAAAATTGTTACTTTTTTTTTCTGTAAAATGTGTGTTTCTTTTGAAGAAGGCGTATGTCTTGTATTACTAAAATTAATTGGCAGATTTACTGTAAAGCAGAACCAACAGATGTGTGTAAACATTATAAATCACATTAAAAGTGTTCAAATCAACCTGTTTATTTCATTTCATGGAATTACAAGTCAAGATCTCCATAAAGCTGTCCAAATTATTGCCACGTTCACACATACTTCATAATCTGACACTCAAATGGAAAGAGTCATGTTTCTGGGACTTCAAAGACATTAAAAGGTAAACAACTGATAAAAAATATGCTATTTTTCACAAAGGGCTGCTGGCTTGAATATTTCATATTTTGCTGGAACAAGACGGGATATTAAATATTCTAATTTTCATGCACTTTAGATGATGCAGTCCAGAATCAACTGATACAGCATGTGATCATACCATGTGCAAATAATAGTTCTTATTTTATAAGATTGTCGGATTCAAGCAGAAGGGCACTCTTAGAAAGCCATGAACTTATACTGCACAAACACTACTGTGTGTCAGGAACACATACAGTGGGGATATCAGGACAGGCTCCATCACAAAGGAAGGACTCCTTCAGGGCGCCTGGGTGGCTCAGTCACTTAAGCGTCCAACTTCAGTTCGGTCATGATCTCACAGTTCATGAGTTGGAGCTCCAAGTGGGTGGCTCTGTCAGTTAAGTGTCTGACTCTTAATTTCATCTCAGGTCATGTTCTCATGATTTGTGAGATTGAGTTCCACACTGGACCCCATGGACAGAGTAGATCCTGCTTGTGATTCTCTTTCTCTCCCTCTTCCCATCCCTCCCTCTTCCTCTCTCTCTCTCTCTCTCTCTCACACACACACATGCACACACACACACACACACACACACACACACACACTCATGGCATGTGCACATGCACTGTCTCTCAGAGCATATAAATAAGCATTAAAAAAAAAATAAAGAATAAACCCTGACAGTAGTAGAAGCATAGTTTTCTCTAAACGGTACTCTGATCCAAAGACCTGGGACATCAAAAGCAGATCTAGTGGAACGTAGCAATGAGTTTCCATTTACCTTGGACCTCCCTCATCAACAAGGGCTTTACAATAATTTTCATAGTACCGATTCGTGGGCAGGAAGCCAATGAAAACAAAGATGTTTCAACTATGACTGAAAATAACAAAGGTGCTAGAATGTTCTCATCTGAGACATCACAAGCACAGTGCTTATTTTTGGATGACTAACAGGTTTCAAAATCATGCTTACAGTACAAAGAAATTTTAAAAATATCTTAAGATGTATTCTCCTTTATCTTCAGTCCTATCCCTGCAGGCCAGCAGCAAAGCATCTGGATGAAACTGAAAATCATCAGCAACCTAATTGGAGGGAGAGTCCATCCATAGGAAGCTTAGCAACAGGAAACATATCTGGACATACAGTCATGAGAATTCAAACCATCACAATTTTAAAGTGAAGTCAAATCATGTCACCCTCCTGGTTTCTTTCTGTATTTCAATAAATTCAAATTGCTTCCCGAGTTCTAGAATCCTGGCACACAGACCTCCTCTCCACCTTCTAACCTCACCACCCATCCCTGGCACTAGCCACACCGGCCTGACCTGCCCTTCACATACATCTACTTCCTTCCTTTTCCTCACAGCACAAGGTTCCCTGCCCCTTCCCAGGCTGTGCCAGGCTGACATCCCACCAACCAGCTTTCAGCAGGACATGGCCTCCTAAGAGAGGCCCGCCGGATGGCTCAATGGAAGGGCCCCAGTGGTTTCTAGCACTGCCACACATCCACACTTCTTCCTTCTTGCAAAGATCACCCAAAGGTCTGGCTTCTGTGTCCATTTACTGATAACTGTCCAGCCACTATGCATGCCAACCCAAGGGGACCGGGCCTGGGCTCCTCAACCACGTCTCTGTGCCCAGCACCTGCAAGAGTCCCTGACACGCACAAGAATTCCCAGAGACTTATTAAATAAGTAAAATAATAACTGGTAAATTCTGGGGCCCCTGGGTGACTAAGTCAGTCAAATCATCAAGAGTCCAACTCTTGACTGCAACGCAGGTCATGATCTCATGGTCAGTGAGTTAGAGACCCACATCGGGCTCTGCACTGACTGTGCGAAGCCTGCTTGGGATTCTCTCTCCCTCTCTTTCTGTCCCTCCCCCTACTCATGTTCTCTCTCTCTCAAAATAAATAAATAAACTTTAAAGAAAACAGTAAATTTGGGGTGCCTGGGTGGCTCAGTCGGTTAAGCGTCCGACTTCAACTCAGGCCATGATCTCACAGTCTGTGAGTTTGAGCCCCATGTTGGGCTCTATGCTGACAGCTCAGAGCCTGGAGCCTGTTTCACATTCCGTGTCCCTCTCTTTTTCTCTCTCCCTCTTTCTCAAAAAGAAATAAAGAGTTAAAAAAATAAAAAGGTAGTAAATTTGTAGCCTGCTGCTAATAATAAATTAAGCACAATTAAGGTATTTAAAGCATTTTCTTTATAGTACATACTCTTTACAGTCTCTTTTATCTCTCATTCTTAATATTTAAAATTCCCCGGACGTCTCTTGAGCACATATTATTTCAGATTAGCTAAGAAGAACTTGATCAAATCAAGGTTAAAAATAATCCTACTGTAATTGTGATTTCTGTTACTATCAGTGATCGATTTAGGGGGAAAAAGAGGTCATTTTATAAATATGAATCTTTTATCTAAAAACAGTACTTTTCCTGATTTATCCATTTTTGATTACATTTGTCAGGAATGGTTTTTTCTTGTTTATATGCCATGTGCTTATCACAAAACCACCACTTTATTTTTTAGAAATTCTCCTCTTCAGAAGAAATCAGCTTCTCTCTTATTTGACCTTTTATGTTCCTTTCTTTAATATGAGCAGAGGTGTGCTATTTTAATTTTTAACCAAAGCATTAACCATTGAATTAACAGTTCTGTTTTCTTTCCCCTATTGTAATTAATTGCGATTATTTTAATAAAATTTCTTTGTTCTTTTGAGATAGTGTTATATTCTAAGTCCATTATGTGAATACAAATATATTTTATTTTAAATCTTATTAATCTTATTGAAGATATTCTTAACCTTATTGAAGATATTATGGTATCTTTCTTTTGATTCCCCTTTTTCCTCAAAACTCAATTTCATTTAATTTTTATATATTATCTGAGTTTTTTTGTTTAGAATTATTTATAAATTATTATTTTATTATATTTTGTGTGTGTGATAAATATTTTAAACATTTCATGGTGGATAAGAAGGGAAAATCACAAGGAGCCCCTAGATGGCTCAGTTGATTGAGCTTATGACTCTTGATTTCAGCTCAGATTATGATCTCAGGGCTAATGGGATCAAGCCCTGTGGTAGGCTATACACTGACAACATGGGCCTGTTTGGGATTCTCTCTTTCTCTCTTCCCCTTTCTCTGCACCTCCCCCATCGCTGTGTACTCTCTCTCTTAAAATAAATCAATAAACTTTAAAAGATTTTAAAAAGAAGGTATAATCAGTATAGAATTAAAAAGGTTTGTGTGATGAGCATGAAGGAGGGCACTTGGTGGGATGATCACTGGGTGTTATATGGAAACCGGGTTGACAATAAACTATAATAAACAGAAATAAATAAATAAATAAATAAATAAATAGGAAAAAATGGTTTGTGGTGGTAAGTGGGTGTGCACAGGATGTTAAATGGCACGTGTCCTATTGTCTCAGGATTTGGGGACAGATCTTCTGAGGACAAATGGGAAGCACCAACATCCAGAGAGATGCTACACAAATATATATACGAATACTAAAAGATAGGAAACTGGTCCAGCAATCACTATGCCATTCTGATCAAGTTAAAAGGTGTTTCCAGTAAATCCCTTCACAGAGACTGGTGTATCCATTTTCTAATGTTGCCATAATACGTTATTACCAGTATAGCAGCTTAAAACAACAATACTTTACTGTCTTACAGTCCTCTGGGTAGGAGTCTGACATGGTTCTCCATATGCTAAATTTAAAGTGTTAGAAGGACTGCATTCATTTTGGAGGCTCTTGCAGAGAATAGTAATCTCCTTGATGTTCGTAGGTTCTTGAAGTCATCCAACTTTTCCTTGGCTTAAGGCCTCTTCTCTCTACCTTCAAAGTCAGCAAAAACAATTCAAGATCATTTTAAACTTCACCTTTCTCTTTCCTCTTCTGTCATCTCTCTCTGACAGTGGCCAGGAAAGCTTCTCTGCTTTTAAGGACTCAATGTGGGCCTACCTGATAAATACTCCGGGAGAGATTCCTCATCTCAGAGTCTTTATCTTTAGTCACATCTACAAAGTCTATTAATACTCAAATAGTCTTTTTTTAAATGTTTTATTTATTTCAGAGAGAGAGAGAGAGAGTGAGTAGGGGAGGGTCAGAGAGGGAGGGAGACACAGAATCTGAAACAGTCTCCAGGCTCTGAGCTAGCTGTCAGCACAGAGCCCAATGTGGGGCTTGAACCCACGAACTGTGAGATCATGACCTGAGCCAAAGTCGGACGCTCAACCAACTGAGTTACCCAGGTGCCCCTAATACTCAAATAGTCTTTTTTTTTTTTAATGTTTTATTTATTTCTAGGAGAGAGAGAGACAGAGTGAGCAGGGGAGGGTCAGAGAGAGAGGGAGTCACAGACTGAAACATGCTCCAGGCTCCGAGCTGACAGTCAGCACAGAGCCCGACGTGGGGCTCGAACCCACAAACGGGAGGTCATGACCTAAGCGAAAGTCGGACGCTTAACCGACTAAGTCACCCAGGTGCCCCTCAAATAGTCTTAAATTATATGTAAATCCATCAAATACGCAATCCATCAAAAGTGTAATATTGAGGGGATAGGTTCATTATGCTTTTTTCTCTTTATTTCTTAAAGCAGAAGCTGGGAGATGTTTTCTACAGGCATTACTAAAGATTATAAAAGTTCTGATTTATTTCCTTGTCTAGAATTATATCAGGGCTAACACTCTCTGAGGAATAATTATTCTACTGTACTTAGTTCACTGTAATCACTGTCATATTTTGAAGTATAATTTAGCACATTTTTGGATGAAAGATATTTAAAATATGTGTTCTCTAAATATTTGTACATCCCATATGAGAAAATAAGTATATATGAGAACTTAAGCTCTCGTTGCTTGTATCACACTATGATCAAGAAAACATGATAGATAAATAAGACATAGAAAGTTAATTATCCATAGTCAAAAGATTGTACCATCCAATAATGGAGGTCCCCCTCCCCATTTTACCCCTAAGCTTGCCCATTCTGATAGAAGAATTCACCTATAGCTTTGGCTCTAGACATATTTGCCACTGAGTGAAACCAGACTCGCCCAAAATGCACTGTGTGATGGGGCAGTCAGTCCTCAAAGGCTGTAGCCATGCCAAAGAGTCATGTGACAAGTCACAGACCAGGAAGAATTTTTAAAGGCCAACTGAAAGGTATTAGACTAAAATGGGACTCTGAAGATGGACAGGACCAACTCCACCATAAGTAACATTCAATTTCCCGACATCCTTAATGGAAGCAAGACTAGGTCACTCTTATTTAGAAAAATATATATTATATATTTTACAATAAAAGCTCAGTTTTTAGATGGTTGTAATACATCAGTATCCATTTCATGACTTTGGTGCATTTTTGGTGGTTATGTATAAAAATGTCCTTGTATGGGGCACCTGGGTGGCTCAGTCGGTTAATCGTCTGACTTCGGCTCAGGTCATGATCTCATGGTTTGTGGGTTCAAGCCCTGCATCAGGCTCAGTGCTGATAGCTAGCTCAGAGCCTGGAGCGTGTCTTCAGATTCTGTCTCTCCCTCTCTCTCTATGTGTCTCCCTTGCTTGCACTCTCTCATAAAGTAAATAAAAAACATTAAAAATTTAAAAAAAAATGTCCTTGATCATACAAAATACCCTCTAATGTATCCTAGGGCTGTGGTGCTCAGGGGGCTCAGTCATGTTAAGCATCTGACTTTGGCTAAGGTTGATCTCACCGTTCATGAGTTTGAGCCCCATGTCATTCTCTGTGCTGACAACGCAGAGCCTGGAGCCTGATTCAGATCCTCTGTCTCCTTCTCTCTCTGTCCCTCTCCTGCTCTCTCTCTCTCTCACTCTCTCTCCCAAAAATAAATAAACATTTAAAGTATCATGGGGTAAAGGACATACTGTGACAACTTCTCAAACAGTTCAGAAATAATATATCTTTTATTATTCTAGCTAATTTTAGATCATTTACAAGATTAAAGATTTTACCAACCCAAAACAAGGTTAATCTCTCATGTGGTTAAAACATTTCTTGGGGTCCCCTGTAATATGAGCAAATTGTTTGGGTGCCAATCTTATTAAAATATACTTGTGAGAATACTGCAAATTATTTCAGATGGTATCCTAAGATTTTAGATGAGTGCCTTTCTCTTCTCTGAGTTTCAGTGTCCTCCTTTACCAAACCATAGAATATTCGGTCAATAATTTGTTCACATATAAAATCATATATTCCTTTGACATCCTAAATCCACAGGCAGAGACAATTAGGACTCCCAGAGGGAAATCAGCTGATCTATGCCTTAAAGACATCTTTAGAGAAAGAATGAATATGTGTGAAAATAAAGGGGGAGAAGCAGGAAATATCAAAGGCTTGGCAGACAAGACAGAAAAATTAGTCTGAGACATTGCCAGGTGTCAGGGGCTATTTTTAGGGAAAGGCAAGTGGAGAGAGGTGGACAGGCAATGTTTACACAGTGTGGAGACCACTAAAAGGAAACTGTTGTAGTTTCAGAATGACATTTTTATCCTGCTGGGTACAGGCTTGTCCGGATCGCTGCTGCCATAAAAAGGTAGAGATCAGTTTGAGTCTGTTATGATAACCAGGTAATGGCTCTCAAAGGGAAAAAGAAAGAGTGGATTTTGAATCCCACAATGAAAGAACCAGAAGACATTGATTATTACACTGGAAATGTAAGTAGATCGCAAGAGGCTATCTGAAGCCCTAGGCATCAGAATACAGAGTCTATCTAGTCCAGAAATACTTCATCATCGCAAAATATTTTTTGACAAATTCAAGGAGTCATTTCACTTGCCATGTCTGATTCTTAAAATCTAATAAAGGACAAGAGTTAAATAGATTAAACTTAATAAATGTACGCATATGAGCTATTTCAGCTCACTGTAATGATATGTTTTGTAATTATTACACAAACATTAAATGATTTGACATTAATTGGTAAAACTGCTACAGAAGCATCCATCTAGAAATTTCGTGTAGATGGTGAGATACTCAAGAAAATTGCCACAAAACAAGAATCAGGTAAAACTGGAATTTACACACATATATGTACAAATATATATGCATATGTGTGTGCATTTACATATCCATTGTATTATATGCTTAGGGTTACAGGAGTCTATATGTAATGTTCAACTGTAATAAAAACACACACAATCTAAAAGATGTACCTACAGATGTAGAATATATTGACCAACAGAACTCCAATGGCTTTTATGTCCAATTTCCTAAAAAGAATCACTTTCCATTTATAAGTCAACTCATTAGTATTCACGTCAATTTGAATTTAAAATATTTAGAACTTAAAACAAGTATTTTTAATTTGTATGCCTACCCTGGAGCATTTATTCAGCTTATGTTTTGGAGAAATATACATTTTAGGGGAATTCAAAACTCTCCCATGGGGGAAAAAAAGATTATTTTGCTCTGATTAGATATTTATCCCAAGGAAATTTGAATGAAGAGGTTAAGAAACTTGAATAAGGTTATATGACTGAAATTTCAATTTTCCTCACATCTTTTTATGTTGTCCACTAATGTGGTCCTTCACAAAGCCAAAGATTCTCTTCATTTCCTAAGATTGGAATGTCCAAGTAGTAAAGTATATTATTTTGCAGCTAGAATCAACAGAATAGAAATTTGAACCTAGTTAAAAAAATAATTTATGGAAGAGAAACAGATGCAGTCCTAAGAGAGTTAAACTGAACTTGTCATTTTATAATTTTAATAAGTTCAATAGTATATCAATTGTCCTAATAAATGAAACTAAAAGAGATAAAATATTACTTTTTCTTCTTGATGTCTACCTGAAGTAATGGACCACACTGATTTTTTCCAAGTGTTTGCCAAAAGTTGCAATTAAACACAAAAGCAAAAATGGAACTATGGTCTGAAGTTTGAAATGAATCCTGGGGCTCTCTAAGCTTACTCTGTATTTTCCCACAATAAAGAGTATTCATTAAAATAAACAAATCCTGCCCCTTATGTACTATCAGAAGTTATATCATGCCAAATTAAAAGCAACGGGGACTCTACTTCCCTTGCTGATTTTCTTGAAAGTAATAGAGTATTTGGAGAAAACCTTTGGAAAACAAACATATTTTATTGTAGAGTGTGCAGACTGAAACTATACATTAAGCTCCAGTCTGTACCTCCAGGGTGAAGTCTTCAACTCATCCAAGAAGAATGTCCCATGCCTTTCCAAGAGGTCTATTCTCTGCCCGCACAGCTATTTCCTCAGAGAGGTTATGTTATTATTGCTGGTTATCTAAAAATAATAATATTTCTTTTTTTAACGATACAATTTTGGAAATAACTGTTCAAACTTTTAGTAAACTCTTACCAGTGACGGATGGATAGTAAATCCCACATTTAATAGTTTAAGTCATTAACTTTATTGAGGGCAAAATTCTAAGTATACACTTAACTGCTGTTAAAGACATAAAAATTCCTAGAATGTTGTTTAACGAAAAATAATATTTCTGGAAGTAGGTTATGCAAGTAATGCTGAGGTCTACAATAGTCTAAATAATTATTTTAGTTTAATTAAGTTGAATACAGAAAAAAATAAGTCGTTGGTGGCCACAAAAAAGCATCAAGCTTTTAAATTTTCTACCAGTTACTGGAGTCCAGCCTAAAAAAATATATAAGAAGTGTGATATTCATTTCAACAGAGAGTAGAGGATTGGGGAAAACTTTGGCAATAATAAGTCATTTTTTTTTGTGATCACCATTTAACAAAAATGATGATGTCTTAGGCTCCAACCTGCCCTGTGAGCTAGCAGCGGGGAGGGCTAGAATCACACCCGCCTCAGATCCTGCCCTGGAGCTAAATGTGTATTTAACCACAGAGTAAAACTGTGTGACTGTGGGTAGCAACTTTAAGGGGCACGTTTAAGTGAGACAACCTTCCATGAGCTGCAGGAGATGAGAAGCATAACCTTCAAGGAGAGATCTCTGATGTGCTTATTCCGTTACCACATTCAGCTCTTTGACCTTACATACTCCTGCACCTACATTGCAGCAAAAACACAATGTGGAAATCATAAAGAGGGAATCATTGGGAGGATTTGAAGCAACACAGAGGTCAACATTTTCCACATTATTTCTACTGTATACTGCAAGCAAAAATTCCATATTAGATTCACGTGGAAGACACCACACTCCACATTCCTCTCACGCATTAAAGGTGCTAAGACACTGATAGTAAAGACATCTTTTGAATCATTTTTAAATTCCACTATTTCTCTTATTTTTTAAACTACAATACTTTTTTTTATAGTGGAAACACTTAATAGCATCTCACAGAACTGCTCTCCATACGGAACAATGTCTGATCATCATAGATAGTAAAATCTTTATAAGGTACCACATTAATTCTTTCAACTGTAAGTCTACCAACTTTCTCATAACTTTTAAATGCAATGGATAGTTCTTTAAAAATGAAATAGGATTACAATACTCCTTGACAAAGATTCAGAACAGGCCAAAATTTTGTAATAAAATTATTCAAAATATAATGACTTTCAATTATAGTTCAGATGGAAAAAAACAGCTGATTTTAGGTTTTATTTACATGGCTATCCTTAATTGTGCTGAATACTGAAAAATCTCATTTGTTATGAAAAATTCCAAAGAAATAATGTGGAGATTCATTAAAGTAAAGAGCAGAAAGGGAAAACAAACAAAAAACAGCAAGAACAAAAACCCATGCCTAGAATTTCATTCTACATTGTTTGTTAATAACATCTGACCCCCTCTCCTATAGTACATCTATACAGAGAGTCTTGAAATGTACTTTTTAAAAATGCTAATGCTATAGTAGCAGGTCTAAAGTGAATTAATCCTTATGGGTAATGCCTTAAGTAGATTAGGCACTCAGCGGTGCGTATCTTTGACAGTTAAACTACAAAGGGTGTAATTAGTAAAACAAATATAACTTCAATTCAAATGACAGCTTCAAGTGCTGAATTTTTTATTCCCCTACTTCTATGAAAAGTAGCTACAATTTGAATATATGAGGAGTTACGCTATTTGTTGTATTTGCCACTCAAACTAATTCACTCAGGATTTTTGTCAATTACTTTTACTACATGTTTCCTAGGAATACGAAGCAACACCACAAAATCTAATTCTTAAAATTCTTGCTTCACTTTCTTACTTAATTACCTAATTTGGTTATTACTCTTCTAATTGTGATTCAAGTCCTTACTTTCAAAAAAGGACCCAGAAGAGCAGAGAAGCAAGAGAAATGCACAATGGCAATCTGTCACGTCCACTAGAGGGAGATGTCAGTGCATGCCAGAGACAGCACAGAGCCCAGACCTCCCGCTTGCTTGCCCACTTGTAATGTGATACTAGAACATGAAAACAATCTATGGCATTCTCCCTGTCTCCATCTTTCAGAGCCTTATGTTTATAATGACTCATCAGAATATAGCTAAATAAAATTTTTCATTGTATATTACCTCTGGAAAAGCAGAGATACTAACATTCGAATGCACGTCACGGGTATAAAATAATTTTGTCTTAAGTTTTCTTGCATTCATATTAACTCCAAAGGCAATTTTGCAGATAAAACCATCAAAATACTCTTCCCTCCATATAAATGCACCCCTTTCATGTGATCACAATACTTTTAACCATCACAAACAGTTCAGCATAATAACCAGGAACGGTAAACTTGGACTCCTCAGGGTCTATAGGAACACTATACCACTTAAAAAAAAAAAAAAAAAAAAAAGAGAGAGAGAGAGCACGTGCTTAAGCGAATTTACTAAACTTTCATAGAACCTGGAACAAAACATGCTATTCTTAAGAGAATTATATTAATATCAGGAATATCGTAAGCAAATCTAAATTCTAAAACAATCTGTGCATGAAAAATTTCTACATCATATTTAGATAGCCGCGTTGTAAGACTAGAAACGCTCAGAAAGTTGTATTAGCATCTTCAATTACCTGCCTGTTCCAGCAGAGAAGAAAGTGGTTCAATGTGGGCTTCAGGGACTTGAGAAGAAATCATTGATAAAACAGAGAACAGGATGCACCCTCCCCCCCCAAAAAAAAATCTAAACTAAAGATTTACTTTATTGAACATACTTATAGGGTGATGTATTTATACATATCCATAGTCTAAGTTTTGAAAATATGTTCATGTAATAAAAAATGAATATTTTTCTTCATTACATAAAGTCAAGAGGCACATATGGAAACAGCAACAACAACAACAACAACAACAACACACACACACACACACAGAGACACACACACACAGGCTAGGTACTGGAGAAAGCATTCTCTTCTCCAATGTAGCTGTAACCCACTGATAGTATATATGTCTTAATATTATGATAAGTATACATTTAAAAATAACAACAAAGCATCCTTTGGAGAAGAGATGATTAGTAAATGCAATCTTACAGTTAGATAACACAATGAGGATAAACCAAATAAAATTTTCCTGAACAAACCTTGTTTTATATGGACACAAAGGTAAATGTGAAATAGTCAACCATTTTCAAAATCAAAGAAATTGTGAATATTATGTATGGCATATGTTTTAGTTAGGACAGTCAGACTTAGCGAATATAAATCTTGATCAACATTTGGAGACATATTTTTTCTTAAAAAATGTTATTTAATTTAAAATTTAAAATTAGGTAGTATCAACAAGAGGAGAAAAAGTTTGTTTCCTATTACAGTTAACAGTAGTGTTAGGTAACTAACATCTGGTGCCTTACACGCACTGGCAAGCTGTGCTCACTGCAGTGTTTCATTATTCTTTATTCCTGGTCATTTTCCCAGGGGCTAAAGTCATGTGACTCTGATTTTCTTTTTAATCTTGGATTTAATTTTAGAATGCAATTAGGTTCAACTTATACCAGTGATTGCCTGATAGAAATTTCCTTCCTGACTCACTATTACTAGTGACAGGAAACCCCGATACTGTGGAGATAACCAGCCGTCTTCCAACACCTTTTATACTTGAAAGTATTTTCTTAACGAAAATCAGTCTTTCTGAATTCAGCTCATGGGTTTCAGTTTACCTCTTTGGTTGTATGCTGTTACACTCAACAAATACAGTCTTAAAACATATTTGTTTTTAATTTCTCATATTTTCTGTTTAGTACTTTAAGAATATAAATTACAGGAAATTACCAGTCTCAGTATCTGTTTAATTTATACATGGAAATACAATGAATGCTGTAACCAGCAGCCTATATATCCCAAGCAGATGTTGAAAGCTGAATGTGCAAGTATTCTCCCACAAGATAACAGACATTTCCCCCAAAACAGCCAGTAGGTAACCTAAAGGATGAGTAACGTATTCATTATTGTTATGTCTCTTAGAAAGAAAACTGAAGTCAACTAGCATGTGAAGTTTTATTATGTGCCCAATGCTATAGTAAGCAATAAAATGAACCACAATCAATGTGCATAGTCTAGAAACAGAATGTACACATACTAAATATAAACATGTAAACCACATTCATTTTTATTTTAAAACATTATTTTCATTTGCTATACACTGCCCCCATGCTAAGTATTTTATCCAATTTAATTGAAATAATAACACTATTAGATGGGTGTTTTTTTTTCAATTATTATAAACCTGATAAGAAAACATAAGAGGTGGGTAACCTGCCAAAGTTATAGAAATGGGGTGTAGGTAAGCTAGGAAGTAAAAGTGAGTCCTCAGAGTCCACAGTGCACAACACCGAAACCATTTATTGTAAATGTTACCCCATGCAGAGTTCATTCAAGCCTGTATTTTTTAGCCCCCACTGGTGGGATTAAGTAGTGAAAAAGGATAATATTCTATAAATTAAGGAGTAATTAAGAAAAGACATATTTCTTGCAGTATTTTGTAATGTGAAGCCCAGAGCTCATTTGAGATTTCACCTTCTGGAAGAGATGGGGACGCACAATAAATAAATAAATAGATAGATAATGAATAGATAGATAAATAAATAAGTAAATAAATAAGTAAGTAAGTAAGTAAATACATAAGTGAGTGAGTGAGTGATAGCAGGTTTCTGCCAGACACTTTTCTGTGTAGGAAATAGTGGTGGTTCAACTCTTTGTAGTTGAGATAAGGATGTTCTGTACTTTACAAAATGACCTTCATTATTTACTTAGAGAAATGGAGTTCTTGGTAATAATACGTGTTCTTGCAATATCATAGATATGATTCAAGCAATCAACATTCCCTCAGAAGTAGAAAAAGATGATAAAAGAAAGTGGCAAAAAAAGAAGAGAGGTATCACCTAGTCATTCACAATAAATGATTTTACAGAGAGGAAGAAGCAGAAGATAAGATTCTACATGATTTTTCTTTATGGGTTGTGCTTAGACCAAGTCTGAATATTTTTTAACACATAGATAGGATTAACTATGTACCAAGAACAGATTGAGTCACTCATTTAGACCTCACAGAAACCTGAGGAAAACAGTATTCTAAGCCTCACTTCCAGATGAAGAAATTGAGATGCGTAGAGTTTGAACAATTTGCTGAAGGCCACATGCTATAAATGGCAGAACCAGGATTCAACCTCAACAATTCTTAACAGCTCTTTTATGCTGCCTTACCCACGCAGAAAGCTTGCGATACATGGCTGTTTGTTAACTGTGAAGAAATTTATGTATGGCTTCCTCATATTTCTAATTTATGATCACGAAACATATACAAGTGAAAATGTTTTGGACAACTGTAGAGGTTTGGGAAAACACAATACAGATTGGAGAAACTGGGCTTATCATAAGCAATTACTTTAAAAAATCTGAAGAAGTATGTCATTGGAAAACAAAGAATTTTAATTATACAATATGTCCCATCCCTTGGTGAATTATTACAACAATAAATTAATCATCTGAAACAATATGTGTCAATGAAAGGAGGCACCAAATTTGAAGGACTTATTAGGGTATTCTGTTCATCATATGACAAAATGTAAATAATAGAATCTTTTCTAATTTCTTGCTAATATTAAATCTGTGTAACAGAACCATGTCCTCAATATCTATAATATTTGTTTGCTTATTGTGAGAAATTTTGTCTAAGAGAAAAGTTGCCTTTACCAGTGATAAAGTAGGAAGCAAAAACAAGGAAAATAAAGATACTATTTGAAAGAAACCAATGCTGATTATCTTTTATTTATCAAATTTCTTTAGTGACTCATAGCACTGGGTGTATGTAAATTCCTTCAGGAGTAAATCCTAAAAGAAATGTAAACCAAATACCAAAGATCATCATTTTCCTCAAATATTCTGCAATGACTTGACAGGTAATGTTCACATTACTCAATTTACAGCCCTTTCTGATGTTTGTTGTCCTTTATGACTTATTACATGGAAGAAACACAGACTCAGTATGGTTTCTTAGAAATTTATATACTATATCCCTAAGAAATACTTACTAAGAGCACTTACATAGAAACAACAATGATGAATAAAGATATTTTTTAAAACTTGTTAGGAACTATATTACATATGCTTTCATTCGACATATATTCTCAACTAAGCAAGTTTCATGTGAAAGGATTCATGCTCCTTCCCAATCATGAGCTTTAGATGTACATCACTTGTACATCTTTCAAAAACATTTATATATAAGTGAAGGTTTCCTTTAAATATTAAATACCTATGTTAGGAACATTTAAGCAATAGTTTGATTCAAAGGTATAATTCCTACCTGTGTTTTATGTTCAATTATCACTGTGCTCTTTGATCTACAACTTTAAAGGATCTTCCCCCTTCTGTAAATGTAGTAACAAATCAAGATCTGGAAAAATGAATGTAGGACGAGGAGAGCAAACTTCATGACAGCTCATGAAAGCTGCCTCTGCTTGCTGCTTTCAACCACTGAAATCCATCACTGATGTTTAATAAATATCACTTCTGTCCAGCTGCACAAAATAAGGCAATAGGCTACTACAAACTCTGTCTTAGACACCAAGATAACCAGATTGTGAATTGGTATAATTACTAGTACCTTACAATATTTTAAATTCTGGAAAGCAAACTTTAGCTCTTATTTATGAAGTTTGATTTTGATTCCCAGAGTTTCTGCCGTTAAAAACATATATGTAATATACTGTAACAGTGTGTGTACACACACACACATATAGTTTTTTCTCTATTGGTTTTCCAATAGTTTTCTCTCCATAGTTTTTTCTACTGATTTTCACACTGTCTTCCATGGACCAGGACATACAGAAATTATTTTAAATATTAAGTATACCTTCACCATATTTTGAGTAGATCAACATCTTTCTTAAACTATTTATATAGCTATTTATATCTCTAGATTTAACAATACTAAACAGCATTTACATTTTTAGTATGTAAATACTATGATTTATATCCATTTCAGAATTTACTGATGACCTCTAGTACTCAAGTGTTCTTATAGTCTTTGGAGTTATATTTTATATTTTAATATAATTTTATAAGGCAGGAAATTTTATGATGTTCATCTTCAATGTAGAGTGAATTGCTATCACTATAAATCAATTCAACAGCACATTGAAACCTATATATTTTTCTAATATTTATCAATAGTTTGGATTGCCAATTCAATGAATGTTGTTTTCAATGTTTTTTTTTCTTCATGCCAATATTGGGATGCTTTTATTTTTTATTTTCTAATTTTAAAAATGAATATAAATGTCCTTGGATATTCACTTAAAATGATGGGGTGCCTGGGTGGCTCAGTCAGTTAAATGTTTGACTTCGGCTCAGGTCATGATCTCATGGTTTGTAGGTTCAAGCCCCACATCGGTTTCTGTGCTGGCGGCTCAGAGCCTGGAGCCTGCTTCCGATCCTGTGTCTCCCTCTCTCTCTGCCCCATCCCCCATTTATGCTCTGTCTCTGTGTCAAAAGTAAATAAAAACTATAATTTTTTTAAAAAATGATGTTTCATCTAGGAATATCTTAATCATGGACTTTGCATTTCAGTTTTGCTCACTATTTTAGAGACCCTTTATTTCTCCACTTCTCATGTCAGAAGCCAGGCATTTATTTTCTCCTAGAATAAATGCTACTAAACCTTAGGATGCTGTGCATCATGGGTACTATGTCCACATTTTCTCTTGCTGCAGGGTATTTTTAAAGCAGTCTCATGAGTATCTAGTATTAGTATCAATCTGCTCTATTTCCTACACGAGATCGGTGGATTCTCTTCAGTCCATCTGGCTGTTTGGGAAAATTTAATTTAAGTTTGAAACAGGAATCATTTTTATTTTTCAAATCAAAAATGCCCACCACCTCCTAATGTTTTATCTAGTATGGCTCTGCTCAACAGAATAGCGATGTCCTTCTGTTGTGTGTTTATCTGCATATTAACAGGAAATTTAATATTGGATAATGTGAAACAGTGTGTCATTTTCTCTCTGAAATACAATCAATCCATGAAATGTGTGTGTGTATGTTTGTTTTGTTTTTTGCAGAATGGACATTCACAGAGGATATGAAAAAAGGAAACCCCAGAAGCCCTGGGTGACTGCCGGATCACAAACGCTAACTGGTAAATTGTCAGGAATTTTGCAAGCTGGTCATTGAAGTTTGCTTGGGAACTTGAAATAAGCCATGGTGGGGGCATTTACACTTTCTATACGGGTCACTGCTAAAAGAGCCACTCTCATTAATATATCCATTCACAAAGCCAGAAGAGAGTTAGGATTTTGGGGTCAGACAAAATTAAAGGGAGACTATAGACATAATTAAAGAAAAAGAACTACAGATATAATTAAATGTTCACACATGAACATACACCCCACATTTTTTAAAGACTTCTCAACTAAAGAGCAACCATCCCAAGTACAAGAGAAACATACTAATTCTCTCCATGAAAAGAGAGCACCCTGAGACCTCTCCCATTATCAAGCCTATCTTAAGACAAGTATTTATTTATGAATTCCCATCGTGGAGTATGAATGTAGCTCATCATGGTGAACTGATCAAGTTACCTGACCCCAATAAATGATGGAAGAAAAATAGAAAACGTTAGTACGTTTGGTAAAGAAAGAAGGTAAAAAGCACACAGAGCAATCTCCAGTCCATAAGACAGAATACCTGCATTTAAACCTGGCCAAGTGCCTGCTCTCTGCCTTTGCAGTGAATGCTGGCAGCCTCATTAGCTCAAGTTCAAACCCTGTATCCTTTATCAGATATACTGGGCTACCTCTCAGTGGTGCTTCTAAAAGATTTTCTCTTAGAGGCTGTAGCCCATTGGCAGCACTCTTTTTCTTTGTATGAATTTAAAGGCATGGAGATCACCTTGATTGTTGATTAAACAAACACAGGCCTAATTACTAGTGCAGGTTCCCCTAAGAGGGCAAGTGTCCAGCTTCAGTCCGCTGACAGCTGATTAGATAAAAGTGAAGCCATAAGTTGAAAGACAAATTGAAACATTGATAAGAGGCTTATCAGGACACTTTATTAGATCATACATGAGAAGATCTTATATTGGAATAAGACTGATAAACTATGGATTTTTACCACTAATACCCATGGGATACAGAAAAGCTAATGTTTCACAGTCATATGGAAAACATGAATGTGCTTTCTGATATTCTTCCTGTTTGTTTAGTAAATGGAATATACTTCTAGGAAAATTATCCAAGATCAAGACCATAAGCATGCATATGCTCATTTTGGCATCATTCATATTCAAGTGAAATATTTAAATATTATTCCTGATTATGGATATATTAAATGTTCTAAGTATTCTCATTATTTTCTAACTAAATAGATAATCATAAAGAGAATGTAGCAAACGGAAAGTATAAGGTAAAACATGTAAAAAAAAAAAAAAGGAGCAGAGCACAAGTCAGTAAACATGGCCTACTTGAAGGTACATAAAATACATGTACTTTCAGTGTTGTAAATAGCTGTGACTGTTATTCTCTTAAAAATATATTTTATTGCTGTACATTGTATTTTTTTAGCAAAAGAACCTGGGAATCAAATTTTATAACCTATAACTAAAGTTTAATTTCCAGTAGTTTTAAAATTAATATACCAAAATACGTAAAGCATTATAGTTGGCTAAGTTTCCTACTAAAATGACAAATTTTAGGTAATGAGAAATCATGAGCAGTCTACAGGTCCAGGATTAAAATATTGCCTCTATTCACATTCCACTGAAAAGAACTAAGTCACATCGTTATACACATATTAAGGGAATGTCTGCAAATGTTGTCATGAGCCCAGCTATCACTGTGTCATTAGCAAAGAGGAGGGAATGGATTTTATAAAGTAGACAGCAGTCCCTACTTTGATAATGTGCCCATGATCAAGCACTGGATGGAAGCAGCAGAATCCATGGGCTGTAGAAACTATGATGGCTGGTGGATTAGTCAACAACTATCCAAGAGAGGTCAGTGACCAATGGCTAGACATCGGATGTTTTGGTGCTTATACTCAGAAACCTCACTCACCACCATGTGGACTGAGTGAGACTGAATCTTCCATGAACTCAAGATCGTAGTGAATGCCAGTCAGATTTAAGTTAAATTAAAAAAAATAATTGTGTTGCTCATGGAATACCTGTGTCTATGGGAAACTTCATAGAGTTTATCAGAGAATTTGCACAGATAGTTTTATGTTCAGAAATTTTGCTTTGCAAATTTCAAATATTTAAACATTTATTTATTAATAGATTAACTCTCTCATTTCTTCACAGTGTCCAGTTTGACCCAATAAAACACACCTAATTTCCATGCACAGATTCCTATGCAATTCTAAAATAATATGCCCAAAGCTTTGCAAGGGATTATGACTGTAAACATTTCACACCATTTTTTCAACTCCATTACTTGAATATCTGGAAATATGTTTTTAGTCATAGGAGATAACAGAAAGAAGGAAAATCATTTGCAAAAATGTCTTACTGGAATGAACAGAAATTTTATCACCCTTCCCCTATTCTACTAGAAAAATAATTACTCTACCCAAAACAGTGAGAAGTTGAGGTTGATGAACAAAATCTGAAAACACTTTCCACAGTCTAATAACTGCATGCATTCCCTTTCCTTCAGCTTTCCAGATAACATTTACTCTTCAAATGTGTAGAATTCTTAAAGTTATTCCCATCTCGATTCATTCGACATTTGGTAATAAACACATTCAGGGGAAATAATTATTTCCAAATATGCATCTATAAAAGTAAAAAAAATAACAAAAAATTTGTTTTACTTGTTTTTGATATTTATTACAATTTCTTTTCCAATTTTATAGGTTTATATACTTAATGTAATGAATAGAAATTTCACCAAAATTGAATAAGCAGGGGAGAAAACAATTTCAAGTCAGTTGTGAAGGGATAAGCACCATATGGGGCTCCTGGGGTCTCAGCAGCGTGAGCATCAGAGTCCTGATTTCAGCTCAGGTCATGATCTCACAGTCTGTGGGATAGGGCCCACGTCGGGCTCTGTGCTGACAGCATGGAGCCTGCTTGGGATTCTCTCTCTCTCCCTCTCTCTCTCTCTCTCTCCCTCTCTCTCTCTCTCTCTCCCTCTCTCTGACCCTTCCCCACTCATGCACATGTGCTCATTCTCTCTCAAAATAATCTTAAAAAATTAAAATTAAGATAAACACTGTAAGCATTTGATGCATTTCTTTCATGCATTTAAGCTATGTGTAAAGGTAGACATATTTTCTTTAACAAATTCATTGTACAATAGTGGTCACTACTTTTTCAAGAACATTGTAGCATAAATTTTGTTATTAAATATTTTAACTAAAAATTTTGGTGACTGACTGCACATCACATTGCAAGATATTTCTAAAACTTACTTCAGTCCTTAAGAAACCAGTAGGATACAGAAGATAAGGACTTTACGTCTCTTCTGTCCTGCTTCTACTTCCTTCTGTAATTATGAATTACACGTTCTAATGGCATAGAAATCATAGTAATAATATCAGAACCTGCTTCACAGGGGGGTTTGAGGCTTTAAGAAGACCCTCAGTGTATTCAAGAGCAGGGTCTGGCATACCGTGAACATTGAGTAGATGACAGTTATTATTATTAAGACCCAACAGAAAAGCGGAGCCAGCCAGTGAGTGCGCTGGACTGAAGGGCTGGCTTTTAGAAGGCAGCCATGCATTACCACGTATTTGCTCAACTGAAGGACCACGTAACTTGATTCTAAGGTTCAGGCTTGCTTGCAGCTCCTTCCAATTCTATGACAATTACATTAACCTTTGTTTCCAGACTTTGTGTGGTCAGGTTAATTACTCTTCTGTAAGGTTTAGAATATTTGTATTTATCCATGCACCCTCCATTAAATAAGAGAACTTAAAAGAGTTTCTGTGCCTTCAGAGCAAAATCAGCCTAACCAAAATATAATCCTTACCTAAAGAGTTTAGCAAGGATTTGATGTCATTCACTTGAAGAATATGCTTGCTCTTATTAGCTCCACAAATCAAGGAGCTAGAAAAGAAAATGAACTGCATGTAGAGAATTCAAAAGTTACTGTTAGAAATGCTGCTTTGCTAATTGTGAGTGTGTTGTTGCCTCTGCTGACTTCTTAATTAATGCAACCCAATCCATACCATCCTGGTCTCACAATACAGAGTTTCCTTTTCCTATGCAATTAGATTGTAAATTTAAATGGGTTCAACTTTTTTTAAACTTAAATGTGGCAATAAAATTAATGTCAAACATAGTCTTTTCATTACTAAAATGGTTTCATGAAATAAAAATCTCTTGTTTCTGGGGAGCGTGGGTGGCTCAGTCATTAAGTGTCTGACTCAATTTGACTCAGGTCATGATCTCACAGTTCCTGAGATCAAGCCCTGTGTTGGGCTCTGCAATGATAGCTTGGAGCCTCTCTCCCAATGATAGCTGGGATTCTCTCTCTCCCTGTCTTTACCCTTACCCTGCTCAGATGCACACACTTTCTCTCAAGGTAAATGAACTTAAAACAAAATAAAACAAAACAACAACAACAACAACAAAAAACCCTCTTGTTTCTACAAAGCAACATTTGAAATTTCTCTTTTTCTACTGGAATAAAAAAATAGTGCACATCGACTTTTTTTCCTCACTGGCAATGTTTTTCTTCAGTCACACTTTTTCTCTTTACATATGTGTCTGAAAGTAGCATGGGAAAGTAGCATGGATGTATTAATAGCTTAGTAAAGCTAAAACAAAAACAATAATTAGATATTTTATGTTTAGTCTAGCGGACAAAGTATATTTTAACCATCAGTTTTTACATAAAGACAGGCTTTTTTTATTAACACAAATGAGCAAAATAAATTATTCTTCTTGATGTAGCACAAGGGAAGTAAAATTTAGCACAAACCAGCTTATTTGAAGGGGAAACTCATGCAAATGATTAGCTGATATTTCATCACTCTATTAGCTGTTCGTTTTTTTAAAGTTTATGTAAATATGTATGCATGTATGTATTTACTGAGAAAGAGAGAGAGCATGCACACACACAGGCACAGTGGAGGGGCAGGGAGACAGGGAGAGAGAGAATCCCAAGCAGGTTCCAGGCTTCACATAAACCATGAGACCATGACCTGAGCCAAAATCACAAGTTGGATGCTTAACCAACTGAACTATTCAGGGGCCCCTAATCTTCATTTCATTCTATCCTTTGCTTTTTTATACTTAACTCAATCTGGAGTCCAGGAATATTATCTGAAACTAGTTCTTTCTCAGCTTGCTATTTCAATGTTACTTGTGTTTCACAGCACATTTATGTCCTGCATGTAATCAGGTAAGCAAATAGTCACTTAATGCTCAGGAATGCACATTTATTAACTTTTAAAAAAATTTTTAAAGCAATTTTAGATTTCTAAAACAATGCAAAGATAGTGCAGAGATGGCCTGTATTGCCAGAGCTTGTTCACCCTATTCGTGACATCTCATGTTAGTATTATACACTTGTTACAGTTAATGAGCTAATGTCGTATACCGTTATTAATGAAGTCCATAGGTGCTCTCATTTCCTGTTCCATAAGCCCCCTTTCTGCTCCTAGGTTGCAGTCAAGATACTGTCTGTTACAGCTTGTCCTCTGGTGTTCTCAAACTCCTCTTACACGCGGTACACACTTATCCTTAAGGACCCCCATGTCACATGCACATTCTCTTTTCCTCTGCTGTGTAAACTAACCTAACACCATGGGCCGAGATGGCCTCCACACCCGGGGCTAGTACATTTTATAAGGAAGGAGAGTGACAGTGATGGGGGCCACTAGTGTCCTCTGTGGTGTCCCCCTCCCCTGCAGTGGTGAAGCAGCATATGTAGTTTCAGCAGAGGCAAAGCCAGGCAGCCAGCCTCTGGGTCTTCAGCCTCCTTGGACTAGGAGAGGCCGTGCGCCTAAGTCAGGCCAACAGGACATGAGAGGAAGTAGTGCTGAAGGAACTTCTCGATCACTTCCCTCAAATCCACACCTGGGGTGCCTGGATGCCTCAGTCAGTTGAGCATCTGACTTCGGCTCAGGTCATGATTTCATGGTTTGTGAGTTCAAGCCCTGCATCAGGCTCTGTGCTCACAGCTGGGCACCTGGAGCCACTTCAGATCTGTCTCTCCCTCTCTCTCTCTCTCTCTGTCCCTCCCCTGCTAATGTTCTCTCTCTCTCTCTCTCTGAAAAGTAAATAAACATTTAAAAAAAATTAAAAATCCATGCCCACATCTGTGCTCTCTGCATGGGCTAACTGAGCTCACTGCACTCACCTTGGAGAACTCATATGGAGGAGTTGTGAGCTGCAGGATGCAAGGGGGCTGGGGCTCTCAGCTGCAGGGGTGAGCTGATCCCACCCACCCTCTGGATTGACTGCTGGGCCACCTTATTTATTTTTGTGTGTGTGCTTATTTATTTATTTTGAGAGAGAGACAGAGGGCGGAGAGAGGGGGAGGGGCAGAAAGAAGAGAGAGAATGAAAATTCCAAGCAGGCTCCAAGCTGTCAGCACAGAACCCCACTCAGGACTCAGGTCAGGAACTGTAAGATCAAGAATTGGAAGCTTAATCGACTGAGCCACCCAGGCAACCTACTCTGAGCCATTTTAAAGTAAAGAAGATAACTGCTGTATTATTTACACTCTTATAATCGTGACTTTCTGTTATGACAATTTATCAAGTACCATACCTGATACGGTACCAAACACAAATGATTAGAAGTTCAAAATTTAGGGACACCTGGTGGCTGAGTCAGCTAAGCATCTGACTTCAGCTCAGGTGATGATCTCACAGTTCATGAGTTTGAGCCTTGTGTTGGGCTCTGTGCTGACAGCTTGGAGCCTGGAGCCTGCTTCAAATTCTGTGTCTCCCTCTCTCTCTGCCCTTCCCTCTCACATGCTCTGTTTGTCTCTCTCTCAAAAGTAAACAGTAAAAATTTTTTAAATTCAAAATTTATATGTACAAATTAAAAAGATTAGATGTAAAACTATTAATCAGGGGCTCAGTGAGTTAAGCATCTGACTCTTGATTTCAGTTCAGGTCATTTCAAGTTTTGATTTGATTTCAGTTCGGGATCTTAGAGTTCTTGAGTTCAAGCCTCATGTCAGGATCTGTGTTTCTCTCTCTCGTTCACAAAATAATAAATAAATAAATAAATAAATAAATAAATAAATAAATGTATTAATCAGAATATTGCCAAAGATAAATAAAAAACCTAACATCAAATTACATCATAGATTCATTTTGGGGTGCTCAACTATGGAGTTTTGGAAAATAAGCTTAATTTTATGTAAAACCTCACACGTGAATTTATGTGAGGAATTTTCAACTACTTGTTGCTCTTCTCTTGTTATTAATTATAAATGAAAAAAGCGTATTTATTTTAAAATAGATTCTAAAGCTTCCTTGATAGTTTTTAAATTAACTTCAAAATGCCTGTCTGTAAATCATCACTTCCCCTAAAGTAAAAGACACTCTCACCACAAAGATCTTAAAGCGAGAGATACCCTTAGAGGAAAAGACCTTCACCACTAAAAGTATCTACCTTCACCACTAAAAGTATCTACAGAGCTTTCTAGAATTAAAGCCTCCTATGACTTTATTACATGTGTACTTTGCTCATAAACAGCCATAACTGCAAGCAGTCAGCCTTGCTTCAAAAAGCCTGAAAACGGAGGCACAGTTCTGTGCACAGCTGTGTGGTAGACTACGTGGTGCAGGTGCAGTCCTTGAAAATCCCTCCTTCCTGTGACCCTGGCACTGTCCCCACGGCTTCCTAACGGCCGTGTGACCCGGGCATCAGCTCGGAGCATCCTGCTCCCTGCACAGGGAGACCTGGTTCCGCAGTCCTTGCAAACTCCTCCCCACGATCGATCCACCACTTCCAGGAGGGACATAAACACGGCGACTGCCCGTCTGCCCTGACAGGAAACTCAGCCTCTTTTCCAGTTTGCGAAAGAAACCCCATTGTATCTTCCGAGTTTGATCCCATTTTGTAAGAGCCGTGGGAACATCACACAGGGCCAGGTGGTAGCCTGTAAGTCCTATCCACAGTACTCCCTCCCCCCATTACACCCCTCAAGCGCACAGTCACGACCCTTACCCAGCGCACATCGGGAACACGTGGAGGCCCCAGGGTCCTCCAGGAAACCCCGTCCGTCCGACTCAGAACACCTAGCATCCAGAACCAGGAACAGCACCCTAACCCTGCCAGGCGAAGCATAACTGGGGGAAGGTGCGACCTCCAAAGCGCTGGTCGGGACCCAAGCCTGCACAACAGAGGTGATCGTACGGGAAGCGGCATGGAGATTGTGAGTTGAAACATGTGGGGGGGAATGAGACATGTGCATAAATACATAATGGCTCACCTATTATTATTAATACTATTTTTTTTTTTACAAAAACATAACCTTTAGCTCTTCTAGATTCAGTAGCTAAAGTCTATTGAGATTCTTCACAGTAAGTAGGGTATGTTATTTACTTGTTTGTTTATTCAGTTCCACGATATTGAAATGTCCTTTTTGAATGTCAAAGTATTCAAACAGCAGGAACTTCATATGGTCCAATCCAATATGGTAGCCAAACTTTCCTTGTGTTCAAATCCCTAAATTTGCTTTTACGCATCTACCAATCTATCCGGGCGCTGCAAAGACTCTGTGCACAAAGTGCAGGGAAGATGGAGAGGAATGCATCAGTACAAAACAAAGGTCCAGGGGATGCTGGAAAAAGAACTGGCAGTGGACAAAGACAGGGTGCAAGTCAAATGCATGCTGCATTCACTGTGCTGCTGGAATACCATGGAAAGCACATCCCCCAGCCAGGTGGCACACCACCACAGGAGAGGGGCATGCAGCCTCCCCTTTATCTGATTCAAAGCATTATTGCCACTATGGTTAAACTTCAGAGAATGCAACCTTTGTATTCCATTGTATTCAATGGAAAGTGCAGCTAGACCTACAAACCTTCAACAATATCCTTATTTTTCAACAGGGAAGGGCTATTAGCCTCTATTTGTCAACAGAAATGCCCAATGTTATGCCCTAAGGGCTAAATAAAAACAAGGGTCCTTGCAGTCATAGGCCAATTGCTGTGGCCTAGAGGAATCATTTCCCAGGCTCAAAAATCAGCCAAGTATCCTCATTTCCTAGGAGCTGCTGTGAACGGTTCAGTTGTTTTGTGACAGTGTCCTCGTATGAACCTTGATGTCCTGAGGGAAACAAAAAGTCTTTCCCACTATTCAGAGTCAAGAATCAGTCTGGAACAGACACTGGTACCTGACACCAGAAAGGGCTTCTAGGGAGATAAAGGAGCCAATTTGCAAAGGTCTGTTAGGAAACAGAACCCAGCAAAGAGAGAAAAACAACCTAAAACAGAGCAAGTATCAACGGATGAAGAAATCATCAAACACCATAGCAGGTGGCATGAATGGGCTGCTCTGCCAAGGTCAATTTTTACTTTTTGCCTCATCTGTTAAGAAAGGTGTTCAGTTGAATCCAGGCCTACACCAGAACAGAAAATCACCCTGGAGGTTTCTACAGTGCTTCCTAATAAGGGAGGGGAAATTCCTTGAGGTGTTTATGCAGTTATGCAAATGTAGGGCCATTTTCCTAAGAAAAGGCTATAACAAGAAATTCTTTGTTTAATGGCTTTCCCCCAAAACAGAGGGTGATGGAAGAACCTAGGAAGATTACAACCAAGGAAGGAAGGAGTCAATTCGCTGGCTTATTTTCTGAGATTAGAAGCTGGGGCATATGGTCAAGACAAGTGCTGTTTTAACTGGGACCAGAGTGCAGAGAAACTGGACAGAGACTGGGGAAGAAAGCGTGTCTCAGGGGCTGAGGCCACTGGTGCATCATGAGTCCATGCTCCAAAGGGGTACAGGGCTCAGCTTCCTTTACAGTGATTCTCACTCTCGACTATAAATAAAAATCATGCTGGAGGGGCATCCTAAAATCCAGGTGCCCATGTTAGACAGACTGGGACCAGTGCTGTGGATACGGATTCAGCAGACAGTAGTTTTGAAGTTTTTAAAGCAAATTCAATGAAAGACAAGGTTGATAATTACCTCCTCAGAACAGTCCTTCTCAAAGGGAGGATTGAAAATGAGTAATTTTCTGATTTGAGGAAGAGAAAGGAGGAGGAGACCAGGGATGAGGGAAGACAGAATGAAGAATTTGCTGCATTTCAGGAACAAACACACCTCTCTTATGACTATGGGCAAACAGCAAGTAGATAGTTGTATACAGGAATCGGGAATTCCAAGGCGATGTGAAGACTAGATATAAGGTTAATAACTTGGGGCTGGATAAGGTGATCTAAAGAGATGACATAAGTAAACAGGAGGCCCACCACTGAGACCTGGAACATTCCAGCTTCTGGAGAATGGACAAAGAAGGAGAGCCAAGGATAGTGACTGAGACAGAGTAGACTGAGACAAATGAGAAAATTCAAAGGATACTGCAACAGATACCAGAAGAAGACTCTGTTTTGAGACAGAGACGGAATGCATGTGTCAAATATAAGACTGAGTAAAATAAGAATAGAGAAGTGAGTGCTCCATCTGGCAACATGGACATCACTAAAGACCTTGATAAAAACAACTCCACAGAAAGCTGGCTCCAGAAGACCAAGTGGAGTCAGAGGAGGTCACGTTGGATGAAGAAATGAAGATCATGAAGGGGAACAGTGTTCGTGAAGTTGGTGCGTGCTGTCTCCTTAGAATGACCCGAGTTTACATGAATGAGGGTGGGAAGGGTTCTTCAGGCAAGGAAGGGAGCCTCATGATGCAGGAGGAAGTGGAATGATGTCTGTTAAAAAGCAAAGGGAGAGGCGCCTGGGTGGCCCAGTCGGTTAAGCGTCCGACTTCAGCTCAGGTCATGATTTCAGGGTGCATGGGTTCGAAACCTGTGTCAGGCTTTGTGCTGACAGCTAGCTCAGAGCCTGGAACCTGCTTCAGATTCTGTGTCTCCCTCTCTTTCTGACCCTTCCCTGCTCACATTGTTTCTCTCTCTCTCAGAAATAAATAAAACATTTAAAACAATTTTTTAAAAGAGCAATGGGAGATTTGTTTCTAGATGACACATCAGTTGCCCCTGAAAATATAAGGGGTGAGTAACTGATTTGTATGTAAGTATAGATCTCCATTGGTCTTTACTTCTAATTACTGCAAAGGAGGGGGTCTGATGACCTTCCTTTTCTCAATAAAGTATAAAGTAAGGCCATCATGAGAGGAACAGGAGAGAGGGGGTTATGAAACAGTAGGGGAAAGAATAAGACCTTAGACTGTCACTTTTGAGGACAGTAAAGCATACTGTAAAAATGTAAGAAAGTGCTAGATCTTACCAAATCCATGTGTGTGTGTGTCCTTAAATTTGAGTGATACTGGCTGGTGTGGTGGTGGGTTTTCTCTCTAGATGTTCTCAGATGCAACACATGGATATTTGAGTGTGACAAGGCAAGGGATTGTTCACAAATGTGAATAAGTTCAGATGTTTCCAAAGCACAGGTTTTATTTAAGGGATAAAATCTTAAATCACGTTAAGGAGAGATGTGTAGGAACAATGGGGATTATTGATGGTAAAATACAATTGGGTAAATTATTTTGAGGTCTCAAACATGCTGGGGCTCAATATTAAAATAAGCACAGAATAGAGAGTTGGAGGGCATGATATAGGATTGTGCATGTGAATTAGGGATGGGAATATTCCTTTCAAATTGATGGAATCAGTTTACAGATGTATCACCCATAGGAATATTGAAACTGAAAAAGTCGATGATAGGAAAAGATGATGAAAATAAAGAGAAAGTGTTGTGCTAAGCTTATCCAAGAATAAGTGAAAGAATCACAGGAGTTTGGGGAACAATAACCATAAGGGTATTGGAAGTGGAATTAATCTTAAGGAATACAAATAAAAAATGGTTTCTGGAGGAGAAGAGGTGAGAAATACACACACATACACAAGTGAAGATGCTCAAACATTGGCATAAAATAATCAACTTGCAGAAAATTATCAGAATATATCCAGAAAGGCACATAAAGATAAACAAATGTTCATCAACAGTAAAATAAAACAAATTATGAAATCGTGCAACCAAATGAGGTGTCGCTATTAAAAAATTACACTTTTCTAGAATATTCTACAAAGCGAGAAAATGCTCACAGCATGGGATGTGGAAAAAGGCAGGATATCTATCTGCTCAAACATATACGGTTCTATTTTTGTAAAATATTCCATTTAAAATATTAAAAAACCCACCTTATCTTTGTCAAATTAGAAACAATTCTTATTTTGTTTCATATTATTGAAGGAATCTATAAACATGTATTATATTTATAATTTTTAAAATAAAGAGTTTAAATTATGAAACCCCTTTAAAATAATATTAGAAATTAGCATATATTAATTCTTTTTAACATTTCAGTTTTCATTTTTCCTTTTAGAGGCTTTTCTTTTCTGGAATTGAATTTTACAATCTAATATCCATAATGTTAAAAAATACAACACAGTGGAAAAAAAATACTTAAGATTAGAAATTGTTCTTCTGAAAAATGTTTCCCTGTTAACTGAACATCTGTTGTAAATATATGTGCCTGACCCCATTTTGTATCATTATTATCTATTGAAAAGTAAAAGCACCATCTATGAACATCTTTAAAAATCTCCATGCCCTAGACCCTGACATGACAGATGAATGGCTAATATTTTATTTCAGTGTGTAGGAGTCTGAGAGGATAAGCAGGCAAGAAAGGAGAGAATTAAAGAGGCTTGACTGAGCTGGGCATGAACAGAAATGATGGCTGCCTCCATCCCACAAAAACACACACAGAACCACATGAAATGATGCTGAAACTTCTTTTCCAGGGGAATTATGGGAGGACCAGTTAGTCATCAGCTCCTGATCTCCATTGGTCAAGATCTCATTCAACAGATCAATAACACTCCTGAAACTCTAGGTATGTGCTTGTTAAGGCATCCCAAACATGAGTTTCTCTCTTTGACATCAAGAGTTCTGGGGCAAGAAAAAAGAGTCATGGAGTCAGAACCGAGGTTGGGCACCACACAAAATGCAACATAGCAATGTCTAAGGGAAGAGTCGGAGGTAACAGGTGCATTTCCTAAATAATGGAGTCATGGTGGGCTTTTCTTTAATCCCTGATGATGTGATACACATCCTAACTGGGGACTGTTACTGGTTACCATTTCTGAAGAAAAATCTAAATATGAATGTGATATGTAAATATCAAAATAGACATTTTATGAAAAATGTAGCATACTCTGAAATGGCTATTTCATATTCTGTCTTTGCCCCAAAAGAACAAGGTACGGGATGACAGTCTCTCTGCTGGTCACAGATTATGTGATCTTCTGGAGCCCTACTAAGCTAGGGTGGATATGTCACAATTCACAGGCTATTTGAAGATAGAGTTTTAATGATCTATAAAGATCTACAAAGTAAAGAGATTCATTTTTTAAATTATGTAAAATATACAATTTCTGTATCAAAGCTGACTTTATTTAATACAATAGAACTAAACTTTCACCATTACTAACATTGTGACCAAATAGGCACTTTTGACACTTTCTCTTTGATCTGTGACCTTTTCCTGGTACTGCCTGAACTGTAAATAGACATAAGCCATTTTCAACAGAACATCCCCTTTTCCTCGATCGGAAGCTCCCCCTCACTAAAATTAAGGGTGAAAATGTATTAAATATAATGATTAAGTGGCTAGACCTCAAAGATTATTTTAAATAACAGGTTAAAGAATTAAAAGAAGTTTCAGCACATATGATCTGCTCTAAAATGACTACCATGGCAAATCACTGGTAAAACTCAACATACCATTGGATAGGATCGACTTCAATTTGCTGATGATAAAACAGGGTTACAGAGATTGAATGGCAGGTCAAAGGTAATCTAACACAACAGAAACTGAATTCCAAAGTAATTAAGATTTCCTCACTAAAAGTTATTTTTTAATATAATTTATTTTCAGATCAGTTTCCATATAACACCCAGTGCTCATCTCAACACGTGCCCTCCTCGATGCCCATCACCCAGTTTTCCCTCTCTCCCACCCTCCATCAACCTTCAAGTTTGTTCTCAGTATTTAAGAGTCTCTCATGGTATGCCTCCCTCCCTCTCTGTAACATTTTTTTTCCTTTCCCTTCCCCTCCTCATGGTCTTCTGTTAAGTTTCTCAAGATCCACATATGAGTGAAAACATATGGTATCTGTCTTTCTCTGACTGACTTATTTCACTTAGCATGATACCCTCCAGTTCCATCCATGTTGCTACAAATGGCAAGATTTCATTCTTTCTCATTGCCAAGGTAGTATTCCCTTGTATATATAAACCACATCATCTTCATTCATCTGTCAGTTGACAGGACATTTAGGCTATTTCCATGATTTGTCTATTGTTCAAAGTGCTGCTACGAACATTGGGGTACATGTGACCCTATGCGTCAGCACTCCTGTATCCCTTGGGCTAACTCCTAGCAGTGCTATTGCTGGGTTATAGGGGAGTTCTATTGTTAATGTTTTGAGGAAACTCCATACTGTTTTCCAGAGTGGCTGCTCCTGTTTGCATTCCTACCAACAGTGTAGGAGGGTGCCCATTTCTCCACATCCTCACCAGCATCTATAGTTTCCTGATATGTTCATTTTAGCCACTCTGACTGGTTGAGGGGATATCTCAGTGTGGTTTTGCTTTGTGTTTCCCTGATGAGGAGGGACATTGAGTATCATTTCATATGTCTGTTGGCCATCTGGATTCTTCTTTGGAAAAGTGTCTATTCATGCCTTCTGCCCATTTCTTCACTGGAGTATTTGTTTTTTGGGTGTGGAGTTTGGTGAGTTCCTTATAGATTTTGGATACTAGCCCTTTATCTGATATGTCATTTGCAACTATCTGTTCCCATTCCATCAGCTGCCTTTAAAAATTATTTTGATTAGGACTCCTGGTTTGCATGTAACAAAAAATGGATGAGAAATCTGTGTCCCCCACAGAAAGGACAAACAGAATGGTTCATGTAAGAAAGGAAATTATTGGCTCAAATGATCTCAGCCTCTAGAAGTGACTTCCAGCCCTAACTTTAGGCAAGGTAGACCAGCTCTTCAGAGTAGCAGCCAATTTCTCAGTAGGAAACAGATGACAAAATCAGATTAGTATACTTCAAAAATATTTTAGTGAGGTAATTTAAAGGTATATATGTATTAGGCAAGCTGAATCCACAAAAACTAATGCAGTACACCATCACTACGCTTAAGTTATGAAAAGTAATAGGTCCTGAAATCCCAGAACAGACAGAACATTGAAAGTCAGGGCATTGGCTTGAGGTACACACAGCAGCCTTCCCCAGGGAGGTATTCAATTCAAAATACCCAGCCACATCTACTCCTGTCCTCCATTCACCTGCAAAGTCTTCTTTCCTATTTCTAATAAAAGGGAAAAGTCAGAGTGTATGCAGATCAGCCTCCTAAGCAGGGTTGAAAAGGTCATGAAGTCTACCTGGCAGAGCAGATAGAACCCGTCCGGAGTTGGCCACTGTTATTTTCTTCTGGATGGAAAATCAGTGTCCCCCACAGAGAAGACAAACAAAATACACAGCATGGTCATATCTCATTCCCACCCTTGAAAATTAAAACATCACCTTTTTTTTTTTTTTTAACAGAATGGCAGGGAGGGAATGGAAAGCACCATCACCACAGTTAATGAAGAGATGATCTCTCCTCTGCAGCTCGTTAAAAGGTTAGCTTGATAGGCAGTTTCCAGATCCCAACATGCATTTCCTGGGCCTCCTACCTTAGACCAGTATCTTGGCTAGAAGGTATTCTTTACCTAGCAGAGTGAGCAAAGTCTCAATTCACACAGTATGCTTGGGGGCTCTGTCTTTAAGATGCAGTGTCTCTCCACTGACCCAGACTTTTGGGCAAAGGAAAACATGCTCTGGTGAAGCTCCTGTATTCTGAAGATTTTCATCTTTGCCTCAATATAGAAAAGCCTAATAATATCTCTTTCCTTTCCTGACACAACTCTGGATTGACTTCCGTTCTGATCTCCTATATCTTGACCCCCTCTTTTCTACTAGTCTGCCGCCTCCCCTCTTGTACCTTCCAAGTTCTTCTTCCTTTTCTTCCTTCTACCCCTTCCTAACCACATCCTTCTTACTGGACAAAATCCTCTCCTAAAATCTGTAAGGTAGGCAGAGGTGATGAACAGCTGATGATCTTTAGCTATAAATGTTGGCCAAGGTAAGAGTTGGTACGATGAAAGAGCATAAAAGTAGGATGTGATTCCTTAGCAGCTATCCAGAAGACTCTTGAACACTGATTGGTGAAGAACCTAATCCTGTAAACAGGAAAAAAATAACCCCATTCCAATTGACTGAAATCCCAGCCAATTTCAGTGACTGCTTAACTAACACCTTCCAAAATTATTCAGTTCTTGATTTGGAAAAGCATACCACACCTGCCCTACCTTCCTTCTTTATTAATGGCCTTAAATGTGGAATGACAGATTTAGTTAGAAAGTAAAACATAAAACTGTCAACTGATGACTCTGAATTACAAAACCTTGCTGAGGAAATGGAAGATACATTGACTCAGAAATAAGAAAAATTATAGATAAAATCAGTAGTTCTTCAGATTAAAGAAATAGATAAGCTCAAGACAAAGAATGGCAATATGCTTAAACACAGATACCTGCTATATTGGAAATAAAAGGAACATTAGAAGAATAACTATCCTATTTTTGTTTGAAAAGGTATAATCAAAAACACAAAAAGCAAAATTTCTATAATATAGCATTCTTCCAAATAATCCTATCCACTACAGTTTTCTACAATTGCCCTAAAGATGAAAGGGAGAGATATTCATGGAACTGCAAAAACAAAGGTTCCATTTCTAGTTGTCCATTTCTAGTTGATACTGGGGCCACATTCCCTCCCATGTAGCCTCATATCTTTCCACCATGTCTTCCTCCTTTAGGGCATAGAAGAAACCAAACAAAACTAAACAGTAGGCATTTCAAATTCTGTTTGATACTTCTGTCCTTACTTAGCTACTTTCTCTTTCCTTCTCACTAGTCAACACTCTCACTATTCACATGCTTTTCCATTATGGTTATTTTCCATCATGGTTATTCCATTCCAGGAAATTAACTGAGACAAGATCTACCTTGTTAATGGGATACCACCGATAAATGTGGAGTTTCTGGAACTCCCAGAAGGGAATCACTGGTCTACAATTCAATGATGGCACAGATTAAGTAACCACTACCTGATGCTTCCTCTTCTCAACATTTCATATCTTGAATTTGCTTCCTATTGACTCTGTACCAAATATATTTCAGAGTTTGGACATATCCCAGAAGGTGAAGCAAATCAGCAGGATCTACCTTTAACATAATCATTCCCAAACCAAAGAAAAATGAGTCTCTTAAAGGACCATGGCCACCATATCCATATGTTTTCAAAACGAATTCATCATCCTCTGTTGACTGCTGTCCAACCCATCCAAAAGACAACCTGTCACTGCTACCACTTTGTGCGAGATTTAAGGCCCATTGAGAAGACTATCCATCCCCCACCTAACAACATCCTGTCTTTACCCCCACAGCTGCTTACTTACAGTGGCAGATCTAGATGCTCTCCATACTACAGGATCTACTAGTATTTAGTTGAGAAAATCAACTGGATGGTTATGCCCCAAGGTTTTACAGAAATACCCCCCTTACTTCTTCAAATTAGTCAACCATAACATTAGAAACAGTTTGTTTAGGACTCCAATCTTACACAGCATGTGGGTGATTGTTTTGTGCTGATCTCAATCTGCCCATAATCAATGTCATGACTAGATGGGCCCTTGTGCTTCCTACTACGATAGCAGGACCTCCTCAGCAGTAATCACTGGGAAATTTTGGGGGGGAAATGTGTATTATAAACCAGCCTTGGAAATTACATATACTTGGGCCACACAGTCAGATGTGGAAAGAGGGAATGAAGCTGTGGTTCTGCTTCTGCTTTTATTTAAAACATCAGAGTAGGAATTTAAAATTCATGAAGAGAAAAAACAAGCAGCCCAAATGGTCAGGGGTTGAAATCAACCAAGACCTCTAGAACAGAGTAAGAGTCCAGGAAACCTGAGACAGGGCAGCCTGGCTCTTCATCTAGTCCTGTGGCTGGCCTTGTGTTTATTTGTACAGCCATCTATGAATCAGGTGCCTCAGCAATCAAAGCTGATGTCAGGTACTTGGGTTAGAAAAAGTAAAGCCACAGTGTTGGGGTTTATCCTATAATGATCTTCCATCATACTTCCACACTGAGGGACTCACAGACTTGATTTCCTCTATTCACTGACAGCATTAACACCCAAAGGATGCTGACTACCTTAAGATGAATTTCAATTTTATCAGGCCCATCTGCTATCACATAAAATGAAAAGTTTCACTTTCCTCAAAGGTTGGAGACTATTATTCATTACTTGCCCCAGCCAATGACCACAGAGCAACTTAGTGGATTTCTGTCTCATAGGACACTGAATTCCTAACTTCTTCAAACTGGGTGACACTTTTTATGATCTGACTAAAGCTGTCATATGTATACATTCACAGATGAACTAAAGTCATCTTCTGAAGCTCAGTCTGTCCCTTTCAACCCTTACCCAACCCCATACACTTGGACTCTGTAACTATAATCCACCATTCTTTCTGTATGTATATTAAAGATTGGGATAAGCTTTTGGGATTCTAACTCAGCAGCAAAGTGGACATCACAGACCCAAGGCTTATGGGTCTCGGTCTCTCACTGGATCCTATAGTTAGCCTACCCCCTACATATTTGCTAGCAGTGCTGAATGCCATGGCAACATCAAAGCCAGGTAAGATCTCTGTGTAATTAATCCCCAGGCTCTCTCCTTAAAATCAAGTGCCTCACGTGGATTAGACCTTATTTTTGACTGAACACATCTATAATTTTTATGCTTCTAACATAGCCTGCTATGAAATACTTCTCTTTTCACTCACACATATTTCTGTCTTTCATTGCAAACCTTAAACTACTATTTTCTTCCTCTCTCAAAAGAAAGAAATCTCATGAGTGTCTTCCACTTCTTTGGGACTTCCTCTTACCTTACTCAGATCTCTTCTAACTTCTGTGTTCCCTACAGAAGTTTACATGTGTATATGCAGCCACTCACTTGATAAATGATTTAAATTCACGTACATAGTCAAATTCCATGTGAAGCTGTGATGGTAGCCCTCACTAAAGAGTCCTAGACTACAAACCAAGACTTTCAAGAATGTTGAAGGGCATGAGACTTCACCCTGTGTGCGAACTTACAAATTAGCCTGCCACAGTGTCATGAATGATGGCTGAGAACATAGAAAACACTCCAGGTCAGCTGGAAAGGACAGTTCATTACTCAAACCAGCAGCAGTAGTCTGCTTATCAGCAAATTTGAGTTACTTCTTCTTGCCCCAAGTCCTGGGGGACCAAGGCTGATGCTATCATATGGATACTTGCACAGGTAACAGTTCCATTACAGAAGAGGAAACCCGAGATTAGGAAACCTGTTTTTTTTAATAAACAGACAGGAAACATGTTTGTTCTCTGTTCCAAAAGGAGATACTACCTCTCTCTCTTCCTTGGCTATCTGCTACACAAATATCCTTGAAAAGACAGTCTAGAACAAATGCATTCAATGCCTCATTTTTAAGATGTGCAGGAGCAAAAGATCCAAAAAGAATTGTCTGTTCAAAAACATGAGAGGTTCAGATCAGGTGAACTGAACAAATTAAGATGGAGGTCACATGAGACTCAGCTTCCCTGATGACCAAGAAAAGGGACTGGGAGAGACAATGGAGGGCTGAGAATTCCCCATGGTGACTTTCACATACCCTTGTCATTGGCTCTTTCTCGAACGCCACCCCTTTTTGCACATGGCTAGCTTCTAGCACTCATATCTGTCATCTCTCCTGATGAAATCCAAGCTGACCACTCAAGAGCCATAAACATTTGCAATCAATTCTTCTCTTTTCTGGGAATAGTCCTTGCCTACTTTTCCCCCAAATGAGCTGATCTTTATGGTTTCCTTCCTACTAAAGCCCCGCAAAAAAATCCCAAGTCTTTCCCCAAGTTAGAATATCGCTTTGGAATATTGGCATGCCTGACATTTTTGAAAGAAACCTTATGCTAATGCTGCTGGCTGATTTTTTTTTTTTTTGGTACACCAAGTTTGTTTATTCAAAAAATATTTTAATTACCAGGTATTTATGCACCCTGCTTGGATCCAGGCACTGGTAATACAAAAGTGAGTGATCCTGAACACCTAGACTGTATGTACTCATTGAGGAAATAGATGTGCTACACAAATAAATATACCATGTTGTAGGATACACAATTAACATAAGGTACATCCCTGGCTGCACATTAGAATCACTGGGGACTTGTAAAAAATTTTGTCTAGTCACCTTCCTAAATAAATTACTTTATCATCTCTGAGATTGACTCTGCATATATGTTATTTTATAGAGCTGCTCAGAGGATTCAGTGGCAAGTGAGGATTGGGAACCATTGTAATGAGCAGTATGGGGAAGGTGGACAGTAATTGGGTGGACGTGTGTGCAGGTGTGTGCTGTTAGGGAGATGCTCAAGGGACTTAGGGAATTTAAAAATTCTGAAATGGTATGAATGAGTCAGGCATGGTCACACCCGGGGAGGAGCAGTCAAGGCCTCAGAAATAGTGAAACAGAGACTCCAGCAGCAAGTTGCTAGAAATACTAGAGAAAGAGCAAAGCAGCCACAGTGGCTAGACTCACTGGGAGCAGCACAGGGTAAGAGGGTTAGCCATGTGCCCTAGTGCTGTTAGCTCAGAGCACGGCCCCTGAAGGTGGAACCACCTGGAATGAAAGCGCAGCTTCTTCAGCAGCAGAATACTGGGAAAACCACGACCTCAATGTGGTTAATACCGCCATACACAAGGTAGTGAGAGTAAAGGTCCTAATCCGTGGGGTATTGTGAGGCTCAAACTAGTTAATTCACATCCCACACGTTAAACAAGGTTATGGTATAGATGCCCACAGGGAGAATTATCCTAATTAACATGCAAGAGGTAGATCCCGAAGATCCTTCTAGAACTTGGCAAAGACATTTTTTCACAGAACTGCTTTTACAAATCAAATAGAAATCTGATACTGTGAAGATTCTCTATGTTTGGTGGGTTTATAGTATCCACATTAAAAACCTTAATGTGGGGAAACAATAGTGGTACATTTAAGAGAAAGATAAAAATGATTTAAAAAAAAATTCTCAAGTCGATTTCATTTAATTGGTTAATTTTCTAATTAATAGGTGGGTCCAGATGTTTTACATATTAGGTCATCAAGTGTATCATTCTTTGGAAATACACAAATTTTAAAACTGTCATTTTGACATGGAGATTGCATTTCTAATATTGTTTAATGTCATCATTATATTGTTCTGACAATAAAGTATTTAGAAATCCAGATAAACTCTACTAGCTAAAGCTGACAATGGATAGATTCAAAGGTTTAAAATTATATTAGACTTTCTTTAAATATAAGGTATTTGTAACATCTGTGTCACATCAAAAAATAACCTATATAATTATTTTGAAAGGACAGAACTAACACATTCAACAACTCCTGAGTTTCATCCTTTGTAGCCTACTAACTTACTTTTTAATTTGGTATATTACATTATGAAAATATGCATTATTTAAATATTGTTATTTCTTCTTAAAGTACTATGATATTTAATGATTATAAAGAATATAATCAGAGGCCTAATAAAGGACATGAATTAATTTTTGATGTGTCACTGATGGCCACTTTCCAGCCCTGCCCCTCCACCTTTCTGCCTTCCATCTGAGCAAAAAGAGAAAGGAGCTAAAGCCTCTTTTCTCTGTGGAGCTGGTGGGGAGTTCATGTCAGGGAGCGCTGGCTCAAGTGCAGGAGGAGACCCTTGCCTCTGCCCTACACACAATGAAAGCACTCTAAAGTGATTTTTGATCTTCTGGGGAGCCTGCCCTGTTCTCCCCAGAAAGGTTTTGTATGTTATAAATAAACTTTTTTTTCTTTTCTTTTCTTTTCTTTTTTTTTAGTGAATGTGGTGCATCTCAAAATCTGAACAAAATTCTGCATAGGGGAGTCCATACTTTCTTTACAGGTGACCATAACAGGAGACAAAATGCATAATAATGAAGTGCAAGAAAAATGTTCATAATAAATGTCCTATATGGGCATTTACATTAGTAACAACCACAGAGCAATCAATAACAGCAATATAAAAATTATAATTCTAACATGATAAAAAGTGCATTTATGTACATATAATTGTTGTAGCTTGACTTCAAGCATGATTAAATACTAACATGCTATTTCTGCTTCTGTAAATCTGTTTAGCAAGCTTGTGCTTCCCTTTTCTGGTTAACCGCACCCTGTATGCAAAGGTTACCTCCTTACCATTCTGCCTCAGGTGATCTGTAACCTAGTCACTACCCCATGGTTTTTCAAATGTCTAAACTATGATTGGTCATTTCAAACCCTCTTAAGACAAAGAAATTTAAATTGATAGGTTCCGCCAAAACTAACATCTGTGTGTCACCATATAATTGGCTACCATGAAATGCTGTAAATTATAATTGGTTAACTAAATAATGATGTATTCTGCCTTGCTGAAATCCATATAAACTCACTGCTACCTTTGTTCAGTGCCATTCTCTGCATTTCTCCGTGAGACCAGGAGATCAGATTTGGCCTGACCATAAATAAAATCTTGCCTCGCTTCTATTCGGCGTTTGTGGTCTTTCTGACAATCACAGTGCCTCATAATAAATTAGCATCATTCTTATGTGTAGGCTGTAGTTCAACACAGCCGGCTACTAACTAGCAGCTATGTGATTTGGGGCAAAGTACTGCATTGGTTAGCAAATGTTTTGTTTTCTGTTCAAGGGACTGAACTAACACCAAGTTTCTTTCCTTTCTTTTAAGAAGGTGCTTTTATTTTGAAGGAAAATACATTTTTAAAAGCCCCCAAACCTCTTGCAGTATTGACAATGAAAACCCTTGTAGCCTTGGACATTGAGAAATGACAAGTTTCTGGAGAGTGAGGATGGCATTTTGTGTCCAAAGGAAAAAGAATATTGTAGAAGCTTATCTGTCTAGCATACAAAATAGGTAGTTTACTACATGACTGAGCAAGATTGAGTTGGATATACGACAAATCAAGGAGTTAAGGAAAATAAATAAGCCCCTAGTTGCCTTTCAGACTTAAACTTTGAAGAGGAATTGAACTTATAACTATGTGCTTCAGTTAATTCCTGTGAGTTCGAGTTTGTGAAAAACTCCTAACACAAAAAGAAGTTAAAAACATTTCAATCAAAAGACAAAACAGAAAAATATAATCCTTCAAGCAAAATTATAACACATTTGGCCAGTCACATATCCTTTCTTTACAGGAAGTCTTACCCAAGCTAAAATAAACAAGTAAGTATTTATATAAAAACTGGAGAAAATGGTCAGAGACTGACCTCCCTCGTGAAGTTCTACAAAAGCCGTTTACATCATAGAAAAATGCTACCAGGAATTCAAAAATAAAAATCATCATCTTGAAGCTTTGACTGTATTTGTAAGAGGTAATACATGACCTGATAATTGCTACATTTAATTCTCCAATGTCTTCTGGAAAATGTGAAAATTAACAAAATAGAACTAAATAAAACTTTGCTTCTTATTAAAATATACTCTCAAATACCCAAAGACACTTTTAAATTCAATTTTACAATTAATGAGTTCACTGACCTTTAGGACAGCCAAGTCATTAATGAGAAATAATTTCTAAGGAACATGAATGGAAAATAGATTCATTCATTCCATCAACAAGCATGTATTAATTAGCTTACACGAGTGAAATGTGGTTTTAGGTGCTGGAAATGAGGAAACAATGAATATTAGTCACTGAAAGGAGGATCAAGCTTTCCAAGTTCAAAGACAGCAGCAAGGACACTGGGCTTGTTAGAGGTGAGTGGAGTTGTCATAAATGAAGGGATTGAGGGGGTCTGTACCCTTCAGACTTCCTCCTCAGCCTTCAGGCCTGAGAGAGTTAGGAGTTTTATTCTAAGTGATGAGAAGCTAGTGCGGTGGGGGTGGGGTACAGTAGTTGCTTAGTTTTCCTCAGCACCATTCCAACCTACTTCTATTGAGCTCTATTATTATGCAAAGTATGGGATATCATTACTTGTATCTTCCCTTTATCCTCTCTCAAAGCTAAGGCTGTTATGGAAACAAAGTTGTCCCAGTTAAATGAACCTATGTTGAGAGCTGATATTTGGAAATAGGAGGGGGACACAATGCTGTTGCTTGTAGATGGTATGAGCCTAGCTTGGGAGCAGGGTTAGCAAATTTAGCCAATAAACATATAGGAAACTCAGATGTCCTTGAGTCAGATAAATAATGTTTTTTAGTCAAAGTACATTTATAGCCATACTCGATAATTATTTATCCTAAAAAAACTATTCACTGCTTATATTAAATTCAAATGTTACCGGGCATCTTGCATTTTACCTGTCTATCTCATCCTTGGAGTCTGAGTTTTCTACCATATCCAACCAGAACCTTTGTGGGTGTTGAGAAGTGACTGCCAAGCACAGAATCAGCCTCTTCTTCCCTGACTTGGAAATACAGTAGTGCATTATTGCACTAAGTCAGTCTGCTGACCACCTTCTGATTGTGACCAGTGAGTGTATCACGACACATAGGGAAATTTATATCTCCCTAATGACTAATGATACCACAACTCTCTAGGTCAGCCAGCCCAGTAATGTGATCTGGCAGATTCTAGAGGCCAGTCTAGAATTATCCCTTCCAAAGAGTCTTTAAGGTCAGTTTCATGGATGCATTACAGCACTAAAGTAAAATATACTACACTCAATGGAGGTGAGAAATTTGAAGAATTCTGACAGGTATGTACACACATGCCATATAGATATGTCAGTGCCAACACTGAGATATAGAGTACTTTCATTATACCAAAAGTTGTCTTACATCCTCTCTATATTTTCAACCTGCAGGTAAGCATTTATCCCCTTTGTCATTAGAGAGCATGTGTGGTATCCAGAATCGATATACATGGACTCACACAGAATATCCTTTCTGTGATGGTCTTTTTGAACCCAGCACGATGTTGTCAAGATCCATCTGCAGTGCTGCGTGTTAGTCATTTCCTTACGATTTACTGTAGAATAATGTTCTATTGTATGGATTCCACATTGGTGTATTTATTCACCTACTGGTGGACATTAGGATTGCCTAAATTTTGAGATTATTGTGAACAGTGTATGTACATTTCCATGTACAAATCTTTGTGTGTATGTATTATTACTGAAATATAGTTGGCATACAATACTACATTAGTTTCAGGTGTATAACATAGTGATTTGATATATCTATACATTGTTATGTCCACCTGATACAGGAAGTTTCCGACTTTTAATTTTTGTGGGCTCTGCCTCTGGGCTCCCTGGGAAGCTGTGCTTTAACATTTACCAAGGTCAGAATGACCTGGCCAACCTCAAAGCAAGGGCTCTATTTCTGCCCCGGCACACACTGCATGCCTGCTTTGTTAAAATAAATGAACTTTAATAATAATAACAATAATAATAAAATAATCACACAAAAGGAGCATCCTGAACACAAGGCAAGAAAAGAAACTTCCCTGGCTCCCCTAAGATTTCAGTCAGAGAGCCCTGCATCTTCCAAACACAGAAGATAATGCCTCTAACTGTCTGAACACTCTTCTCTTTCAGGACACTGTATATCCCAGGCAGCTATCCTAACTTGAGGCAGAATAAAACTTTCTTCTTCTTCTTCTTAATTCTAAAACGTGTGTTCATTTTGCATTGGCACAACACAGGTATAGCTACTGTCACCGGGTTCCACTTAGGGTATCGCTGACTGTATTCCCTGCGCTGTACCTTTCATCCCTGTGACTATTCATCTGGTAACTGGAAGTCTGTGTGAATATGGTTTTCATCTCTCTTGGGTAAATTCACAGAAGCATAATTTCTAGGTCATACTGGCGTAGTACATTTATATATTTAAAAATCGGTCAAGTAATTTTCAAAACTGGATGTACTTTTTACGTACCACTAACAGTTGGCATTGCTAGTCTTTTACATTTTGGCCATTTTATGTATGTCCCAGTAATATATATTTTTTTCTTTCTTTCCTTTTCTTTTTTAAAAACAAGAGAAAATAAACTTATCATAGCCAACCACAGGATAGAGACAGGAGTGGCTGCAAGGGTGGCTCAGTTCAGTGGCTCACTGCACTATCTCACCAGCCTACGCCTCTGGGCTTTGCCCTTAGATGGTTCCCTCTGATGTGTACATGCTGCAGCGATCCTGGCCATCATGTCCAATTAGGACTATGTCCACAAGGACAGACAGAGCAGCCATTTTATTATTCTGATTTTCTGTTAAAAGTTTTTGATTTGAGATAAACTTACATTTACAGATAAATCTTAAATCTCAGCTAGGCATTCAGTTGTAAGATCTAATATAGGGAGATTCCATGTGCCTTTACCTACTTTCCTCAAATGCTAACTTCTTGCAAGCCCTTAAGTACAATAACAAAACCAGGATATTGACATTGATACATTTAAGATAAGTGATATTTCTGTCCCCACAGAGATACTTCACCTTGCTCTTTTATAGCCTTATCTGTTTTGATCTCACTCCCACTCCTTGCTGGCAAACAGGAATCTTCTCTCAAGCACTCTAACTTTATCATTTCAAGAGTGTTTAAATGGGATCCTACCTACCCAACCTTGTGAGATTGTATTTTCACTTAGCATACTTGACTGCAGATTTACCCATATTGTGCCTGTCAAAGCTCACTCTTTTTCCCCCAAAGTAGGATCTCTTGGTCTGGCTATACCACAGCTTTTATAACCACTCACTTGTTGCTGACCATCTGTGTTGTTTTTAGTTTTTAGATGTAATAAACAGATCTATAAACATCCATGTCCAGGCTTTTGTGTGAATGGGAGTTTTCATTTACCTGAGATAAATGTCCAAGAGTGAAATTACTGATGAGTCATAAAATCATTGCAGGTTTTGTGTGTTTGTTTGTTTGTTTGTTTGTTTATGTCTGTTTAAGAAACTGTCAAACTATTACCCAGAGTGGCTATCTTTTTCAACATTCTTATTAGGGAAAGATAGATGGATAGATAGACAGACAAACGGATGGATGGACAAACAGACGGTCAGATGGGCAAATGGATGGATGGATGGAATACAATAGACAGACAGACAAATGGGTGGATGGATAGAAAGACAGACACACACATGGATGGATGGGTGGACTGATGGGTGGATGGAGCGATAGACAAATGGGTGAATAGATCCATAGATAGCTGATAGATTAACAGAGATCTATAGACTTAAAGATACCTATTCTATAAGTATGTAGAATTATTTTGTTGTGATTTTAGTTTGTATTTCCCTACTGGGTAATAATATTGAACAACTTCTCATACTTTTGTCATCTAGGTATCCTTTCATCTGAAATGCCCATCTCTCACTCCTTCATCATTAAGTGCTGGCTATAGGATTTTTGCAGATGATCTTCCTCATTTTCACATATTTCCCCTCTATTCCTATTTCCCTGATCTTTTCTCTTAAACTGATGTCAATTTTGTTATGTTTTTCCTCCAATGTCAGTTGATATAATCATATGACATTTCTTCTTTATTCTGTTTATGTAACAGAGTACTTGGTTTTTGAATGTTGAACCAGGCTTGCATCCATGATATAAAATATTAAGAATTTTTGTGTTTGTATTTATGAGACATACTGTCTGCAGTTTTCTTTCTCTGTGTTGTCTTCACCTGGCTTTAGTATCAGAGTAATGTGAGATTCATTAAATGACATTGTTCCTTCCTCTTCTGTTTTTGGGAAGACCCTTTAGACAATTGATGTTAATACTTCCTTAATTAGGTAGAAATCTCCAGTGAAACAATCTGGATATGGAGATGTTTTTGCAGGGTGGGAGTTAATTTTTATTTATGAATTTGGTTTGCTTAAGTTATAGGGCTATTAAAATAATTTATTCCCTGAGGAAAACTGTGGTAGTTTGTGTTCTCTGAGGAACTGGTCTATTTGATCTAGTTTGTAAAATGTATGTAGTTTGTATTATTTCTTACTATCTTTTCAAGGTCTAGAAGATTCATCGTGATATTCCCTTCTTCATTTCTCAAATGTCTAATTTATGTATTTTTTCTTTACCAATCTTGCTAAAGACTCTTCAATTTTACTAATATTTTCAAAGGATGTGTTGTTTTCATTGCTTTTCTCTTTCCAATTTTATTAACTTTTACTTTTTACATTATTTCTTTCCTTCTGCTTCTTTTAGATATTCTGATTTAATTTTTTATTTTTAGTTTCTTAAGGCAAGCACTTAGATTATTGGTTTGTGATTTTTTGTATGTGTAGTATATGCATTTAGTGCCGCAGATTTTCCTATCAAACCTCTGCATCTGTTTCCCATAAGCCTGTGCTGGCAAAAGTTGGGGTATGGGAGGTAGAAGAAATGGGTGAAGGGAATTAAAAAGCAGTAATGAAAAAAAACAGCAAATACTGCATATATCTGCTAAATGTTACTTCAGCTATGTTAAATCTATATATGTAAAAAAAAATATATCCTTAATGGGTAGAGAAAAATAATGGAATATGGTAATTTAAAATATTTATGAACCTGTTTGCACATATAGGAGGATTAGGAGGAACTTAAAGGAGGACCATGGGGGAGAAGAAGGGGAAAAATAGTGGAAAAGAGGGAGGGAGGCAAACCATGAGAGACTCTTGAATGCTAAGAACAAACTGATGGAGGTCAGGGGAGGAGGAAGGAGGGTGAAGGGCATGGAGGAGGACACTTGTGGGAATGAGCTCTGGGTGTTATATGCAAACCAACTTGACAATAAACTATTAAAAAATATTTATGAACCTCTTCTATTCACTATGCATGAGTACGCTGACATTTCAAGTGGAATATGTGAATAGAACTGGATAGAATCATGACTAGAGGGAAATCATTTCCCGAAGTATCTATAACAGAGTGCTATGTCAGAACATGTGAAGTCATCACACCGTACTTCAATACATTCCAACTATTGAAAAATCATTTTCATAGAAATAAATTTCTCACACTTGAGCAGACTTCTGTCCATGTTTGCTAATTAATAGCTTATCATCTTGCAATATGCTACAAGGAAAATGAAATATAATAAATGGTTCCCATATTCATAAAGGTAAAGATTAATCATAGAGCCTAGTCACACACAATGAGAAATTAAATAGTGATATGATTTTGAACTAAGAAAATATCTCCTTTGCCAGTGGGTGGTGTGTTATTAAGTTTTTATGAAATCTGGTCAGCATTTATTGGAAGGTTTATGTAGTGTAAGGAACTGTGTCGGAGGCACTATGGAGTATAGGTAAGAAGGTACAAGTAGGAACACCTAGGGAGCTCTGTCGGTTGAGCGTCTGACTATATTGGCTCCCAATTCATGAGACTGAGGCCCATGTTGGCTCTGCACTGACAATGTGGAACTTTCTTGAGATTCTCTCTCTCTCTCTCTCTCTCTCTCTGTGCCCCTCACCAGCATGTCCCTTCTTTCAAAATAAATAAATAAACTTAAAAAAAGTACATGTAAATTTTGGTTGTTAAGCTTAGAAGCTGTAAAAGGAAAGTACATATAGCCAACTGAAGTCAGATCAAATATGATTCCTACAAAGCAAGGGCAAAGTATTTATAAGTATTTAACAGTGTATACACACCATTTAATTAGAAATTGTATGGAAAGGCAACATCTCAACAGCCTGAGATAAGGTAGTTGGTGTTGCAAGTAGAAAAAAGTAAGGCATGTGAGACCTAAGAGACCACTACTGCTGATAATCACCAGGTTATCTTCCAGGTTCTGGAAGAGAGGGGTCACTGAAGAAGTTAGGGATATGCAGGATTAGGGTAAAATAGGTAATTGTGAGAGCTCATGATGATTTATGTGCTGTTTTTGTTTATTTGGGGCCAAATGTTAAGAAAGGGGAGTGCTTCTCTAAACAATAGCCAAAAGATGGAAAGAGCCTAAGTGTCCACCAACAGACAAATGGATCAAGAAGATGTGGTTTATCTATACAATGGAATACTATATGCCAATGAGAAAGAATGAAATCTGGTCATGTGTAGCAACATGGATGGACCTTGAGGATGTTACGCTGAGTGAAATAAATCAGGCAGAGAAAGACAAATAGCATATGTTTGCACGTATAGGAGGATTAGGAGGAATTTAATGGAGGACCAAGGGGGAGAAGAAAGGGGGAAATAGTGGGGGAGGGTGAGAGAGGCAAACCATGAGAGACTCTTGAATGCTGAGAGCAAACTGAGGACTGACAGATGTGGTGGGGAGGGGGAGATGGGCATGGAGCGGGACACTTGTGTGGATGAGCACTGGGTGTTATATGGAAACCAACTTGACAATAAACTACTTATAAAAGAAAAAAAAAAGAAAGAAAGAAAGAAAGGGGAGTGCCTAACACAGAACATGAGACTGACACCAGACAGGGGGAGCAGGAGCTTCAAGTATAATAGTTGTGACCGAAAGTTAGAAAAAAATTAGGGTCAGGTTGGAGGAATTTAAAGGACAGCCTAAAAATAGGGAATTTTTACTGGGAATTAGGAGACAGAAAACAAAACTCTGTGTGTGTGTGTGTGTGTGTGTGTGTGTGTGTGTGTGTGTGTGTGTGTGTGTGTACGTGAGTATATATAGTATTTTCATGTTCACTGTCTTTAATTTTCAGACTTTTGCCTAAAATGTGCCTTGGTATTTCTTTGGATTTATCCTCTTGTAATATTATTAAGCTCTTTGAATTTCTAAGTTTGTCCTCTGCCAAATTTGAGAAGTTTTCAGCTATTATTTGCTAAAGTATATATATATATATACTTTATATAGTATATATATAGTATATATATATATATATAATTTATTTATTGAGGGAGAGGGGAGAGTGGAGAAGGAGAATAATCCAGGGAGGGGCATGGGGCGCCTGGGTGGCTTAGTTGGTTAAGCATCCGACTTTTGCTTCGGTCATGAACTCACGGTTTGTGGGTTCGAGCCCTGCGTCGGGCTCTGTGCTGACTGCCAGCTCAGAGCCTGGAGCTTGTTTCAGTCTGTGACTCCCTCTCTCTCTGACCCTCCCCTACTCATGGTGTCTCTTTCCTAGAAATAAATAAAACATTTAAAAAAATTAAATAAAAATCCAGGGAGGGGCAGAGGGAGACGGAGAGAGAGAGAATACCAAGCAGGCTCCACGCTGTCAGTACAGAGCCCAACACGGGGCTTGAACTCATGAACCATGAGATCATGACCTGAGCCAAAATCAAGAGTCAGATACTCAACTGACTGAGCAACATAGGTGCCCCTGAAGTATTTTTTAAACTGCCCTTTCTTTTCTTTTCCCTCTGGGACTCCAATGACACAAAATAAAATCTTTTGTTATAGTCCCTCGAATCTCTGACAGCCTGTTCATTGTATAAATTATTTTGTTTCCAGTTATTTATTTTTATTCAGACTGCATAATTTCTACTGTTTTACCTTCAAGTTCACAAATTCTTTCTATTGTCTCCATTATACTGGTGAACCTATCCATCCAGGCTCATTGTTTGTTTCTTTCTCTTTTACTTGAATTTTGGTTATTATATTTTTCAGTTATAAAATTTCTATTTGGCTCAACTTTATGCCATCTATTTCTTTACTGAGACTTTTTTAATGTTTAAATTTGTTTTAAGCATGTTTGTTATTGCTTGTTGAAGCATTTTTATGATGGCTACTTTAATTTCTATGCTAGATAATTCTACCGTATCTGTGATCTTGGTATTGGTAGCTTGATTGTCCTCTTAATTAAAGACAAGATTTTCCTCAGTCTTATTACAACAAAAGATTTTCAACTGAAACATGGACACTGTAGGTATTAGATTATGAGACTGTGAACCATTTTTTAAATTTTATTTTAATTTTTAATTTTTTTAAATGTTTTATTTATTTCTAGGAGAGAGAGAGAGAGAGACAGCATGAGCAGGGGAGGGTCAGAGAGAGAGGGAGTCACAGACTCCGAAACAGGCTCCAGGCTCTGAGCTGGCAGTCAGCACAGAGCCCGACACGTGGCTTGAACCCATGAACCATGAGATCATGACCTAAGCTAAAGTCAGATGCTTAATCAACTAAGCCACCTAGGCACCCCAAGAGACTGTGAACTTTTTTAAACCTGTTTAGCTGGTTTCCCTTGATACTATTCCAACAGGTAAAAGGTGGTGCCTCATTATTGTCAAGTAAGGTTAGTCTTCTGTAGGGTTAAACATACCTATTTGGTGTTCCTTAACTAAGGGAGCAGAGCTTTTCATTAAAGCAGGGTAAGTGTCATCTGCCTGTTAGGTCTCTGCTTATATCACCTAGCTGAGAGGGGTGTCTCATTATAGCTCACAAGTTGAAATCCACTAAAACTTGGAGACAGTGACATCATTACTGCTGACTGCAGTGAAAGTCCTCATTCCCCACTAGTCTTTCTCTGACACTACCCAGCAAGCACTGGGAAAGAATGGAAATGGTGCCCTGTTCCTACTGAGGGTTCCTTCATTCCTAAAGGTCCAGTGAGATCAGAGGTTTTTCTGTGATTCTGGCTAAAGTAGAGTGATTACTGTCTAAAAGCTGTTTCTAACACATGAAACGATGCTCAGCATCCCTCCTCATCAGGGAAATACAAATCAAAACCACACTGAGATACCACCTCATGCCAGTCAGAGTGGCTAAAATGAGCAAATCAGAGGACTCTAGATGCTGGCGAGGATGTGGAGAAACGGGCACCCTCCTACACTGTTGGTGGGAACGTAACCTGGTACAGCCCCTCTGGAAAACAGTGTGGAGGTTCCTCAAAAAGTTAACAATAGAATTCCCCTATGACCCAGCCATAGTATTGCTGGGAATTTACCCAAGGGATACAGGAGTGCTGATGCTTAGGGGCACATGTACCCCACTGTTCATAGCAGCACCCTCAACAATAGCTAAAACATGGAAAGCGCCTAAGTGTCCATCAACGGATGAATGGATCAAGAAGATGTGGTTTATCTATATCATGGAATACTACATGTGTATGAGAAACAATGAAATCTGGCCATGTGTAGCAACATGGATGGACCTTGAGGGTGTTATGCTGAGCGAAATAAGTCAGGCAGAGAAGGACAAATATCATATGTTTGCACATATAGGAGGATTAGGAGGACCTTAACCGAGGAACGAGGGGGAGAAGAAGGAGGGAAATGGTGGGGGAAAGGGAGAGAGGCAAACCATGAGAGACTCTTGAATGCTGACAAAAACTGAGGACTGATGGATGTGGGGGGGAGGGGGATGGGCATGGAGGAGGACACTTGTGGGGATGAGCACTGGGTGTTATGTGGAAACTAATTTGACAATAAACTATTTGTAAAAAAAATAAAAAACAGTAAAAATTAAAAAAAAATAAATAAAAGCTGTTTCTTTCCTCTTCTTTTGGCTACAGTGAGCAAAATTTTGTTTGTTTCTCTTGTCTGTACTTGTTGGTGCTTAGAAGTTGCTGGATTCTTTTATCTCCACATCTGGAATATACAGGGTAAAACTAAAACAAAAACAAATGCAGGAACTCATCACCATGTTCTTCCTTAGGTACTGAGATCACTAGATTATTTGCAGTCTTTTCTCCTTTTTTCAGTATCATATTACCATTTTATGCATAATCCTAATGGCTTTAGTTGTACTTAGTGGAAAGAACAGGGAAAAGTGGGTCTACTCTATCATCCTTGAAGCAGAAATACTAATATTGTTAAGTATGTACTTTGCCTTGTTTGATTATTTTTTTCTTTTTACAATAGAAAGCTTTCAATGGACTGCAAGTGAATCTCAATTGGTATAAAGGCTGAGAGCAGGGCCAGGGTCTAATTTTATGTTTTTGTTTTAAAAGAACCATTTGACTGATATATCGCACAAATAATACAGATTAAAAGTGAAAGCAAGGAAAACAGATAATTACTGAAATAGTTCAGGTAAGAGAGGAATAGATTTCTCCTAATGGCTCCAAAGAAAATTGGTAGCTCGTCTTTTGTAATCATTTCTTACTTATTTGCTAAATGTTTCTTAAGTTTATATTAATGACTAGATGTTGAGTATTCAGATATAAAATTCCATAGTCACCATCTTCAGAGAACAAGATGGGAGTCAGGATACAGAAAGAATACATATATAATTACAACCACTTTCATCCATCTTTTTTTCTCTATTTCTCTCCATTCCCATTCCATTTCTTTTTTTCTTTTCTTTTGGATCCTTCACTAGATAGTTTTGTGGGCAACTCCTCTATCTACAAAGTAAATAAAGCTGTTTCAGCAGTAGACAGGAAAATGCTTTCTGTATTTAAGATAGATTCTGAAAATAAAATAATGTAATAAATGCACTTTAACTGTTAATCCACTGGATTATTTTTTTTAATCATTCAACATTAAGGAGAAAAATAAATGGTTGTCTAATTGCAAAAAGGAAATACCTTTGGGCAAAACTAAGCTCATTAAAAAGAGTTTTATTGTGCTTACGGGAGGAAATGATCTTCCCCAGCACAAGGCCTTTGGTTTCTTTATACACCTGATATTTTTTCAGGACATGTCTTTTGTGGACAACAAATCCAGTTTAAGAGCATCACACAGGAAAGCAATCCTTTAAGAAGGCCACATTCTGACTTTTTATTGTATTCAGAGGTTTTATTCTCCGCACTTAAGAGTAAAACCACACGCTACTCAGGAGAGAGGGTGGGATGTATTTGTAACAGTTAAGGCTATGGGACCCAGTATACAAACCCTCACTGTGACCATAGCCCAAGGCAATGAATGTAAAGAGCACCACCAGCAAAGATATCATCTTTGTCTCTTTGTATTTATCTTGGAGACTACTTACCAATTCATTCCCCATCCTACTTGCTTTCCATCCTTTTAACTATTGTGCTGTCTTATTATAGAGATGAAGGGAACAAAATACTATTGATCTACAAATTACCATGGTCACCTTAGGAGGGGCGAAGTTTAAGGTGGAGATGCATTCAGGGGTGCCTGAGTGGCTCAGTCTGTTAAGCATCCAACTTCGGCTCATGTCATGATCTCACAGTTTGTGGGTTCGAGCCCCACGTTGGGCTCTGTACTGACAGCAAGCTCAGAGCCTGGAGCCTGTTTCAGATTCTGTACCTCACTCTCTCTGACCCTCCCCTGCTCATGCTGTCTCTATATCTCTCTCAAAAATAAATAAAACATTTAAAATGTTTTTTTAATTTATTATAAAAGAAGGTAGAGATGCATTCATATATATATGTATGAATAATATGTGTATATATATGAATAATATAGAGCATATCTAATCTTACCTGATAGAGGAAAATAATTTAGGAAAACAAACCAACCAACACAAGATTGATGCAGACATGGTTCTCCTCTTGGATCAGTGTTGCTGGGGAAGATGGTCAGAGGCAGACTAGGTTTTGGGAGTAAGAACATGTAGTATAGACCATGAGATCAATGGCTATTGTCAATGATTAAAATCAGTCATTGCTTTTTGGAAGATCCCAATGTAAACATAACAAGATCCAAATCTGTGAGAGATTGTTGGCATTCCCATATATTGTACTTTTGACAAAGATGAAAATATAGTTACTTGCCTCAAACTTATTTTCATTTGCCACTCTTCATATTTAATATATTACTTAACTAACTTTTAGTGTGGGCATTCACTGGAGTACTCCAAGTTTTACAAGAAGACATAGCAGACTCCATATTTCTTTCCCTAAAAGTATACATGGAGCTATGTGAGAAAAATTAGAGCAGTTCTTCACAAAAAGAGGGAAAAAAAGAAAGAAATTCATTTGGATTATAAGGAGAGCAGTCTTATTTTTAAATGGCATATATAAATAGAAGGCATTTCTTTGTGGAAGTCTGTAAATAACTGATCTTGAACAAATTATAATAGGGTAAGATAATTTAACATTTGATCCTTCCTAACTTATTTCCTTTGCTGGGCATGGAGAGCATATTTAGATTTGCATGATTTAGTCCCTTATTTGTTAATCCCAGTGCCCCCACACCATCTGCCACCAATTGTTCGGAGGAGTACCAGGGTTTGCTGGATATTTCGATGAGCAGATGCAGACTCAGGAGGAAAGAGAAAGGGGATGCCTGAGGTAACCAGGAGAGGTCTCAAAAAACCTTTACTCAGGAATGTTGAATAAAGTAGTTGGGGTCTGTATGATGGACAGAAGAAAAATTGGATTTAATAAAAAACAAAAAAATGTACTAGAGGTGATTACATATCCCTTTGACAGTGTTCAAGGGCAACGATCAATATGAAATTGCACATTGGTTCTTCTGGTGTGTTCTTTAACTGTGATAGGACTGTATGTAGGGCTATACACATTGGGTTATAATCTCTCTCAAAGTTATAAAGACAGGGACAATATATACCTTAGCCGAGGGGGACTCAAACTGTTCCATGTTCTGGAAACAAATGACATCATTTGTTATTGGAAATATTTCCATCACTGAACAGTTGTATCAGTAATGAGCTTAAATAAGTTTTCAATATATATACAATTCCAGAAAATAATAGTCAAAACAGGAGTAACTTTCTAAATATGGAACAGAAAATGTAGTTTTCCTACTTTATAAGATTCATTCCTGAGGTATATATCTGAGATTTATAAGAAATCAGCTATCTTTTAAAAAATTAATAATTCAGTTAAGTATGTAGTCTTGCAATCCAGTTAAGTGTATACACCAGAAGCTGCCCTATCATCAGACTGCAAAATGGAAAGAAACAGAGTGATGCCTGGACAGCTCAGTTGGTTAAGTATCTGACTCTTTGTTTGGGCTTAGGTCATGATCTCATGGTTAGTGAGTTCGAGCCCTGCAATGGGCACAATGTGGAGCCTGCTTGGGATTCTCTCCCTCCTTGCCTCTCTACTGCTCCCCGACTTCTGCATACTCACTCTCTCTCAAAATAAGTAAACATTTTTTAATGGAACAAAACATAAAAAACAAAAACACACTGACCAAAGATACAATAGAAATATAGAGTAGCTATAAATGATAAAACTATAGACAGGAATATCTTCTCCGTTTCCCTTAGTAACTTAAATAAAATCTCTAACTCAGCATTTTTCCGTGTAACCAACTGATCTTGGGAGCACAGCAGGTGCATTCGTTTTCTGCTCTCTATTGCAAACACATCAATTTCCTGAAGGTAGGAAGTGGGGCTCCAGGCCACAATTTGCAGGTACATGCAAGAAGGAAGCTGTGCCGAAGGACTAAGTTTGGAAATTTGAAAATCTTCCTACAAACTGGGAGGAAACAGGCGTAGCTCATGTATGTAATCTATTCCAATCAATAATAAAGAAGAAGAAAAGACAATTACAAATGTACTCTGCACTAGTTAAGGCACTTCATAAAATGATATATATTAATGATCAATAATCATATGAAAAAGTGGTCAACATTTTTAGTCACCAAGGGCATGAAAATTAAAACCACAAAGTCACTACACCATGCAGCCACAAGAATGACTACAATTAAAAAAAAAATGGACCCAATAAATTTGTTGGCAAAGATATGCAGCAACCTGGACTCTCATATACTCCAGATGGGAATGTAAAATGGCACCACCACTTTGGAGAACTTTCATAAATTTAAACATATACTTTCTTTAGGGCAAAACTGTAAGAGAAATGGAAAAAAAATTGCCATCTAAAGACTTAATCATGAATGTTCATCAGCAATACTTGTAATAGGTTCGAGCTGGCCAAAGCAGAATGCCCATGAGGGTGGGAACAAGGCACATTGATACACTGGGAATACGAGTTCTAGGAACCCAGCAGGACTGATACATGCAGCCAGATAAGTGGGCTTCAAAACATTGCGGGTTGAAATAATTCAGGCCCAAAGAAGTATATTTTGCATACTTCCATTTATATGTCATTCTAATTTGGGCAAAAATTACAACCATTGTTGCCTGACAAGGAGAGAGAATTGAAACAGCAATGTTCCATATCCTGCTAGTGGCCTGGGTGATGTGGTGATATGGGTGATGTGATACAATTAGGAAAACTGATAAAACTGTACACTTACAGAAAGTATTTAACTGTCTTCAAAATATACATGAAGTTTAAAAAAGTATAAAAACTACATGATATTATTGTTAATAATTAGCTGATACATATACACACTCATATATACATATACATGTGTGTGTATTTTTTTTTGAGAGAGAGAGAGAGAGGGAGAGAGAGAGAGAACACAAGTGGGGGGTGGGGAGGGTAGGAGACAGACACTCCTCATCAGGTTCCATGCTCATCATAGAGTCTGACATGGGGCTTGATCCCTCGACCCTGGGATCATTACCTGAGGTGAAATCAAGAGTATGATGCTCAACTGACTGAGCCCCCCAGGCGCCCCATATTGTTAATGGTTAGCTTTTAAATCTGTTCACCTTTTTCTTTCAGTTCTCACCTTGACAATTTCCCTAGGTAAGAAAACAATATTCAGCTACAACACCATAACTTTAAAAGCAGAGTTTAAATTATTTTTCATTTAAAAGTTTTCAACAAGGATTGTTTTATATATAATGAAATATAATCTATAAATCCAAGTGTGAGATCCATTAATAAAATTATTTTCTAACATGTTGTTAGTTGCAACAGTAACTATAAATCAATAAAAGGTCATAAAAATGTTACTTCTTTTTTACATACTAAATAGATTTTGAACCATCAGCATTATGAGAATGGCTGATTTTAAATACATTAGCAAATGCTAAACACAAATAGTCAACAGCTAAACTGAAAAACTACAGTTGGAAAAAAATAAATGTTAAATAATATTATTATTCTGTATTACTTACTGCTAAGTTTATAAAAATCAAAGGCCACTGGCATCATAAGATACACATTAAACATACACCTTTGCTTATTTATAACAAAATTTTTCTTCCACATTCTAGGGCTATTAATAAAATTAAGAAGTTCATTTTTTTATTTTAAAAGTAATATGAGCCTGGGTGGCTCAGCAAGTTAAGTATCCGACTTCCTCTCAGGTCATGATCTCATGGCTCCTGAGTTTAGCTCCACTTTCTACTGTCAATGTTGACCACGTCAAATCCTCTGTCCCCTTCTCTCTCTGACCTTCACCCATTATGCACGTTCTGTCTCTATCAAAAAAATAAAAAATAAATAAACAAATATTAAAAAATTAAAAAATGGCTCTCTCTTCTCTTAAGGTAATACGAGTTTACCGTGGGTTAATCTCGGATGACAGACTGCCTTTTACAAGGGTATGCCTTCCACCTACTATCAACTGGAGATGGCTTTGTTCCTCAGGGAACATCTTTTAATATCTAGGGACATTTTTTTATCCCATTTAGGCAGAGGATACTGTGCTATAGGCATCTAGTGAGCAGAGCCAGGGATACTGCTAAACATTCTATAATGGACATCTTCCTACAACAAAGAATTATCTGGCCAAAAATATCACTAGTGTCAAAGTTGAGAAATCCTGACCTATTGGTACTATGTGGCTGTCTTATTTTTTACCAACACTTTACTGATAGACAGAAAGTCACCTCATATTATGAAGCATTATAGACCATTTGTCAGAGGATTTCAGTATATACAGAGGATTCCTTAAGTAACTGTACCAATGTTTTCTTAGGTCAGTGGGTCCTCCCCAGAAGAAGGGCATCTGTCTATTGGTAGATAGAAAAATAGACGCAAACATTTAACGATATAGTTTACATATATATGTAATTTAACTATTATAAGAAATCAAATTACACTAAAGGTCATTTTCATCAAATCTGTATTAAAATGTATGCTATTCATTATCAAGATAATAAAGATTTAAATGACTTTTTCAGTATTTCAAAGGATTTTTACACTATCCATAGGTTACCTTCTCCAACATTTGTTTGAGAAACTGAAAAGTGTAATTATTAATCAGACAATGGTGTGAAGTCCCTAAACTGGTAACAGTAGTTGACTATACAACCAGAACATGTACATTAGGTCAATTGAAGGTAACAATGTAACTAACTACCTCTCAAGGGAAAGGTCAGTTGCTATTGTTTGTTCCTCTTCATGCATGCCCAGCAGCCACCCACCCACACCTCTTTAAAAAAAATTTTTTTTTCTTTACTATTGAGAGACAGAGCATGAGCATGTCAGAGAGACAGGGATACACAGAATCTGAAGCAGGCTCCAGGGTCTGATCTGTCAGCACAGACCCTGACGCGGGGCTGGAACTCATAAACTCTGAGACCATGACCTGAGCTGAAGTCAGATGCTTAACCGACTGAGCCACCCAGGTGCCCCTCACCCACACGTCTTTTAAACAGATGATTATAGACTGTTTGTGTCCATGGGTATTCAAATTATTTAAATATTATTCAAATTATGACTTCTAAGGGTTTTACCTGAAATATTTTGAGAAATTTCAAATAAAAACATCGTTATCTAATGTGTATTCTTTGACATTTTTATTATCAACTTAAATGTAAGTAAAAATACAATTACAAAATCAGAAGAAAATGTATTTAACAATATAAACAGAAGACATTACACGATATGTGTGTTTACCCTTTTTTGGATAAAGCGGTCAATTGTACCTTCATGGTTTGCTATTAGTTGAGGACAAATAATCCTATTAATTTGAAAAACACAAATATCAAAACAATAAAATGAAGAATTTTCACAGTAACTCATGCAGAGTAAAATCTTCACATGTATGTTATGCACAGTTGTATAATAGGGGAAAAAAGATAATAAAATAATAATTGATATAAAATTTGTCAAGTGTGCAGATATGACAGGTCTCATTGTCCATAACTGTAAATAGCAACTAATTTCTATATAAAAATAAGTTACTTTGGGGATAAAAATGTTCTGCAGGTAGCCAAGAAATACAACATGCTGGGGAAATGTCAGCTTTCAGCTGCTGTAGACAGATTTGAGTAACCCTGTGTATTTCCTTCCTGTCTCTGTGCCTCCTTCTCTCTTCCTGCTTGGTCCAACCTTCCATTTCTACCCCAGGCCCATTTTGTCTCCTCCATGTCTTCCTCCATCTCTCCCACTTTCATGGGAGGCTCTTCAACCTTGGAGAACAGATTTTCATTTTCCATGTGATTCTCCCTTGGTAACCCAGAAGTAGTAATTACTGCTTTCTGACATATAATTTTCTATAGGCTAAAAGGTAACCTTTTTTCCCCAATTCTACTCTTGTCATCTTTTGCTCCATTTAATCTTCCCACTTAAACAAGTTTAAAAGCTAAGGAAAATATCTTAACAGGAAAAAGGATTCTGTTTCTTACAGGTAATGATGGGCTTTTCACTCTCAGTCTTCAACCATTACTGAAAATGCTATTTATTAACTGTTTCCTCTGCTTCAACATTCTCTCCCACAAAGTCCTCTACTGCATTTTAGGAAAAGAGTAACAAAATACTTTGATGTGAGGTGTTAACATTTATGGACAGTTTGAATTTATGTCAAAATGTAAAAACATTTATGAACTGACCCAGAAGATAGTCACAAATGTACTACAAAAAATGGGGTATATAAATCAAATAAAGATTAATCCACATTGACAAAAGTGTTAACATTTTTCAGCCATGGCGGACTAGATCCTACAAGGTACGTCCATTACTCAAGAGATATATATCATCATAATAACTCATTTAAATTAATGGAGAACATTTCAATTTACAACCCAGGGAACAGTTGAACTTCTTGGCAGGACCGACCTCATGATTTCTTAGTAGCTAGTTAAGATTAGTATTAAAATTTAACCTTTCAGATCTACAATTAAAAATAAACTGCAGCCCTTAAATTTGGTAGTATATGAAGTGTCACTGTGGAAAATGCAATTCAACATTTTAGTGATAAACCAACTTCAGTAAACTTTCTGAAGGGAAGATAAAGAGTAATCTAGTCTAAGATTTCACTTTAGCCTTTATTTTCCTTAAACAAATCTTCAAAAGTTGTATCATTATACATAAAACATGAAATTATATTTATTTGCCAGCCTACCCCAACAAGTCTTTATGAAGATATATACAATGGGTTCTCAGCAAAATTTTTGAAAAGATGCTCAAGTCCAGTTAATGATAGAATTTTAAGTAAAAACACTGACTACATTTTAGAAACTAGAAGAATAAAACCTAAGGTAACTTGTCTATTATCACTGCATCAATATGAGCTTTATTCTATGAGACCAATGCAAGGTTCATTTTAGTATTTGCTCTTAATTACCTTAGACTAGAAATAATAGATACAAATATAAAATGAAGGGATTAAAAATGTAATATTGCTTACACACATTTCAGTGTACTTATACAGTTTATATTAAATGACAAAAAAATAATGATCACTTGCAACTATTAAAAATGGAGCAGTGTCTCCATGAATACCTCTTATATGACTGAAAATAAATATAAGTATCACTTATCATCAGGGAAATGCAAATCAAAACCACAATAAGATACCGCCTCACACCTGTCAGAATGGCTAGAGCCAACAGCACAAGAAACAAGTGTTAGGGAGGCTGGGGAGAAAAGGAGCCCCCATGCACTGTTGGTGGGAATGCACACTGTGCAGCCACTGTGGAAAACAGTGTGGAGGTTCCTCAAACAATTCAAAATAGAAATACCACATAACCCAATAATTCCACTACCAGGTATTTACCAAAAGAAAACGAAAACACTTACTTGACAAGACACATGATACATGCACCCCTATGATTACTGCAGCATCATTTACAACAGCCAAGATTTGGAAGCAGCCCACGTGTGCAGATGGATGGAGAACAGAGATGCGGCATATACATACAATGGAATATCACACAGCCATTAAAAAAACAAGAGTTTGGGGCACTCGTGTGGCTCACTCAGTTGAACATCCAACTCTTGACGCTCATGTCTTGATCCCAGGGTCGTGGGATCAAGCTCTGTGTCAGTCTGTGTGCTGAGCCTGGAGCCTGCTTGTGATTCTCTCTTCCCCTGTCCCTCCCCCATTCGTGGTCAGTCTCTCTCTCTCTCTCTCTCTGTTTCTCTCTCAAAAACAAAAACAAAAAATGAAAGCTTGCCATTTGTGATGACATGGATTGATCTAGAGGGTATTATGCTAAGAGAAATAAATCAGAGAGAGACAAATCCTATATGATGTCATGCATATGTGGAATCTAAAAAATTAACAAATGAATAAACAAACAAAAATCAGAGACAGATTCATAAACACAGAGGACAGACTGATGATTGCCAGAGGGGAAAGGGTAGAGTGAAGTGAAAAATGGCTGAGGGGTGTGGGAGTTACAGGCTCCCAGTTATGAGAGGAATAAGTCATGGGGACAAAAGTCACAGCACAACACAGGGAATACAGCTGATGGCATTTAAATAGTGTCATATGGGGACAGACGGCAGCTACACTTGTGGTGAGCACAGCAAAACACACAGAAATGCTGGGTCACTATGTTATATACCTGAAACAAAGGTCACATTGTGTGTCCGTTATACTTCAAGTTAAAAAAAAATCTCCATAATAGAAAATATAAAAAGTAAAGATAAAAATACAAAAAACAATTCTACCACTTTTCCACTGTTTTATGTGAAAAATCAGTGCATCTATATCGAGTGAAAGTCTTAAAATCCTGCAGATATGGTAAAATATATCAAAGGTATATGCTTAAAGGAATATTACTGATTCCCCAATAAGGTGACAGAGGCTATAACAGCTGTAAAGAAAAATCATCTTATGAACACTTATCAGAACAGAAATTATTAGGTGGCAAAAACCCACCTCTCTCTTTAACAGTTAAAAATCTGTATTGAAAGTGACAGAAAGGAGCATTTGGAATTAGTTTAGACAGTCAAAGTTATGGCGGCATCATATAACTGAAGATTCCAGTTATAAGTTTGCAGACAATGATTTATCAAGTAGTTTTAAAGCTTGACCAGGGCAAAGTACCTTTATCTTCTTTTCTCAGCTCTGCTTCTGTGGCATTAACATCCATGAGTTCAACAGTTTGTTGAGTTACTTCTACATTCTTATACCAGAGTCACAACCTCAGAACTGAGACCAGTTGGCTCTGATTGACCTGAAAGGGATCATGTTCTCAATCCTGATTATTGCCATGAGGATGCTATGCACCTGCTATGCTACACTCACTGGTTAAACTAGTCAGGGCCTGCACATGACATTGGGAGTGTTCTCACCCAGATCACATGCTGAAAAACCAGAGCTTGGTTAGGCAGGACAGAGAAGGGCTGAACAGATATGTACTGAAGTCTGCCGATCTGCAGGCCCTGAGGACACACACCGGAATACAGTATGAAGACACTTGTGCGTAAGAGAAATGGCTTGCTGAAGGAAACTTCCTGAAAGCTCTGTGACACCATTAAGCTTACCAATTTTTAAGGTGTTTGCACTTTGGCAATAGCCAAGTCAAGATAAACAGTAGCTGAAAATTCAGTCATTTAAATTTCAAAATACAGATACAGAAGTGCTTCCAATGAAACACATTGTTCCTTATCACCATCTATTTGCACAAATACACACACACACACACACACACACACACACACACATACACAATTCCACAGGCAAATGATTCAACTAAAGGCACATAATAAAGCTATATATTTGACACCATATCACAACTGGAGGGGAAAAATTATATCATCTGTTAACAAGCAGCTTACATAACCATGCAGTATCAAAAAGATAATATGAAACATAAAAATAAGAACGCAATATTTCACTTAAATGGGATGATTCCTTTAGGGTACAGAAATAGAAACAAAACCCAATATATCTTTTAAACATGATAACCATCAGTGGTATTCAAGTTTTACTAGTAGTTGTTCAGAAAGAAAACAGAAGCAGGGAACGTGATATTGTTAACGCTTTACCCAGCAGGAGTGACAAGCCAAGAGCCCTCAGTGATATTTGGAAGCTGATGAATATTAAAATAAGAAAATCAAATGCACTGCATGTTTGAGTGGTAACTGAGGCTCTTCAGAATCCCAATTTCACATTTGCAGTCAACTTATCTCTTCATCCTTCTGAAGTAGATAAATTGAATATCGCAGTTAATAGTTGGACAGTGCTATTGAATAAAGTAAAAGCATTTGTCTATTCAGCAAAGATATGTGCACCACTTTTTCTTCCATAAGATCCCACCATATCTTTTTTTTTTTTAAGTGTAAAAACTCAAATGAAGAAACAAATGTCAAATTTGACAAAGATTTTTCTTTCTCAGTTGCCTTATATGGAGCAATTTCTATCATACATAAAATCCAGAAGAGACAGATTTAGATTCTATTACAAATTTATGTTTAAATTATAATGGATGGTAGATATTTTTTCCTTCACGTAACAGAAAAATGCAACTAATTTCTTTAAGAATTTTGACTATAGAAGTATTCTTAAAATTAAAAAGATGGCAAGGTGAGAGTAGGAAGCACTAAGTATTCTGTTCAGTGACTTTCAATATGAAGATCTTATTAAAAAAGTAAGCCTTTGGCTCAGATAATCAGTATAATTAATAAATGTAGGTGCTACAAAACCACACACGAATGTAAATAATAGTCACTAACTCTGTCCACCTTGGTGGGTTGGGCAGCAGTTAATAAATAGGCAAACTATACTTCCAGGCATTCAGCAAGGTAACATTCGACTGCTTTATGTTTATTCTGGGAGAACTAGAGGTCAAAATCTAATAGTGACCACCGCAGAGCCTGGTCTCAGATGACAATGTGGTCAAACGTTCTGGTAGAAAGATGAAACTTTGATTCTAGCTAACATTATTTCCAAACACTAACCAACATTTATTAAGTCCCTGCTGTTCATTAAGATCATGTTCAGAACGGATGGTGAGGATATAACGAAGAGAAGGCTACAATTCTAATTCTCAAAGACTTTGGGATATCGTAGGAATAAAACAGGTGACAAGGTAAGCACCATCCCGGGTGGCGAGGATAAAGACAGGATATGTAACGATGAGTTTCCACATCAGTAAGGATGAGAGGACAGTTGGGAAGAAGTGATGACTGAGAACGGTTTTAAGGAAGCAAGCCTGCAGGATTTATGATGGAACGCTTCCAACAACGGACAAAGCGCACCGAGGTTTGGCCGGAACAGGTGCTGCTGCGCTCGTAGATGTGCATCTCTGTCCTGCAAACCTTGCTAACATGCGGGTGCCAAAACCCAGATATTTTAAGATAACTGATTCCATATGCAGAAGATTATATAAAACCTCAGAGGGGTCTGGAGCTGTTTCTCATAATCAAATGATTCATATTTCTACAGTGAAACATGAATATCTGCAAAGAGTGGATAAACAGTCAAAATGAGCCTCACGACAGGTCAGATAGGTTTTGCCACTGGACGAATTACCGAAAACAGTTTTCAGAATTTTTTTTACGATTATACACAAGGATCTATATACCTGTAATTCTTAAATCCATGTTTCATTAGGTATAATTCATTAGCGGTGAAAAAAGGGATGACAAACAATAAATGGAAGAGATCAGCAGAGGCTGGAGTTCACAAGGCTCTTAACTGTTAGAGCCAAAGTGTGAAAATGACAGAGATTAGCACTGAGACCCACCTTCCCTGCTAGAGAGCAGGGCCATTCATGAGGACCAGAGCCCCAGCTGACGGCTCTCTAGGGCACTCCAGAGCCCATTTCGTCACTGGGAAATAGTCCCAGTCAGTGAGGATGGGACTTGAAGTGTGACACAGAACACAGGTACACAGGAATGGGAAGAGTGAAGAATCAGACTTTTCAAAGAGCAATTCACATTTGTCTGAAAAAAAGCAGTTAGCACACAAATGGGAAAAATTAAGGTAATATTTAAACTTAAATTCAAGAATTATATCACACACACACACAAATTATGGCCTTCATGATTACCTATGTTTGTGTGTGTCTAGTGGGCATACATCCCTGTACACACACACATACACACACACACATGCACACACACACGTGATGCTTATGTACATTCCATGAACTGCTTAGGGTTACAGCAATACTCCTCCCTTACACCATCATGATTTCTTAATTCAATGGAAATATTTAACCTTATGCTTAGAGAGGAACACAGTGATAACTAAAATATAAGAGGATTAGAAAAAACACAAAAGAGGGTTAAAAACTAAAATAATAATTAGATTTTTTATATTTTATCTTGAAAGGATAATTATGCTCAATTCATACCCTGATCCACTCTTTATCTGATTATGCACCTATAGTTCACACATCTGAGAAGTCTCTTACAGTGAGCATAAGATTAGCCTGCAAATACAGAGCAGGATTGGAAGATGGAGGACATAGGGACAATCCCATGGTGATCAGGGTGTATCCTGCCTACCAGTGTCCCATCAGGTCACCCAGGGGGAGGCTGAGGACTAACCTCTTCAATGTGGGCACCTGGGTTTGGGGTGCATCGCTCTGGAGTTAGAGCTTGTCTCTCTGATTTTGCAGACTGATTGGATTTTTGTTATCATTATGGGGTGAAAAAGACTACTTTTTCTTAGAGAGTCTTCTTTAATTTTTTAACATTTGTGGATTTTTTTTTTTTTATTTTTGAGAAGGAAAGAGAGACAGAGTGCAAGTGGGGAAGGGGCAGAGAGAGAGAGAGAGAGAGAGAGAGAGAGAGACAGAATCTGAAGCAGGCTCCCAGCTCCGAGCTGCCAGGACAGAGGCCAACGTGGGGCTTGAACCCAGGAGCAGTGAGATCATGACCCCAGGCAAAGTTGGACACTAAACTGACTGAGCCACCTCAGAGGGGGGTCTTTTGTGCAAAGGCACCTCTGTGCTAACTGTGGTAACCTTGTCTAAACCACTCTTCACTAGCTTGTTACCTTAGTCGCTGTCACTACAGGAAAAACCACTCTTCTGTCATCTGTTTTCCACATGACAGTTTCATGTAGTAAAACAGCACGTGCATTGGTTCTTGAGGTTCAAGGACATGGTCACTGAGGTTGAAATCTCTGCCTCTGCTGCTTTATAGTCTCAGGGCTTTGCTCAGGCATCACGTGCCCGTATTGAAGATAAGGCATCAGGTTTTGCTCCAAGCTATTTAAGGAATCATTACAATTACAGACTTAAGCCAGAAGTTGTCAAATCCTTATGAAGAGAAACCTATTTAAACATTTAAAAATTAAATTTGGGGTGCCTGGGTAGCTCAGTTAGTTGATTGCCTGACTTTGTTCGGATCAGGTCATGATCTCAAGGTTCATGGGTTTGGAGGGCCACATCCAGCTCTGTGCTGATAGCTTAGAGCCTAGAGCCTGCTTCAGATTCTGTGTTCCACCTCTCTCTCTGCCCCTCCCCCTTCTCAAAACTAAACATTAAAAAAAAAGTGAAAAAAAAAGGTTACATTCAGAAAAAGACTCTAATGGAACTTGTACACACAGAATAAAAAAAATTACAATGTAAAAGTCCATTCTATATAAATGTCCTTTAAAGGAGCCTAATTTCTGGTTTAAGTTTGAAGTATGTTATCTGTAGATATGTTCAGAAAATTTTGAGGCCATTGTGAGTTAAACTTGAGTTTTAACATGAAGAAAAATGCTATAGTACTTAAGATATATATATAAATAGATGTAAAGTAGGGGGCCAAGATGGTGCAGCAGCATGGAATGTCTCTGTGTTTCTCATCTCTGAAGTGCACCTCCATCAGCACCAAACCATCTTGCTCACCTACAAAACTGATCTGAAGATTAACACGACAATCTGCACAACATGAACCACAGAACTTGGCAGGTATGCAGCGGAGAGACCTACTGGCAGAGAGAAAAGCCATGGAGGGCACGGAGCTGATTTCGCTTGCAGAGAGAGGACAAAGACCGGGGGAGCATACAGGAAAGCACCCCCTGCCCGAGAGCAGCCGGAGACAAAGAGAATGACGGAAACATCCATAAGGGACTGAACAAGAAATGGAAAATGGAGAGGTTTCAATTCCATTAGGACTCTGTAAACAGGGGAGCAGGGAGTATGAAACTCCGCAGCTTGGTACCTGGCAGTGCCCCAGTGGGGAGGGTGAATCCCCAGGAGCAGACACCAAGGTCTGAAGGGTCCTCAGGCCTCAAAGGGAGAGGCAGCTCCCCTTCTGGAAGGACACATGGTAGAGACTGTGTGGCCTTCCCGGGGGAAAAGGCCCCAGCAGACCCCAGAGAACAGCCACGTTCCCTGGTGTGCAAACAAAGGCTTTAGGGGGCGGTAAAGCCTGACGCCCGATGTGCATTGTGATTGACCGCAGTCCCTGAACTGCTGCAGCTACGCAATCACGCAAACCTTTTCTGGGGCGGGCTGGCACCCAGCCGCAGTCTCTAGGTTTCTGCAGTGCCACAGTCATGCAAGCATTCCTAGGGGTCGGCCGGCACCTGGCCATTGCTCAGTGAGACCCTCCCCAACAGGGCTGGAGTGGACCCTAGCTGCAGGGCCCGCAGAAGTAAGGTTTGGAAACACAGCCCCACCTGAGATAAAACTGAGGAGGGAGGTGCTGCCTGGGAACCTGCAGGCTTGGTCACGGACAGCGTACAAGTGGGGAGTGGATGCAAGCCAGAAACAAGGGAAGGGTGCCTGCCTGCCTGCCGGTCAGCAAGAGAACGGGGCTCTGACGCTGGTGACTGGGAAGCTGGGTAATGCGATCTGCATCCCTCCCGCACTTGCGCATACACGCCTACATGCGACACAACACTCCACCCCAGGAAACTAGGAAGCGTCCCCTTGTGATAAACGGAGGCTTGAGCCAAGCCCTGGCCCACCGTGCCAGCCAAGCCCTAGGGGAGAATCACGAGGCTCTCAACCTGCTTAGTGTACGGACTATAAAGTGCTTCATAGTTGGACATCTAGGGGAAACTGGATGTAATTTCATTCTGATTTCATTCTGTTCACTGATCCATCTCTTCAATTTTTTTTTTTTTACTTTTTTCCTTCTCTTTTCTTATTCTTGGATACAGAAAGAGAAAACAATATATTTTCCATTTATAAAAAGACTTCATTATTTTTTCTCCAAATTTTTTTTTCAAATTCTATTTTTCATTTTGTTCTATTTTATTGTATACATTGTTTTTTTAATTTTTTAAATGTTTTCTTACTTTTTTTTCTCTTTTCTTTCCCTTTTTTCTCTATACTATCATGCTTCTTTCAACCAACAGGCCAAAATACACCTCAGATAGTTAAGTGACTGAATTCTGTTTTGTCTCAGGTTGTGATCTCATGGGGTCTGTGCTGACAGCATGGGGTCTGCTTGGGATTCTCTTTTTCCCCTCTCTCTGCCTGTCCCCTGCTCACATGTGTGCCTTCTCACAAACAAATGTATCTGTGAGATTCCATGTGAATTTGTATGCATGTACAAAGATCTGCATTTACATAAATGTGTACATATGTATATGAATAGAGTGTCATAAGGTAAAGAATGAAGGCTTCCTCCTCCCCCCCCAAAAAAAAAATAGAAAAAACAAAAGAAAAAAATAGTGGACATAGGTTCACATCAAAAAATAGACTTTGGCTGGCAGAGAAGGACAAATACCGTATGTTTGCACACATAGGAGGATTAGGAGGAACTTATCAGAGGACCAAGGGAGAGAAGAAGGGGGGAAATAGTGGGGGAGAGAGACAGAGGCAAACCATGAGAGACTCTTGAATACTGAGAACAAACTGAGGACTGATGGGTGTGGGGGATGAGGGGGGAGATGGGCATGGAGGAGGGCACTTGTGGGGATGAGCACTGGGTGTTATATGGAAACCAAGTTGACAATAAACTTTGTAAAAAACAAAAACAAAAGCAAAAAACAAAATAAAAATAAAGTTTATAAAAATAGGTGAAAAAAATAGACTTTGGATTTAAAATAACTAAAATTAGGGGCACCTGGGTGGCTCAGCTGTTTAAGCATCAAACTTCAGCTTGGGTCATGTTCTCATGGTTCATGAGTTCAAGCCTCACATTGGGCTCTGTGCTGACAGCTAGCTCAGAGCCTGGAGCCTGCTTCAGATTCTGTGTCTCCCTTACTCACTGCCCCTCCCCTGCTCATGCCCTGTCTGTCAAAAATAAACATTAAAAAAATGGAATAACTAAAAGTCAGTTCTCCCTCCCCCACTGCAAAACCTGCATTACTGAAGCAAAGGCTCACTCCCTGGCCCAGGGTAAAACAACCAGCATTATGGTTCTGGCTTAGGGAGCATAGAGCAGCAGAGGAATTCTGGAAAAACCTTGCATCCTCTTCAGGAAGCCCTGGACCACAGATGCGCCTCTGAACTTTCTGTGGACCATTATGAGGAAAGCACTCAGTGGATAATTAGATAGGGACATGAAAGGGAATACCCAGAGTTTTTTGACCCCTTAACACGTCTAAAAACTGGAGTGTGCCCATTTCAGAACCTCTAGGGTATCACTGACATCTTTCCACCTGCAACTGTTTCTTCTCCAGTCAATACAGCTACATTAGTGTGAGCTGTGGGTGACAGCGCCTTGCCCCCTGATGCACCAGTGTCCCTGTAGGTGGCGCTAGACTGCACTGCCCTGGGCCTGATCCTGTGACCTTGACCCAGCGCCACTGTAGGCCAGCAGTTCTCCGTAGAGCCACCAGAGGGACCAGTGTGGCATAGAGAGATGGTGTGTAGGCATGCGAGTACAGAGGACACAGAAGTGTGGACACCATGTCGTTCCACAGAGGAGGCTCACAGTGACATGGTGCAATTCTCAAATGATCAATACAAGTGACACTCTACAGGACGCAGACCTAGATACTAAGAGTGGCTATTTTAGTGGATTATGATACAGGTGTCATTTCTACCAACTTATTTTTTTTTATTTTTTTAAATGTTTTATTTATTTCTAGGAGAGAGAGAGAGAGACAGCGTGAGCAGGGGAGGGTCAGAGAGACAGGGAGTCACAGACTGAAACAGGCTCCAGGCTCTGAGCTGGCAGTCAGCACAGAGCCCGACGCAGGGCTCGAACCCATGAACTGCGAGATCACGACCCAAGCGAAAGTCGGACGCTTAACCGACTAAGCCACCTAGGCGCCCCTCTACCAACTTATTTTTATTTCTTTCAGAATATACCTTTACCACTTTTCATGCTCTACGCTTTACTTTTTTTTTTTTTTTTTGGCTATTAAGACAAGTGTTATTTTCATCAAAAATTTAGAAGAGAGAAGGATGGATGAAATAAAATGAACCCCAAAGTTCTTGTGCGACATTCTAAGACAGTGACCACAGATTTATCTTGGAGTTTCCGGACAGGAGGGGTAAAAAGTAATCATTTTCAGGTATGTATATTTAATAATAAAATCTTTGATCAGAGAAACAAAATCTATTTTTGGCCTCACTTAAGGCAAAAAAAAAAAAAAAGTTTTCAGCCAGGTCCTTAGAGATAGTTTTATAAAAAATATTCTCCGGATGATAGAAATAGTGACGTGATTTTGGGAGCATTTTCCTTACAGAACTCCACACGTATCTAACCCACAATGGAAGCAAGCCCCAACAAGTCCCTGAGGACACGGGCTGATGCTACCGTGCGTGCACTTAGTATGTCTACAGAAATATAAAACCAAGGTTCGATATGTACTTGCCAATGAAGAATAGATACCCCTGATTTCTTACAAGGCTCTAAATATGGATGTTCCTCATTGAGGTCCCATGCACATGGCTCAGCAATGACACTGAGCCAGGGTTAGGACTGACTCACCTACGGTTGTCCAGAGAGGACCAGAGCATGGCTATCCACCAAATAAACTAACCCAGGAAGCACATGAAGAGAGTAAATATTCCCATAGAAGAAAATGGGTCTATTTCATGCATTTAAAAAAATGAGAAATCAGAGATCCACAGACTAGTGCATGAACACAGTTTGATCATTTGTATCTTGCACATATCTATTATGGATTATATTTAAGGATCATTGCACTGCTGGTCAACGTTGAGCCTCAAATATTCCAATAAAGTATGCAATGAGTATCTAACTTTAAGAAATTCCATTCCTGTTGAATAAGAAAATACATACCTCTAGGAAAATTAATGAGATTCACTGCTGCATATATTAAATAAGGTAGTCAAACACTGGAAGATATTATACATAGTGATGAATAGTAGTCTTTGGAATAACTGAAGCAATCATGTCCAATTTTCTGATAAAACTTCTTTCCATTTGGTGAAACCATATCAAGTCCCTATGTTTTTTATTTATTTTTTTTTTTTACTCTTTTGAATCCTTCTGAACCCAAGTGACAACTTTAAGTGGTTCATTCTAATAGTTCATGATGACAAACTTATTTCCTATGTTCCGGGGAGAATACCTATACTTATTCTTTACATCAGGAGTTAGAGTCCCGACTCTAACTATGCCTGCAGGCACACTTAGGGTTGATTCTGTTATTATGGAAACAGAATGCACTTCACTCACTGCCACCTGGCATCATTCCTCCCTTTCTCCAGAGGCTCCATCTCTGAGATCTGGGCATGCTGGTGGCCAGCTTTTTCCAGATGTGGAGTTTGTGACCTAAGCCAAATCAGCAAGCGCTGGCCACAATTACTGGCCAGTTCAGAGGTGGGTGTGTGACATGGGTAAGCTGGATGGAGAAGAATGAGGGGCTTTGTTGGAAATGTTAAGGATATAAATCTGGAAGCATGCAGGACCTGGAGAGTACAGGAGTCAGACTGAGATCAGGTCTTAAAATGGAACTGATGGGTGGTAGTATCAATAAGACCTTGGATCAGTCATTTCCTGAGGAATTCTGGACTGTCAGAGTCGTAAGTCAATAAACTTACCTCACTGTTTATGTTAATTTGAGTTATATTTGTGGTTATTTTCACCATAAGGGGCATAGCACAAATGTGAAAGTGCTCATAGACAGGGGTATAGAAAATCACTGAAAACGTATCATACAAATGTAATACACTTTAATGGTAAATTCATTATACTCTTATCACTTTAAAACCACTTATATTTAAAATCATAAATAAGTATATGTATATATATATTTATTATCTCCTTTGCCTCTGAAGTGGACACTCAATGATTCTAAAATCTTTCTACCACTAGGAGTGATGAGTGCTGGGTTTGGATTTTGGATCTGATACGTGAATGCTAATTCTTTGAGATTTTCCTTACGTGCTGGGTGTAAACAGGTAGGAGGTAGGAGTAAGTTGCGGTGAGAGTATCAATAACCTTACACATTTCCAAGATCTGTAACCCCTCAGTTACGGTGTAAGGGAAATCCTTATTCTTTTTTTTTTTTTAATGTTTTTTGCATTTCAAAAGAGAGAGAGAGAGAGACAGCGTGAGCAGGGGAGGGTCAGAGAGAGAGGGAATCACAGACTGAAACAGGCTCCAGGCTCCGCTCTGACAGTCAGCACAGAGCCCGACGCGGGGCCCGAACCCACGAACCGCGAGATCATGACCTAAGTGAAAGTCGGACCCTTAACCGACTAAGCCACCCAGGCGCCCCGGGAAATCCTTATTCTTAATGACCTGAAAGTCATCCCAGGCACTAATTCTATTATAAGACACAGCTGCCTCCACCATGGTTTCTCGCATTTTGTTATATGATCTTCAATGTTCAGACAAACAGAATAACAGCTGATTATATATGACAGGCTTTCAAAGGGTCTGGAGTCAGAGATGAAAGCTTCTGAAGTGAGAAAAATATGTAACCATTAAGGAAGCAGCACCTAATAGCGTGACCCAATTTGCTTTAAGTAGAAAATAACAAAAAACAAAAAAATCAGAGTGACAGAAGCTCTCGGAGAGGCACTGGACATCTATGATGAAACTGATCATTTCAAGCATTCAAGGGGGGGACTTCATGGTGGGAAAATACAGGAGAGGGAGAGCAGCAGAGAAGGGGAGGAAGAGAGGGAGAGGAGGAGAGAGGAAGACAGACCATTTTGCTGCTGATGAGGCAATTTTAAAAATACCTCTCATTTTGGTCTTGCCACAAACTTACAGGGTGTGAAGGGCAATCGCTAGCATCCTCACTGTGGAGATGAAAGGGGAGCTGATATCCTGTGTACTGACCGGCTCCAGCCCTGCCAGGTCTTGTACAGGGCACACGCGGGATTGCAGAGCAGATCTGGGGCGGCAGTACCTCACAGGTTTTCCCTCGCTTCCACATTATGAGCAATCACTCCTCAATCGCAAATGCACATTACATCTCAAAAAGATGTTAATATAACTCAAACTGAAAAAGCTTTAAATATTTTATCATCTCTAACAGTTATCAGTTACATCAGTGTGGGTCTGATATAGGATTTTTACCCTATTTAAAAAAAAGGTGTTTTTGTTTTTTTTTTTCCTTTTCTTACCATAGAAGTTTAGAATATCTTGATTGATTTTGAAAATAGACATAAGATACAGTTTGGCTAAAACCATCCTGTGAAAATTCATACAAAATGCTTAAAAGTCCCCTTAGCTGTCCCTGTGCATGTCTAAAGCGACTCTGAATCTTCCTGTCCCCTTTCACTTCCAAGTGAAAGGCAGGAACACCAAACAGGTGTTTTCCCATTTCTGCTGCACAAGGTGTGGCCATCTGACCCATTTCGGGGCCACAGAACCGAAGTGGAAAGAGCAGGCAGTGCTTCTGGCCAGGCCAGCTCCTGCCCCTCACCCCCCAGTGAAGAGGATTGGGACACCAGACACAGTCCTGCCTTCTTCTCGCTCTAGGGCTGGGTGAGGACCAGAACCTTAGCAGCACAGTGGGACACTGAAGCCAACAGAGTCCTGAGGTGTGTGCCTGGCTGAAGACACGCTAAGGGCTGCCTTGGGGTGTGGAGGGACAGGTTGTAGATTTAACTATTACTTATATTCATTCACCCACCCAAACATCCACATTTGGCTCTTTTGATCACTGAAATTCTCAAAACTGCTTAAAGCATGTGAAGTATGCTTTTTTGCTACAACTTAGAAGAGGCAGTAAAAGGTATGATCCTGTAATGTAAACTCGCATCGTCCTTGCCAGAGGGCAAATGAGTATCCCTTAATCCAATAGGAAGTTGTGTCTCCACCTGCTAGCACCCTTCAGGGGCTTGGCATTTCTCTCGGATGGTAAGTACCTTGTTGATACAGACTTAGTTTCAGTCTTACACCTTCTGTTCTGCCACTTAACTGTTTGCTGCTGGAGGAACAGGCTTTCACCTTGCGGCAGGCTGCCCCTTATCCGCGCCTTCCCAGGAGCACCCAGGCTCTCTCCCTTCCCCCCTCTTCTGTGGTGCTGCCTGAAGGCTGGGCATGATCTTTTCAAGTGTATCTGCACAATCTCTACAACGTGAACCCTCGTCCATCACCTGTAACCACAATCTTTTTGTTGTTTTGTTCCTTTTAATCTCCCTGGAAAACATTTTAATGCTCATGTGACACCATCACATTTTTTTTTCCTATTCTTTTGTATGCTAGCTGCAGCCCCTGCCCTGTGCAAAATGATCACCAACACACCCAGTGGACCATCAAGTTCACAGAGGATGGAATAAGCATGGAATTCATTTTCCTTAGCTGCCCAGTACCCAGTGCAGAGGTGATATTAAAATGCCATGGTGCAGGTGGCAGGGTTGATAGAGTTGATTTCTCTGTCAAGAGTGATTCCCTTCATCATGTCCTCTTTATTGCCACATATTCACCAAGAATGATCATGATCAATGAGAATGGGCTATATCCTGAAAGCTTAACTTCTACAGAGTTTGCTATAGATGAATAAAGGACTTCTATCAAGAATAGAGATGCCCAGGGTGCCTGGGTAGCTCAGTCATTTGAGCATCTGAGTCAATTCTTGCTCAGGTCATGATCCATGGGTCATGGGATCAAGCTCTTCTTGGGGCTCCATGCTGAGCATGAAGCCTGCTTGGGATATTCATTATCTATCTATCTCTCTCACTCTCTCTGTCCTTCGGGCCCCTCCCATGCTTCTGTGTCTCTTTCTGCTACATAGATGATAAAGAGAGGGAGAGAAAATTGGTAGAGAAATAGACAAATGATAGAAATTTCCATAAGTATGTCTGCATTTTATTAGCAGAGATTGGCAGACTTCCGCAGGCCAAATCCAGCCTGCAGGCTCTTCAATAAAGTTTTATTAGAACACACCCACTCATTTTTTACATAAGATCTAAGGCCACTTTTGTCCTACAAGAGCAGAGTCAAACAGTTACTAAAGAGACACATATAGCCCAAAAAGCATCAAGTATTTAATCTGGACCTTTTTAGGAAAAGAAAAAGAAGTATAAAACCTTGCTATTAGGTTATAAGTAACAACATTTTTTTAATGGTTTATTTATTTCCGAGAGAGAGAGAGAGACAGTGTGAGCAGGGGAGGGTCAGAGAGAAAGGGAGATACAGAATCTGCAGCAGGCTCCAGGCTCTAAGCTAGCTGTCAGCACAGAGTCTGATGCCTGGCTTGAACTCACAAACCGTGAGATCATGACCTGAGCCGAAGTTGGACACTTAACCGACTGAGCCACCCAGGCGCCCCAAACAACACCACCTTAATAGTCAAAAAAAATTAGAGAAACAAATTTTCACAGTTCTTCTTTAATGACAGGACAGCTCTGAGCCTGTGGTTTCTATTATGTATCATATGAATTCCTATTCTGTTTTGCTGATCTCCCTATTATCTGCCTGAGTTCCCAAGATGTGCCTGAGACAGGCGTTTGTTTAAAGGATTGTATCCAGGCCCAGGTATCCAGGCATCCACGGATCCCATCACGGGCAGATGCTGCTTTAGGAAACCACAAGAAAATATTTTTTTAACTGAACTGCAGTATTGGCCTCATTTGATAACATCTAACTCTCCCTGAATTCAGTGATTGTTCTGTTGATTTCCTCTGATACAATTAAGCCACTTAGCAAACTGCCCTGGCCCATGATATAAGGACCACTTATGCTTCCTCCAGGTAGAAGCTAGAGCACACCTCGTGTGGTAATTATTTGACTGATGTGGATAATTAACATCAAAACAGCCACAGATGTATTTGAGGAGAGGATCTATGCTCTAGGATTTAAAATGATTTAATGTAACTTAAAGGGAGCCAGGAATACCAGGCTTTAGGTACATTAATGTGATAGATGACACAATTACAAGCCCCATTAGGTGTAGACACGACTTGCTATATTTTCTTATAGTTCTAAAATTACTGCTTTCTTCAATGCCAATGCTTCCTCTAGAAAATACAGGTGGTCTCACTTGTACCCCTTTAAACAAACTGTGTCTTAAACTTGAGTAAACAGGCTGATGAAGGAAAAAGATGCTAAATAAAAAAGTATTATCTTCCCAGGGACTTAGACCTGTGCACAAAATTTTGGCAAGCCCATTCATTAAACTAACAGATACAACAATACTCATAGCTAAGCTGACATACGTGTACTCCAAAGAGACGATCTGGGATTATCTCACAAAGGCAAATTCAATATGTAAAGACACACAGCCTCCGACCTGTAAATCACACAACCCTGGGACGAACTCTCACTCCAGCCCAGATTGACTCTGCCTTCCTGATTTTGGAGCAGAGACAGCGTCGTAGAAGCTGCTACTATCCTGGAGTTAGACCCCAGTTTGGATCTCAGCCCCTCTGCTGATGTCATCCAGCCTCACCTTTGGAGGGAGCAACGCTTTCTGACAAGGCAAGCCTGCTGCGAAAGCCGCTCAGAGAGCTCGGTGGCCCCGTCCGCAGTGATGCTCCTGGCCTTGCCCTGGTCCGGAGGCCCTTCACTGACAGTGTGCCATTCTCTTTGGTCAGTGTTCTGCGTTTTGTCCTATTAATGTAACTCACAACACTACGAGTAATGCCTATAAAAGAACATGTTGATTTGAACAATTTACCTGTTGAATATATTTATTTAATGAGATACTTAACTAAAAAAGAATTTGAGAGTGTTGCGTAAAATATGCAAAATGCTTTAAAAATTACCTAGTGCATCTGAGCAAGGGCAGGTAACATCTTAGAAAGCTTAGGTAGCTGAAGCAGTCTGTATTGAGAAAGTTTCTCCCAAACTAATTAAGTCCTTTCCAACCCAACAGTGTTCTCGCTGATTTGTTCTACATCAATACTGTACCAATGGCTCAAGGAGAGAAGCAGGTTTTCTTTCTGTAAATTAGGACACAATAATTCCCTAAATTTATTTAAAACAAACACTAGAATATGTTCTATGTTATTGTTCATGATTACCCATTTCACCTCTTGATAGTTATAATGGCCTCCTCTTTCTCAGGTGACTTTTGAACACACTCCTACCATATACGTGCGTACCGTGGGGGGGAGGGGTGCACAGGACTAGCACTCAGCAAGGTCAAGTTTGCACAGGACTGACACTCTCACAGCAGAGGATTGAGGATGGTTGCATGTGAGAGTTTGCGCTGGAAGCTTGGAAAGAGCTCCAGGAATGTCCATCCATCTACCACACACATATACACGTGCAAACACACACAGCCAGTGTTATTAATAATTCTTCAAAAAGCTACTTACAACGCATGTCCTTGAACGCTCTGAGATATAAAACCCATTGTGAACTTACCTTGAACTATAAATAACAAGAAACTTTAGGATATGAAATTTGTCTCTTTTCCATTATTACTTCCATGCTTCTATGCACTCATCACAGAATGGAATCATATTTAAAACAAATTACGCTCCTTCACATGATAAATTTATTATCTGAAATATGTTCTTCGATAGGAATTTAAATGGGCTTACATAAGAAATTAAGTTACTGTTGGAAATATAAAGCCTCAGGTGCATTTATATTTACTTAACACAGACATCTTATGTATATAAAGAAGTACCTTTAGCATTTTTAAAACTTGAGTAGATTTTTAAATAAAGTCATAAAAAAATTTAACTCATAACTGATGATAAAGGAAAATTATACCAAGTTATCATTTTCAAAATATTATAAATCCATACAAAATTGTTTCATGCCCCCTTTACAGTTGCATAAACTCATCACATTGTAAAAATATTGTCATTTTTAATATTTTAAAATATTAAGGTAGCAAACATTTATGAGTGGCTCCCATGCCACAGCTTCGTGATAGATGCTCATCAGTGTCCTGGTGGACAAAAGAAACAGGTTCTTTATCTCTCTGGAGCCTACATTCTACTAAGAGCAAAAGGAATTTTAAAAATAAGCAGATGTGGGGCGCCTGGGTGGCTTAGTCGGTTAAGCGTCCGACTTTCGCTTGGGTCATGATCTCGCGGTTCGTGGGTTCAAGCCCCGCGTCGGGCTCTGTGCTGACTGCCAGCTCAGAGCCTGGAGCCTGTTTCAGTCTGTGACTCTCTCTCTGACCTCCCTGCTCACGCTGTCTCTCTCTCTCTCCTAAAAATAAATAAAACATTAAAAAAAATTAAAAAAATAAATAAATAAATAAAAATAAGCAGGTGTGTGTGTGTGTGTGTATATATATATATATACACACATACACTCAACTATATATATATATAAATTTATATTCATAAATTTCATAAATTTATATATATATATAAATTTATTTTCATAAAATGCAAATTACAATTATATATTTCTTTAAGAGTATTGTTTTTCAGAAATATCGTGTTCTACCTTTAACTACACTAAAGTTTAAAAATTTCATTCACTACTACCTCAGTTTGGAAGAAATTCTGTGCTTATTTCCACAAGTTTCTATTTCTGATTCTCTTTCCGTGGATTTAAAACATTAGGAGACCATTAAAATATATTTCTCCTTGCTTTCATTGAAACGACTGTTAGCCAAATTTTATCTTAATTCTTATTTTGTTACTCCAAAATTCCAGAAGCCATTTGTCCTACAATCAGAGTACAAGCCTCACTTCAAAAACACATAAAAGAAAATTGATTTTCATCCTGAAAATGTCAAACTTCTGCCTATAATACTCAGCTACGTTTTTTCTGAAACAGCAAAGTTCAAAAAGAGCCATCGACCTGGTGGCCCTTTGACACATGGTGATGGATGCAATGTGTCTACTGTTTTACTGCCACAACGTCCTCCAAGAGAAGGAGACAATCAATGAAGAATAATACATTTAAACTGGGTAGAAAGTTTGCTTGTTTTAATGTATTAAAAGAGAAATATCTGGCTTTTCACTTCTCTGGGGAGAGACTTTATATACTCTGTGATTAACTCTTTTCTCTCTCCCTGCCTCAGAGGAGTCAGACATACACAAGGTGAGCAGTGCCTGGAAGGTAAACTCTGTGCGTAACATAATGAACTTAAAGTGAAAGACAGACACAATGCATTGCTCTTTGAAAGAGAAGACAAAATATTATACGAAGGATATAATTTTAAGAGAAACGAAACTGCTACTCACCCTGCTGTCCTGTCCTTCTGTCACAATGGGTTCTGGCAACGTCAAGTGTTTCTAGTAAATGATATTTCCATTGTCCTAGAGGATAGAGTTATTGATCAGTGTCACATCAAAAACAAAGACTTCATTCAAGTGTAAAACACAGGAGCAATTTATTTTCTTATAGATTATATGTATGCTTGCAATGAATTAATGAACATTCTGAAGAGTAAATCTTACAATCATGCACATAAGTTTTGGAAGCAGCATGCTTCCTATTTAAAATTTAATTCTGTGGGGCATCTGGGTGGCTCGGTCGGTTAAGCCTCTGACTTCAGTTCAGGTCATGATCACATGGTTGTGAGATCAAGCCAGGTGTTGGGCTCTGAACTGACATCTTGGAACCTGCTTGGGATATTCTCTGTCTCTCTCTTTCTCTCTTTCTCTCTCTGTCTCTCTCTCTCACCCCCTCTCCCTCCCTGCTCCTCTCCTACTTATGTGCACATACTCTCTTAAAATAAATGAGTAAACTTTAAAAAACAAAAACTTAGCTCTACGAATGCATGCCATCTCATTTGCTCTGGGTTATATTCTTTACTTTAGAAACAGAAAACTCCTTAGACCTGTAAGATTTCAGTTTCCTCTTTGCCAGAGTCCTAGCAAGGTACCACAGTGTGCATTCTCCTGTGGTGTTTTATGATATGGTAAAGAGATTCAAGACAAATAAGGACAACTGTATAGACCGAAGGCATCATTTGAGCCTACACCAAATTTAACTTTCAGAATGTTGTATCACACCATTATTACCTTAAGTTTACAAATTGTGTGTCTATGCATTTTCAAAGGAGAAATGGACTTTCTGATACTATGATGTAAAATCTGAAGGCATTTTAGGAACTATTATTCCTACTGGGCTTTAATCTTCCTCAAAGTGGAAGAACAGGTCATAATTATTCATAGCTCTTCAAATCCTATAGCTAGTACCATAGTGAGAATGTACATATCACAAAATAGGCACAGAAATACACAGAAATATGTGTAGTTTGTTTCAAACGTGGAAACGTCCTTTCTTGGAACTCCATAGACTATGAAGTTAACAGATGCACTTAATTTATGGAAAAAAATATTTGTTCCTCACAAAAATCACCAACTACTGTGTAAGTGGAAATAAATGCATAAACATGTTAAATAATATTTCTAAAAGTATTTACATTTAATAGCAGCAAGTAGAGAAATAAATGAGATAAATAAACTCTAGAGGATACAATTGAAATTTGATTATAGCGTGTTTTTGAATGTATAAAAATGTCTGTACAAGTTAAAAATTAAGAAATGCACAAAAGCCAATTTTTATATCTCTTTGAGGATTACAAAATATCTGACATTAAGGAGAAATGAACAGTATAGCTTTTAAAATTAAAAAAAATAAGCACCATATCCACTATTCAAAATAAAATACACACTTCACATCAGTGTATAAAATACATCCTTGAACCTTTTCAGACAAATTATGGATTGGCTTTGACAGGATGTTCAGAATTGATGCCACCACCCTCGATGCCTCCTCTGGCTTCTTGGTAGCACCTGGGACGTTGTAGTGTAGCTCTTAAGACTCTAGAGAACAGGATAATTTCTACAGTGAACTCCTGACTGTACTTGGGCTCTGAGGATAGCTTCCTGTGAACCCGAAATATCTAGATTTTTCCCTAAGAGTTCCTAATGTTTCTGAATAGTTGCTGAACCCTCAATTAGACCCACTTTAAATAAACCATTTTATACTGTCCTTTGGGTCTATCTGGTAACATGGTGGGGCTGCTCACCATGATTTCTGAGTAATGATTACACACATTATAAAATACAGTAGAAACCATAGAAGACATATAGAATTTAGTGCTTCCAGTGTGACGAGACAAAAAATGAATTAAACAGAAGTTTGTATAATTCCATCACATGTAAACTGTAACTATGTAAAAAAACACCTTAATTTCATATGAATGTGCATATACCTATTTATTATATTTCTGAAGACCAAGTAATCAAGTTTTACCTTTTTAGTACTTATATCAGCAGTCTTGCATTTGGGGAGTTACAAGTTAGAGCCTGGCAGTATGGTCCCAGCACAAAAACAAACACATCAATCAATACACATTATAGGGAGCCCTGAAATAAGCTCACACCTATCCAGCCACATGTGGACAAAAGAGGCAAAAATATACAATGGAAAAAGATAGGTTCTTCAACAAATAGTGTGAGGAAAAATGGACATAAACATGCAAAAGAATGAAACTGAGCCACTTTCCACAATACACACAAAAACTCAAAATGAATTAAACATCTAAATGTAAGACCTGAACCCATAAAACTTCTAGAAGAAAACACAGGCAGTAATTTCTTTGACATCAGCCATAGAAACATTTTTCTAGGTAGGTTGCCTTAGGCAAGGGACAAAACGCAAGAGTAAATTATTGGGACTGCATCAAAATAGAAAGCTTTTGCACTGTGAAGGAAACAATAAACAAATGAAAAGACAACCTACTAAATGTGAGAAGATATTTGTAAATGTTATAATTGATAAAAGGGCAGTATCCAAATATGTAAGGAATTCTACAACTTAGCACCAAAACAATAAGTAATCTGATTAAAAAGAAGGCAGAGGACCTAAAGAGATTTTTTTTTTTTTTTTTGGCAAAGAAGACATCCTGATGGCCAAAAGCCACATGGAAAGATGCTCAACATCACTCATCATCAGGGAAATGCAAATTAAAACCACAATGAGATATCACCTCACATCTAACAGAATGGCTAAAATCAACAACACAAGAAACAGCAGGTGCTGGTAAGGATGTAGAGAAAACAGAACCTTCTTGCACTGTTGGTGGGAATGCCAACTGGTGCAGCCACTGTGGAAAACAGTATGGGGATTCCTCAAACAGTTATAATAGAACTATACCATGATCTAGTAACACCCTCCTGGGTATCCACCCAAAAATACAAAAACACTCATTCAAAGGGTACATGCACCCCTATGTTTATAGCAGCAGCATCTACAATTGCCAAGATATGGAAGCTGCCCATGTGTCCATTAACAGATGCATGGACAAAGAAGAGGAGATGCGTATATTCAATGGAATGCTATTCAGCTATAAAAAAGAATAAAATCTTGCCGCTTGTGACAACATGGATGGACCTGAAGATATTATGCTAAGTGAAGAAAATCAGTCACAGAAAGACAAATATTGTATGATTGCACTTATGTGTAGAACCTAAAACATAAAACAAATAAAAAGCAAAAATAGGCCTATAAATACAGAGAACAAATAAATGGTTGCCAGAGGGGAGGGAGGGGGTGGTATGGACAAAATAGGGGTAAAAGGGGGAGGCAGACACAGGTGCCGGTTATGAAAGGAGTAAGTGCCAGGGATGAAAGACTCAGCACAGGGAATATAATCAGTGATACTGTGACAGTGTTGCATGCTGATGGGTAGCAGCTACATTTGTGGTGAGCACAGCATGATGCACAGAGTACTCACATCACTATGTCGTACACCTCAACTAATGTAACACTATGTGTCAACTATGTTTCAATTAAAAATAATAAAAAATAAAATTGATTCCAAAGTTAATCCTTGAGTGCCAAATTACAGTAGCGAGCTTATACCTTTTCAAAAATCGGGAGGTAAGATAAAGGTAACATCTTAAGTTAGTACCAAGACCTGAAATATTTCATTTACTGAGAATATTAAACTGTAAAACTATTTTCCTAGATCGATACCCCTCTGGAGCTCTGTGTAGTAGCAGGAATTAACCCAGTATTTTCTCCCTGCTTTGGACTGCCCCAGTATTTTCTGGGATAAATGGTATAAGCAAAGAGTCTATGGGTTTACAGAATACAGCCCGGAGAACATTTTGGAACTCTGTTACCTAATGAAATCAAACCAGGTCTAGACTCACTGGTTAGGAAAACTAGTGTGTGTTTTATAAAACCTTATTTGTGATTGGCTTCTAAGGCCTAGTAGTATAGCATTTAGTCAATTAATATGCATTGTTTCACTGCATTTCAGCCCTTTAGCAGTGTCTGCAAATATACAATTGTTGACAGACTTACGGTGTGATCTAACTGAACAAGCACTTCACCTATGTTAATGCCTGAATAAGGAAGTGTTTGGATATTTACTACAGTAAAAAAATGCACACTTAAAAGAAGCAAATTTTAGTCCCTGAAAATGTCATCTACAATAGGGTGATACTTTGAATTCTGAAACTAGTGTAAACATAAGAGAAGAATAAATGAAATGGAAAGACATATGATATTCATATAATTCTCGCTGTTTAAGAATGGATGTATGTGTGTGTGTAACTGACAGCCAATTACCAGAGGTAATTCTTTGTTAAAAACAAAACACTCAGGTGTGAAGTGAAAATAGTAGAAAAGATTAATATAATTAACTGAATTCTTAAAGTATTTAAAGGTATGAAAAAATATGAAATAAATAACACTTAGACTTACTTTGCTGCTTAAGTATTGTTATGAACCATCAGTAGACACAGAACTGTACAAAAGTCAAATCATACAGCTGTTTAATTAGGCGCTGAGGAAGGAGGAGACGGGGATGTGATGTTTTATAATGTGACAGGAGGGTTCAACTTATACCTAGTGTGAATGTGTCTCATCAGCTGGTGGTAAGGCCTGGAGGCCAGATAATGCCCAACCCCAGTCTCTACTATAATCTTATAGTAGAGGGTAGTGCCTTCTCTGAAATAAATGGCATTTCCAGCCTACATCCCTACAGCATTTTGTTTCCAATTCTACTCTAATGCCTACAATGATTCCAAACTCAATGTGAGCAATGCCAATCTCCTGACACCCTTTCTTCCTCCAGAGTCCTGCTGTCTGAGACCAGCAATTGCTGCTTTCTGCTGGCTAAGACAACAATGCATTCTATGCACTGGGACCACAACATTAAACTTTACTATTTCTCCATTTATCATTTAACATCCTGTTTTCCTACTTTCAAGATGTGATCTCAAATTCCTAACAGCTTCTAAGTTGCTCATGACATCACATTTTTCTCATCACCACCCTAACACAGTCATTCAGCTTGGTAAATCTCTGCATATTTTAAGCCATGATGGGCTAAGGCAGAGCAATAAAGTGGAGGTGCAAGAGATTAAGCAAAAAAGGAGGCTGTCAGCCCACTTTGCTATTTAGCATTTGACAAAGTTCTTTACCCAAATACCATCTAATTGACTAGTTTATAAAGTTGGCATTTTGGACTTGATGAATTCCAAAATGTCTTGCATTTCTGTGATTCAAGATCATGCAATTTTGAATCAGGAGTAGACACGGCTTCAACTCAAGAATTAGTACCAGTCACCTCGTAGCGGGTTTTTAATGACTGAGGATTTGATTGCTGATCTGGGAGAGAATACTGTATTCAGGACTGGGAATGGCTGACTAGTGGTGATCTTTGCCACATACACACACACACACACACACACACACACACACACGTGCATATATAGCTTTTATTTTCCTTAAAAGCCCTTAGAAAACTGATTTTTAGTGACATCATTATAAAAATATATAGTGCCAATACATACCCCCAATATATTCAGTACATTTATATTTCAGAAAAAATACCGATATAAAACAGAGAACTTTATGGGCACCTGCGTGGCTAAGTTGGTTAAGCATCCAACTCTTGATTTCGGCTCAGGCCATGATTTCACAGTTGGTGGGATCGAGTCCCACATTGGGCTCTGTGCTGACTGCATGGAGACTGCTTGGAATTTTCTCACTCCCCCTCTCTGCCCCTCTATCCCACTTGCACTCTCTTTCTCAAAATAAACATTATAAAATAAAAATTATTTTACTGACAAAACTGATACTTTGTTATAAAATCAAAGCCACTATCATTATTTATCAGTGTCATTTCTTAAACCCAAGTACTATTCTAAACAAAATATTGTAATTTCTTTCTTTCAAAATAAGAGGATGAAAGAGTTCAAATGAACATGGCTTTTAACTTAATAGATTTAACCTAGAAAGAGAGAGCAGGGTCATCTAGAACTAGATTCCAGGTGAACAGGGGCTGGTTCAGGGACAAAGTGGTTAATATATGACTTTGCAGAAAGCTTAGAGACTATTTTGCATAACAAGATACTCAATGAATGGCCACTTAAGAGCATTTGGATATTATAAATCATTATAATTCCAGTTTGAAGTCTAAAAGGCCTTCTAATACTCAGCATGCTACAATAACTCCATGTAATTATTTTCGGCATAGTTCAAGAGTATGCCTCTTGTCATTACTTTCTCCTGCTGAGAGATCTCACACAGAACACACGCTTCTGTAAATTATGTTTTCTAGAATATGTGTGGTATCATTAAAATGAAACAAAAAAAGTGAAGGTGCAAAAAGGAGAAGTGGAGCCCATGTACATTAAAATAAAGGCAGGATTTAAACATATGTACTATTCAAAGAATTTACTTCTTTTAGATAGTCTCTGCTTGAGAGAGCTTTTATTAGAAAAAGACATTGCTTTCTCCAAGTTGGAAATAGTTTCACAAGTTTCTTAACAGCCTTTTAAATACACAGATCTATAAAAAAGATTCATCTTATGCAAATTTAGGCAATGATCGGTCAGCAAAATCGTATTTCAGAGACCAAAAGTCACTTGCTTTCATTCAGAATCCAGTTCATACTTTCTCATACAAATAGTCACAGAATTACATCTGACCCAAATGCTGGGAAAATGTATGAATTCTGTAGATAATTATGTTTTATTCATTATTTAATTTTTTTTAACGTTTGTACATTTTTGAGAGAGACACAGCGTGAGCAGGGTCAGGGAAGAGAGAGAGAGAGGGAGACACAGAATCTGAAGCAGGCTCCAAGCTCTGAATGGTCAGCACAGAGCCGGATGCGGGACTTGAACCCTCAGACCATGAGATCATGACCTGAGCTGAAGTTGGATGCTTAACTGACTGAGGAACCAGTCACCCCTACTGATTATGCTTTGTAATTGGCAATACAAAACACTATCACATTCCTGGCTATGTTTTTAGTGCTTTGTTTTACCTCCAGTAACTTACTGAACCTCTGCATCTCAACTGGCAAAGTGCCAGCAAGACATCAGGGAGCTATCTGATGTTAGGGGGAACTTGATAAAATAGGACTGAGCTTCTCCTGTGTTAGGTCACACGTGGGAGTATGTGTATCTGCTTGTTTGTAACAGGTCACACAGGGAAGGAGGCGGTGCAAAGGGGTCCCTTTCTTAAAGGGTTGTGAAAATTTACGTCCACTGTTGTGCAACCTTCCTAGATTTATCTAGTCTCCCAGAAAAATCGTGAATCCTTACTGAATTAACCATTAATGAGATTAAGGCTGAGGTGGTTCTGATGCCAAGGCAGTGGATGGAATGAACCCACAACCTCATCATGTTAATGTCTCAAGGTTACACAATCAAAATGCTAAGGACAACCAATCACAGAGAGCCAACCAGGCTGTCAGTTACAGCCAATCAATAATCCCCTTACACGAGTACCCTTTTCTCCATCGAAGTCTCTGTTCAAGCTCCTGTCAGAGGAGGGCTCCAATCCATTTCACTTTGGTGCTGTCCAATTTGAATCAATAAATGCTCACACTCTTAAACTATTTACTGGCCTCAATGTATCTTTTAGCAAAACTCCTATGACATTTTGCAATTTTTATAAGTTTATTTATTTTGAGAGAGAGAGAGGAGGGGCAGCTAGAGAGAGGGGATCCTAAGCAGGCTCCATGTGGTCAGTGCAGAACCCGATGCAGAGCTGAAATTCACAAAACCTTAAGATCAAGATCTGAGGCCAAATCAGAAGTTGGATGCTTAACCCACTATAAATATAAGAAAAATGCTCTCACCTTCCTTTTCTAAAAAGCAGATGAAATTCCCACTTGAAAGGTGCCCTGCCTTTGCCAGAGGGAAAGTAACGTTCTTAACACCCACACAACAAAGAAGATGAGAGGGAGAGTTCTGTACACACAGATTCTGTTACAGTAATTCACATTCCCCATGCGGCTCAGTTACTTTTCCACACCTGCCTCTTTGTTCAACGTACTCTCACAGCATATAGGGCTATATACTCTTTGGGCCTTGATTTCCTTAAGAGGGCTATCATGTGATATAAAACTTATATAAATGTGCATGATTTTGTCATGTTAAACTGTTTTCTGTCAGTTCTCCAACGAGGGAGGGAAAGATTTAGGGAGGGATGAAGGAAGAAAGGAAGAAAGGAAGGAAGGAAGGGAGGAAGGGAGGAGGGAGGGAGGGAGGGAGGGAGGGAGGAAGGAAGGAAGGAAGGAAGGGAGGAAGGGAGGAAGGAAGGAAGGAAGGAAGGAAGAGAGGGAGAAAATGAAGGCAGACCCAGTCAATGGTTAGTGTCCAACCTAGGTGAGCAGAGATTGTGTAGCCCAGATACAAATTTATAACGCTGTAAAATAAATTTTAATTGCTATAAATATTGGTTCCTTCCTCAAAGTACCACATCCATATTCTCATCTGATTTCCAAATACATTATGACAAATAGATGTACTATGCATTATTATTGTACCTTATATTATTGTCATTATATTGCATATTGTATTATAATTGTTTTTTAGCAAAGTCATTTGTCTAATGTCAAAATCTTTTAAGTTATAGAAGTAGTATTAGAACCCTATTCTTCCCATTCTTTTTTTTGAATGAAGAGTAATTTTAATTATTATTATTTTTTACAAATAGTTTATTGTCAAGTTGGTTTCCATATAACACCCAGTGCTCATCCCCACAAGTGCCTTCCTCCATGCCCATTTCTCCCCTCCCCCCATACCCATCAGTCCTCAGTTTGTTCTCGTCATTCAAGAGTCTCTCATGGTTTGCCTCTCTCCCTCTCCCCCACCATTTCCCCCTTCCCATTCTTAAAATAGTACCTCTTACATTTGTTAGTTTGAATGTCCCTTTTTAGAGATATTGTCAAATATTTTAAGAACAGTAACAACACTAGAATTAAGATTATACATTCATAAAATTAGATATTTCCAAATCACTGATGAAATCAGAAATATGAGACAAATTACAAAATAACCCTGATGCATGTATACAATATGGCTTTTAAAACAAAGTACTGTGGACAAAGTTAACAAAAGGAGTTAAACTCAAAAACTCAAAAGGAAACCAAATCTTTAGATAAAAAGAATAGCAAAATCTGTGTTTCTATTTTTCTAATCAGAAAAAATGTGATCTATAGTATCAGTGGGTGCTTAGGATATCATTGGTTTCAAATGAAGTATATTATCCTTATGTCTGAAAGACCCCACTTTTTGTTGCCCTGGTTAGTCCTAGTTTACACATAGTTTTCTTGTATCACTTTGACTTAGACTTCGTTCCAGATTTTTCCTTTTTTAACAAAATTTTCCTGTTAGTAGTTATACATTTTTAGACATAAACCCTGTCTTCAGCAATGAAGCCATCATCCCAAAATGCAGATCTAATGATAAATACTGAATTTCCATTCCTCAAGAAAGTTGACGGGACTTGCCCATAATGTTGGCATTTAGTGCATTTACCACTGGCCACGTGGGAAGCAGAATAAACAGACAAAATTGCTGAAGGCACAGGACGCATGGGTGGCTCAGTCGGTTAAGTGTTCGACTCTTGGTTTCGGCTCATGTCATGATCATTTGGTTTCGTGGGCTTCAGACTCACATCAGGTTCTGCACTGACAGCACGGAGCCTACTTGGGAATCTCTCCTTTGCTCTCTTCCCCCCTCACACTTGCATGGTCCCTTTCTCTATCAAAATATATAAAGAAATTAGCTGAAGAAGGACTAGCATCCATTACAGAAGTGGACAGTTATAATAACCAGACTGTGCCCTGAAGCAAAGATGCAGCACATGTAGCTGTTTAAGGTGTATTTACACACCTCTCAGGAGGCAGGACACTGTATTCACAGCAAATGACTCTTTAGTAAAATGCAATTTGATCTCTTTGATGCCAAGATCTCTTGCCCTTGTGCACCAAAAGCCATTAATAGATGAGAATTAGTTCCATTAATAGATGAGAATTAGTTCCATTTACAGATGAGAGTTAGTTCCATTAATAGATGAGAGTTAGTTTCATTAATAGATGAGAATTTAAAAATTTTCAAATAATGCCAGTTTTATCAGACTTGTCAATTAGAAAATGAGTCAAATTAAGTTTACTAATGGTTAATTATTCATACAATTCATAAATCAAAGCAAATGTTTTAGGAATTTCTTCAGTTGAATTTGAAAAAATCTAACATTAATTGAAACAGGTCAAATATTAAATATATAAGGTAAAATAATTTGCTATGATGGTGATAATATGAATTGTTTTTTTTTTTTTTTTTTGAGCAGAATCATGGTAAAAGAAAAAAACTGAGAAGTAATAAATCAGAACAGGAGGTGTCTAACCCTAATATACTGTACATATACACAGATATATTGAACTACAGATAACTGGGGGAAATTCCAGGCAATAGGCAGTTTGGACATTTGTAGCTCTTCATGAATCAGATGCTAGAAAAGCTTGAGCCTTTGATAAATTACTTTGTAAAATAACATTGGTGTCCTAAAGAAATATTTCATCTTTCTATAATTAGTTTTCTAAAATGTGGTTGCATTTGTTCAAAAGAAAAATCTTTGGAATTTTATCAAAATCTTTCAGTGAGTATAACAACTCATAAACTTTTGGAGCTTTTCATGAATTAAAGTTACTGAAAGTGAATATTGAAAAGAGGAAAGGATATATAAATAAGGAACAAGAAAATGTAGGGAGACTGAACAAGTTAAAAGAAATGAACAAAGAGCAAGATTTTATTTTGAAATCTTATAAATTCTCCTTAAAATACTTTATGGAAAAAATCTTGTGATGAGCTTCACAAGGTTTCTGTTTGTTTTTGTTTTTCTCCCCAGCATCTAAGTTTGGCAAGACAGTCATAAGACTCACAAAGAGAGGGGCGCCTGGGTGGCTTAGTCGGTTAAGCGTCCGACTTTCGCTTAGGTCATGATCTCACGGTTCGTGGGTTCGAGCCCCGCGTCGGGCTCTGTGCTGACTGCCAGCTCAGAGCCTGGAGCCTGTTTCAGAGTCTGTACTCCCTCTCTCTCTGACCCTCCCCTGCTCACGCTGTCTCTCTCTCTCTCCTAGAAATAAATAAAAAAAACATTAAAAAAAAAAAGACTCACAAAGAGAGGTAACATATGTTGAATTTTGTTACATAAAACTGTTTTCATGGAGAAGTTCTGTACATGAAGAAAAAGGACAATGGCTGTAAAATCATTTGGACTGAAATCCTGACACATTTCAAAATTTTAAAAAATAGCATTGGGATGATCTTCTAGTTAGTGGAATTTGTGTGGAGTTTACCTTACAATTTGAAAGAAATTACAAATTAATAGTCTACATAGAAAAGTCATCAAAGACCTCAATAATTTTGTATTTGTTAATCATGAAACACTACTAAAGAGAAGATAGAAAGCTATTTTGGCAAATAAATTTAAAAAATATGAGGCAATGTTGAAAAAATATGTTAATTATTAAAGTACCATAGGGGCACCTGGGTTGCCCAGTTAACTGTTCTACTTTGGCTCAGGTCATGATCTCCAGGTTTGTGAGTCCAAACCCCACGTCAGACTCTGTGCTGACAGCTCAGAGTCTGGAGCCTGCTTACTCTGTGTCTCCCTCTCTCTCTGTCATTCCCTACTTGTGTTCTGTCTCTCAAAAATAAATGTAAAAATTAAAAGCAAATTAAGTACTATAAATAGACTTTAGAGAGATAGAATTAAGGGACAGATTAAAGTACATTAAGATGCACCAAGAGTAATTCTATTATATTTTTTATATTTAAATAAATAATATAAAAAGAGTGTCTTCTTTTTGCTTTACCTATGTGGATACATGTTAATATATTAGGTACAGTTTTATTGTTCAAAACTTCTAAGCATATTTCCTAAACATAATACTATGATAAAATATGATTGCTCAACAATGTAAGTGATCATTTTTCTACTGTCTTCCGCTCCCAACAGCGTCCCGGGTTGGAAAGCCTACAGAGGGCTTGTCTGACCTTAGACACCGGGTTGCCACAAGAGGCAGCTGACACAATGACTTCGGAAACACACTGTCCACCCAGAACTTTCTACTGTGAAAAAAATTAAACCTGCAGGAAAGGTTCACACCTGTGTATTCCTATATTTTCACCAGGAAATACCAACTTTTAATACTTTGTCATTCTTCTTCTTCTCTCTCTCTCTCTCTCTCTCTCTCTCTCTCTCTATATATATATATATATATATATATATATATATATATATATATATATATATTCCTTTTCTCTGAAAAAGTTACCATTAAGTTGCTTACATCAGAGCACTTTGCCACTGGTCATCAGGATTCCCGTATGCCTCAGAACGTAGTTGTGATGTCTAAACTAACCGAGCCTACATTCTGGTATAGAGTTCCTAAAATAATCTCAGCACAGAAATTATAATAAACCACAATCACTTTCAACATTACACTAATATATGAAAGCATTTATGTTTTCCTATATCTGATTAATATTTATTAAGAGCCTATTATGCCACTTTCTCTTTTTGAATAAGTAATAAACATGACAGTCAAATTCCATACCAGTGGAAGATTTATAGTCTCACAAGATGTGGCAGACAGAGGAGATGCACTAGTAAGCGACTGTAGGTCCCTAAGAGCTTTGAAGACCACAGCCCTTGGGGTGCTGTCTCAGATCAAGGACATAAAGTGGGCTCTTCTCAGCGGCTACATTTCACATGAACTTGGAAGAAGTTCAAGGGGCAGCCTTGTGGGTATCTGGACATATGTAGAATGCTACAGTTGTGGGAAACACTGAGTGCAAAGGCCTTGCTGAAGTACAGGTTTTGTCAGAAGGAGGAAGGGTAAGAAGATGACAGAGATCGAGGGCAGAGAGTGATGAGGAAGCACACAGGCAGTGATGTCAGAGCTGATGCTGGGCTGGATGGGATGGAACAAGACCTTTTAACAACACGGAGTAGACTTAGGGTCTGAGGTCAGAAGTGGCGGCCTTGGGGCCCCAGCCAGCCCGTGGACTGTTGGCATGAGCCAGTAACCATTTTTGTTATTTTCCATTTTTAAATACCTGTTAATAAGACATCAAAAACAAAGAAAAAGAACATGTAGCAGAGACTCTATGTGGACCACAAACTGTAAACAAACAAATAAACAACAGCAACAACAAACCTTTATGGCCCTTTCCAGAGAAAAGCAGGCAGCTGCAGGTCAAAGGAATTTTTTTTTAATATATTTATTTTTGAGATAGAGACAGAGCACGAGCAGGGTGGGAGGTAGGAGAGGGAAAGACAGAGAGAGAGAGAGAGAGAGAGAGAGAACCAACCAACCTGAAGCAGCCTCCAGGCTCTGAGCCATCAGCACAGAGCCCAATGCAGGGGTTGAACTCATGAGAGAAGAGATCATGAGTTGAGCCTAAGTCAGACACTCAACCGACTGAGCCACCCAGGTGCTCTGGTCAAAGGAATTTTAATTTGAGATTTTAACATTAGAATTGGAGAATAAAGGAGTCCCATAACATGCCCTGCATTTCCTCAGGGTCACTCCAATCTGTCAGAAGGCCATGGCAACCAACTGCATAGCAGGCGGTGATGGTGAGGGTGAGGTCGAGGAAGGTGGTCAGACCCTGGCTGGATGAGGGATAGAATTTGAAGTTAAAGCCAGCAAAGTCTGCTGACGGATTCATAGGACAACGAGAAAACAGTCAAAGGGGAGGTCTTCTAATTGTAGACTGAGTTACGACATGGATTTTTCTGAAAAGTACAAACCATGTGCCTTTTGATAGTGTTCAAGTTACAGAGTTTTCCTCCCTCCAGAATTAAACAGAAAAAGAGACTGCTGCCGTGGCAGTGCATGCAGCACACATTACCAGTTCCAGAAGTGACTGTCTTTCTCAATGACAACTCCTTAGTAGATGTCCATTTTGATCATTAGTTTCTTTTTCTGATACCAAATTCCAAAATCAAAGCTTAAGAGTGGTAAATGCATTTTGTTCAAGACATGGACACAATCATATTCACTTCAAATATATTTTGTCATCCAGAAGACCCTTGCTGCCTCTCTACTGGAGTTAAAGAACTATTTTCATTAATGTGCTTAAATAGCCTATAAACATTTTCTCATTTTGCACAGCTAATCTCAAATCATCATTCCCTCAGTTATTTTAGTCACCATCAGACAATTTCCAAAGCTTTATGGTATCCATTTTTAACAAACTCAAAGTCCTTTAATGTTGATATTCCCATTTTATCAAAAGATTCACTAGCCTTTGCTATATACTCTCTTCTTACATAAAAAACAAATTCTAAGTTCTCATTATTTTAAGATGTTTCTTCCACCTGTATTACTGCATCATATTGTATTCACCCATTTGCTTCCTGAAGGACTTTAAACTTGGCCAATATTGTAGAAAGAGTTACATGGGTATATGAAGAACATTTCATCATAATCAACAATTCTGAAGAGAAGAAAAACATCTTAAGTGAAAAATAATTAATCATATTAAAGAAACCTCTCATCTCATTGCTTTGTATGGGCTTTGTCCTGTCAGGAGATTATGAGGATATGGATATTGATCTGATACCACTAACCTATCCAAGTGTTGGAGGTATAGTTATTGCTTTCAACATCAGCCGCCACACCAGTGATAGTGGTGGGCAGCTCCCTAAGCATGGCTGTAATTCTGTGAGCCATTCCTATGTGGTTCCTGGTTACGGTTTAAATTTAAACATGCCTGTTACTATTCACAACACTTTGTCATTTACCAATAGTAAATTGATTATCAGAGGATTATCTACACAATGATTTGACTGTGCTGAACGTGCCTCCAGCCGGACAGGGTGCCTATATCCCGAGCATGGAAGGGCATAGGAACATGACAATCCCATCCACCCCACGAGACATTACAGAGTTCGACCGAATGAGCTAGTCAGCTTAAACCCACTGCTTTGCAAATTTACTAGTCGTTGGCCTAGATTGAGCAAATCAGGCATTTTTTTTAACCTGATAACAATAGGAATTTTCATCTATTTTTGAATTCTTGTAATTTAAAGTCGGAAATATTATTTGAGATCACAAATATTTTTAAATGTGCTGCTTAGCAATTTGTTTAAAAGAGGCCACTCTCTCCTCTTTCTTTCTTGCGTCACTTGCTATTCAAATACCACCAACTATAACCATTTTTTGCTTTAAAGAGATCATGAAATCACTTCATGCATTTGTGACTAAAGAGAAGCAAACCAGCACCACTATTTTATGGCTTCACAAAAGGAGAGACTTGAGACTCTGTAGGGCAGAGGTGAAGAACTTCCTTTTCACATACACATATCTTTAGTATCAGCTCTATATCTTACTAAGTTCTCTTCCTATCTCAGAGTATCAGATTCTTATTTGAAAAATGTGGATGCTAATACTCTTGAGACACTTTGATGGAAGCAAAATCATGTTTACCAGCTGTGAAAAAGAAGTGTTGATAAGACCGTAGGTCAGAGGAAGTCCTGGGCATTAGTGACTGGGGTTGCTACTTGTTGAAAGACTCTGGTAAAAGATGGCAGGACCTAGTAAAGTCAAGTCCACATCATCTTAGGACCCAAGAATCTCAGTCAACACCATCAGGGGAAACAGGAGGAAGGAGTGTGTGTGGCCATGGAAACAATGTTCCTAGGGACTTTCTCAGCACATGCCAAGCTGGAGAGCATCTAAATATTCATCACTAGGGAGACAGGGGCAAGATGGCGGAGAAGTAAGGAGCTCCGTACTTGCACTCGCGCCCATACATCACACAGAAAAGATCTGAAGCCATTGGAAACCTTACAAAACCTGAGAGACTGGGAGAAAAAGGACGCAGAATCCACTGAGAAAGCCTTCTAACGTGAGTGCGAACCGGGGAAGATAAAATCGGGCCGGGATCGGAGACTCCAGGGTGGGAGGCGATCCCCCTCTACCCTCTACGGGGAGTGAGACGGGAAAAGGAGAGAGTTCAAAACAGAAAAACCTCCGCTCAGGGGGGAAAAAAAACCTCTGCTCGGTGCATAGAAAGACCGTACTTGCCAAATACCTGCACACCAGGTCCCCTCACGCCAACTGGTTCCGGAAGGGCTGAGAGCACAGACTGCTTCTTTGTGCGGCTCCTGGAGGTTGGATTTCAGAGCAGCGGCGCGCCTGCCGCCATTGTAGCTCCAGGGCGGCTGGGACCCCTGAAAGAGCCGCGCTGACACCGGGCGTCCGCGCTCCTGGCTGGCTGGAACTCGAGAGGGAAGGCAAAGAGCTAAAAACTGGGAAATTTGCCTGTGAGTTTGTGTTTCGGGTGAGGAGCCATAGAGGGACCCGGTTTTTCTCACTCCAGCAGGCTCAGGCTACGCGGACCCGGCAGGCAAGCCCCCGCGCATGCGCGCCAGCCGGACCCAGAGAAAGAAGCTGCGATTCTGACTCCGCCCCCAGAGCTCAGCAGTGAGCCTGGAATAGCCCGAGGGGTTTGGCTGGGAAGCTGTGTCTAAGGCAATCTCAGCGGGGCGTGCGGACTGGGATTTGGAGATTGGAACTGGCCTGGGTTGAAGAGTGCAACCAACTTCGGCTACGTCCCCGGAACGGGGAGTTGACACGCCAAAAAAAAGCGAGTGGCAGCGCGGGGTTCAAGAAGGGACTGGAGCACCGTCACTCTCCTCCCTACAATCGCCAAGGCAGAAAACTGGCCTGAGACATCGGATCATGCCACGCCCATCCCTGCTTGAGAGGTGCCCTCCTCCCTTTTTCTTTTTTCCTTCTTTTTTCCTTTTTTTTCCCTTTTTTTGTTTTTTCCTTTTTTTCTTCTTTCTTCTTTTTTCCCTTTCTTTTCTCTTTCTTTTTTTCTTCTTCTTTCTCTTTTCTCGCCTTTTTCCCCCAAAACACTGACCAGATTAATTCTGGTCGACAGCTAGCTTAAACAATCACAACAAGTCCATTCTGTAAATGTAAATTCTACACCTACCGACCTTTTCAGCTATTTCTCTCAGGAGTAATTAGACTATATAGTTTCTCTGGATAATTCCAGCATCCTTCTCTCACCTATCCAACCATATTCTACCCTTTACCTCTTTGAAAAAAGCTTCTTATCCCTTCTGCCTGTTCATTCTATTTCCAAATCTGCCTCGTCTCGCCCTGCCTTCTCTCTTTTTCTCTATGCTCTTCAACCAGCACTGCATACACACGGCTATTTAACTGTAGCTGGGAAATCCAGGTATATGCTTTAAACCGTTCTTTGTCCATCGGTTTTCTTCTTTTTTCCTTTTCTTTTCCCCTTTTTGACCCTTTTATGTATTTTAGGCTCCCTATTATTCGCCCTCCCTCCTCCGTCTTTTCTCTTAACTTTTTCGTTTTCCCTCTCGCTTTGCATGTTAGTTGAATTAGCCTGTGCGTTTGTGTGCTCCTGCTCCCTGTGTGTTTCTCTGTCTGTTTTCTTTTACAGGGCTACATCAAGAAACAAGCTAGAGTACACAACGTGAAGAGTCCCAAATATCACTATGAATAGGAAAATAAAATAACTAAGGTCCCAACAAGAGAGACCAAGGGATACCAATCAAAAAACAATCTCTGAAAGGACAGGCCCAGGAAAGTCAAAGAGTCTTCTTGGATATAGCAGTGCTCATAGAAACAGAGAGCATAACAGGTCTTCGAAACCAACAAAAGCCGGAAAGCTAACTAAAATGACCAAATGAAAGAGCTCTCCTCCAAAGAAACTCCAAGAAGAAATGACAGCTAATGAACTGCTCAAAACAGATATCAGCAGCATAAGTGAACAAGATTTTATAATAATAATGGTAAAATTAATAGCAGGGCTTGAAAAAAACATAGGGGACATCAAAGAAACTATGGCTACAGACAGAATGGAAAAAAAATAGGCATGAAGAATTAAAAAATGCGATAAATGAGATATATAATAAATTAGAGGTCTCCAATACACGGATTGAAGAGGCAGAAAGGAGAATAAGTGATTTAGAAGACACCATTATAGAAAAACAAGAAGATGACAAAAAAAGAGACAAACTGATCCAGGAACAGGAAAGAAGAATTCGAGAGCTCAGCGATACAGTCAAATGCAACAATATCCGTATCATAGGAATCCAAGAAGAGGAAGAGAGAGGGAAAGGTGCTGAAGGAGTCCTGGAACAAATTATAGCAGAGAACTTCCCCGACCTGGGGAAGGAAGTCAATGTGGAAATACAAGAGGCTCAGAGGACTCCCCTCAGATGTAACTTGAATCGATCTTCTGCACGACATATCATCGTAAAAATGGCAAAATACAAGGACAAAGAGAGAATTTTGAAAGCAGCTAGGGAGAAAAGGGCCCTCACATACAAAGGGAAACCCATCAGAGTGGTGACAGACCTATCTACTGAAACGTGGCAGGCCAGAAAGGAATGGCAGGAGATCTTCAATGTGATGAACAGTAAAAATATGCAGCCAAGAATCCTCTATCCAGCAAGCCTGTCATTCAAAATAGAAGGAGAGATAAAAAGCTTTCCAAACAAACAGAAATTGAAAGAATTTGTCACCACGAAGCCAGCCCTACAAGAAATCCTGAGGGGGATGCTCTGAAGGAAAGGTTGCAAGGAACAAAGATTCCAGAGACACCAGCACAAACATGAACCCTACAAAAGATACAAAGACTCTAAACCCACATATTTCAATAATAACACTGAATGTAAAAGGGCTGAATGCTCCAATCAAAAGACATAGGGTAGAAGAATAGATTAAAAAACAAAATCCATCTATATGCTGTCTACAAGACACTCATTTTAGACGGGAAGATACCTTCAGATTAAAAGTAAGGGGATGGAGAAATATATATCATGCTACAGGAAATCAAAAGAAAGCCGGAGTAGCGATACTTATATCAGAGAAACTGGGCTTTAAATTAAAGACAATCACAAGAGATGAAGAAGGGCACTACATAATAATTACAGGGTCCATCCATCAGGAAGAACTCACAATCATAAATGTCTGTGCACCGAATATGGGAGCACCGAAATATCTAAAACAATTAATCACAAACAGAAACAAGCTTATAGATGAGAATGTGCTAATAGCAGGGGACTTTAATACTCTGCTTACAGCAATGGATAGGTCAACCAGACAGAAAATCACTAAAGAAATAATGGACTTGAAAGACACATTGGACCAGCTGGACCTGACGGATATATTTAGAACTTTACATCCTGAGGCCAGGGAATTTACTTTCTTCTCAAGTGCACATGGCACATTCTCCAAGATAGATCACATACTGGGACATAAAGCAGCCCTCAAGAAATATAAAAGAATAGAGATCATACCATGCACACTGTCAGATCACAATGCTTTGAAACTTGAAATCAATTACAGGAAGAAGTCTGGAAAACTTCCAAAAACATGGAGGTTAAAGAACACCCTTCTAAAGAATGAATGGGCCAATCAGGCAATTAGAGATGAAATTAAAAAATATATGGAAACAAATGAAAATGAAAACACAACAATTCAAAATCTATGGGATGCGGCAAAGGCAGTCCTAAGAGGAAAGTACATTGCTCTCCAGGCCTATTTCAAGAGATTAGAAAAAGCGCAAGTCCAAAATCTAACAGCTCACCTAAAGGAACTAGAGGCAGAGCAACAAGAACGCCCTAAACCCAGTAGAAGAAGAGAAATAGTAAAAATTAGAGCAGAAATAAACAACATAGAGACCAAAGAAACAATTGAACAGATCAATGAAACCAAGAGTTGGTTTTTTGAAAAAATAAACAAAATTGACAAACCTCTAGCCAGACTTATCCAAAAGAAAAGAGAAAGCACCCAAATAGACAAAATTATGAATGAAAATGGACTTATTACAACCAACCCCTCAGAAATACAAACAATTATCAGGGAATACTATGAAAAATTATATGCCAACAAACTGGACAACTTAGAAGAAATGGACACATTCCTAAACACACACTCACTACCAAAATTCACACGGGAAGAAATAGAAAACCTGAACAGACCCATAACGAGTGAGCAAATCGAATCAGTGATCAAAATTCTCCCAACAAATAAGAGCCCTGGACCTGATGACTTCCCTGGGGAATTCTACCAGACATTTAAAACAGAATTAATCCCAATTCTTCTCAAGCTATTCCAAAAAATAGAAATCAAAGGAAAACTCCCGGACTCATTTTATGAAGCCAGCATCACTCTGATTCCCAAGCCAGACAGAGATCCAGCAAAAAAAGAGAACTACAGGCCAATATCCTTGATGAATACGGATGCAAAAATTCTCAACAAGATCCTTGCAAATCGAATCCAGCAGCATATAAAAAGAATCATCCACCAAGATCAAGTGGGATTCATTCCTGGGTTACAGGGCTGGTTCAATATTCGCAAATCAATCAATGTGATACATCATATCAATAAAAGAAAAGATAAAAATCATATGATCCTGTCAATAAATGCAGAAAAAGCATTTGACAAAATACAGTATCCCTTCTTAATAAAGACTCTTGAGAAAGTTGGGATAGAAGGAACCTACTTAAACATCATGAAAGCCATCTATGGGAAGCCTTCAGCTAACATCATCCTCAACGGGAAAAAACTGAGAGCTTTCCCCCTGAGATCAGGAACACGACAGGATGCCCACTCTCACCACTGCTGTTTAACATAGTGCTGGAAGTCCTAGCATCAGCCATCAGACACCAAAAGGAAATCAAAGGCATCAGAATTGGCAAAGAGGAAGTCAAACTTTCACTCTTCGCAGATGACATGATACTCTACATAGAAAACCCGACAGACTCCACCAGAAGCCTACTAGAACTGATCCAAGAATTCAGCCAAGTTGCAGGGTACAAAATCAACGTACAGAAATCGGTTGCATTTTTATACACCAATAATGAAGCAACAGAAATAGAGGTCAAGAAACTGATCCCATTCACAATTGCACAAAAAAACATAAAATACCTCGGAATAAACCTAACCAAGGATACAAGAGATCTGTATGAGGAAAACTATAGAAAACTTATGAAGGAAATTGAAGAAGACACAAAGAAATGGAAAAACATTCCATGCTCATGGATAGGAAGAATAAATATAGTTAAGATGTCATTACTACCTAAGGCACTCTACACATTCGATGCAATTCCAGTCAAAATTGCACCAGCATACTTCTCAAAACTAGAACAAACTATCCAAACATTTGTATGGAACCACAAAAGACCCCGAATAGCCAAAGTAATCCTGAAAAATAAAACCAAAACGGGAGGTATCACCGTCCCAGACTTTAGCCTCTACTACAAAGCTGTCATCATCAAGACAGTATAGTACTGGCACAAAAACAGACACATAGACCAATGGAACAGAATTGAGAACTCAGAAGTGGACCCAAAAGTATACAGCCAACTAATCTTTGACAAAGCAGGAAAGAATATCCAATGGAAAAATGACAGCCTTTTTAACAGATGGTGTTGGGAGAACTGGACAGCAACATGCAGAAGAATGAAACTAGATCATTTTCTCATACCATACACAAAAATAAACTCAAAATGGATAAAGGACCTGAACGTGAGACAGGAAACTGTCAACACCCTAGAGGAGAAAGCAGGAAACAACCTCCTTGACCTCCACCGCAGCAACTTCTTACTTGACACATCCCCAAAAGCAAGGGAATCAAGAGCAAAAATAAACTTTGGGACCTCATCAAGATTAAAAGCTTCTGCACAGACAAAGGAAACAACCCAGAAAATTAATAGGCAACCAACGGAATGGGAAAAGATAGTTGCAAATGACATATCAGATAAAGGGTTGATATCCAGAATCTACAAGGAACTCACCAAACTACACGCCCGAAAAACAAACAACCCAGTGAAGAAATGGGCAGAAGATATGAACAGACACTTCTCCAAAGAGGACATCCAGATGGTCAACAGACCCATGAAACGATGCTCAGCATCACTCCTCATCAGGGAAATACAAATCAAAACCACACTGAGATACCACCTCACGCCAGTCAGAGTGGCTAAAATGAGCCAATCAGAGAACTCTAGATGCTGGCGAGGATGTGGAGAAACGGGCACCCTCCTACACTGTTGGTGGGAATGTAAACTGGTACAGCCCCTCTGGAAAACAGTGTGGAGGTTCCTTAGGAAACTAACAATAGAACTCCCCTAGGACCCAGCAATAGCACTGCTAGGAATTTACCCAAGGGATACAGAAATGCTGATGCATAGGAGCACATGTACCCCAATGTTCATAGCAGCACTCTCCACAATAGCTAAAACCTGGAAAGAGCCTAAGTGTCCATCAACAGATGAATGGATCAAGAAGATGTGGTTTATCTATACCATGGAATACTACATGGCAATGAGAAACAATGACATCTGGCCATGTGTAGCAACATGGATGGACCTTGAGGGTGTTCTGCTGAGCGAAATAAGTCAGGCAGAGAAGGACAAATATCATATGTGTGCACGTATAGGAGGATTAGGAGGAACTTAACAGAGGACCAAGGGGGAGAAGAAGGGCGGAAATGGTGGGGGAAAGGGAGAGAGGCAAACCATGAGAGACTCTTGAATGCTGACAAAAACTGAGGACTGATGGATGTGGGGGGAGGAGGGATGGGCATGGAGGAGGACACTTGTGGGGATGAGCACTGGGTGTTATGTGGAAACTAATTTGACAATAAACTATTTGTAAAATAAATAAATAAATAAATCAATATTCATCACTAATCCCCTGGGAAACAAACTGTGGCTTGTCCAGATATTAGCGAAATATCTTCAGCATAGCGAGTAACTTCAGCATAGAGTGACCTTCGTGTGGGATATTAGCTCTGAAGTTATAAAGAAAACTTCTGGGGTCATAGACACTTTGATATCTTAATGTGAGTAGTATTTATAGGGGGTTAACACATAGACGATACTTTATCCAGGAGTACATACATGAAGAATGCAACAGGGCGCCTCGGTGGCTCAGTCAGTCAAGCGTCTGACTTCAGCTCAGGTCATGATCTCGAGGTTTGTGGGTTTGAGTCCCACGTCGGGTTCTGTGCTGACAGCTCAGAGCCTGGAGCCTGCTTCAAAATCTGTATCTCCTCCCTCTCTCTCTGACCCTCCCTAAATCATGCTCTGTGATTCCCTCTCTCAAAAATAACCAAACACTTAAAAAATTTGAAAAAGTGAATGCAACTAATTGTTGAGTAAAGCTGATCATCTTATTTATGTAAGTTATGAGTCAATAAAAATTATTTAAAGCAGTTTGCATAAAACCTGTCAAATAGAGATCAGAAGGGACAGTAGCTGTACATCAAAGTAAATGTCACCTCAAGCATTTAAAAATCAATTGCCAATTACATTTAGATAAAAGTGAACATAAACTAGTCAGAGAAAGATAAATTTTAATAACTTGGTAATTGGCCAAATGTCCTGTAAGCTATATTTCATGAATGGATATTTTGAATATCATCTGCACACTGATAAAATATGACACAATTTAGATGGTAGTAAATACCTGCATATTTAGATAAAGGTCAGAAAATTTAAGAGAAAAGTAATTTATCATCCATCAGGGAGATGAATGAGATGCTTGATGAACTTTTTCAGGGCCAAAAGCATAAGATTTAATATGCTACATATAACATGCATTACTCTCTTTTAAAATAGTTGACCCACTTATCAATCACAGTAAATTCTCCCATTATTTTCTGACACTAATAGAAATAAAGAGCAGATGCAATCTGTTGCACGTATACTGCATTTGATAAACCTATTTTGACAGATGTCTAGAACAATATTCCTCCTCCAGAAAAAATAGTTTGGTTTTTTTTTTTTAGAATATTGGAATACTGTTACTTTCACATTTCAAGCCAGATTTATAGTAATTAACACGTGGACAAACCAGAGTTATTGAGGTATGTTTTATGCTTTGATCCAATCTTGCCTTAAACTTCTCAGATTGGAGACTCTAATTTTTCATTCACTGCTGAACATTATGTCTTCATTAGAACTTCAGACTAAACTTTTATTTTTTTGACATATAATGTTAGTTCTAGTCAAATGCACCATTTTATGCTCTCACTGTCCATTCTCCCTGCACCTTCCCAGGTCCAGATAGAGATACTATTCACTTAGACATCACTTATGTCCCTGGACTAACTAGCTACAACCGTATTTCTTGTACAATTATTTGACATTTACCTATTATTGGGAGACAGAGACAGATTGTAAGTGAGAGAAGGGGAGAGAGAAAGAAACAGAGTGTGAGCAGGGAAGGAAGGGGCAGAGAGAGAGGAAGGCACAGAATCTGAAGCATTTCCAGGCTCTGAGCTGTCAGCACGGAGCCTGACACAGGGCTCTAACTCACAAACCATGGGATCATGACCTGAGCCAAAGTCGGACCCTCAACCCACTGAGCCACCCAGGCCCCTTTACATCTATATTTCTAATGAATGTTAGTTTCCACCTATTTTAGCACATATTTTCTTTTTAGTTTTTCCAGCATCCCATTCTCATTTTACGTGATATTTACATTTGATTATCTCGGGGATATTGTCTTAGGGAAGTAACCAAATGATGTGAATAATGAAGCCCCTAGTTTGCTGTCCGATAAATTCAAATCTCCGCCTTCCTACTCACCAGAGATAGGGCTGAAGAGTGATCTGATCTCTTGTCAGTTTACTTTAATCCCTTTTGAAATAGGAATGATCATACCCATAATGTTAAAGGATGTCTGCAATAATAAAGACCGAATCAGGTGGCTAATTACTGTCACATAATCCCTGAAGAAGTGGCACCTACTTTAACACAGGCTCATTTCTTACACTGCCTTGAAATCTCAGCAAATAGAAGAAAAGCACTCTCAAGCCAAAGATAAACACCTCCACCTTTCATTGTAACTTTTTTGAAGAATTTTCATGGGACACATACTGTTGTGTTTTGTTTTGTTCCCTCTTCTTAGCCTCTCCCAGAACAATGCCATGTTTAAATGAGACAGTAAGTCAGTGCAAATCCCGAGTGTTTGTGGGTATTGAGAAAAACAGTTCATAAAAGCAGAATAGACCTTATTTAAATTATGTTAGCCCTCCAAAGAAATGTTTGGCTATCCAACTGCCATGTGTAGAGAAATGATATCCTAATAGGATAAAGGAACTGTTTTTTTTTTTTTTTAATTGTCCTGGCCTGTGGGTGTTCATTTCAATATCTGAGAGATAAGGGGAAAAAAGGGGGAGCCAGTGCCTCACTTCATTAGCTAATTTACCCACGTCAGCACACCTAGGTTTAAAGACCGATTCCTTCAAAGGCAGGGCTATGCATTTGAACCCTTTATCTCTTCCATAACCAAAACCATTGGGGAGTTTCGTTCAAGACTTATCAGCTGACCTATGTTATGCTACTATTTATGAGAGATTGGGAGGGGAAAAAAAAACCAATAGCCCCACTCTGACCTAGAAGACAAAATATCCCATATAGTCCTTTAGGAACAAAGGAGTGTGTCCTCTCAGATTGGATTTTAAACATCTGGGAAGCGACTCTGAATGTTCCACAGTACCGTGTGCTGTTTTCTGGGTCAATTATTTCTTTAATGTCCTTCCCAACTCTGATCAAGTTTTCTTCCCAATGTGTCTAGTATAGAAATGTGGGAGTTTCAAAGATGAACCCAAAGGAATAATGCTATAGCACATAATTAATCTTCATATTAGGGATTCCTGACCTGTATATTAAGATATTGTCTGCTTTTTTTCACTAGTCATTTTTTCTTGGTAAAAAGCAAACAAAATCAATTCTGTATTTAATCGATAAGAGAAACCCCCATCTCTTCTTTTCCTTCCTGCTCTATATATGTATCAAATGTGTTTTATGTACACATATGATGTGGGGAACAAAGGCAGAAGAAAAAAATTAAAGTTCTGTACAACTCACAGCCCATTGACAAATCCTTGAGAAAGAATGAGTGACCACCTTCTAGGAACTCAGCTGCCTTGATGCTGACACTCTGCTGAGGGCAAAGGGCAATCAGGTTACCACTAGCCTGACCTCTAGGGCACTGTAAGTCTCCTTTAACATATAAAAACTCCTATGGAAACTTCCTTGGTCTCTACTCACCCAAATTATATGTGGCCTGCTGATATACATGTGAAGGGTCTCATGACATAGCTTTTACTAGACAGTAACAAATGACCTTTTCCAACGGCAGCTAGCCCCTCAAGGTCCTTGAAACCTTGCTTCCAAATTCCTTGGAGACTTAACGCTGTCCCTGACCCCATCCCAACCTGAAGGTATATAATCAGCCACTCCTCATGACCCCAGCACAGCTCTTTCTACCCACAGGTCCTGGCCCTGTGCTTTCATAAAACCACCTGTTGCATCGAAGATGCCTCAAGAGCTCTTTGACTTTCACTCCTGAACCCCGCCATTTTCACATCACATATATACATATTTTTATCATACTGTGTAAGAGCACAGATGAGAAAACAGACATGAAATACACCTGCATAGATTCATTAACCATCTTCTCAAAATAACTGCACTCTCTTGATAACTCCAAAGACACTTTAAAAAAACGTAAACACTGACTCGGAATATTTAGGATACATTCTTACCAAGGTATTTGCTGCTTTGAGTGTGAAAAGGTGCCCTCACACTGAGCATGCTGGGCCCCAGAGAGCAACTCTCACCTTGAACGGGCTTCCCTCATGGTTAGGTCAGAAATTCTAGAGCACTCATGTTCATATTAGGGATAATCAATAGCCACTCACATAAGCACTAATAAAAGAGCAGAACACAGAATCTAGAAAAACAATTTTTACGTGAAACCAGAACAGAACCTGCTCATTCACTTCCACTGTGCTTCGATCTACAGTCCGGTTCAGTATCATAAACACTTTTTGGAATCACTGCCCAAATATGTATGTCTAGTTACAGTTACTTAGAATATAAAATACACAATTATGTGAAAATTAAGGAAGAAAGCTTTGAGATTAGGATTATTTTTGAGATTAGGATTAGGGTTATCATTAATAAAACTAATTTTTCACACTTTCTTAGGCCTACTGTGTAACGCCTGTATATAGGACCTGCTGAGTCCTCTAACTAGGGTAATAGTTTCTGTAACGCTCTTCATTTCTTTCTCACAGAAGTAAAAAAAGAAAGGCAAATGGCCTAATTTAAATTCAAATTAATAATCCAAGAAATTAAATTCCCATATGCTAAGTTACATGGTCCATCTATGAAGAATGATGTTTTTCCACTTATGTGCATTTCATAATTTTTTATGCTTTCAGTACTTGAGATATTTGTCATGCATGCTCATGAAATAATCATTAAATAGCCGTTCATCTACATGGAAATCCAAGCAGCTCATTCTCCTGGTTTTTCCCGTTACCTTCCCGTGTGTGTCCCTGAGGTAATGTGGACACACTGAAAGCAGTGTGGCAACTTGATACCCAACTGAGGAAACCCTGGGCTCTCTAAGTGATGACGACACCATAACCCAATAACCCCAGTGTTGAAAACTCATCAACAGGATCATGTCAGTCCTAGCTAATGTGTGTCACAAGCATGGTAACAGTGTGTCAGGCACTGTGCTAAGTTAACACACACACGTATACACACGTGCTCACACTTGGGCATCATAACATGTTTATGAGCTGGGCACCATCATCTTTACCACCTTAGGGATGAAGGAAATCAGGTCCGCAGCAATCAAGAGCCTTGATGGCTTGTCCCAGAGCTTATATTCACAGAGCAGAGATAGTTACACTGCCTCTAACATGAACTCATAACCCTTACTTTTTGCTTTTTTTTTAATATTTATTTTTGAGAGAGACAGAGACAGAGTCCAAGTGGGGAAGGGAAATAGAGAGAGGGAGACACAGAATCTGAAGCAGCCTCCAGGCTCCTAGCTGTCAGCACAGGGCCTGATGTGGGCCTTGAAGTCATGAACTGCAAGGTCACAACCTGAGTTGAAGTTGGACACCTAACAGACTGAGCCACCCAGGCGCCTCGCTCTGTTCTTTAATAAACTATTAAATTACAATATCCCCCTGGTTTCTGTAACTAACGTTTCTTGCTAAGTATGACAATAAATAATATCTATGTGATCCCTCCCATGCATCAAGATTGGAAGTAATGCTCAGGAGAAGAGAACTATTAGCAGCAATTTTTACATATAAAGAAACTGAGACATTGGCAGAGTAAAGCTTCCCCTAAATCATAAAGGTAAAAGGCGATGGGGCCATGGTAATGGACCCAGAGTCTGTGCCACCAATCCCCACCCCCCTCTTCCCAGGCTCGCTTTCAAAGGCAGCTTAGAAGGCAGTGTTTGTTCTCAGCTGCATTACTGCCAGGATGGAGATCAGATACATGCAGGAGAGAAATCACTAGCAACACAAGCCGAACGTGATGAACAACAGATAACCCGGTGTGGATGAGAAGTCCTGCTGAGACTCAGAGGCGGAAAAACCCACCCTCTTCTCCACTTTTGCTTCTTTAGAACCTTTCTCTCACCCTCTTTGCGAATCCATATCCAATGGAACATATGTTAAAAATGCTCTATCGACTTGTGCATCCCTGATTAACAAGGCTTCCTTCGCTCTGCTCTGTCTAGCTCTAATTAGCCCACGTGCACGAGACACCCAAGAGGAAAAATGTCTTTTCCCTTATTTTATAAATGTAGGAAAGAGAGAGAGAAATGCACGCAGGATGGGTTTAAACAAAACTGACACCCAAGAGTAAGTAAAATGTCACAAATAAAAATGACCAAATTTAACATTTCTGTGTTAGAAAATGGATTCTAGAAATATTCGTGACTTACACAGAATAGGATATTTGCTTTCTCCTTATTTTTTATTATACAACAACAGGTCTGAGTTTCCATTTGAAATAATCCTGGAAATTGCATTTTCTCTCTCACTTTTCTTCATCAGTCATGTTCTTTGCAATTGTTCAGTGTGCACACTGGCTGCACTGCATAGACGTGAATTCTTCCTTAACGAAGAGTTATGGCATATCGCAGCAGCAAGGGAAGGAGTCTTGCTTATGAGGGCCATAGTTCATCTGCAGCCCTGGACATCAGTGCCCAGTCGCTAGTGAATCCCCTCCTTTCTTGGTTTTGAGGAATGTGCATTTTGAACCTTATGTTGACATCTGATGGCATCTTTCCTTTCTTCCTTCATATCCCTCATCTCTGCTTTGTTTGTTAACGTGCACATTCACTTCTGACAGCGGTCTCTTTGTCCCAGGGATGCACTATCCACAGACTAGTTATCAGAGGAGGTGAAATACTGTTACCTCAAAACCAACATGTTACAGTGTAATTAATCTTTTCCTCTAGGGAGACATTCCCCTGGGGCTTAACACCATTCCTCTAGCTTTTTGATGGACCCATGACCTGACCTCTTTGCCCCCACCAAGGCCTATATCTTGATTTAAAATTAAGTCTTATTTTCTCTTTCAAAATAGCTCTCAGATTACTTCCTCCTTCTGTATGTTTACTGCCTTCAAGTTCGTCCACATCCTCATATATTCTCTCTCCATTGTAACAGCCTCCTGGCTGATTGTAATGAGTATAATGACAGAAAGCTAGTGGATACTCAGTCCCTAATTAGAAAATTCAGGGTTAAATACAACTCTATCACATACTATTACAAGTAGTAAAGTAAAACTACTCCATTGAAGGTAACCTCACTGTGTTTCTATGAACGAAATACATTTGCCAGTAAAGAGAAACTGTTGGGCGCCTGAGCAGCACAGCTGGTTATGCAGCCGACTTCGGCTCAGGTCATGATCTCACAGCCTGTGAGTTTGAGCTCTCTATCGAGCTCTGTGCTGACAGCTTTAAGCCTGGAGCCTGCTTCAGATTCTGTGCCTCCCTCTCTCTCTGTACCTCTCCTGCTTATTCTCTCTTTCAAAAAATCAGCACTCAAAAAAAATTAAAAAAAAAGAAAAAAGAAAAAGTATCTACTAAGGAAATCTGTTGATTAGGACTAGCCAAGTCTTACCAAAATCAGCCCTACTGTGGATTTATTAATTTGAGATATTCTCGTAGAGATAATAGCGGGGGGTATACAAGAATAGCTACCCTACCTTAAAAAAAAAAATGCAACAGTGAGTCATGGGCATCTTTGAGAGGGAAGAAAATCACTGCTCCTATTCAAGGAATTCTAGAATCCAGCTGTCTACATTTCTATTTGAATTGGAATTCCTTTGCCTCTAGAAGGTTTTAAAGTAGCTAATCTAGAATGTCCATCTCTTCTTTTACCAAGTGAGAGAATTCATTAAGTAAAAGGAGTAACTACTTCTCAGAGACAAGATTAGAAAAAGTGATTTAGGTTTGAAACATTTCTTTAAAAAAAAAATACCAACTGACACCTTCTTCTGAGCAATATGAGAGCTTTTTTTTCTTAAAAATCAACAGAAAACAATTCTAACTGTACATGAATGTGTAATAACTCCAGAATTCTTATTTCCTGATTTGCTCAATAAGCAGTGTCTTTTGTTCTAGATCGCACTTCCCCACACTTGCAGAAGGAAGAGGCCAGGAACTGCAGATGCGACTAATGTTGCTGTCCATCACTCTATAATTCTGTAAGAACTGTGGATCCTTAATAACTACACTGCAGGTTTCAGATGAAGTTGAGTTGTCGTAGATGACCTTGGCCTTCAATACAGTTGTTTACATAAGTTTCCGTTTTTAAACTATTTTTTTAATTTTTTAAATGTATGTTATGTTTGAGAGACAGACAGACAGACAGACAGAGACAGACAGACATAGCACAAGCTGGGGAGGAGAGCTAGAGAGAGAGGGAGACAGAATCTGAAGCAGGTTTCAGGCTCCAAGCTGTTAGCACAGAACCCGATGTGGTGCTCAAACTCACGGACCATGAGATAATGACCTGAACCTCAGTCGGATACTCAACCGACTGAGCCACCCAGGTGCCCCTCAACTTTGTGAAATAACTATCAATTCACAGGCAGTTATATGTAATGACACAGAGGATGCCATGCACCCTCCCTTTACCCAGTGGCCCCACTGGTCATACAGTGCAGAGTCACAGTGCAAAACAACACTAAGATATTAACTTCGTCAAGATACAGAACTTTTTTTCCTGATATCTGAATTTGTATTTTAAATTTTTATTTTAAAATAGCATAAAATCAATGAAAGACATTCAGGTTTGATTCCAGTTTCCTAAATCAAATTACCATTAAAAGCCTTTTATCTCTTGTTAGGGGTCCCATCATAAAAAAGGTAGAAAGGGCAAATATTTTCCATCATTCAGTTCTACAACTGAAAGGCCCAACTACCTACTGTTTACTCCTAATTGTATTATCTTCTTGAAAGGCTGTATCTGGTTTTAAATTGGCATTCCAGTGAGATAGAATTGTAAGGTACATCTCTTAAGTATCTAACATTTATTTAAATGTACCTAGTTGATCTGATATCAAACCTATGTGTCAAATACTTCACTATTCCCTAAAATTGATGATTATTATATGGAGATAGTGATAAAGGTTATAGGACAACAAATTCATTTTAGTGCACTTATTTTTTTCAAAAGCAAGTCCAACAGCATAAAATTCTTTATAAAGTATCTCATTTTCAGATAGTGTCTTACTTATCTGTAAGTTGTCACAGGAGAGATACAAGTACTACCATCATATGTTACCTTGGATTATTTTTAAAAACAAAGCCTTACAAGGTAACTTAGTATGTGGTACCTTCCAGAAATGATTATAATCCTAACATGTTTACAATTGTTTGGAGAAAGAAAGAAAGAGAGAGGAAGGAAGGAAGGAAGAAAGAAAGGACTTCATTTGCTATACAATAGTATAATTTAAAACATGGCAATTCTCATTTGAGTATTTTTTATTGTGGTAAAATATATATAACACAAAATTTACCATTTTAGACATTTTTAACATATAGTTTTAAAGGCATTAAGTACATTCATATTATCATGTAACTGTAACCACATCTATCTCCAGAAATTCTGTATTTACTAAATAATAATTTCTCATATATCCATATGTATGTATGTAATATATGTAATATATATGTAGTGTGTATGTATGTATATATATATACATATATATGTAGTATATACATACCATAGAATATTATGCAGTGTTTAAAAGGAAAAAGTTAGAAAAGCTATAGTAATCAAAAGTGTGGTATTGGCACAAAAACAGGCACATAGATCAATGGCACAGAGTCCAGAAATAAACCCACAATTATATGGTCACTTAATCTATGACAAAGCAGGGAAGAATAGCCAATGAAAAAGAAGACAGTCTCTTCAGCAAATGATGTTAGGATCACTGAGGAGCCACATGGCAAACAATGAGCCTGGACCACTTTCTCATAACGCACACACAAATAAACTCAAAATGGATTAAAGACCTAAATGTGAGACTTAACACCATAAAACTCCTAGAAGAAAACCAAGGTAGTAATCTCTTGGACATCAGCCTTAGCAATACTTTTATGGATCTGTCACCTCAGGCAAAGAGAACAAACACAAAAGCAAATTATTGAACTACATCCAACTAAATAGATTTTGCACAGTGAGAAAACCCATCAACAGGACAAAAGGCAACATACAGAATGATAGAAAATACTTGCAAACAATATATCCAATTAAGGGTTACTATCCAAATTATTTAAAGAAGTCATATAATTTAATACCAAACAAATAATCCAAATAAAAATGGGCAGAGAAGTCAAATAGAGATTTTTCTAAAGAAGACATCCCATGGTCAAGAAACACATGAAAATATGCTCAAAGTCACTCATCATCAGGGAAATGCAAATCGATATCACCTCACACCTGTCAGAGTGGCTGAAATAAACAACTCAGGCAACAACAGATGTTGGTGAAGGTGTTGAGACAGGGGAAGCCTATTGCACTATTGATGGGAATGCAAATTGGTGCAGCCACTCTGGAAAACAGTATGGAGGTTCCTCAAAAATTCAAAATATAAATACCATGTGATCTAGTAATTGCACTGCTGGGTATCTACACAGAAAAAATGAAAACACTATTTCAAAAAGATATTTGTTGCACCCTATGTTTATTACAGCATTATTTACAATAGCCAAGATATGGAAATAGCCTGTATTCATTGATAGATAGATGTAGAAGATGTGGTATTACAATGGAGTATTACTCATCCCATAAAAAAGAATGAAATCTTGCCCTTTGTCACAACATCAATGGACCTTATGGATATTATGCTAAGTGAAATCAGTCAGGAAAAGAAAGAAAAAATCCTATATGATTTCACTTATATGTGGACTCTTAAAAACTCAAGTGAACCAAACAAATTGAAAAAGACTCAGAGAGAGGACCCAAACTGGTGGTCGGCAGAGGGGAGGGGTGCGGAGACATGGGACAATTAGGTAGAGAGGATTAAAAGGTACAAACTTCCAATTATTAAAAAAAAAATAAGTCACAGGGATAAAAACTACCGCACAAGGAAAAGAGTCAATAATACTGTAATAATATGTGGTGATAAAAAGTAACTACATTTACCCAGGTGAGCATTTTATAATATAAAGTATAGATTATTAATAGTGTAGAATTATTGAATTCTATATTCAATAGAATATTGAATAGAAAAAAATATTCTACACCTGAACATAACCTAACATTTTTGTGTCAACAATACCTCAATGAAAAGAAGATATTCTCATGTGTGGCACAATATGAAGGCATTATGCTAAGTATGCTTTGCATGTAACTTTTTTAGGAGAACTGCTCTCACCATTGACAATGCAGTAGTCCAGTTTGGATGATTCCTTGGGGAATTGTCTGACAGATAAGGTGGTTATTTGAGTTTTATTGATATAAGATCCTCTTTTTCTCTTGGGCATTTCAATGACTCACTCTAGGTTTTCAGGATAGCTTTCATTTTAAAGTTCTTTGCCTTGCTTCCATAAATCCACCTATACTCATCAGGTGATACTATGCCATGAATTTTGGTACAGTAATGCAGCCATGTGGGATCTCTAAAAAATTATTTGGTCTTCCTAGCAATTTGACTTTCTGTGTTTAAGCAAAACTGCTAGGTTCTTCAAGACTCTGAGTGAACTGCATGATGATTTATAAGGAAAAAAGGAGGGGAAACCCCTAAAACAAAAGAAAGTCAATGATCAAGTCCTTTACTTGAGAAATTTAAAAAGAAATGCACGTTTAAGTATTTATAACAGTGAGCTGTGTGATATCATGGAGGGCAACAGCGTTGATTTAACAATCAGCAAATCATGGTTAATGTGAACAGTGTTGCAAGAGGCTATGTCCTTCATCACTGTTAAAGCAGCTGATGACAACACCCTAATTATCCTTCATGAAGCCACCTCCCTAGCACTCAAGTGGTGCTAGCATGTGGGATCTACCTGCCAGGTCTAGAGGCCACCACGTGACCTACAGGAGATGCAGTGCATACCTATTCAGATGCACAGTAACTGGCTGAGCAACAGCTATAATCTACATCCAACCAATGAGGGTCACACAGAAGGAAAGTCATCAGGGAAGCAATACTCTCCCTCCTAGATTGTTGTGCTGGTAGAATATATGTCTGCAAACATCAAAATCCACATTTGCCACATACCACAGGAAAGGTCCTCCCTACTCCCTGAAAACAAAGTCACCGTGTATTAATCAATCATCCCTTTCCCAGAGAACTGGACCTAACAGATTGTTTAATGTGTAAATATGGTGTACACACACACACACACACACACACACACACACACACACACACACAGTTGACCTTTGAACAACACAGGGGTTGGGGTAGCTTGATCCCCAGCCCACTCAAAAATCCATGTATAACTTTTGGCTCCCTGAAACCTTAACTACTGACAGCCTCCTATTGACTAGAAGCCTAACAGATAACATAAGTGGTTGATTATTTCGTGTATCTATTATATACTGTATTGTTATAATAAAGTTATAGAACAGAAAATGTTATGAGAATTATAAGGAAGAGAATGTACCTTTATAGTACTGCCAAAAAGCTGCATATAAGTGTGTCTGCACAGTTCAGACCTGAGTTATCCATGGGTCAACTGGATAGAGAGGAAGATTATAAGAAAAATAAATTATAAGGAAATGGAGGCTGACAAATCCCAACATCTAAAGTCAGCAAGCTGGAGTTCCAGGAAAACTGATGGTATAATTCGTATCTTAAACTGAGGCCTGAGAATGAGGACAGCCAATGCAGTTCTAGCCCACAGACCAGCAGGCTTAAGACTCAGGAAGACCTCATGTTTCAGTCTGGGTCTAAAGACAGGGAAAAATTGAACCCCAGTTTAGAGGCAGTCAGGAAGAGGAAATTCCTCTTGCTCAGCCTTTATTTTCCCCCCTACTAGGTCTTTACCTAATTGGATGAGGCCCACCACATTAGGGAGAGCAATTTGCTTTGGTCTATCAACTAAATATTAATCTCATCCAAAAGCATCCTCACAGAAACATCCAAATTAATATTGGACCTTGGGTACGTAGTTAAATGATACATAAAATAAACCATCACACACCAGAATCATGTATAACCTGAAGATGAAGAGAGAGATCACTTAGGGATGACAGAATGTGAACTGTTGCTTTTAGTCATTCCTGAGCCAAACCTACTCCCATTTAATCATGTGAACCAATTTGAGTTGTATTTCTGTTACTCACCATTGAAAACAAATCAAAACAGAAACCTCAAGCAATGTAGCAGGGAATGTTGCTAATGAATCAGGGATTTTCTAACATTATTTTAAAATCATTTAAAGCCTTTAAGGTATATCCTTGTCCTCATTTACTTCTTCCCCCAGAGACTTTCTCGTAGAGAAGAACATGGAGTTCAAGGTGCTCAAGAGACGCTTATGAAAGAGTGAATTCCATTGTGTTTTGGCAGAAGAAATAACAAGAACTTTGTTCTAACACAGCTGTTGACTAGGGCAGGTCCACATACTACTGATTCTCTCTGATGAAATTCCAGAGTCAGAAACTTGGGGAAAATATTGTCCAAGGACTTACTCACAAAGATAAGTATTTTCACTTGAAAGAGCTCCTCTTCCTTCTTAGATGATGCCTCTCCAACATTTTGATGGAAAAACTTTTTCTAATCCACTGATAATTGTAACAGGAAAACTGATGTCTGGGCTTCTCAGTGTCCTTATTTGGCAGAATACACGTTTTCCTGTGCTGCCCCTTCAACGCAGTAAAAGTGTTGTCCTCCCCGGGCTCCACAGGACATTCTGAGGTCAGCTCCGTGCAGCAATTTCCCTGAAAGGTTTCCTAGGAGTCAGTAGAGAGTTCACCCAACAATGTGAGGTGAGCTCCTTCCTGAAGATAATGCTGAGACCACAACAGGGCCCTTTGCTGATCTGGGGACTGAGCTGTCTGCAGGCCTGCGAGCCATGTTCTGGAAGCCATCACTGCTGGGGCTGCTGTTGTTTTGGAAGCAGCTGCTGGGAACGACTGGTCTCACCATCACTCAGAGCCATCGTTGGCTCTCCAGGACAGACGGTGACACGGAGGCCACAGACACACATCTGTCAGGATTTGTGGCTGCCAGAGTGCACACAGCAAACAAAGGCCATGCTTCTGTCCCTCTCACCACACGTGGCAGGTACTGCTCACTCTTTCCTGGTGACTATCATCCACCTCAAGGAGACCCCCTGAAAATCGGTGGAGGAGAATGTCAGGAATATTTTCTGTCATCTGTCACAGACCAGGGTTGATCCAGAGTGTGCCAGCGTCTACGCTGGGCTTTTCTAGGAAGGCACACTGTGTGCACATTTCCTGGTGATGCTAGGCTGGGCCCCCTCTCAAAGCATCAGTTCTATTCAGCTGTTCCTCAGGTTTTCCAGATTCTGTAATTCCTTCCACTTCCATGCTTTTCCTCAGCCTTAGGGTGGTTGCTCCTTCCCAGTTTCCTGAGGACCGCTGTAATTCTTACGGTGATACCATTATTCATGGAGCTCTGGTGATGTGTCAGCAGTAGGCATATGAACCTCATGTGTATCACGTAAATGTATATTTAGTCCTTACAGCATTGCTACGTGTTAAGTCCTATTCATATCCATATTCTTGAGATGAGGAAAATAAAGCAAAGTGAGCATATCTGACTTGCTAGGGGTGGAAGGTAAGTCTCATGGAAGCAACACTAAGAGTATTTGTGGATGGTATTGAGAAGGAAGTAGAGACTTCTGTGCTCAGTATCTGTAGATCCCTGTCATCAAGAGTCACCTCTTCAGGCAAAACGACCATGGGTGAGATAGTTAGGGGCCTTGATGGTGTAACAGTCATGATCTTCCTTCCTTGATGAATAGACGGAGATACTCATTTATTCAGAAAGACCAAGTAGATTGTGCATGTCAGCAACTCCAGAGGGGAAGGGGTGCCCACAGCACCATGCAGCTGGAGACAAAGACATGATCCACATCTAATATAAAGATAAATATTCCCCACTGTAGACAACTGAGTTCTACCCAAAGCTTCTCATTTTTAAAGATCTCTGTTGATTTACTATGGCTTCAAAATAGAGTCGATTGGTAAAATGCAATACATTTAAAAATATCAAAACTCTTCCTTGAATCTCAGGAAAATTACTGGCAGTTTGGAAGTGCTTTATCCTTTTAACATTACAAATTCATTCTCAATATCTTCTGTTAGGAACTTTTGAATGAGATGACCAATAATCATTCTTTTACACTTTGCCAGTATAAAATCTTACCAAGAAAAGATTATCATGGAAAGGGATCAATTCAAGGTCTACAAGTCTAAGTTACTGGCTCTAGAAAGTACAAATTTATGAAGACATCATAGCTTCCAAGAGTAAATGGAGTCAGAAGTGTATATCCTTTCACAGACCCCAAAAGATATTGCACAGGATCACTGTGTATCATTTAATAGTGTGGTAACAGAAAATTAATAAAACCTCAGATGCTAGCAGTTATAATGTTCAGCATGAATCATCTTTATTTTTTTTTTCTTTTTTCACTATTGTTATAACTGGAGTCTAATTAACATGCAGTGTTACATCAGTTTGGGTGTTGAATATGATTCAACAACGCTGTGCATCACTCAGTGCTCATCACGGTACGTATGCTCTTTATTGTCCTCAATTTTTACAACTCGATGAAGCAGGTACTGTTACATCCAAATTTTACTAAATAAGAAAAGCGAGGGTTAGAAAAAGCAGGCTGCTGTGAAATGTCACAGAGCTGAAGAATAAGCACATCAGTGAACTCAAACCTAAAACTGTCTCCCACAGGACCCCAGTCTTCCTGCAAATAGCCTGTGGAATTACAGCACCAACAGAATTCCTGTAGAAATGGGGTTTTCTCTCTTGAAACCTCCATCCTCTCTCTGAATAGAGAAGTTGTTGAGATAACACATTCCTCGGATATTCTCAGATCTTATTTCCAAGCAAGAAAATCAGTTAGAACCAATGTTAAGGGATAGAATTTCAATACACACTACAGAGTATGAAGAGATATGAAAAAGATTTTTTAAACTACATCAGAAACTTTACTTACAGTAAAAATTCATATAATTTTTGACTCAGTATGAAATGCTATTTTTAAAAGCTTAACTAATAAAATATAAGAGAGATCTATAAGGAGCCAGAACTCATTAGAATATACTATATCCAGGGGCGACTGGGTGGCTTAGTCGGTTAAGCGTCCGACTTTCGCTTAGGTCATGATCTCGCGGTTCATGGGTTCTAGCCCTGCGTCAGGCTCTGTGCTGGCTGCCAGCTCAGAGCCTGGAGCCTTTTTCAGTCTGTGACTCCCTCTCTCTCTGATCCTCCCCTACTCACGCTGTCTCTCTCTCTCTCTCTCCTAGAAATAAATAAACACATTAAAAAAAAAGAATATGTAGCACACATGATCATTTGATTATGCATTAATTATAAATTAATAGGGGCTTGTGGATATTTTAAAATATAAAATGTGTGAATTTTCTATTGATGTATCTATAGTATAACTGCAGTTTTCATGCAATCTAATAATTAGTGCAATGCAAAAGATAAATAAACGTCGAAACATTTTTTCTACAACAATAAGTATATTCTTGCCTTCAATGCTTAATTAGTTCAGACTCACCGAATGAGACATAGCATTTTTCCTGATTTCCTACACACACACACACACACACACACACACACAAGGTGAGGGTATTGCATATGTATTGCTGATTTACCTTCCGAATTTGAAAAGGGCACATTACAAAAGTGTCTTAAATGCGGAGCAAAGTCCGTGATGAAAAATCAACACACAACAAAATACTGATGTCACAGATTGAAGTGGTTCATCTTTCTTTTTTCCCTACAGATTTCAGCCTCCCAAAAATTAAAAAAATCACTCAAATGTAGATAATCTAAAAATTACATACTCACTTTGTATATTGAGTTGTGACGCAGCTTTGCTCACTAGAGTGACAAATTTTCTAGTGCCCCCCACCCCACCCCAGCCCCATATCTCATATGGTGCACTTGGCAGTTGGGGAGGCCAAACACTGTCATCTGGAAGACTGGTTTTTGACCAGAAACTCCTAGGCCTCTAGTTCTCCTTTAGCCATTTAGTTACTTCACTTCAATTTTGGTACAGGCTCCACCCTAAAATTCTGTGGGTTTAGTGTGTCCAAGGTAAGCCCATGTAAAGTAACTATTTGTTCATTTTCTTCCCACTGTCATACATGCTGTAATTACTATAAGCACACTTAAGGCTAATACCACAATCATAGCCACATCGTCACAAAGTCACTGTTGCTACTAAAGATGGTAACAACTACATCTAAGTAACTCTTCTCAAGTAATCAAGTATTATTCATATCTTGTTTTTTAAATTGATGTCTTTATGGGCATCTGGGTGACTCAGTGGGGTCAGTGTCCGACTTCGGCTCAGGTCATGATCTCACAGTTCGTGGGTTCATGTCTGCTCTGTGCTGACAGCCAGCTCAGAGCCTGGAGCCTGTTTTGGGTTCTGTGTCTCCCTCTCTCTCTGACCCTCCCCTGCTCATGTTGTCTCTCTCTCTCTTTCTCTCTCTCAGAAATAAATAAAAACATTAAAAAAATTAAAAAATTGATGTCTTTAAACTTCTGGGCTGATAGGTTTGTCTGACCACAGTTCGCGTCTGTGATAGTTAATGTTTATGTGTCAAATTGACCCTATTCATAGATGCACAGATAAATGGTAACATTATTTCTACAAGTGTTCCTGGAGAAGACTAGCATTTGGATTGTGAACTGAGTGAAGAAGATACCCCTCCCCAGCATGGATGGACCCATCCAATTCATCCAGGGCCCTACCAGAACAAAAGGCAGAGGATGTGGGAATTTGCTCTGTTTGAGCCTGGACATCCATCGTCTGCCCTTGTGCATCAGGGATTCTGGTTCTTGGTACCTAGACTATCAGCTCATAGTTCTCAGACCCTTAGATTCCAGCTGAATCCTCTACCAGCTTTCCCATATCTCCAGCTTGAAGATGACCAGATGGTGGAATGCCCAGCCTCCATTATCATACGAATCAATTTTTATCATCAATATCATGCTCACTCTCTAGTTCTGTTTCTCTGGAGAACTCTAACACACTGCCTGAATGGACACAATTTAAACTTTGGAAAATAGGAGATTAGGCTAAAGATAATATAGGTAGATCAATAACTCTTGGCCTTTTAAAAAATCTCATAAACATGACATTTACATTGGATAGACTTGACCAAATCTTTCAGGCTTAGCTCTGTATATATCTGATCTCTTTATATACATAAATATGCATAATATTTTCTCTTGCACTCCCTGAACCCAAGGAACACATAACAATCCTCATCTAAGTGCCCACCCAGAGCTTGTCTGCCATCAGGACTTTGGAATAACACCATTTTGAAAACATCTGCTGTTCACAGAACACTTACTTCGCACCTCTTGCATGCTGGAATGGCTTAGTCATGGCTGATACAACAGGAAATAAGACCTGCATGGACCTAATCATTGTGAAGCTTATATTCTGTGTTGAGAAGCATACAACTTAGTGATATGTTTTTGTGTCACATCCTGAGTATCCGTCCCTTGAGAAAGTTGAGATTCGTTTGCCTCAACCACCGGCTAGCAGGTCTGAAGAAGCAGTACACAGCGTGAAGGGTGAGACCTGCCTTCATAGCTCCGCCAGCCAGCCTGGCCTTCCGTGGCATGGCTCAGCGGGTTGGAGATTTGACTGAAGGGCAACTTCTGATTGATTGATTCCTTAACTGACAGGCGATTTCTCTTCCCCATTACTTAGGTCACTAAGGGCACTATTTAAAATACAGATGAGGGGCGTCTGTGTGGTTTAGTCACTTAGGCATCTCACTTCAGCTCAAGTCATGATCTCACCGCTTGTGAGTTCGAGTCCCACATCAGGCTCTGGGCTAACAGCTTGGAGCCTGGAGCTGCTTCAGATTCTGCGTCTGCTTCTCTCTCTCTCTGGCCCTCCCCTGCTCACACTTCATGTCTCTCTCTCAAAAGCAAATAACAATTTTTTAAATTAAAATACAGATGAATTTCCTATACAAAAACCTATAATCAGTGGCAATATGTGTATATATATATACACACATATGTATATATAAGCAGAATGAGACATGAAGATTTTATACTTGTATTCTTTCACTTTATATTATTGGCATAGACATAAAAGATGTATTACTAATCTGAACTAGAGGACTATTTTGTATAAATAAATCAGTGCGTGGATAAATACTTCCGGCCATGGTCCTAAAGGTCAATGAAGGGACAGCTGCTGAACATGAAGGATGCGTACTGAAGACACTCATATACCTCCCTTCGGCTGGAACAAGGAAACCCCCCTTCCTTCACCCTGTGGCTACCACTGCATCATCTTCACAGCCATGGCCTTGTAAACATCTGCTCTCCTTAGTGCAGCAACTGCCCTGATCTCTGGCTCTAGCTTCAGCCTCCAAGATTTGCCAGGTCATTTTCCCAATATACTCCCATATGCACAGGCCTCCTGAGTCATGAATCCCTTCAATAGGTCTTTCACAAATCACACACTCCTTTGTTTGCCTGCTTTGCACATATTTCCTCCTGTCTTCATCCCCCTTCCTATATTCCCTCGGAACACCGTCATTATGTTTTAGGTGCTTAATTGTTAGGCAAAATTAATCACTGGAAGTCTGTCATACAGTTTTTTTTTTTTAATATTTGTCAAACACATAGATTCTCCTGTATTAAGGAGTATACAGTCTAGGTGGGCAAGCAAAACCAAATGTGAATATGAAATAACAACTAGTAATAGATTCTACACAGATAGATAATAGTAACACAGGTAAATTCATAAGGCCAGGCTGTGCTCTCTTCTGGGGCATCAGGTGAGGCTTCCTTAAAGAAGAGACATTTGAACTAAGATATAGAAAAATAAATCAAACAGAACAAAAAGCAGGGGCATTCAGGACGGCATGAGTAAACACCAAGGAACGCTCCTAAGTCTCTGACTGGCACACTGGGTGAATGAATCGCATTGTGTGAATGAATGATTTTATCCACTGATATATGGAACGGAAAGAACCAGATGGGTGGGGTTACAAGCTGAGTGGGGCAAAGACTATGGGTTCTTTTTCTTAATAATGTGAGACGGAGTAATAGAGATTAGTGAAGATGCCACTTTTATATTTAGATACAAGTATTATTTTTCTTGGATATGGAGCCTATGTTAAAGATCTGTATTTGTGATTTATTTGTAGATAGTTGGCGATAGCCTAGTAAATAAGGAGAGGCAGGGAAATTGAAGGTCTACAACTAACTCCTAAAGAAATCCAACCTTAAAAGGGGGAATGAGAAAGTGAACATGCAACAGATTGAGAAATACTGCCCTAAAAACCACGAGAAGAATCATGAAGGCAATCAAAGAAGCCAAAGAAGAGAAGCTCTGGGGAGTCATACCTTTCAAAAGGAATTGAAAAGAAAAGAAAAGAAAATGGTATCTGGAAGAAAAAAAATCCCTTCAATTGAGGGTTGTGTTAATTAGTAATTTAGGTAAAGCTCTTTACGTGGAGGAAACTGATGCCAGACTGCACTTGAATGAGGAAGCCACTGGGGTGTGGCTAAAATATAGTTGAACCCAACATCAGTCTAGCCTGGAAACTAAGGTACTTAGGAAATAAATAATCACGGAAAATAATCATATAAGTATGAGCAGAGATGTACAAAGTACACTAACATTATTTGAAAAATCTCCACAATAGAGGTGCCTGGGTGGCTCAGTGGGTTAGGTGTCCGACTTTGGCTCAGGTCATGATCTCATGGTTCGTTGGTTCAAGCCCCATGATGGGCTCTGTCCTGACGGCTGGAGCCTAGAGCCTGCTTCAGATTCTGTGTATGTCTTTCTCTCTGCCCCTCCCCTCATCTCTCCCTCTTTCTCCAATATAAATACACGTTAAAATAAAATAAAAATCTGTGCAGTATTTGAGAATATTTTAAGGAAACTATTTTAAACAGGGCTTCAAGGAAAGGCAAGATAGCAAAGCACACATGGAAAGTAGCAAATCTCAGAAGTGAGAGGAAAATGGCCTGATGGAAACATGGGGGAAATTTGAGAGGAAGACTGAAGTAACTTAAATGCATGGCTCTCATGCTTCTTATGAATAACAGACTGTAGACTTCAGAATTGTTACCCCCTGCCCGCCTGAAAGGTTCTGGGCTTGTGAGAACTTATTATAACCAATAAGAACATGTGGATGTTTGTAAGAAGACTTTTCAAGGCAACCTGAACAGAGGAACCATGCTGGCACAGTGGAAGCCTTAAATATGGCAGGGTTGAGGCAATGAGGGTGGATGAAGGCAGCGGCTCTGAGGGCAGGGAAGCCCTCTGTGGACACCTGGACCAGGTCACAGTAAAGGGGAGGCCAGAGTGCAGGGGAGTTGAGTGCCCCACCCCTCCACTCCAGTTTAGAAACAAGTTAGAGAAAAGTCAGTAAATAAAGCCTAATTGATTAGTCCCTGAGCCGTAAAATGTGATACCTCTTTCAATTGGAAATTAAATCCCATTGCCATGTAATCATTTGCATTCCCTCTGATAAAACACACAGAAAACCCTTGTGAAGTGAATAATTCATTTGGAAATGATGAACATTTAAGGGAAAATTTACATAAGTCTACCGATCTAGCATAAGTGCTTAGCTCAGAGGTCAATACTGATTACTTTTCTCCTCTCACCAAAGTATAGCTTCTGAATGAGTGGCTTTTTAATATATTTGCAAAGGATGATAAATACTTTTAAATAGCAGTGAATGAAGTTGGAGTCCTCTCAAAGATCAAATATTAACATTTTAAGCTTAAAATTGCAAACCACGAAGTCAATGGAGCAGGCATCCACTAACGTCTTATAGTCCGAGTGGTTTCAGAGGAACAAAGGAGGTTCCAAGTTAACCCATAGGAAAACTTGCACACAGTACAAAGTTGGACCCAGAATTAGTTCATTTATAGGAAGAGATGAGAATCATCAGGCGTGATATTCAGAATACTTAATGGGGCAGACCCAGGATAATGTAGGTGCATGTCAGCCAGGGATGACAATTTGAGAACCATCACACAGGGTTGTCCTGGGTGAGCTGAGTTTCATTTTTAAATTGTGGGAGAGCAATTAGTGAGAAATATATGTATATTGGTACACACACACACACACACGGACAGACGTGTCAACCTGTAAGTAGGGCAAGAGTGAAGTAGCTCTTTCCCCTCGGCGATGCATAATGACGATGCAAAATTTGTTCTCAAAGCCTTGTGCTGTGAAGCAGTGCTTAGCTAAAAAAGATACTGCTCATGTCCTCATGGCTCAGAACTCCCTGCAATTTCCCTGATGGAAGGCATCATAGACAAAGCACGTACAAAGCGAGATGTCCAATATTGTTACCGCTGAGCATAAAATGAGCAGTTTAAGGACTCTTTGTGGACCATGTAAATGGAAAGCTGCATAGTTTACAGAGCAGCAATGCTTTCCTCGATCCCACAAGTATTGGCTGATCCTTGAGTGTTCGTATAACATTCCATTAAAACAGTCACTGTGGGGATGCCTGGCCAGCTCAGTTGGTTAAGTGTCTGACTTCAGATCAGGGCATGATCACAGGGTTTGTGAGTTCAAGTCCAGTGTCAGGCTCTTTGCTCTCAGTGTGAAGCCTTCTTAGGATCCTCTGTCTCCCTCTCTCACTGCCCCTCTCCCTCCCTTTCTGTCAATAAATAATCATTAAATAAAACCCAGTCTTTGTGATATACTTGTATCTAAATATTTTAAAGCACCAACTCAGTTTTGGTTAGGTTTATAAAACCTTTCAGATTTTCTATATAATCTTGAGTTCATTTTTATAACAAATTTTATATGACTTTTTTTTTTACTTTTTAACATTTGAATTGTTGACATATTTTCATGATATTTAAAACTATTTGAAATGTAACTTGTGTTGGATCTATATTAAGCACCCCTTTCCATTCCTAATATTGTTTATTTTTATCTTCAATCTTTTTCCCCCCTCATGTGGTCAAACTGTACAAGAAGTGGTGTATTGTTTTCAGTTTTTGCAATAAGATGTTAAACTTCTTTATTGTATATATTTATTTTATTAACTTCTATCTCTTCTTTTGGCTTTCTTCTAGTTTGTTTCTTTTATGTTTTATGAGCTGATGACTTGTTAATTTTACTTTATTTCTTTTCAATAGAAACATTAAATATTAAATTGATTTTAAATATTGCTTTAGGTTCCATGGATGCATTTCAAAACATGATGTCCTCCTTTCAATCATATTGCCTCCTTTATATCATGAGCTCTTCTTTGACTCAAAATTTATTTAGAAGATTGATCCCAAATATATGAATTTTTACAACTTATCTATCATTGATTTCTAGCTTAATAGCATTTGTCTTCAAAGAACATTCTCTGTGATATAGATTTTTGGGGGGACTGGTTTATGGTTTTCTATGTTGTAAATTTTTGTAAAAATGTGCTTGAGAAGCAAACATGTGTTTTCCAGTTGTTAGATGGAGCAATATAAATCAACTGAATAGATGAAACTTGTAAGTTATCTTCTACAGCCTTATTGTTTGTTTTCTGGTCATTTTGATCTACCAACTACTGAGGGAGGTAGGACAGAAATTTCCATAATCATGTTTATGTGTCTATTTCTCTTTGCAGCTGTTGGTTTCATATAGATTGAAATTAATGAATTTAGGTCCATACAAAGTTAGAACTGTCTGGTCTCCTTCATGTGTTTAACACTGTCATCATTATATGTCCTTTGTGTCTGCAGACGTTTCATTCCATAAATCCAGTGTTATCTGGTATTTACACAGCAATATGGCTTTATCTTTTATTTCTGTTTCTGTGGGCATACATTGTTCATTCATTTACTTCTAAACTTTGTGTGTCCTTATGTTTGAAGGATGTGTTTTGCCAATACTGGGTTGCTGGGTTTGCTTTAAACGCACTCGATTGATTTTTGTCTTTTAACTGATGAGTAAAATGAATAGGCACATGTACACGAGTATTCACTGCTACTATTTAGTGATTTTTTAGTTGTTCTATTTTTGCTCTGCCCATTTGTTTCTTTCTTCTTGCCCTTAGTGAACACAACTGTAACCCTCTTTCCCTCCTGACCCCAAATTTGATCTTCTCTGGTCTGGAGGCTGGATGTGCTTGAACTCCTCCTCTGTAGTAAAGACTCAGAGTCCAGTCTTTCAGCTTCTTCACCCCTGGAATCTGCAGTGTGCCACTGTTTCACACAGGACACTGCTGTTCTGGCTATCCTCAAGCAAGTCCACCCTCTAGAGAGATTTGTCATGGGAGGTATTATAGGCCTATGTAGTTCAATGCACAAGGTTGGGTTTTTTTTTGTTGTTGTTGTTTTCCTTGTCTCTGGGTCACCACATCCACTGTGTTTCCTGCCTAGGATTTAAGCAGTCTGGAATTACAAGATATACGAAAGCTAATTGGCTCCCAAAGGGCTCAAATCCATGATCTTAGTCTCGTTAGTTCTGAGAATCTAAACAGGAAAAAGAGCATCTAAGCAGGATAAATACAACAAGGAATCCATTATGAAGCAAGAAAAGAGCATTAAGAATTTGAAAATTTTAATTTGTTGACTTTGAAATTTAAAGAAGTAAAATTAAATAGCTTTCTTGTTAATATCAAATTGTTTACCCCTAACTAAATTCAAATGACCATTTGATGTTCAAATGACCATTTGGTGTTTACTTTGGGAGACATAACCACCACCTGCAGCTGGTGGTCCTGCAAAGGAGCAGCAGGCTGTCCAGTGCCTGGGGGCAGGCCTCTGCCTGGGGTGGGCCTAGCTGTGGCGCATGCGCATTTGTCATAACCCCAGCAGTACCAAAATGAAAGATGTTCTTAAATCGCTTATTTTGAGTACATTGTTCACCTTCCTCGTTAATTAAATTTTGTAAAAGCAATCTGAACTTACTAGATATGGCTCAGATCACATCGGGTAAAATTCAACACTCCGTTAGGGTGGAGGACAAAATGAAATTTAGCATTCCACTTTTATAGGTGTTTTAATCCACACTAATAGATGCTGTTTGTCTTTAAATCAACTGGTAATGATCACCCATTGGCCAGGACAACCGTGGTACGATAACTATTGTTAGTACCCAATCAACAAGTTTGTAAACATGAGGTAAGTGATCTGTGTGTACTTGTCTCCCTCAAATTCCTTTCTGTTGCGGCTGTGGAACTTTACAGGTCTGGTTGTTTTCCCGGTCTCAGCCTCCCAACGTAATAGAATACAACACGAAGTGGTGTGATGTAGTGCACGGCACCAGTTTTACGGGAGTAGATAGGTGTTGAACAGAGCTGTTAAGAGCACGGACTCTGGCCTTGGCTCCAATTCCAATCTGCTACTTATTACCTGCATTATCCAGGGTTAATGACCTAATTTCCATGTGCTTACTTTTCCTTCTATGTAAAATAATGTCTAGCTGGTAAGGCAGCACATATAAAAATGTGTTAAGTGTTAGTTTCTATTGAAGATCTAGTTTTCATTCCAGCTTTATATCATCCTTCCTATGGGTCTTGACAGTCACATCCCGTAACACCAAATTGGATACACATATAAGACCCTGTGTTTCCCATTTCTGGGCTTTTTAGGATCTACAGAAAGAGGCTGTTTTAGCCAGATATATTTTGCTACAGCCATGTCAGCCAAACTTTATTTCCACAGAGAAACAGCAAATGTTCTTCAAGTCTGAAGACTCTGAGTATATGTAATGTAACTGCTTGTTACCCTCCTTTCTATTAAACTATTATGGTTGCCATCTCCATCCTTCTTCCTCATTACAAGTCTGAGGGAAAATAACTCATACATTGCTATGCAAGACTTAGGCATACCCTTGCACTTTGCCATCGTCATAAATTTGACTATACTCATAAAATTTTATTTGGGAAATTAACTTTTCACAGAGATGCACATGAAGTTATCAATAATTTTGTGAATTAACAATTAAAAGTGCTGCTGGGACAGGAGAGGCCTTTCTTAAGGAATCAGGACACATCCAGATTTTTCATATCCAAACTATTCTTTACATGTTCCCCTCATTTAAGGGATGTGGGCCCATCAATATTCAAAAGGCAAGTATTCATCTTGACACACCCAGGAAAATAAGAAGCAAACCTGGGGCTACATCAGACACTGTCAATTGCTGCTAAAGCATTACATTTGGTCAACATGAGGAATTAGGAAGATAATTTCCCAGTGATCACCTCTTTTCTCACTGACATATCAACATATAACTTTTTTCCAAAATACATTTCAATTTTAAATGAAAAAAGTGAAAATTTGTTTTTTGCCATTGAAAAACTTCTCTGTTGCTGCATATACACTGCTGTATCAATTCTCAATGTTCTAAAAATGTTCACTTCTTCATGTTCAGAGTGTTGTTTGCTGGTTTTTAATATTTGTTTATTTATTTTAAAAAAGAGAGAGAGAATAGGGGAGGGTCAGAGAGGGAAGGAGAGAGAATCCCAACCAGGCTCCATGCTGCCAGTGCAGAGCCCGATATGGGGCTCAAGCTCACCAACTGTGAGATCATGAGCTGAGCTGAAATCAAGAGTTGGAAACCTAACCAAATGAGCCATGCATACACCACTTTTTTAAAAATATATATTCATGGTCCCATGATTTTAAAATGAAAGCTTTACTTATTCTTTACCAAGTGATGCCCATGATACAGAGTCAACCCAAGTATGTGAACCAATCATTCATGTACTTTTATTTAAAAAAAAAAAAATTAATGTTTATTTTTGAGAGACAGAGCAACAGCACAAGAAGGGGAGTGGCAGAGAGAGAGAGGGAGACAAAGAATCTGAAGCAGGCTCCAGGCTGTGAGCTGTCAGCACAGATCTCAATGTGGGGCTTGAACCCATGAACTGTGAGATCATGACCTGACCTGAAGTCGGATGCTTAACCGACTAAGCCACCCAGGTGCTCCCATGTACTTTTAAATAAATACTAAAAAAAATTAAGATTGATGAAGGTACACTATTTTGAGCAACAGAAATTAATAAGCAATAAAAACATTTTTTTCAAAAGTTTGCCTCAGAATTCTGTTAAATGACACACACACGCATGCGCACACACACACACACACACACACTCATCATTGTTTGAACATTGCTATTTTCCTTCCTGTATGCAACTAATCAAACAAAATTTTTTGTTTTAATCAAGGGCTGAGCGATTGCCATTTTTATCATATTCATATTTGGGGATAAGATTCTCTGTCTTAACAGGTATTTAACAGAACAGTCTTCCTTTGAAATGGGCCACAAATGCAATACACAGATTTTTAAAAGTGCTTTCTGCCAGGATCGATATGGTGCCCTAAAATCTGTAAGGAAGAACACTTCTCCCTCTTTAGGAAAGTCTCTTGAAACCTTTTTAGCCACTTAGGGCACCAGGCTTCCTTATTGATATTATTTCTAGTTTTCAAAACAACTTTGTAAAACAGCACAAGTGTTTCTCTCTTGCAGATAAAAAATGGAGGCACAGAAAGGTGATATTACTGCTTCCGGCCAGGTAGCTAAGTAAGAGGATCTGTCTCTAGCACCTTCTCTATGAACTCCAGCGGCCAATCCTATTCTCTCCACCACATTTCCTTGGGTGCAGCCCATGGGGAAACTGTATATTAAATACAGGGGCAGGGAGGTAACAGAATTTGAGGAAGTGTAAGTGTAGAGAATGGGGACAAGAGTAAGAAAAACAATGGAAATGAGGAGGAGAGAAGGCAGAGGTAGTGCGCACTCTGCCACAGATTCTATTTCTGGAACAGACCCTGACTGTGGTTGGTGAGTGTCACTCCCCAAATATAGGGCTATGGTGTTTCATGGGAGCCCATCTCAATGCAAGCGGTGGGCTCCTTCAATCACACACTCCATCCATGTGGTAGGTGGGCCAATCGAAGTGAGTTAAAATGAAGTTAAAATTGGGAAAATCAAGTCTGTGATGAAATGTACACTGCTTTTCCTGACACATTTAGGACTCAAACTGTGGAAAACTCTGGGCATCTCACTGAGCCTCTGAAAAGAGAACTAACACAGTGAGAGCCAAGAGACGGATCTCTGGGACCTCATTTGATCTCATTCCTGCATGGATATCCTGAAGTAGTGCTAGGTGTTCCGATGAAGGGAATCTTCCACTTTTTGTGAAAGCCATTTGGATCTTCCCCATGGAAATGACAGCCAAAATTGCAGTGTATTGATCCTTTCATTTACATCTCAGAAATTGAGCATCCTTCACAAGAGTGATTCCAGTCAGCAATATTTCTTCAAATTCTATCATGAGACTGTTTCAATAATCCCTGTGATCCCTCCACATCCTGGTAGAAATACTGAAGGAGCTTATACTGAAATCCACTTTGGGAGGAAGTCCCCTCTAACGAGGCCCGGTGTGTTTCACCCATCGGGTATGCCAACATGACCGCACACAGCTCTCTTCTGATTAGCAGAACAGAAAGAGGCAACCTCTCCTCTCTGTGGCTAAACATCCCAGACTGCTCAAGGCAGTTTTAATCTTCACTTATTCTTCTTAGCAAAATTACTAAGATTGCCTTCTTTCCCTCTCAATACAGCTCCTGGCATAAGGAAAAACTATAATCACAAAGTCACTAACAGTTCTACTGCAGGATTAAGTCATTATACTGTTAATGACAGCTACTATTTAATTCCTGTCTGGTTTATGCATCTAAACTTCATCATGTGGCTTTTACTTATGTGTATTGAACACTGTTAGTCTCAGAATATTCCCTGTGGCCAAACTTTAATATATTCTTTCAAAATATGACAGAATTAGGGGGGGGCAAGATGTCGGAAAAGTAGGGAGCTCCGTACATTGCCCTCGACCCATATCTCACACGGAAAAGATCTAAAGCCATAGGAAAGAGATTGGGAGAAAAAGGACACAGAATCCACTGAGAAACTTCTAACGTGAGTGTGAATTGGGGAAGATAAAATCGGGCCGGGATTGGAGACTGGAAGGATGGGGGTGATCCCCTTCAGCGGGGAGTGAGAGGAGAAAGAGAAAGGCAGAAACTACTCAAGACACGGTCCCTGTCGCTGGGGAACAGAAAAACCTCCGCTTGGGCACAGAACGACTGTGCATGCCAAATCCCTGTGCGCCAAATCCCCACGTGCCAACTCGTCCTGGAAGGGCCATGCGCCGACTGCTCCATTGTGTTCCTGGCTGGCTGGACCCTTAGAAGGGCCGCGCGCTGACTGCGCCATTGTGCTACTGGCTGGCTGGACCCCTAGAGAAGCCGCGTGGACAGGGCCTCCACACTCCTGGCTTGGATGAACCCCTAGAGGGGAGCGAAGGGCTTAAAACTGGAGGATTTTCCTGCCAGTTCGTGTTTTGGGTGACGAGACACAGAGGGACCCAGTTTCCCGCTCTCCAGCGGAACTGGGGCACCCCCCAAGGCAAAGCCCCATCCTTGCTTGCCAACCCGACCTGGAGGAGAAGGGAGCTGTAATTCTGGCTCAATCCCCAGGGCTAGGCAAGAGGCTTGGAATTGCCCTGAGGGGATCGCCTGCAAGGTTGTGTCTACAGCAATTTCAGTAGGGTGCGCGGACTGGGATTTGGAAACTAGGCCTCGCCTGGGTTAAACAGTGCAACCCACATTGGCTGCACCCCTGGGACGGGGAGTTTACACACCCAAAAAAGTGAGGTACAGTGCTTGGTTCAAGAAGGGACTGGAGCTCCGCCACTTCCCTCCCCGCAACTGCCAAGGCAGAACTCCTGCCTGACGCACTGAATCACACCACCCCCATCACTGCTAGAGAGCTGCCCTTCTCTTTCTCCCTCCGCCCCCCCCACCCCCCGGTACACTGATCTGATTAACTCTGGTCACCAGCTTGCTTAAACAGTCACATCTAGTCCATTCTGTAGATGTAAATTCTACACCTACCTACATTTTCATCTCTTTCTCTCAGGAGTAATTAGACTATATAGTTTCTCTGGATAACACCAGCATCCATTTCTAACCTCTCCAACCATATTCCACCCTTTACCTCTTTGAAAAAAAGCTTCTTATCCCTTCTGCCTGTTCACTCTATTTCCAATTTTGCCTCATGCCAGCCGTGTCTTCTCTCTCTTTCTCTATGCTCTTCAACCAGCATTGCATACACCCGGCTATTTAATTGTAGCTGGCAAATCTGGTTATATGCTTTAAACCGTTCTTTGTCCTTCAGTTTTCTTCTTTTTCCCTTTTCTTTTCTAGGTTCTGACTTTTTAATGCATTTTTTATTTTCTATTATTCGCCTTCCCTCCTCCATCTCTCCTCTTAACTTTTTTGTTTTCCCTCTCGGTTTGCATGTTTGTTGATTTGTCTGTGTGTTTGTGTGCCTCTGCTCCCTGTGTGTTTGTCAGTCTGTTTTCTTCTCCAGGGCTACCTCAAGAAACAAGCCAAAGTACACATGGTGGAGAGTTCCAAATATCACTACAAGTAGGAAAATAAAATAACCAAGATCCCAACAAGAGACACCAAGAGATACCATTCAAAAAACACTCTCTGACAGGATTGCCCCTTGTATAGTCAAGGAGTCTTCTTGGGTATAGCAGTGCTCACAGGTGCAGACAGCATAACAAGTCTTAAGAACTAATAAGAGACAGACGCTAACCAAAATGATGATTTGAAAGAGCTCTCCTCCAAAGAAATTCCAAGAAGAATTGATATAAGCAGCATAACTGAACACGATATTAGAACAGTAATCATAAAACTAATAGCTGGGCTTAAAAAAAGCAAAGAGGACATCAAAGAAACTATGGCTACAGACAAAATGGAGCATAAAATAGGCACGATGAATTTAAAAATGTGATAAATGAGGGGCGCCTGGGTGGCTTAGTCGGTTAAGCGTCCCACTTTCGCTTAGGTCATGACCTCGCGGTTCGTGGGTTCGGGCCCCGCGTCAGGCTCTGTGCTGACTGCCATGTCAGAGCCTGGAGCCTGTTTCAGTCTGTGACTCCCTCTCTCTCTGACCCTCCCCTGCTCACGCTGTCTCTCTCTCTCTCTCTCCTAGAAATAAATAAAACATTAAAAAATGTGATAAATGAGATACATAATAAATTAGAGGCATCAAATGCATGGATTGAAGAGGCAAAAAGGAGAATAAGTGATTGAGAAGACACCATTATAATAAAAGAAGAAACTGAGTAAAAAAGAGACAAACTGGTCCAGGAACATGAAAGAAGAGTTTGAGAGCTTACTGATATGATCAAATGCAACAATATCCGTATAATAGGAATCCGAGACAAGGAAGAGAGACGGAAAGGTGCTGAAGGAGTCCTGGAACAAATTATAGCAGAGAGCTTCCCCAACCTGGGGAAGGAAATAAACGTTGAAATACAAGAGGCACAGAGAACTCCCCTCAGACGTAATTTTAATCGATCTTCTGCATGGCAATCATAGTAAAAATGGCAAAATATAAGGAGGAAGAGAGAATTTTGAAAGCAGCTAGGGAGAAAAGGGCCCTAACATACAAAGGGAAACCTATCAGAGTGGAGACAAACCTATCTACTGAAACCTGGCAGGCCAGAAAGGAATGGCAGGAGATATTCAATGTGATGAACAGAAAAAAATATGCAGCCAAGAACTCTCTATGCAGCAAGCCTATCACTCAAATTAGAAGGAGAGATAAAAGTCTTTCCAAATAAACAGAAATTGAAATAATTTGTCACCACTAAGCCAGCCCTACAAGAAATCCTGAGGGGGACGCTCTGAGGGAAGTGTTGCAAGGAACAAAGATACCAGAGACACCACCACAGGCATAAACCGCACAAAGGACACAGAGACTCTAAACCCACATATTTCAATAATAACACTGAATGTAAATGGGCTGAATGCTCCAATCAAAAGACATAGGGTAGCAGAATGGATAAAAAAACAAAATCCGTCTATTTGCTGTCTACAAGAAACTCATTTTAGACGGGAAGATACCTTCAGATTAAAAGTAAGGGGATGGAGAAATATATATCATGCTACCGGAAGTCAAAAGAGAGCTGGAGTAGCTATACTTATATCAGACAAACTGGACTTTAAAGTCAATAAAAAGAAATGAAGACAGGGATTATATAATAATTATAGGGTCTATCCATCCAGAAGAACTTACAATCATAAATGTCTATGCACCGTATATGGGAGCACTTAAATATTTAAAACAATTAATCACAAGCAGAAACAATGTTATAGATATGAATGTGCTAATAGCAGGGGACTTTAATATTCCGTTTACAGCAATGGATAGGTCAACCAGACAGAAAATCACTAACGAAATAATGGACTTGAAAGACACATTGCACCAGATGGATCTGACATATATATTTAGAACTCAAGATCCTGAGGCCAGGGAATTCACTTTCTTCTCAAGTATGCCTGGCACATTCTCCAAGATAAATCTCATATTGAGAAATAAAGCAGCCCTCAAGAAATACAACACAATTGAGATCATACCATGCACACTTTCAGATCATAATGTTTTGAAACTTGAACTCAATCACAGGAAGAAGTCTGGAAAATCTCAAAAAAAAAAAAAATGGAGGTTAAAGAACGCCCTACTAAAGAATGAATGGGCCAATCATGCAATTAGAGAAGACATTAAAAAATGTATGGAAAAAAATGAAAATGAAAACACAACAATCCAAACTCTATCGGATGCGGCAAAGGCAATCCTAAGAGGAAAGCACATTGCACTCCAGGCCTATTTCAAGACACTAGAAAAAGCGGAAGTCCAAAATCTAACAGCTCACCTAAAGGAATTAGAGGCAGAGCAACAAGAATGCCCTAATCCCAGTAGAAGAAGGGAAAGAGTAAAAATCAGAGCAGAAATAAACAACATAGAGACCAAAGATACAATTGAACAGATCAATGAAACCAAGAGTTGGTTTTTTGAAAAAATAAACAAAATTGACAAACCTCTAGCCAGGCTTCTCAAAAAGAAAAGAGAGCACTGAAATAGACAAAATCATGAATAAAAATGGACTTATTACAACCAACACCTCAGAAATGCAAGCAATTATCGGGGAATACTATGAAAAATTGTATGCCAGCACATTGGACAAATTAGAAAAAATGAACAAATTCCTAAACACACACTCACTACCAAAATTCACATGGGAAGAGATAAAAAATCTGAACAGACCCGTAACTAGTGAGGAAATCGAATCAGTGATCAAAAATTCCCCAACAAATAAGAGCCCTGGACCTGATGGCTTCCCTGGAGAATTCTACCAGACGTTAAAAACAGAATTAATACCAATTCTTCTCAAGCTATTCCAAAAAATAGAAATTGAAGGAAAACTCCCGGACTCATTTTATGAAGCCAGCATCACTCTGATTCCCAAGCCAGACAGAGATCCAGCAAAAAAAGAGAACTACAGGCCAATATCCTTGATGAATACGGATGCAAAAATTCTCAACAAGATCCTTGCAAATCGAATCCAGCAGCACATAAAAAGACTTATCCACCAAGATCAAGTGGGGTTCATTCCTGGGTTACAGGGCTGGTTCAACATTCACAAATCAATCAATGTGATCACATTAACAAAAGAAAAGATAAAAACCATATGATCCTATCAATAGATGCAGAAAAAGCATTTGACAAAATACAGCATCCCTTCTTAATAAAGACCCTAGAGAAAGTCGGGATAAAAGGAACATACTTAAACATCCTAAAAGCCATCTAAGAGAAGCCCTCAGCTAACATCATCCTCAACGGGGAAAAACTGAGAGCTTTCCCCCTGAGATCAGGAACACGACAGGGATGCCCACTCTCACCACCATTGTTTAACATATTGCTCGAAGTCCTAGCATCAGCCATCAGACACCAAAAGGAAATCAAAGGCATCAGAATTGGCAAAGAGGAAGTCAAACTTTCACTCTTCGCAGATGACATGATACTCTACATAGAAACCCGACAGACTCCACCAGAAGCCTACTAGAACTAATCCAAGAATTCAGCCAAGTTGCAGGGTACAAAATCAACGTACAGAAATCGGTTGCATTTTTATACACCAATAATGAAGCAACAGAAAGAGAAATCAAGAAACTGATCCCATTCACAATAGCACAAAAAACCATAAAATACCTCGGAATAAAACTAACCAAGGATACAGGAGATCTGTATGATGAAAACTATAGAAAACTTATGAAGGAAATTGAAGAAGACACAAAGAAATGGAAAAACATTCCATGCTCATGGATTGGAAGAATATAGTTAAAATATAGTAAAAAATTACTACCCAAAGCAATCTACACATTCAATGCAATTCCAGTCAAAATTGAACCAGCATACTTCTCAAAACTAGAACAATCTATCCTAAAATTTGTATGGAACCACAAAAGACCCCGTAAGCCAAAGTAATGCTGAAAAATAAAACCAAAACCGTAGGTATCACCATCCCAGATTTTAGCCTCTACTACAAAGCTGTCATCATCAAGACAGTATGGCATTGGCACAAAAACAGACACATAGACCAATGGAATCGAATTGAGATCTCAGAGCTGGACCCAACGGAATACAGCCAACTAATCTTTGAGAAAGCAGGAAAGAATATACAACGGAAAAAAGACAGTCTCTTTAACAGATGGTGCTGTGAGGACAGGACAACAACATGCAGAAGAATGAAACTAGATCATTTTCTTACACCATACTCAAAAATAAACACAAAATGGATAAAGGACCTAAACGTGAGACAGGAAACCATCAAAACCCTAGAGGAGAAAGCAGGAAACAACCTCCTTGACCTCCACTGCAGCAACTTCTTACTTGACACATCCCCAAAAGCAAGGGAATCAAGAGCAAAAATAAATTATTGGGACCTCATCAAGATTAAAAGCTTCTGCATAGCAAAGGAAACAATCCACAAAACTAATAGACAACCAATGGAATGGGAAAATATCTTTGTAAATGACATATCAGATAAAGGGTTAGTATCCAAAATATATAAGGAACTCTCCAAACTCCACACCCGAAAAACAAACAACCCAGTGAAGAAATGGGCAGAAGATATGAACAGACGCTTCTCCAAAGAGGACATCCAGATGGCCAACAGACACATGAAACGACCCTCAGCATCCCTCCTCATCAGGGAAATACAAATCAAAACCACACTGAAATACCACTTCACACCAGTCAGAGTGGCTAAAATGAGCAAATCAGAGAACTCTAGATGCTGGCCTGGATGTGGAGAAACGGGCACCCTCTACACTGTTGGTGGGAATGTAAATGTGTGCAGCCCCTCTGGAAAATGGTGTGGAGGTTCCTCAAAATATTAACAACAGAACTCCCCTATGACCCAGCAATAGCACTGCTAGGAATTTTCCCAAGGGACCCAGGAGTGCTGATGCATAGGTGCACATGTACCCCAATGTTCATAGCAGCACTCTCCACAATAGCTAAAACATGGAAAGAGCCTAAGTGTCCATCAACAGATGAATGGATCAAGAAGATGTGGTTTATCTATACCATGGAATACTACATGGCAATGAGAAACAATGACATCTGGTCATGTGTAGCAACTTGGATGGACCTTGAGGGCATTATGCTGAGCAAAATATGTGAAGCAGAGAAGGACAAATATCATATGTTTGCATGTATAGGAGGATTAAGAGGAACTTAATGGAGGACCATGGGGGAGAAGAAGGGGTGAAATGGTGGGGGAGAGGAAGAGAGGCAAACCATGAGAGACTCTTGAATGCTGAGAACAAACTGAGGACTGATGGGTGTGGGAGGGGAGGGGGGAGATGGGCATGGAGGAGGGCACTTGTGGGGATGAGCACTCGGTGTTATATGGAACCCAAGTTGACAATCAACTATTTGTAAAAATAAATTAATTAAGAAAAGAAAAAAAACAAAATATCACCTAATTATATATTAATGTAAAATTTCAAATATATTTCAATTTAAATCAGATACAATTTTATTTTCAAATGTGGTGAAGGTAGTAGCAAAGATTTCAAGAAAAATGTACAGCAAAAGTTTGATAACATTATATTGTGAATATTTATTTTAAGAGGCACTTGGGTGGGTCAGGTGGTAAACGTCTGACTTCAGCTCAGGTCATGATTTCTTAGTTTGTGAGTTTGAGCCCTGTGATGGACTCTCTGCTGAGACCTCAGAGCCTGAGAACCTGCTTCGGATTCTGTGTCTCCCTCTTTCCCCTTCCCCCACTCATGCTCTGTCTCAAAAATAAATGAGCATTATTTTTTTTAAAAATTTTAATGTTTTATTTATTTTTGAGAGAGACAGACAGAGAGAGTGAATACAGGAGGGTTAGAGAGAAGGAGACACAGAGTCCAAAGACAGGCTCTAGGCTCTGAGCTAGCTGTCAGCCCAGAGCCAGGTGTGGGGCTCGAACCTACAAACCGTGAGATCATGACCTGAGCCAAAGTCAAACACTTAACTGACTGAGCCACCCAGGCAATTTTTTTAGAAAAAAATTTTAAAAACAAGCACTAGTAAAAGGTGAAAGATTTATACGATCTGAAGAGAAACCAGAGTATAGGAAGAGTAGGAGGAACTTAACGGAGGACAACGGGGGAGAAGAATGGGGGAAATTGTGGGGGAAAGAGAGAGGCAAACCATGAGAGACTCTTGAATGCTGAGAACAAACTGAGGACTGACGGATGTTGGGGGGAGGAGGCATATGGGCATGGAGGGGGGCACTTGTGGGGATGAGCACTGGGTGTTACATGGAAACCAAGTTGACCATAAACTATTTGTAAAAAAGAAAAAAGGAAAAAAAAAATAAAGAAAAAAAGACAAGCATTAGTAACCAAATGTCTCAATTTCCATTTAACAGGATACAAGTCATTTTCAAGTGGATAGTGAGGGAAATAAGCCAATGAACTATTCTCAGGATAACATTTCAAATCTCTCTCAGAATCCTGCCCCCCAATCTCAATACCCTCTATGTGCGGTGTGCGTGTGTGCGCGCGCGCGTGCACACACACACACACACACACGGCTTTCCCAGAACTTTAGATCTGTGATTACAAGGCAGTGATTCCATTCATGCGTTGATGTTCTCATTTCATTTTAAACTCTCCGGTATATTTAAAGGACTACATGGTGTGATAGACAGCATAGCTACTGCCAGGTCAATCCCTACATTATGGGATGCCACACTGTGTACCAGAAATAAAACCGCAGGTTATTAGGTTTTCTCTCTCTCAGTAGCCGGTTAACACTAGAGCCCAGCGCCTCTTGAAATCACTCACGCATAACGATCGCCCTGACGCTGACTCACAACAGTGGTGCCAAATTGGACACACACTAGCATCTTAGAGGGCTCTGTCCCATGGAGGTATGCCGACAAACTCCCCCTTATCTGGCCCGAGAGAGATAACAGGCCCAGTATATTTTTTTTTCTGTTAATTTTAATGTATAAGCCTTTGTTCATCTCACTCTCCTTTCCCCAAACTCATTTTCTCTCTGTTTTTAAAAACATCTTTCATTTTTGATATGGAATTTACTTTTATAGCATGAGATACAGATTAAACCCCATGCACTTCTTTAAAAAATAGCCAGTTGCCCAAACATCTTTCACTGAGTTATATACCTATTTCCCATGTATATGAAAATTTTTCATATATATTTGTCTTTTTGTCATTGTTCTGTTAGGCATATATTTTTTAAAATCTCAACAGAGGAGCATTTTTCCCTCCAGATTTTTTTTTTTATTTTAACCTATTCCTCATTGAGTTTTACTTTTCTAAGAAAAATTTAGAATGTATCCGTTATGAAAGAAACTCTATGTAGCAGGTACAAGATGTTCACAGCCACATCTTCATTCATACTAGCAAAAAACTGCCCGCCAATAAGAGATGCATTTGTATGACAGGAAACTTCTCATTGTATCAACATCGCAAAGAAACAGACCCCAAATGCTCCCAATACGAATGGATTTTAAAAATATTGAGAGAAAGAAACCAGAGACAGGCACAGAGAGACAGACAGATGCACACGCACTGCATACAGTATGTCCAAGAAAAGGAACATGAAATGCATGGGGGTACATCCAGAACACGGTGGTCACTACATTTGGCAGACACAGGAAAGGGACATAAGCAGATGTGCGTGGCAAATGTCTCACTTTCAAAATGCATGTAAATGCACATCTATTTAAGTTTATTTACAGTTACTGATGTAAGAAGTGTAGCAACATTTACACATGGTGAAATCTACACTGACTTCTACTGCTAATTTTCTGATGTTTGCTGAACTCTTATACCTGTTGGTAACCTGTGGTTGCCGACCATGATTAGACAAATAGAGGGGTCCCTATCTCTTCTTTTCTAATAAACGCACTGTCATGAAACCCAATATGTGATGTAAAGTGTTACACCATTGTGCAAAATATATTAAGTCAAAACCTCATCAGCCGCAGACTAATGTCACAGTATCAATGGGATGTTATTTAGCACACAGTTGAACAGAGACTGCAACACATTATATGGACTTCTGAGAGATGTCAGTCTCCTCAATATCAATAATGGTGAACACAGTAGAATTAGGGATAAGCTTACACTGTTCCTTTTAAAACACATAATATATTGAGGCTCCTTGTGGCTCAGTTGGTTGAGCATGTGACTTTGACTTGTGGGTTCAAGCCCTACTTCAGGCTCTGCGCTCACAGCTCAGAGCCTAGAGCCTATTTCAGATTTGGTGTCTCCCTCTCTCTCTACCCCTGCCCTCCTTGTGCCTATGCATATTCTCTCTCTCTCTCAAAAATAAACATTAAAATAATTAAAAGTAATGGATGCCTGGGTGGCTCAGTCAGTTAAGTGCCTGACTTCTGCTCAAGTCATTATCTCACGGTTCATGGGTTTGAGTCCTGAGTCCAGCTCTGGGCTGATAGCTCAGAGCCTGAGCCTGCTTCAGATTCTGTGTGTCCCTCTCTCCCTGCCCCTCTCCTGCTCATAGTCTCTCTCTGTCTATCTCTCAAAAATAAACAGTAAAAAAGGTAAAAATTAAAAATAAAATACTTATGTAATTACAAGTTTATACAATTTAATTTTTAACAGTAGCCCCGTTTCACAACATGCTTGCAAAATTCCTGAACTGCTAACACCGGTCTTTGGTTCAGCCAAAGCTGGCATGAGGGAAGCATATGCAGAAATGGACATAAGCCGTCTCCTGTTTGGGATAGTAGTTACACACTATGGCCCGTTATCAAAACCCATTCAAGTAAACACGTATAAGAGCATACATCGAGGTCTGTACTGGAACTGAGTTGAACACAGGTTATTGAGGGGAATCAACAACTTGAAAATACGCAACACTGAAAATGTGGCTAATGCAACTGAGGTACTAAGATGTCATTTTATTCAGTTAATTTACTTAAATCTGGCTAGTGTCCACGACCCTGGATGTTGTGGATTTATGCATCTCTGTGCCATGAGGGTGTTGCTAACAATTCACAGCCCTTTGCGGAGAGAGCTATAACATGTCCATGTACAACGTTACCTGCAGGGCACTCAGCCTTATCATCACCATGGCTTTTTTACACCCTTGATAACCAGGGTATGGTCAAGACTTTCCTGTGGCAATTTTCCCTTTCTGTCTGCCTCCTGAACACTGCAAACATTGACACCTATTTTACTTAGAATGCCTGATGTTTATGAGTCCAAAGAAAGAGCTGTCTGAAACACCATCCCCGTTGCTCCCTCCTGGAAAATGAGCCAGGCTGGCTAACATGACAGAAGCTATTTGCAACTTGATGTATGAGAGGACCCCTTCCTGGTTTTATGAAGGCAGATTTAGAAGTGTTTCTCCCTAGCATAATGCAGACTCTGTTCCCTAATTCATACAACCAAGTTATCAACAACAAGGCCACCTCCACAAAACATCACTACAAAACCGTATTGATGAGCACCGTAATTTATTGTGGAAATAATACGAGCAGTTATCCGTTCAACTCTGGTCTTTAAGAAACATGAAGACCTTGCCAAATACAGGCAGGATGACTTCTTACAATCAGAATATATTAATCCCGGCTAGCTCTCCCAGAGGGAAACTAACCCCCTGCAGTTTACTCCACGTACCAGTGGGAAATGCATCCCATACAACATACAAAACGAGAAAAGAACAAAACGACGGAAGTAACTATGGACTAAGGAATATGGTCAGAGTCTTTTACTCCTTCTTGGATCCACAACTTTGCAAAGTGATTTTGTAAATCTCTCCACAAAGACCTAACATTTATCTCCCTCTATGTCTGAATCAGGGTGTAGAGGCCGAGGGGAGGCCTCTCTGGCTTGGGCCCCTCTGGCACAGAGATTACCGTGAGCTGAGGACTGAGGAGACCCTGCGGGCTCAAGAGAAACCCTTGCCCGTACTTCAACCACACAGAAGAATCTGACTGGGAGCTCTTTCCCCAGCATAAGAGTTACCTACTGGAGTGCATTTTATGATGGTGCATCTGTATGGGACCGCAGACACCTAACTACCAAACATGTGCTCTGATGGCCTGGGAGATACATTACTGTCCCAGAGCCCTCACACTTCTTCTGAGTTCAGAGTAACACACATGGCTCATTGTGCCTGTCTTTGGAATCTCCAGGTCTGCCTTGAGTCACAATTCCTACACAAATTAAATTTGATTTTCCCCTGTTAATCTAGCTCATGCCATTTTTCTTCACAGTCTGCCTGGGAAGACCCTGAAGGAGACAGGAATTCCTGCTCCCCAGTTAGGGCCAGCGGGGATTCGCATGCAGTGGCAGAATGGACACAGGAGCAGTCCTGAGCCTACACTTTGAAAAAGAGCCCATGTGCCCTGCCTGCTGCCCAAGGGGTCCAGGCTCTCCTACTAGCCCTTGGAGCCCCAGCTTGCATGCAGCAGACACTGTCACTGCTAGATGAATGAATGAGTGTCACTCTCTAGCTCAATCCTCCAACTGGATGTACAATAGAATCCCAGGCCCATACTGTGCTCTGCAGGGCTGTGTGATAAGCCTCCTTCCAGTAACTCACACCTCCCCTCATACCACTTGCAGGTACACCTATCTACCAAAATGGCATGCCTGTTCTTACCTCTGGCTTCCTCTGCTGCTTGTTCACCCTGCCCCACCATGTGTGCAGAGCCCTCAGATCACATCCTCACCAGAAATATTGAAAAGGCCCTTCTAGTGATATGCTCGCTATAGCCACACTTTAGTCACGGTCACATTGTCTTGTTCAGCTATCTTCTTAACAATTGTCCTTAACTGCAACAGACTTGTCTCTTATTTCCTTTGTTTAGTGTTTGTGTCCCATTTAAGAATGTACGTTCATGTGAAGAGACTGTTTCCTGTGTGTGTGTGTATGTGCATTTGCATGTGTGCGTAGTGTTCCTGGTTGTGAAAACTGCAATTAGCAGTGAGAGCAGGAAAGGATACGTAGTAAAATAAGTGCATAGGAGATAAATGAATGAGCAGCATACAACGTCTCTAACTGAATGAATAAATGGCATTCCATGTCCTTAATTAGGCATTTTGTGCAATCATTATTGCTGTAACTTGTAATTTCAAAGAATGTTCCTTTAACTTAAGCTTTTAAACTCACTACCACCCAATTCTCCATTAACAATTCAATAAAGAAATAAAGTTAAAATCCTCTTTGGAGCAAGGTAGAAATAGAACAGATGAGGGATGTCAACTTAGTTTTCTTTGATCAAAAGTGGATGGCCCACTTTTAACAGCTTAACAGAAGAAGGAAGGAAGGAAGGAAGGAAGGAAGGAAGGAAGGAAGGAAGGAAAGAAAAAGAAAGAAAGAAAGAAAGAAAGAAAGAAAGAAAGAAAGAAAGAAAGAAAGAAAGAAAGAAAGAAAGAAAGAAAAAGAAAAGCAAGCAAGCAAAGGAAGTGGTGATTGGTTCAGTCTGTTGAGCGTCCAAGTTCGGCTCAGGTCATGATGTCAAAATTCTTGGGTTTGAGCCCCACATAAGTCTCTGACAGCCCACTGCCTGCAGCCTGCTTCAGATTCTGTGTCTCCCTCTCTCTACCCCTCTCTCCTTCTCTCTCTCTCAAACATAAATAAACCTTAAAAAAATTGTCAAAGAAAAAAGAAATCTGGCTGTGTGGGAAGCTACAAAAAAGAAAAACCAATTTGCACTGATAATCTCCTAAAGGCTATGTAATTGTTGATGTCAGAAGTCTTTAAAGGGTTGTACGTTTGCGTGTGTGTGTGTGTGTGTGCGCGCGTGTGTGTGTGCACATGCACGCACTCACACGTGTGAACCAAAGAAGAAGGAGGGATAAGAACAGGAGGATTAAGTCATTGTCAATGTGAAGTATAAGAAGCAATTAGACGCCCAGACTTCCTCTCGGATCTCCTACTTCGGGAATCCTTACCATTCAGCTAACTAGGAAAAGGCGGAGAGTCTACTCTGCAAATTGAAACAAAGATGCTCTGGGCTCTGGGAGCAGCAGAGAATAAGAGGGAGGTGCTCTAATTATTAAATGCACACATGCCAGCCCCCTTCCTCATTGGCTTCTAGAATGTAGACTTAGAATTCCTTTACGACCAAAGTAGAACTGTTTTGGGGTGAACGTGAGCAGCCCACAGAAACAAAGCCACACAAAACTACAAATATGGATGCTGAAAGTTCCCCCAGGAGAGATGGGATTGCTTGTCTTATCAACCCTATCAACGTATGCTGACACCCATCAGTTAGGTCGGGCAGAGTTTCGAATCAGCTTCTTAGTGCCTCACACTTAAACAGGAGCCGGCAGTTGACACAAGATATTTGAGGAAACATGTAGCATATGAGCTTGATAAACAGAAGACTGATGAAGTGAGGACATCATTTTAAAACTTTATAATTATGCTTTTCAGATGGATACTAACAGGATAATTACCACAACAGGATACTTTAAAAAAGAGTATATTTAGAGAAGAGGCATACCTCTTTATAATAAAATAATAATAATAAATAATAATAATTAATAATAATAATAGTAGTAGTAGTAGTAGTAGTTGAGCAAAGAAACAGAGGGATGTAAAGAAAGCAAGGATAAGACTGTGGAGAACCAGGCCGCGCAGTCTGCTATCCACTAGTCGAAGTGAATGCAGTAAGAAACAGAACGCAGAAAAGGTGGGAGGAAATAACCAAAAAAAATGTAGAAGAGTTTCTACTATGGAAAGACCTCAGTTTTCATATGTTAGATGCCACCAAAGGAAGTGAAAATTAAGGGAACAAAAGTAATCAAATTGTGAAACTGCAAAACAATATAGAAGGGATCTTAAAAATTCTAAAAATTTTTTTTTCTAAAAAAGAAAAAGCCAGGAGTGACAATGGCATCAGACTTCTCAATAAAAACACTGAACAATAAATATTTTCTGAATCCTGGGACTGCATTTGCATGCCCTCCAAACTATGAATAAAGTAAATTTGTACCCAGTCAGGGCATCAGGAAATGTATTACCAATGCACTTTTCTTGCAGGAAACCTGTGAGGATCTGTCCCACCAAAATGGGGACATAAATCAATTAACAGCAAGACGTGGAACACAAGCAGCAGATAATCCAACACCAGAAAGAGGCATGGCGGTTCCAAGGTAGCTATGAAAGACTTCCCAGCATAGATCTCTGCAGGAGGCTTAGTGGGCCACTTGCCAGAAGGACCCAAGTTGCCAGGAAGACATCTAATCTATCACATTAGGGTAATATGGATCGCCATATGAGCAACGGTACAGAAATGTAATAAAAATGTGAGGCTTCGGTCATGAAAGGACTACTAAAATCTGAGAGAATCATAAAAGGAGGCAGTATTTATGGGCAGGACAAGGTGGGGATCTGGGTAGGAAGAAGAAGAATACCAGGGCACTATGTTGGCGGCCATCCAGCACGGGAACAGAATTGGAAGAACGTAAGTACCATTCAGGAGATCGCTTCCATCGTCACATTCACATGGCAGAAGGCAACAGCTGTGTCCATGAGGGGAGGGGCAGCTGACCCAAAGCACCCTTCACCTTGTACACACAGAAAACACTGGTGATTTTTACTGTGTGTCTTCTGCAGACCTGACAGCCCCTTTCCTCCTGCTCACCTACCCTGGGGTCCGGCAACTGCAGATCTACTTAGTGAAGATCAGTCAACACCACAAGTCATCTGAGGCAACACATCACAGATGCACGTGTGCAGATGGATCGAAATGTTGCCTTGCGCACCCTGTTTGTCCCAAGTCCTGAAACCCAGGAAAAATGCACAGGTGAGAGAGGAGCGGGGACGACATCATGAACACATCTGTGGTGTCTCACACATCAGGCAACACGACTCAAATCGATGCACAATTTATTCTGTCTCTGCTTCATTCCAAGTCTTACTGCCCTATTGAAAAAGTTCAGACGTCATGTGGGATTTCAAAACAAAATTAAAAATAGCAGTATAAGGAAGTATTAAGGAAGATGTCAGTAAAAACAAAGGGAATGTTTTATATTGAGAATCAGACTAGGAGATGAATGGGGTGGAGTTACTTTTTAAGAAGACTGAAAAAGACTGACTTTCAAAACTACATATGTGTATTACTTTAACCAAATAAAAAGCTAAAACTAAAACAATCTCTTTTTTAATTTTTTAAAGAATATTTATATTTGAGAGAGAAAGATGGAGACAGAGCACAGGCAGGGAAGGGACAGAAGGAGATGGAGACACAGAAGGGCTCTAGGCTCTGAACTGTCAGTACAGAGTCCCACACGAGTGTCAAACCCACGAACTTTGAGATCATGGCCTGAGTCAGTCACTTAACTGACTGAGCCACCCAGGTTCCCCTCTTCTCTCTTTATAAACACAGCAATTCTTTTTTTTTTTTTTTAATGTTTATTTACTTTGAGAGAGGAAGACAGCATGCACACACATGTGAGTGAGGTAATGGCAGAGAGAGAGAGACAGACAGAGAGAGTCAGTCCCAAATAGGCTCCACACTGTCACATTAGAGCCCAATGTGGGACTCAATCCCATGAATGGTGGGAATGTGACCTGACCAAAATCAAGAGTCCGTATCTCAACCGAGTGAGCCACCCAGGGGCCCCATATCAGTTCTTTTCCAATTAAGTGTTAAATGGGTCTTTGTGCAGCTATCTACAGAGAATAAACAATTAAACATATATTCGTTTCAATCTGGTACTTTAATTCCATATATTTTCACACTGCTACAATTGTGGGAGCCTGCCAAGGCAATTTATCCTGGCTATTTTTTTTTCTTTTTTTTTTTTTTTGGAGACATCAAATATATTTGTTATATCACCTCCCATATTTGTTATTCTAAAAATTATGGCAAATAAAATCTTATAATTTGTGAATTTTATTAACAATACCTTAATATCCCGTGAACTAACAACCTCATTTCAACTATTTGTCAGCATTTCAAATTTTGCAAATTGACACTCATTATTTACCACAATAACTTAATATATTATTCCTTACAAGTTTGAATGATTAGCAAAAATCTCACAAGCATTAAATTTGAATTACATTAGGATGTCTTAGAAGTGGATAAAAATGTTTCATTATATACTGTAAAATGACTCATAGCAGAAGGAAAGGTCCAGGAGACAATTGAGCAATTCCATGTTTCTTTTTTCCAGTAGTGAGTTTATCATCTCTTTCAGTCTCTTTAAATTTTCTTTTTCATGTTTGTTTATTCTTGAGAGAGACAGAGTGTCAGTGGAGGAGGGGCAGAGAGAGGGGGTTGACGGAGACTCTGAACCTGGCTCTAGGGTCCGAGCTGTCACCATAGAGCCTGACGTGTGGCTTGAACTCACAAACTGTGAGATCATGACCTGAGCTGAAATTGGGCACTCAGTTTCTAATTTAGAGTTGAAATAATGAGCTAAACTCTATTAATAGAAAATCCATAAGATATAGAATTTTTCTCAAACATTTTTAATGTTTTTTTTTTTTTATTTCTAGGTGAGAGAGAGAGAGAGAGAGTGAGCAGGGGAGGGTCAGAGAGAGAGGGAGTCACAGACTGAAACAGGCTCCAGGCTCCGAGCTGGCAGTCAGCACAGAGCCCGACGCGGGGCTCGAACCCACGAACCGCGAGATCATGACCTGAGCGAAAGTCGGACGCTAACCAACTAAGCCACCCAGGCGCCCTCAAACATTTTTAAAAGTACAAATTTATAATATGTAATAGATATAGGACATTTTATTTTTTATTTTTATTTAAAAAAAATTTTTTTTATTATTTCTAGGAGAGAGAGAGACAGCGTGAGCAGGGGAGGGTCAGAGAGAGAGGGAGTCACAGACTGAAACAGGCTCCAGGCTCTGAGCTGGCAGTCAGCACAGAGCCCGACGCGGGGCTCGAACCCACGAACCGCGAGATCATGACCTAAGCGAAAGTCGGACGCTTAACCGACTAAGCCACCCAGGTGCCCGGATATAGGACATTTTAGAGGGCAAAAGATAATCAAATATAAAATGTTACCTGAAAAAAAAAATGACTCATGAAGTTTTTCTGAATAGAAAGCTATAAATGATATGCAACTCTTAAAAGTAAATAATACAGCATCCAAAACTTCACTAAAGTAAAACCTTATAGTCACTGTGAAAAAGCAGATTTGTTGATATTTCTATTGAGATTTGTGATAAAACATATATTAAAAAATATTTTACTAAATTACTCACTCTTGAGATATTTTTCATGGTAACTGTGAATTCCATATCATTTCACTTTGTAATCATAATAATGGTAATGATAAGAAAATAATTAGCATGTATTTCATAATATCTGACAGAATATATCACATATATGATTTTTATCAGAACTGATCCATATTGAGGTTTTCTTTTGCCCTTTTTTTCTAACTTCAAAATAAGTTACAAGTTCTAAATTAACCTTTTATTTTCCAACTCTACCCAAAATGGAATGATCTTTCCAGCTACCTTGACAAAGCAAAAGTTTGTGTCTGAATGACTTGTATGTGTTTGCTTGTCCTAAAGTTCATTCATATTTTACTTGCAAGATCTAATTTTTTAAAACTGAATAATATTTTATTATTGTGCTCTCCTTCCTAGTTGGTCTGAGGCTTTGATCATACCACCTAAGCATCTTGCTGGCCTGGGGACCATGGTGAGCATGAGAATCTGACTCAGATGAAAGATGGCAACACTTTCATCACCGTCATTCATTATTACGGCAAGCTCTAATTTTGTCAGTAAATATTTCAATTCTGTGTTGAAAAAAGAAAATCTTTTTTTTATTGTTTTATTTATTTCTGAGACACACACACAGAGAGAGAGAGAGAGAGAGAGAGAGAGAGAGAATGAATGAGCAGGGGAGGGTCAGAGAGAAGGAGACACAGAATCTGAAACAGGCTCCAGGCTCTGAGCTGGCATCAGCACACAGCCCAACGTGGGGCTCAAACCCATGAACCGAGAGATCATGACCTGAGCTGAAGTCGGAGGCTTAACTGACTGAGCCACCCAGGTGCCCCCAAGAAAATCTTTTCTGTCTTCTGACTAGAGGTAAATTTAAAATCAAAGTAGAGATTATCTTTATTCTAAAACTGTTGGCATCCAAGTGTAAGGAAAGAGGCTTGGAGGTCCAGAAGATCACAATCTACATTGTTTTCTTTTCCTTTCTTGGTTTGATTTTTCTTTCCTTTACTTTTTTCTTCTAATTTGAAGGTTTGGTATAACATTAAGCATCACATGCTAAAGCTGTGTAGTTTAGTGCTCAGGATTTAAATGAAGTTTCTAGCAGACATCCTGGCACATATTAGGTACTCAATAAGTGGTAGCCATGAGCACGGCTCTAGTTAAATAAGCACTTTCCTGCTTTGCATGATCTGTAAAATGCCTTTTAAAAATTATTCAATTCAGACAAATTGGAAGGAAAATTAGAATGATTATCTATTGAAACATTCCTTGGAACACGGTTGAGGGGAAACTGACTAGAACAAGATACCTTCTAACAATTCGCCCACCTCCATGCTTCCCCATTATAATACAAGTAGCTGAATTTCTAATTGCTTGGTTAATGAGGTGACCAATAGAGAGTGTGCTTTTAATAAGAAATACTAATTTCCAAGCATTGAGCGATCTGTGCCCTATTAAACATTAATAGAAATATCCATATTACTAATCAAAAGAAATATCATAAAAAGAAATCAAATTCCTTTGCAATTAGGTTACCATTCTAGATTTAAAAGGCAACATTAATTTCATATTTTGAAATAATACTGAACATTCAAAAAGTGACACTTTCCTATTAAGTGTACTCAACTTTTATATGAATAAAAGGTTATTTTCAGGTTTGACTGAAAATGATAGCTATAAATGCACATGAACACTAAGGATGTTTTATTGATACTATTGGTAATGGATAGTATATTACTACTGGATTTTAAATATATATACTTTAATTGTGATATGTAATACCATGAGCAAGTATGATAAGTACTCAAATCATATAAAAATTATAAAGAAATCAGTAATAGTAAAAAAGTAGTATAATTATTTTCAAAAGTCATATATACACATCCCTGGATAACTTTTTAATAGTACCGGAAAGAATTAGGGCTTAGTCGTGCCTGGGTGGCTCAGTCAGTTAATTGTCTGACTCTGACTGAGGTCACAATCTTCTCATGGTTCATTGATTTGAATCCTGCATAGAACTCCATGCTAACAGCTCAGAGCCTGGAGCGCCTGCTTCAGATTCTGTCTCCCTCTCTCTCTCTGCCCCTCCTCTACTTGCAGTCTTTTTCTCTCTCTCTCTGTTTCTCTCAAAAATAAACATTAAGACAATTCTAAAAAAAAAGAATTAGGGCTTAAATGTAACATCAAATAGGCTAGAATTTATACAGTTAATATAATAGTACCATACAATACTAAATGGCTTTCAGGAACTTGTAATGTGTATTACTTGCAAGCATGCAGAATGGAGCAATGAAAACACTTTCCTCAGTCAGGATGGAGGATGATGGTGGAGTAAGAGGTCCCAAGGCTTGCCTTGTCCCACAGTAACAACTAGATACCTATCAAGTGTCTTTTCAAGTAGACATGGAACATTCTCCAAAAAGATCATGTACTAGCCCAAAAAACAAGCTTCCACAAATTCAAGATTGAAGTCTACCATGCACGTTTTTTGACCACAACACTATGAAAGTAGAAAATCAACCACAAGAGAAAATCTGGAAAGACCACAAATAATGGAGGTGAAACAACATGCTACTAAACAATGAACGGGTCACTCAGGAAATCAAAGAAGAAATAAAATATACACAGAAACAAGTGAAAAAAAATTCAAAACCATTGAGGTGCAGCAAAAGTGGTTCTAAGACGAAAGTTTATAGCAATACAGGCCTAACTGAAGAAAAATTTATCAAATAAATAACCTAACCTTACATGTAAAGGAGCTAAAAACAAAACAAACAAACAAACACAAGGAAACAAATGAAATGCAACACCAGGAGAAAGAAGGAAATCATAAAGATGGCAGCATTAAATAAATTATAAAGAAACTAAAACAAAAAACAAACAATACAAGAAATAAAAACAAGAGAACAGATCAATGAAACAAGGAACTAAATCTCTGGAAACAAATAAAAACAAAATTTATAAACTTCTGGTCAGACTTATCAAGAAAAACAGAGAAAGAAGATAAATAAAATCATAAAGATGAGATGTAATAATCATCATTACAGAAGGACAATTATAAGAATATATTATATATAAAAATACTATATGCCCCAAATTGGACAACCTAGAGGAAATGGATAAACTCCTAGAAAAATTTAAGCTATCAACACTGAATCAAGAAGAGATAGAAAATTTAAGTAGACTGATACCTAGCAAAAAATCTTAATCAGTCATCAAACCCTAACAACAACAAAAAAGTCCAAGACCAGATGGCTTCACAAGCAAATTCTACTAAATATTTAAAGAAGAGCTAATACCTATTATTCTCAAACTACTCCATAAAATAGAAAAAGAAGAATCACTTCTAAATTCATTTTGTAAGGTCAGCATTACCCTGATACAAAACCAGATAAAGACACTACGATAAAAGAGAACTAAAGGCTAACATCCTTGAAGACCAGAGATGTAAAAATATTCAACAAAATGCTAACAGGAAACCAAAACCAAGAATATACTAAAAAATCACTGACCATGATCAGTTAGAATTTATTCCTGGGTTGCAAGGGTGGTTCAAGACTCCAAATCAATGTGCTAAATCACATCAGTAAGAGAAAGGATAAGAACCACATAATCATTCAATAGATGCAAAAGAGCCACATAACAAAGTACAACATCCATTCCTGATAAAAACTCTCAACAAAGTAGATTTGTAGGTAACATACCTCAAATGATAAAGGTCATTTATGAATAACGCACAGCTAACATAATCCTTAATGGGGATAAATAGTTTTCCTCTCAGGTCAGGAACAAGACAAGGATGTCCACTCTCACCACTTTTATAGTATTGGAAGTCCAAGCCACTGCAATCAGAATAAATAAATAAATAAATAAATAAATAAATAAATAAATAAATAAATGCAAGCATCCAAATCAGTAAGGAAGAAGAAAAACTTTCACTATTTGTGGATGACATGATACGTTGTATATAAAAAACCTGAAAGATCCCACTAAAAATTTGCTAGAACTGATAAATTAAGTCAAGTCCCAGTATACAAATCAATGTGCAAAATATGTTGCATTTCTATACACCAATAATGAAGCAGCATAAAAATAAATTAAGAAAACAATCCCATTTACAATTACACCAAAAATAATAAGACACCTAGGAATAAAAACCAAAGAGGTGAAATATCTCTACTCTCAAAACTGCAAAACAATAATGAAAAAAATTTAATGTTTTTAATGTTTTTATTTATTTCTGAGTAAGAGTGAGAGAGTACGTGTGAGCAGGTGAGGGTCAGAGAGAGAGGGAGACACAGAATGTGAAGCAAGCTCCAGGCTCTGAGTTAGCTGTCAGCACAGAGCCTGATGTGGGGCTCAAACCCATGAACTGTGAGATAATGACCTGAGCCAAAGTTGGACACTTAACTGACTGAGCCACCCAGGTGCCCTTAATGAAAGAAACTGAAGATGACTGAAACAAATGGAAGCTATTCCATGTTCACTGATTGGAAGAATACATATTGTTAAAATGCCATCCTACTCAACATAATCTACAGATTTAATGTAGTCTCTATTAACTACCAACAGCATTTTTCACAGAACTAGAACAAACAATGCTGAAATCTGTATGGAATCACAAATGATCCTCAAAAACCAAAATCACCTTGAGAAAGCAAAGCAAAGCTGGAGACACCATGATTCTAAACTTCAAGTTATATTAGAAAGCTGTAGTATTAAAACAATATGGCCCTGGCATAGAGTAGGCACAAAGGTTAATGGAACAGAATAGAACACCCAGAAATGGACCCACAACTCTGGTCGATTAATCTTCAACAAAGTAGGAGAGAATATACAAAGGTTAAAAGACAGTCTCTTCAACAAATACTGTTGGGAAAACTAGACAGCAACATTTAAGAGAAAGAAATCGGATCCCTTTCTTATACCGTACACAAAAATAAACTGAAAATTGATCAAACACCTAAAAATAAGACCTGAAACTACAAAAATCCTGGAATAGGACACAGGCAGTAACTTTTTTCCCCCTTAAATAGTTTATTGTCAAGTTGGTTTCCATATAACAGACCAGTGTTCATCCCCACAAGTGCCCTCCTCCATGCCCATCATCCCCCATTCCCTCTCCCCCACCCCCAACAGCCCTCTGTTCTCAGCATTCAAGAGTCTCTCATGGTTTATCTCCCTCCCTCTCCCATTTTCCCCCTTCTTCTCCCACATGGCCCTCCATTAACTTCCTCCTAATCCACCTCTATGTGCAAACATATGGTATCTGTCCTTCTTGTGCAATAACATTTTTGACATCAAATAGCAACTTATTTCTAGATATATTTCCTGAGGCAAGAGAAACAAAAGTCAAAACAAACCCAAAAAACAAAACAAAAACAAAACATAAAACCAAACAAAAATTAACTATTGAGAATACATCAAAATAGAAGTGCACAGTGAAACAATCAACAAAACTAAATGGTAACTTGTAGAAAGGAAGAAGATATTGCAAACAACTATCATATAACAGATTACTATACAAAATATATAAAGAATTTATAAAACTCAATATCCAAAAACCAAACAACCCTATTAAAAATGGGCAGAGGACACGACTAGACATTTCTCCAAAGAAGACATACACATGGCTAATAGACACATGAAAAAAATGCTCAACATCACTTACAATCAGGGAAATGCAAATCAAAACTACAGGATATCACCTCACACCTGTCAGAATGGCTAAAATTAACAACACAGGAAGCAACAGGTGTTGGTTGATGCGGAGAAATGGGAATGCGGAGAAAAGGGAACCCTTCTGTACTGTTGGTGGAAATTCAAACTGGCACAACCACTCTGGAAAACAGTATGGAGGTTTCTCAAAAAGTTAAAAATAGAACTACCCTACAATCCAATAATTGTACTATTGGGTATTTACCCCCAAAATACAGTGACACAAATTCAAAGTGATGCATGCACCCTTATGTTTATAGCAGGATTACTTATAATAGCCAAAGTATGGAAAGAGCCCAAATGTTCATCAACTGATGAATGGATAAAGAAGATGTGGTACGTACACACACACACACATACACACACACACACACACACACACACACACTGGATTATTACTCCACCATAAAAAGAATGAAATCTTCCCATTTATAATAACATGGATGGGGCTGGAGAGTGTAATGCTAAGCAAGTAAGTCAGAGGAAGACAAAATAAACAAGGGGGAAACAAGAGACAAATCAAGAAACAGACTTGTAATTACAGAGAACAAATTTTGTGATGAGCATCATGTGATGTACAGAATTCTTGAATCCCTATACTGTAAACCTGAAACTAATATTACATTGTATGGTAACTGAAATTAAAATAAAATCTGAAAAATCCATCCATCCATCCATCCATCCATCCATCCACCCACCCATCACTTTCCTGCAATAACTTTTTAAAACTAGGCAAGTTTAAAACTTTGTAAGGTAGTACATTTTCTAGATAGGCTTTTAATGATGAAAGCAGTTGTACGATGCAATATATTAGCTACAGGTTTTTATTGGTTTTGTTTTCTAATTAATTTCTTTTGCAAAGAACACAAAAAGTTCTACAATGTGAGACTAAGTTATTCCATTTTAAAAATGTGAAAATTGTTTTTGAGGGGTTAAATGGTTTGGCCAAGATCACTCATCCTGTTATGAGGATAATCAGAAAGTTACCATTATTTTTGTTCAGTGCTATGATGTTCTCAACTCAAACAGATCTTTCTAAAATTTGACAGTGTATAGCTCTCTATATTCATAAATATGCTTCCCTACCTGAACATCAAATATAAATGATCACTATTTGGCAATACTAATGAGAACCAAGTTGGATAAGGAGACAAATCATGCCTTAATTTCTTTCCGTAAAATGCTTATTTTGAACAATAAAAGGAGAAAGACCTTTGAAGACTGAATGCACTTTGTGTATATTCCAGGGAATATTGTTAATATCCTGGAAATTTAACACAATGGGACACAATCAAAACTTATATAGACTATTTAATATCCCAATGATATTCAAGATATATGATGTTAAATTGGAAATGTGAACTCTCTTGCTAATTGAAACAAAAATGGTTACTAATTTAGCTTTATGATACCATTTTGAATATTTAAGAGATCATAAAAATTCAAGTCTTTCCATGATTTAAAATTAAATATGAAACCCTCAATATGTCAAACTGATAAATTATATAAAAAATTATTAACTTGATTTGTCCTAAGATTTAATTCACAAATGTTTCAAGTCATGATGCACTGACATTTTCTAAACGACCGTATCCAATACTGAGAAAATTAAACACTAATTTGTTAAGAAAATGAAGTATTTTTTCTTAAATAATAGAGTTTAATGTTGAAATTACTGACCTTGAGATCAGCACATGCTACTTTTTTTTTTTTTTTTAATATTTTATTTATTTCGGGGAGCCTGAGTGGCTTAGTCGGTTAAGCATCCGACTTTCGCTTAGGTCATGATCTCGTGGTTCGTGGGTTCGAGCCTCGCGTCGGGCTCTGTGTTGACTGCCAGCTCAGAGCTTGGAGCCTGTTTCAGAGTCTGTGATTCCCTCTCTCTCTGACCCCCCCTGCTCACGCTGTCTCTCTCTCTCCCAGAAATAAATAAAAAACATTAAAAAAAAATTAAAAAAAATATTTTATTTATTTCTAGGAGAGAGAGAGAGACTCTGAAACAGGCTCCAAGCTCTGAGCTGGCAGTCAACACAGAGCCTGACGCGGGGCTCGAACCCACGAACCGCGAGATCATGACCTAAGCGAAAGTCAGACGCTTAACTGACTAAGCCACCCAGGCGCCCCAGCACATGCTACTCTTTAACAAGGACTTGAAAGTCTCATTTATTAAATGAAGATTATATTTCTATGTAACTTTCAATAGGAAAGATTTATGTTTATTTCCCTTTTAACTTCATGACTTGGTTCATGTAGTCAGCATCACCAATCTGTACTTAGTATATGTAACAGTGTGAAATTTATACACTCATCACTGTCTCCAGATATTCTTGGAATCTCATCACTTATTTTTATGTACTCAACTACTGTGCACCCTTCAAACCCCCCAACCAAGTCATTTTCCTTTAAAAGAAACCAACTGAAGTTCGATCATATATGCACTGTGAAGATAAATTCCAATTATTATTTTCAAAATTTTATTTAGAGTCATAACTTCTAGATATGGTAAAATGCCTAAAAGTGAACATTTTAGATACCACTGATCCTTCTTCTAAGTTTAAATAATGCCAAGTGACAGATCAATCAATAAAATAGATCTAAAATAATTTTGAAATATGTATATAGGGCATGCATTTTTAGTGTTCTGCAAAAATATTTTTTACAATGCTTTTTACTTATCTTTGGTGAAAATGCTACAGTAACCTGCATTTTTTAAACATTTCCCTCAATTTTTAATTACTATTTTTAATGGTATTTCATTTTTGAGAGAGCATGTAAGCATGAATGGGGGTGGGGATGGGGCGGTGTGGAAGCAGAAAAATAGGGTGACAAAGAATCCAAAGCAGTGTCCAGGATCTGAGCTGTCAGCACAGAGCCTGATGTGGAGTTCAAACCCACGAACCCTGAGATCATGACCTGAGCCGAAGTCAGAAGCTTAACCGACTGAGCCATCCAGGCACCCCTCCTTTTATTATTATTGTTTACATTTATTTTTATTTTCAAATGATTATAGGCTCACAAGTTGTAAGCAATAGTACAGATTGGTCTGTGCTATCTACTACCAAGCTTCCATCAACAAATATAAAATTAAAATCTATAATGCGTTGTTGAAACATAGAAATTGGCACAGTGCAAACAGAATTAAATTTTCATCTGTCTGAAAGCTCTTCCTCAAAAATCATCACTGGTTTAAACATTTCTTATCCTCCTACATTTCTGTATTTTTCTCATTAACCTACAAATACTGCTTATTATCATTATAATTGAAGTATTTTAAACCACGTTTTAAGTTTGTATCATTTTGAATGTGTTCTGTGTTAAATTTCTGAACTTCCCTATACTGTTACTTTGTCCATCCTCACCACCTTCTGATGTATTCCCCTTGTCACAAACTCAATTTCATTCTTGCCTTATGTAGTTTTCTATTCTGTACATCATCAGCAAGAAACTACTACTTATAAGAAACCTTGCAAGTTTGCAAAGTCAGAACAGAATTCAAATATATTTAGGCCTTACAAAACGTTATCAGTGGCTGCCTTGTGTATGAGAATGCAGTTGGAAGAGATAACGTGATCTCTATTCCCCACTGGTTTATGAGCAAACAAAATAGTTTTTTGTTTGAGTAGAAAGTCAGATGTCATACGTGTGTGTAATAATAACATATAAACCACATGTGCAAATGGACAGTGATGTGGCAGAGTGGTCCCAAGGGGTTCTAGTCAACCTGATTACTAGAGGGCTATTTCTCCTCACTGTCCAACCAATGGCATGGTTTCACTTCCATGTGTCAGTTTATATGGGTCGTCCCCAAGCAGAGCTCGGCTTCAAATGATCTTCCTATCCCCTACTGTGTAAGGTCAAAGCTTTTTTGAAATGGATCAACACTAGCCATCAGGTTTTTTTTGTTTTTTTTTGTTTTTTAATATTTTTATTTATTTCTAGGGGAGAGAGAGAGAGAGAGAGAGACAGCATGAGCAGGGGAGGGTCAGAGAGAGAGGGAGATACAGACTCTGAAATAGGCTCCAGGCTCTGAGCTGGCAGTCAGCACAGAGCCTGACGCGGGGCTTAAACCCATGAACCGCAAGATCATGATCTAAGCGAAAGTTGGATGCTTAACCGACTAAGCCACCCAGGCGCCCCTTATGTATATAAATACCTAATGTGACTGCAAGGTTCTACACCTCTGCTTTTGGACTTATTTAATACGTGCAAAGCTCTATAAATAAGAATTATGATATCTAAATAAGAAAACACCATTTTCCAAAATTAGTTTGGTAGATAAGTATGGAGTATGTGTTTGTTTTCCCTCTTACTTAAAACACAGGAGAACTGTTCACCTCATTAGATAGGTACAATATCAAGTATTATATATTAGGATGAATTAAATTCCAAAATTCTTAGTTAAAAGAAACAGTAAAAATATTTTAAAGACTGGCTTAAAATTCTATTCCATCTCCCATTCGTACTAGACTTTTTAAAAGGCAGATTATTGTCAATGCCTAGAATAAGTGTCAGTTTTGATTATTTTACTAGTTTAATTGGCTGCTTGACAAACCTTTGTTAATCTCTCAGTTCCACCCATCATGGAGACTTGTGTAATCGCCACAAAGAATCAGAGTCCCCTGATGTGTAAAAGTACCAAGGAGCGATGTAAAAATGAGAGGCCATCATTGCAGAAATACCGCCCATGGCAAGTAAACACCTGGAGTCATTGGCAATGAGTAAGAGAAATGCAGACACCTACAAAAGATGTTTGGGCTGCCTGGGTGGGTCAGTTGGTTAAGTGTCTGACTTCAGCTCAGGTCATGATCTTGCAGTTCGTGGGTTCAAGCCCCACATCCGGCTCTGTGCTGACAGCTAGCTCAGAGCCTGGAGCCTGTTTCAGATTCTGTGTCTCCCTCTCTCTCTGACTCTCCTCTGCTCATGTTGTCTCTCTCTGTCTCTCTCAGAAATAAATATAACATTATTTTTTTTTAAAATAAAGATATTCAGCTCCTGCTGGGCATGGAAATTTACTGAAAATTACTTCTCTGATCAGGGGATATTGTGGACTGAATGTGTGTGTGTCCTCCCAAAATCTAGACAGTGAAATCCTAGTCCCCAATGTAATGGTGTTAAGAGGCATGGCCTTTGGAAGTAGTAAGTTACTAGTGGAGCCCTGGAGAATGAGATCAATGCCTTATAACAGAGTCACGTGATCTTGTTTTCTTTCCTCTCCCCTGCTCCCCACGTAGAATATAATGAGAAGACAGCCATCTACAAACCAGGAGAAGGACCCAATGGTGCTGCCACCCTGGTCTCAGACAGTTAAGCTCCAGAAATGTGAGAAATGTCTGTTGTTGAAACCACTCGATCTGTGACTATATGTTATAGCCTGAACGAAGTTGGGTCACACCGGACTCTACTGACACTTATCCAAGTTGTCACATGGTTCTTTCCTATAGAATTTCAATTTTAACACTAAACATCCCACTCCTTAGCCCAAGAACACCAAGAGTGCCAAACTACCGCAAATTCCCTTTGTCCATTTCAGGTCATCCTGACATACCAAGTTGTCCCCATTGCTAGAAAGAGTGGTCTAGCTATGCACAAATATCACCACTCTCCATGTATAAAAACCCAGACATCAAGCAAGTATCTGGTATACATGACTAAGAAGAGTCCTAGTCCACAGAGTTTACTCTTACTGTTGAATATATCCACAGTAGTTAAGTAGATGTGTGTGACAGTGAAAAGTATACTCCTAACATTCAGATATTTATGGAAGCAATTTATATCTACTATTCTTGGTTAGAAATTCAGCACTAAATTCTCTTGAGTTCTTTTCTCCCCCAGGAATTCCTCCTCCTACTCAAACCTGAAATATATGGTAAGTTCTTCTTTCTTAAACATTCATTGTAGTTAACTCTACTCTCAATGGGACAGCCATAGTGTATAGATATGATGAAATAGTAAATAATTAAAAATACTAATGTGGTGAATACAAATATGTAGGTCAGTTATTCTATTCTGGTTTATTTCTATTGAAATGATCTCTAAATAAACACTAAAAAGATGGCTCTCAAAGAACAAACCTACCAGCAATTCAGCAGAGTGTGACAGATACACTTATGGGATTATAAAATCTCCATTTATAGATAAATTATAGAGACAAATTGAAAGTATCCACCTGACACTGATAAAACATAGGTCCCCTTGTCCTGGATGTGTTTCCTAATTAAACATATCACTACAACACATCATTTGCCTCATAAACACTCAGGCCACCTCACGTGCAGATGTCTCATTCAGTCAGTTTGCTGGGCAAGTGGCCAGGCTCAACCTCTCACTGAAAGAGCGAGTATACACAGCACATCAGAATCTGTGATTCTTAACTGGGAAACGGGGATTCGGAGTCTGTTCATGACAAGTCTAATTATCTATGCAGAAAGACAGATGCAAAGAGATAAAATAATAAAACCGATCAAAAGATCACACTAAAATGCTTTTTAATGATGTTTAGCGTTCTTAAATATGTTTTGAGTTTTCCAGAATATTTTCCCTGAAATTAAAAACTATATATATGAGATGCCACGGTTTTATCTAGTTTACTTAAGAACAGTGGAAAGCTCAAATGCCGAGTCTAAAAATAGGAAGGGTGTTTTGTACGTACAAAATAGTCAATTAAATAAATTTTAATACCTACTATTCAAGGTAAAAGACAAAAATAACTTTTACATAGTAGACAACATGTATAAAATACACAGTAAAAAATAAAAATAAAAAATACTACTGTCCAGGAGTAACAAAATGAGCAAAGAGACAGAAGATGCTTTTCCTTTTTCTTAAGGATGGATATTTTCCCACAGAAGGACAGGAGATAGTTCCCCAATGTCACCTGTCAGTTCTGGGGGTGCTCACAACCTACTGGGGCAACTGATGGTGAGAATGGGGTCAGGCACTGTGCCATGTATTATACACAAATACCAAATTTGATCCTATTAGCTAGGCGGGGTGTGTGTATGTGCGTGCTGTGTGCACACACGTGTATGTGTAATTAGCCACTGCCCAAAGAAGGTAGATGCCCTGCCCAGGTCATGGAGCTGAGCTGATGTTAGGATCCAGGACTCCCTCACATCTAGATCCAAGCTCCTAAGTTCTCATCAGTGTTGTCTCATGAGAGCATCATTAATTTTTAGGTTTTGCTTTTAATTTTTGTGTTGTTTTTATTTATTTTTGAGAGAGAGAGACAGACACTGAGAATGAGCAGGAGGAGGAAGGGAGGGAGGGAGAGAGAGAGAGAGAGAGGGACAGACAGACATAGAATGTAAACCAGGCTCGAGGCTCTGAGCTATAAGCACAGAGTTCAATGATGGGCTTGAACCCATGAACTGTGAGATCATAATCTGAGTTGAAGTTAGATGCTTCCTTGACTGAGCCACCCAGGCGCCCCAAAATTTTGCTTGTTTAACTGAAAAGTTAGAAGAGAAGATTCTAGAAAGGAAGAAATTGTAGAGTATTCAAGAATTTTCTGAAGAACGGGGAATCTAGACTTTGTGTCCAATAGCCCCAGACATAGAAAAGAGCCTTGGAAAATAAAGCATTAGGCAAAGGTCCTGCTTAGTCTTTTGGGAAGAAAAAAGATGGGAGTCAATGTCACACATAAAGTAGGAAAAGACCCACATTCGGAGCATTTATGGGCACATAGGCCACCGTAAAAAAGATAAAATTACACACGGTGACCATCAGGTAATGGTTAACTCACAACTTAGAATATGTTGAAGAAGATAAGAGCTATGAACAGGACATTGGGGGAGAATCATTTAGAACTAGAGGCAGGGAGTATGCACTGCTTTGGCAGACATTTTTTTGGGGGGAGATAGAATGGGGATGTTATGGGGCACCTGGGTGGCTTAGTGGTTAAGTGTCCGACTTTCGCTTGGGTCATGATCTCGCGGTTCGTGGGTTTGAGCCCCACATCGGGCTCTGTGCTGACTGCCAGCTCAGAGCCTGGAGCCTGTTTCAGAGTCTGTGACTCCCTCTCTCTCTGACCCTCCCCTGCTCACGCTGTCTCTCTCTCGCTCCCCTAGAAATAAATAAAACATTAAAAAAAAAAAGAATGGAGATGTTACAAGAAAAGTTTCCTTATAGATGTTTCTCAAAACCACTTGTATTCATGGTAGAAAGTAAAACAAGAGTTGGTCAAAGAAAACAGGGAAACCTTCCCTGAAAGGGAAGTTTATTTCCCTGGATGGCCTCTCACTTAGCAGCTATGTTCATAATGAGTATAATACAGTGTATTTTCATATTCTATTGAACTCTGCACAGCTTCCCCCAAACACACAACAAATGAACAAGAGCAGAACTGCAGGATTTTATTTAGTTCAATATTGCATAAATATTAAATGCAGGCAGGGAATTGTAAATGGGAAAAGGAGACTCTGCTGAATGCAAATTGTGATGAAAATACCATGGGGAAATTGTGGTCCCAATTTGCAACTTGGAAAGATAATTTATGCGAATAACAATACCAGACTCTTTGAAAACCTCCATTTAATGGTTATCTACCAGATTTTGTTGCTATGGAGGTTTTGCCATTCCATTCCTTTACTTTTCTTAGTATGGTTCATGGAGATGTAGCCTCTGACCGGAGCCCTTATCCCAGGTAATGGAAATCTACACGTCCACGCAGTAGGACCTGGGGCTTTTAAAGCCCTACTCTGCCCTGTGACCAGCACAATGCTGGAACTCAATGAATGTCAAAATGGATAATTAACTGACAATAATAATTAACATTCTGGCTTTAAGAGGCTCCCTCAAACAGGAGCTTGGTGAGTTCTTAATGTCTCATTTATTTCCAAATTCAAAACAGCTTTCAGTCAAATCACCACACAGTGGGTCTGAAGTACCCTCTAGAACGGATTTCTTTGTTCAAAAGAAGCCATCCATACCTTACTATCTCTTTGAATGCTAAATGTTAATACATTTTCTCACTTAGCATGTCCTTTTACTCTGCAAAATGATTTAAATTCAGTTCAAAAGTGTTGCTTAAAAACCTGTGTAGTCTTGGATATATGCATGGGCTTTAAATATATTCAATTACATTAATGTCAATTAAAATCTACAAAATAGGAATATTCTGATACCTTGTCACCGATTCTTCTTAGAGATATTTGAGCCACACTGCTATGGACCAAATTGCAATATTGTGCAGAATGTCACAGAGCCAGACCTACATGAAGTCGCGCTACCTCCCACCCCCTGGACAGAGGCCTTCTGAACAGCCCCACTGTTCATCATTATAATTTCTCCCTTTATTCCCTGACACTGAACCTCTTTCAGTTAAGCGTATTCTTTGATGTGTTTTTGGTAGTGCTAATGATATGTCATCCTTTGTAGCAGTAAGAAAATTAAGTTTGGGTCACTTGGTTGTCCCAGTTAGTTGAGAATGTGACTTGATTTCGGCTCAGGTCATGATCTCACAGTTGATGAGAAGAAGCCCCGTGATGGGCTCAGTGCTGACATCACTGAGCCATCCCTCTCCCCCGGCCCCTTCCCAGCTTGCAATCTCTCTCTCAAAAATAAATAAACTTAAAAAATGTTCAGTAAAAAAAAGAAAATTAAGCAGGTATAGTAACACACTAGGGCTTATGAAAATAGAAACAGAAGAAAACAATTTCCATTCCTCACTGGACAAGGTTTCTCAAAATGCATTATCCAGCCTATTGGGACACTGATTAAACATGCAGGTTCCTAAAAGGTACCTCAGACCTATGGAATCTGCACCCTGGGAGAGAAAACAAGAAAATATGTAAGTTTCTAAGTTTTCTGGGTTATTCTTTGTGCAACAATTGGGAAAAAAAAAAAAAGGTTGCCACCATCTACCTGCATATTCTGTCTTCTCACATCCTGATATTCTTGGAAACAAGGAGATAAGCATGTTAAAATATAATCCTGATCTTCCAGTGGAATTCACGGTCCTGAGAAGTATAAGGTTAGAGTAAGGGAACTCATTAATTTCTAATGGGAACATGATTTTATAGAATCTAGAATGTGCAAACATGTGGATATTTATATAAGCCAGGCCTCCATCTCAATGGGACAGTCTTAAAGCATTCAATCCTTCTAGAAGGTATGGCAAATCAGATCTCTGCTCTGGACCAAAGTCTTTCATGGACACTTCAGTTTTGTCCTGTTATTGTTTTCTTAACTAAATGATATCAACCCCCCCTGTGCCTACTACTTTGCGGGCTTCCCTTCCTCTGAAGTGTCACTCTCTGAAATTGCACCAGTTTTGGCAAGTCACTCATGCAAGAGATGAAAATCAAAGTAGTTATGCATGAGTTTAAAGCACCAAGCTGGCTGTCAAAAAAATCAATCAGTCTGAGTGTAGCATCATGTGTAAAACATAAAGGTGGAAGTTACTGCTTTAGTTCTCTTCTCTAGGAGAAAATGAGAGTTTAGAGATAAATTCTACTCACTTGTCCCCATCTAAGAAGCACACACTGTATTATTTTCCAACTTGAGATTCCCAAAAAAATGCAATAGGGAACTGTGAATACAGATTTGAAAGTTATGAAAATATAAAAGCAAAATAAATTAACGGAAATGCAGCTAAAAATTCAAGACATCCTTATTACTGTGTTACTTTATTAACTACAGTTGAACTACTCAAATCACATCTGAAGGTCATGTGCATGTTTCCAGATTCTGATTCTCATCTCAAACTACAGAAATCAGTTTGAGTCTTCCTCAAATTGATTACAATTCAAATACCATGGCACCCAAAGGAGAGGACTTAGTTGGTTGAGCACCTGACTCTTGGTTCTGGCTAAGGCCGTGATCTCATGGCTCCTGCGTTCAGCCCTGCATCAAGTTCTAGGCTGACAGTACAGAGCCTGACTGGGGTTCTCTTTTCCCCTCCCCTGCTCTTTCTCTCTCTCTCAAAATAAATAAACAAATATAAAAAAGACTCTCACAGAATACCATAGATCAGTAGTTCAAACAATGGACATGTTGGGGCACCTGGGTGGCTTAGTCGGTTAAGCGTCCGACTTTCGCTTAGGTCATGATCTCGCGGTTTGTGGGTTCGAGCCCCGCGTCGGGCTCTGTGCTGACTGCCAGCTCAGAGCCTGGAGCCTGTTTCAGTCTGTGACTCCCTCTCTCTCTGACCCTCCCCTGCTCACGCTGTCTCTCTCTCCTAGAAATAAATAAAACATTAAAAAAAAATTAAAAAAAAAAAAAAAAAAAACAATGGACATGTATTTCTCACAGTTGTTGTAGAGGCTAAGCAGTCCAAGATCACAGTATCCACAACTACTGGGTCCTTGTAGAACCTGCTTCTTGTTTGGCCAATGCCATTTTCTCATTGTATCTTCCAAGGGCAGAATGCAAGCCCTCCCTTCCCTTCCTTCAGGGACAGAATCCCAGTCATAAGGGCTCCATGCTCATGACCCACTCATCTCCTATCACCCCCCAAAGACCACACCGCCCACCACCATCACCTCAGGACTTAAGATTTCAACATACAGCTTCTGGAGGACACAAACAATTCAGTCCACAATACTAGATGATTCCTAGTTAATTCCCTCTATTTGTGTTTAAAAATCTTGTGTATTTTAAAACTTTTTCAATGCTGGCAATGTTGCTCAAAGAGAAAGGCAGGTTCTGGCAATAACTTCATGAATCTGAGTGTTCAAAACCTTTGTCCAGTATCTCAGGATAAATTTCAAAAGGGATGGCACTGCAGGAATATGATCAAAACTCTAAGATCTGGCGCCTATCCCAGCATCCTACTTTTCTCTGGTACTCCATGATGGATAGTGCAAAAGGAATTTGGGAAAATTAGTTTCCACTTCTCAAAAAGGGGTGTATATATATATTTTTCATCACAGCAGGCAGCAGATTTCTACTGAAGCTTCAAAAAAAAAAAAAATGACACCAGAAGATATTCTATGCTGGCCGCCATGCTCAGAGGCCGACCTTGGGCAGATGTGCAGCTGGCAACCTGTGCTCTGTAAAGTCGGCTCCGGCGCCATGCTAACGCCAATGTCTGGCATGATCAGCATCCAGAAAATCACTAAGGAAATCCAAAGTGTGCATCCATGGGCAGGGAGCAAGTGTTCTCCCAGTATCTGACTGTTCCAGCATGAAGTGATCTAAAGCGCTGCTCTCAACTAAGAGTTAAGAGTCAGGAGAAGGGAACATTTGAGAAGTCACACAGCAGGTATCTGCCTGTGGGTAACTACAACAGTAAATGAGACTTTGTTTGCGGGTTATTTCCTGTAACCATCTGAATTCTAAGTTTTTTTTAATGTTTTATTTTTATTTTTGAGAGAGAGAGAGAGAGAGAGAGAGAGAGAGAGAGAGCATGAGCAGAGGAGGGTCAGAGAGAGAAGGAGACACAGAATCCCAAGACAGGCTCCAGACTCTGAGCTAGCTGTCATCACAGAGCCCGATGCGGGGCTCGAACGCACAAACTGTGAAATCATGACCTGAGCAGAAGTCGGACACTCAACCTACTGAGCCACCCAGGCGCCCCCCCCAATCTGAATTCTAGACATGCTTCCACAGTCCTCCTAATGACATCTAATCATACATACACAGATGTATTAAGTATCACTACTCTGGGAATAAAGACAATATGAAAATAAGAGTTATCTGCATTGAGCAACGTGTATGAGAGGGAGTCTGAAATATAATAATTTTCTCAGCTAATTTTCCAGTACCCAATTGAAGACAGGCCCCAATTAGAGAAGAATAATGGTAACAAGAAAGCACTCAAATTCAAATTAAAAGGCTCTCAGTTATAAGAACTCTTGGATTTATTACCTAAATAGAGATATGGTCCAGTTTAAGAAACTTTTGTTTCTTGTCTGCTTTCAGTAAGAAAAGCAAATATTATTGCATCAAAGCAGGGGAGGTGGGGAATCACTGCATCTAGTCAGATGTCTGTGCCTGCGGATGTCAGAAATTGTGCTGGTTATGCACCATTTTGCAATAATCTTTTATTACAGATAACCTTGCTGGGGAGTCTGATAAATTGTCAGGGTTGTGAAGTCTTACCAGTTCTTGGTCATATGGTTTTCAGACTAATATTAAATTTTCCTTATAAAATATTAATCACAAATAGGAATGTAATAAAAAACCTACAATATCCCTTGCATCAACACTCTTGATCCTATTTTTCTCCCCAGCATAAATGACATAATTTGTTTGATGTGCAAGTCTCTGGTCCTCTTACTAAACATTGATTAACATGCATGAGGGAAAGTCCAGATATAAATATACATACACTTCCATCTTCAAAGAGATTTGCATGGGCCACACAGACACGTATGTGTTTTGCACAAATGAAGTCTCATTTTCAAGCTATTATTCTCTTGTATCCTTCATCAACTGATAGTGCATCTCTGAGTTTGTTCATGTCAGTTAAGGAGAGGCTATCTTATTCTTTTAAATCCCTACGATGTAATCTTTAGTGCAGATCTGCAGTACTTTATTTAAACACCCATATTTGAAGGCACCTGGGTGGCTCAGTTGGTTAAACTTCTGATTCTTGGTTTCAGCTCAGGTCATGATCTCACAATTTGTAAGAAGGAGCCCCATATCAGGCTCTGTGCAGACAGCATGGAACCTGCGTGGGAGTTTCTCTCTCTCTCTCTCTCTCTCAAAATTAACATTGAAAAAAATCAAACACTCATATTTGTCAGCCTATTAATAGTTCCTATTTTCATTAGAGTGAAATAGCACAGGTGTAGAAATGCTGTGTCATATATTTAAGTTAAACATTCTTTTTAGAAAACTTTTAAATGTTTATTTTTGAGAGACAGAGCAGGCACAGGGGAGTGGCAGAAAGAGAAGGAGACACAGAATTCGAAGCAGGCTCCAGCTTCTGAGCTGTCAGCACAGAGCCCAACGTGGGGCTCAAACCCACGGACAGCAGACCACAAGATCATGACCTAAACTGAAGTTAGATGTTCAACTGACTGAGCTACTCAGGCACCCCAAAGTAAAATTAATTCTTCAAGGTGAATTCATAGAAGAACATGGCCTGGTGAAAGAGGACATGTTCATTGTCAGTTTGAAAGTCAGCCCAATTTAATCCTCAAAACCTCTCCCAATTTAGGGGCGCCTGGATGGCTCAGTTGGTTAAGTGTCTGACTTCAGCTCAGGTCATGATTTTGTGGTTCGTGGGTTCAAGACCCACATTGGGGTCTGTGCTGACAGCTTGGAGCCTGGTTTACATTCTGTGTCTGCCTCTCTCTCTCAAAAATAAATACACATCAAAGCATATACACACACACAAAATAATCTCTATCTGTGTATACTCTTTGAAAAGTATACAAGAGTGTAAGCCAGTATATTATTTAAGAATTTTTTTCAATTTCATCAAATTGGCAAGCTAGTAAGAGCAGTGTGGTTCTTTGTATTTTATGGCCATTACAATTCTACTTTTTTTAAGTTTTATTACTTCCTTATTAAACCAGAATCTTGATTTTTTCCTGATTATTTATTATAGCCTTTTCTTATACTGAATAATTATGCACATTTATAGTTCTATAAAAATATATGTATATTCATATTTGCATGCATTGTATCTATATATCTATATATCTCTACACGTGTAGTAGTTTAATTCGTCACTTGCATTTAAATGTATTCTTATCACAGAGATTTATATTCGTAATGCTTTAAAAAATTTGTCAAGTTTTATAAAAGCTTTTGGATTTTGTGTCTATCTCAGAAACATATTCTCAATTCAAATATTATAAACATACTGAAACCTGCACTACATTTATTTATATTTAATCACTTTGTAATGTGTTTTGAAGCATGGTGTGAAATAAAAGCTAACATATATGAGATTATAAATGGAAAGGTCACTACTGGACACGGATAGGAAGACTTAATTTAAAAATCTCAGTTCTTTCTAAAATAATCTCTGTATGTCCCAGCCAAAATCCCAACAGTACTATGCAAAAGAATAAAGCTGAACCACTTTCTTATACCAAACACAAAAATAAATTCAAAATGGATAAAGGACCTAAATGTGAGACCTGAAACCATAAAAATCCTAGAAGAGAACACAGGCAGTAAATTCTTTGACATTGGTTATAGCAACATTTTTTCTCAATGTCTCCTGAAGCAAGGGAAACCAAAACCAAAATAAACTATTGGGACTTCATCAAAATAAAAAGCTTCTTCACAGCAAAGAAAACAATCAACAAAACTAAAAGGCAATCAAATGAATAGTAAAATATATTTGCAAATGGTATCTCGGGTAATGGGTAATTATTAGAAATATGTAAAGAATTCCTAAAACCCAACACCCAGAAAATAATCTGATTAAAAATAGGCAGAGAACCTGAATAGACTTTTTCCAAAGAAGACATCCAGATGGCCAACAGACACATGAAAAGATGCTTACCATCACTCATCATCAGGGGATATACCAATCAAAACCACAACGAGATACCACCTCACACCTGTCAGAATAGCTAAAATCAACAACATAAGAAACAAGAAGTGTTGGAAATGATGCAGAGGAAAAATAACTCTGGTGTACAGCTGGTGGGAATGAAAACTGGTGCAGCTGGTGTGGAAAAGAGTAAGGAGATTCCTTAAAAAATTAAAAATCAAATTACCATATGATCCAGGAATTCCACTATACATTTGAGGAAGAAAAATCTTAAGAAAGGGAAAGACAGTACAAACTGAGAATAAGTATCTGCAATGCACAAGCCAACAAGTAATGAACGTAAAATTCAAATCACTAAGAAACTTAACCACTGCAGGGTGGATAGAGTATCACTACCATAATATTCACCGACAACTGAATGGTAGCAATACAAACAACAAGTGAATACAACTGATGGGGGGGTGGGGGTGGAAAAGTACATGAGGTGAATGTTTGCAATTTTGTTATACATAGTAGTGAAAGTGAATGACCTACGGTTGCATGTGGTACAGTGTGATTTTAAAATATTTTCCAGACAAGATGAAAACATCAGAAACCTAAAATTCAGGACAATCAATACACATTTTACAAAGTTAAGAGTAGGCAAAACTAAGCAAGATTTTGTTTCCTCAAACATCTATTTGTGAGTTGTGTGTTTTTTGTTTAAAGGATAGCAGTTACCTTCGGGAGTGGTAAGAAAAAAACACAGCATAAGAATACATAGGGGACTTTAAGTTATTCGTAATGGTCCAGTTCTTGGGCTGGACTGTGATTTCATGGTGTTCACTGTATTATTAAATAAACATGAAATAAATAAAATAGCGGGAGGCCATGTATGATCAATGATACCAGGGCTTCATAAGTCAAATTTTATGACCGATCTTATTCTGTTCTCCTGAAATAATCTATTTATGTGGTTACTTATGAGGTTACTTTTCTAAAACTAAACAAAAATGTCAAACAATATCTACTCACTATTCCATCTATAGTAATTTCCATATAAACGCAGAATTCTGATTGTTGTGTTACTGACATGCCACTCACAAATTTGTGACATAGTGTTAATACTATGTCTAACATTCCCATGTTAAATGTAACACATACGGTCTTTGAGGGCACTCATGGAGATACTATGCTATAATTATATATGCATTACATACATAAATGTAAGCCAATTAAATCCGCAGATATCATGGTCTCACTATATCACACTTTTTATTGTTTGATAATAATTTAAACAAAACACTGATTTTATATAAAAAGAAATTCTGGTTTATATTTGTTTTTTTCTATTTAATGCTAGAAGCAAAAGATTCTGGGCATGATCTTAACAAATCTCTTTCTTCCTTCTTTCATTAACTAACCCCAAGAATTCACTGGTGCAAAGAAATGCAAATAGTTTGTTAAGGCATCTCTAGAGTCTAAAAAAAATGAATATGGATTTTAAAGAACTTATTTTTCTCATTCTCCTTAGATTAAGCATAATAGTCTTTTAAAAAAGAGTGACCAGATACTTGTAAAGAAATCAATGTAAATATCAGAAGGATCTGAGAAAGTTAAGTAAATTCTTACAGGTAATATTCTGCCCCGTGACCTGTTTGTTTTTATGCATGTCAGAAATGTCATTAAATTATCAATGTTACAAGGATATATTGTTCACTAGGCAATATTTATAAATCACAGGTTTGAAATTATTTTTTCTTTTACTGAGATAAATTTTATTGCGGTAACTGAATATTCACATGCATTCTAATAATATAGAAATATTGTGTGTAGTTTCCTCCAATAGAAACTTGCAAAAATTATAGTACTATATCATAATGAGGATATTGACATTGCAATATCCCACATATCTTATTTGGACTTCTCCAGTTTTATTTGAAAAATTAATGTAATCCATTACAGGTGAACGTAAGGTCTATCTTCCAGGACCTTTTGCGATAGCAGAAGACTGTTACTGGTTCTTAAGAACTTTTACCTGTAATAAGCTGATACATTTCTGCCCATTTACACTGAGTAAAGCAACAAAAGAGGACAGGGGTTCTTAGAACAATGTTCTGGCGAACACGTATCATTCGCAAGCAACTGGACTTTTTTAAAAAATTTATCCAGACTTCTTATTGGTTCTATGTTCTCAATGTTTCTGAAATCATCCAGATGATATTTGTCCTACAAAGAAAGTATAAATACTTGGCAACATTCCCTGTCCTTGTGCTGGCGAGACTGCCACAGAGCCTTCAGTGAACTTCCCTGCACAGTCAGACAGAAACTAAGGTGTATTTTGTGAAGCAAGCATGGCACACCCCACACAAAGAGGAGTGCGAACATTAGCCCATCTGGACATTCCATGTAGCAATAAATCAACGAGTGCTCTATCTCTTTGGCCTAATTTAATTCTACATTTGAAGGAAAAGGGGTTCGTAAAAAAGGAATATTCACCTACTTCTTTCTCTTGAAATATTCAATTCTTATTTATATTGATTTTGCAAAGTTATAAGATATTGGAACTAAGAGTAGAATATACCTCTACAACTTTTGTTCTTTCATTAAAAATCTAATAAAATATTTTTGTAGCTAAAATCAATTTAAAAATATGATAATTCAGAAAAGTGGACATTAATTAGCTGTTAAAAGTAACATGGAGAGGTCTATAATATCTACAGTAAAACGAAGGACCAAGGGATATAAAGCTATAAGAATCTATGGCAAGTTAGCCTTAAATTTTGAAGGAAACATTTTCACTGTATCTTCAGAAACAGTAAAAGCCATGAAAAAAGAATAATTTAAAGTCAAAGGAATACACACACACATTCAGATACACACAACTATATAAATCAGTAGAATACTGAAGTTCAGACACTAAAAAAAATCTCTAAAGGATTTTTAAAACTAGTTAAAATTAATCTATTGAGAAATCAAAATTTTTCTTATACCGAAGTCAGGACACCTAATAATAATTTATAAATATTTTCAGTAAGTCATTTTTGATAATTTTCATGGATTTTAGTCTTCAATCAGCATATAATTTCAACCAACATTCAGAGAAAGAGGGAAGAAATTTATTAGAACACAAATTAATGTTTTCCAATTCATCCTTAGATAGAACAGAAGTATAAGGGAGGGTATGATGGCATTTCATTTATTTAGGCAAAAACATTTAAGTATAAATATTGGGGACCATGATAGCTATTTAATTTTTAAGGATCAAAAGTTTCAATTACTTGTGGATTCACAGACTACATATAAATGGGTTATAAACAATCCAATGGAAGGGAGAGACAGTTGGTAGGGGGAGGGGAGGAGAGAGAGAGAGAGAGCACACCATTAGAATTCACCCAAATCAGTTATTTGGTAAAAAATATACTGTTTTTCAAACAGCTGAACTGGGTAACATTTATCCCATCTTGTCATTTTCTTAGCTACATGTTTTGACCCTCATGTCTCCTAAAATTTCAACACCTAAGTTTTGCAATTCATGTTTGTCTACAATGTCATTTGCATCGAATTACTGATTTTACAGGAATGGGGTTACATTCAGAATGGAGCTTCACCAGTAAAGTCTGAGATAACAACAAGGCATTGTGCCCAGTCAGCAAAACAAAATAAGGTATTTATTGTGGCAAGGAGAGTTTGCAGCTAGATTACGGAAACCTGTAAAGCTTTTCTTATAAAGTATATGCCTCGCTCAGCAATGCACATTAAACTGAACACTAAAGTATGCTGATTGATCAATAAAGTTTGTGGCTCCATTTGTAAAACGTGCCAAAATTAACCCATTTCACTATTTGGTTCACTGAGTTAAGTACATAATGGTTCAAACAGTATATTATGCATTTGGAGTCAAGCAAATTGCACATTGCAATGTAGTCAGTCATGAAAACAAGCTATTTCAATGATTAGCAGAGAATATTAAATTTAAAATAAAATTTGTAATTTGGACAGAAAATTACACCAAATACTAATTAGTCTGAATTTCTGAATTTCTTTTATCTGTCTTCATTTAAAAAAAAAAAACTTTTAATATCCAACCAATAATTTAATACATGACTCTCTTTTGAAAACAACATGGTTGTTAATGAGTGCATGCATGAAAATGCAGTTGCTACAGTTTTACAATTTATAATATATGATAGAAAGGTGTGAACTCAACAAATAGGGATGTTTTACTAATTGAAATTCACCTTTTACAATCTATTTATACATGGTACAGGACCAGTAATTATTTCCCATACCAAGAAATGTGCATTGCAGGCTAGGTTTTTTCCAGGAAGGATCAACTCTTTCAGCAGATTTTATATGTGGTAATGGTTACAAAATGAATGTCACTTTTAAGTGAGGGTTTTGGAAGATGCTATTTTCTAGGGACTGTGGTTCCGAGAGTTCAGACCTCCAATTACAGCAGCATCTGGAAGCTTGGGTCCAAGGCTGCATTTGGAAACATTTGTAATAAGGGCAAGTGTCTTGTCTAGTAGCAAGCTGTTTGACAGTGCAATGGTGAGTTACAGATTTCCCGCAAAGGGATTCAGGTAAATTACACAGAGGCTTATAATCCTCTGCTATGTGGTCAACACTAGGCATAGGAACAAAGTACAAAAGAAGATCTCTTTTCTCAAAGGACTTCTTGGAAAAACATGTTACATGCCGGAAAAAATAAATAAGGGAATAATTGTATGTCACAACATATGATAACGACAACTGGTCCTGTGACTTTTCATAAATAGAAAAAGCTCTGTGATGTTTATGGGACTTGGGCTATTGATAGGCTTGTGCAGAAAATAAATGGTATTTCTACCTCTTAACCTTGCTATGAACACTGTGAATAAGTAAAATCTCAAATTCAAGTTGTTTTAGAAACAGTGTAGACCACCCCACTTCTCATGCCATGGGAATGGACCAGAGTAATTCAGCTGGACACTTTGCAGCACCTGGGTTCATGGCCTTGCCTGCAATACGGTGCTGAGAATCAGCAGTCGTGTTTGGAGATGTACAATATAACTGGATTTTGAGCTAACTGGAACATAGAATGGCTTGGATTTAATCCACCTGTCAGTGGGAATTTGCTATGAGTTATTAGGAAGAATAGGGACATGGTAACTGCAGTATTTTTTAGAAAACAGGATTTGTTTGTAAACAGAATTTGAGGAAGACAGAGATGACCAATTAGAGTTGATGAGTTTATGGAAAACTGGGATCAGATAAGTATTAGGAGAGTGAAGATGTCTCATTCTAAATGTAACCTGACCACTGACAGGACCAGATGGCAAGTGAGGGACAGAAGAAGACAGAGATGCTCAGCAGACAATTCTGGAAGATTCCATTTTTGAGACATGTGCAGGCAGTAAAGAAATGTTTTGAGAAATGCAGGATTGGGTTATTGGGAAACAGAAGGAGGTGGTACCTTATCGGTATCTGCAGAGACAGTGCATATGGCCTCATTGGTACCCGGGAGAGCCGGGGGTACGAGACTGAGAACTTGCCTCTAGGGGAAGGCCATTCCAGAATGAAAACAGGGAGGAAACAGGAACAGGAATCATAAAAACCAAAGACTTCAGGCACAGAGGAAGAGCAGAGCCAGGATGATGAGATAGCACGAGCACCAAGAAAAATGATTTTTGAAATACTTTTGAAATTTTACCAAAATTTCAAATGGAAAGTAGAACATCTGGGAAAATTATGACTTGATGGGAAAAGTCATTGTCACTTTCTAACTTCATGAGAATGAAATTTCAACATTTTATCATCCCTACCCTTATAAATTTTATTCCAAAACAGTTATATATAACATAAACAATGGTACACAATGCCTCTGGTTAAATTTCTATGGCTTTTAAGAGGAAAAAAATAACCATAATGGCTACATTCAGAATAAGTTTGAAGAAGAGATCCAATATGGGACTGAGAGATAAACAGGATGTGCAAACTAAAACACATGGAACAATTAAAGGCAATCTCTAAATCCTTCATTTGTGCAATAAACAACTAGGTGAAGAATGCACCTGTTAACTTCAGTTGGAAAGACCTGGTAAGGCTGGCAAGAAGGGGAAATCCAGAATAAGGACACAACTTAAGGCTGGTAGAACTATTGAATATTCAAGAGCATAGATCAACCAAGTCATTCAACATATGATGTGAACCTCAGGAGACCAGTCTGTACTTGAAATGTGAGCACAGAAGTAATAAGCACATAGAAGCTATCCACTGCCTGTCTAATTAGATAATGCTTATCCAAGGACAAAAACATATAGCCTAACAAGTAATGCTGAGTAGAAAAGAAAGGTTAAGGACTGAATCCATGGCTCAGAAGGGGAAAAGGAATCGAGTCCAAAAGCGTATCAGAAGCAAAGGTAGCGTCTCAAGGGACAGGTGGTGGCTGACTATGCTTGACTATGGCCGAACAGCTGTGCAAGACAATGGCTGAGGAAACCATCATGGGATTTGGCCAGTCAGGCATTCCTGCAGCCTTCATTCTGCCAGGTGGTAGAAGGCTGGCTGGAGTAAATGAGGGTAAAAGGACACCTGAGGAAATGGAAACAGCACATCCACACATTTATTTTTAAGTTGCTGTTAGAAGAAAGGAGAACCCTAAGAGCTTCAGAGGGATATATTCAGTTTCTAAAAGATGGTTCATGCTATAACTTGTTTTCAGGTCAATGCAAATTATCAGTAGAAGGGGGAAAATGGATGGTGCTGCAAAGCTAAGGAAGCCTAGCAGGTGCCAGGACTTGAGCAGGGCATGGTGGGGGCCCATGTACAACTGCAGTGATGCTTGTCCTAAATGACAGGGGCAAGAGGGATCCTCCCCTGCATCTGGAGAGAGGCCAGAGAGCGAAAGTGACACCGTGGATGTCAGGGGAGTCCTTGCTCCCACAGTGCTTACAGCGGCCACATTCTGATCATTTACATTTGCTCACTGCGTATGCACAGGTGACAGAGAAGAGGAGTGTGTGGGAGGACAGGGGCTGGAAAAGGGGGAGGGGGCAATGCTCAAAAGCAAAGAAGGGATTGCCTGGTGAACCAAGACATGGTTTCCACATTCTTTGGGAAAAGCAATATGGTTGACAAAAGTTATTGGCTAGCATGCCGAACTAAAAGAAACAACTTTTTAAGGCATTAATGAACTGGCCAGACAGACAACAATTTCCTTTTCCTTTTTGTTTAAATCAATGTTTCCATAAAGACTAATGCATTAAGCCAATGTCTAGTCTCTTAAGATTAGTTTTTCCTTTAGCGGACTTCATTAAAATATTCTCCATCCCCATTTGGAAGGCGAACCTCCAGGTAATATTGCAGGATGTTAAAGTCATTTAAATACAAATGACATATGCCATATTTGCATTTAACAAGTTAACTCAGATCCATCCTACCTGTAAGGCTTTTAAAATGTTACAGAAAGGACAGATAAGCAAAATCTTTTCAAGTACTGAGCTTCAAGTCGCAAAATGCAACGTGAAATGTGGAAAGACAAATGCCACTGCTTTGATCTCTGCAGGAATTCTGGGCTGAATTCCACATTGCAACTGATCTGTGACCTGTGTGTTGTCTCATGAACAGATTCCTGGTAAAATCCTTTGAGCTTGTTAGCTTTTCTCCTGTTGAATAGAGACATCTCTGGGGTAACCTGATGGTCCACAAACATTATCACTAAAGACGAAGTCTGTAGATGGTTATGAAACAGGAAGAACGGTCTACCTCACTATGCTATGCCTTGCACGCAACTCACCACAGTTCCTCAGGCTTTAATTAAGCAGCATGAGGCAGCCCAATTAATTCAACATATGCCCCAATAAGGCCTTGCCAAATTCATGCTTAGGACACAAGAAACGCAACTGGTGTGGATCTTGTCTTCTTTCAACCTTTCATAGTAAGCCTGTTTGGAGGCTAACCTTGCTTCACCATGGCATCCCATTGAAGAGTGAAGGTGCGGGCATGGAGATAAACGGGCATAAGAAGTCTATCTGGGCACAGCCAGTATGTGTGACCATCCTTATACTGTTGCTTGGGAGTGTTAAAAAGCCTGTTTGGTGGGAAAACATCCAATGCCCACCTTGGGCAGCTGCTCTAGATAACCTCAGAATCACCCTGTTCCACCGATGCTTTGAATGCATTTGTTCCTTGCATCTGCAGGAAGCCAGGATTGAAATGTCACTGTGTTCATCACCCGCTATTGGATAAATACACCCGCTGACACTTAGCTAAGTTTGGAGGAAATGGAACAGTAAGGATCATGATCCTAAGAGATAATTATTCTAGAAGTTTCCCAAAATGGAAATTATTTTGTTTGTTTATTTACTTATTTGAAAGAGAGTGCCTGAGCATGTGAGCAGGGCAGGGGCACAGGGGGAGAGAGAGAGAAAGAGAGAGAGAGAGAGAGAGAGAGAGAATCTGAAGCACCCTCCACCCTCAGTGCAGAGCCCGACTTGAGGCTTGATCCTAGGACTCTGAGATCATGACCTGAGCCGAAATCAAGAGTCAGACGCTCCACCCACTCAGCCACATAGCCCCCACCCCCAGAAATGGCTACTTATAATTTCAAAAGTTTTAAAACCTCTGTCCTGGGGCGCCTGGGTGGCTTAGTTGGCTAACCATGTGACTTGGTTTCCGCTCAGGTCATGATCTCGTGGTTCAGGAGTTTGGGTCCCATGTCGGGTTTTGCATGGAGTATGGAGCCTGCTTGTGATTCTCTCTCCTCCTGCTCATTTTCATTCATTCTCTGTCTCTCTCTCTCTTAAAATAAGCATTTAAAAAAAGAAACTCAGTCTTTGAAAGATGAACTCTGAGATAAATGATAATTTTTTTTGTAAATAATATTAAAACCTAGGTAAATTCTATATCAACTTCCCAAAAATATGTGTATATTGTCTCACTACTTGTGAGATAGGGAGATGTGAAAAATGCCATAAAAATCCGTTTCTTGCTCCTTTTCTCATTTCTATTCCAGCTAGGACCTGCACCTCCCTTTACACACACTTCACAGTATAAATGGTGTGTGTCCTCCTTCTAAGGGACACCGAGTTCATGATTTCTTTGAGTCTCCGGCCCAAAAGAGACCTCTAAGGAGTGACCAGACAAAGCTGTCACATGAGTATCCCAGACCCCCATCTCTAGACATGTTGGTACCCAGGACCCCCGGCTCCAATGAGTAAGGGAGTTACAAGGACACCTGGATGCTGTCCTTGTTCTAACTGGTCCTGGATGCCTGAGAGGTCACATCCTCCAGACCACAGTCCTCAACAACTACCAGACGTGACCCCCTCCTCCCCTTCCCAGGTCTCCCAGACACTGTTTCCGCACTCTCTCTACCCCTTCCATAAACTCTGCTCTTCCTCCCGCCTGCCTGGTGGTGGATTTCTATACTGTGCACAGCCAAACACCCATCTGGCTGGTCCTCCAGGCCTCCTCTGGGTCCTTCGACACAGCCTGCCTGCATCACTGGCTTGAAGTCACTGATTAAAGGTCATTCTTCATTGCTTTAGCAAAAAAAGAAAATTTGAAATACAGAAAGTCAAAACCAAATACAGACCGCTTCTGATTTCTGCACAGCCTCTCCTACAAATTCCAGTTTACTGTTGGGAAATATATGTATGAGATGTATATTTAAACTCTGAAGATAAATCCTTAGGTGTGTCATTAAAATAATTTACAGCAGCCTGAGAGATATGACAAAGTTTATATAAAAATTCAAATTTTAAAAGAAAATAATTCCTGAGGATTACCAATACAGAAAGAAGAAAGCTTCATGATTTTGCTACAATACTAGGAATAAGTTTAATTCTCATTCTGAACACCCCAGATACCAATCGGCTTATGCTAACCCTGCCCACACAAGTCACTCATTACATATTTTACCTCATCCAGGCCTCATACATCAAACCCAAACTATATAAAAGCAAAAACATAACAATAAGTTACCACTGTATATTCCATAAGCTCACACCTATGTATTTTTTGTTCATATTTCTAGCAAGTATAACAGTAATTATGACTTACCACATTAGCTACAATAATAGCTCTTGAAGGAATGGCTCTTTCATATAATACTTAATCCTCAGAATAAAGTTAGTTGGTGTACCATAGGACTTCAATTATTTGTGGAATTAAAAAAAAAATAATGAACAAGACAAAACACAAACTGACTTAAAGATACAGAGATCCAACTGGTGGTTGCCAGATGGGAGGGATGTGTAGGGAGATGGATGAAATGGGTGAAGGGGATTAAGACGTACAAACTTCAATTACAAAACAGAGAAGATGTGAGAAGTTTAAGTATAACATAAGAAATATAATCAATAATATAATAGTTTTATATGGTGACAGATAGGAAGTTTACTTATGGTAGTGACCATTTTGTAATGTACACAAATATCAAATCACTACATTGTACATCTGAACTTAATGCAATATCATGTCAATTATTCTTCAAATAAAAAAAAAAGAAAAAACAAGAAGAAACACTGTAAAAACGTTTTAGAATACTTTTGCCATTTTCCTGTCAGGTATTTTCATATTTCATTAGAAGGAAAACTAAGGATTCACACAAAAAGCACTTTACAGCTCTAGGCACATTCTAGCAAATCAGGGGGCAACCAGGAAGATAAAGGGTTGTTTTGGCTGTAGGATCAGGCAGGCTGAAGCATTCAGTTCCCCACAGACTACAGACATGGAAACATGCTTCTGTACTTCTCTCTCTCCCTCATTTCCCCAGCTGTGCAGCATGCATCTAACACACACATTCTTGCCTCCATACAGCTTCCTGAGGCCCAGCTTTCTGCAGCCCACAACACATCTCTCCCCGGAGACATGCAGCTTTTTATTCACCAAACTTGCAAATATGAACTATGTATTTTATATTTTAAGAAGCTCTGAGAGAAAACACCAATAAAAGCCAATGATTTCCACAGGAACAGTTTTGACAAGAGTGGTGTGTAGAACGGATTCCACTTTATGTAACTCCTGAGATCTCGAGGCAGTACCATTATTAGGGTTGCATCCAGCCCTGTGCCGGGGTAAGGATATCCCCTCTCTGAAAACACAGAATGGTGGTAAGCTGTGAGTGTGAGGAAATGAACATGACTATTGGCTTTTTCTGTATCATCCCTTCTTCAAGAGTGGCATCTAGGAGAAATGAACAATTATCCTGAAGCTCATGCCAGTCAGAGGAAAAATTAAGCATTTGGTTTTTGGGTTTTTGTTTTTTTATTTAAGTTATCAATCTGTTGATGAAGGAAAGAACAACAAAAGGTGAAAACAAAACCACTCAGGGATAATTGTCTATGAAGGGGATTAAGTTGAAATGGACATCTTAAACACTGTTATGCTGCCTTTCGTGTTTTTTTTTTTTTTTTCCAATGAGAACTCTTCTCCTGTTGTTTCAAGCAGGATGAAGTTGGGCAGACACAGGACTTACCCGAAAAAGCAAGCTTTCCCCTCCATGCTCCCTTTCCTGGATGAACTGTCCTGGTCAATGAGGTCAAGCTAAGGCGTTAGACCTCTCCAAGATTTAGTTACTTATCTCCCCAACTCCGAAAATACTCCAAACATTCCTTATCGCCATACTCAAGAAGACTCTACTAAAATGGTCTGTTGTATGCCCGTCTCCCCTGCTAGACTATGAAGCTGTCAACACTGAAGACAGAAATCTTGTTGCTCACTTTGAAAGCCTGAAGCACAATACTACACAGTGCCTGGTGACATGGTTTTCGATGTTGAATGAAAAACTGTAAAATAATATTCTAGGTATTTCGTACATAGCACATTATTTAAGTTCATTTTAATTTAGAGTTCAGTAATTTTTACCATATTCATTTTCTGCGTAGGAAAATTACCCTGAAGTCAATAAAAAATTATTTTTGTTTACATAGTTTATAAGTGGTCGATCACAGATTCAAATCCTTGGCTACGTCATTCTAAAAAAAAAAAAAGTGTCATTTCTATTACAGCACTGTGCTGCTCTGCTGGGAAGGAAAAGTGAATAAAGAACAAGCCCCTGAAATAGACTGGATTCAGGCAATGGTCATTTATTATTAATACCGGTTCCAGCTGGTTTGACAAATATCTTCATATAGGAGGTAACTGGAAGATAATGAAGATGCTCTTGTCAACCCATCTACAAAGGTGTGGGCCTGAGTGACTGACAGATTCATGAAGAAATCTACAAACAAGACAGTGTGTGTGAAACAAGACAAACTATTTTAAACCCATTAAGTTATCATCCCTGTTTGACAAATATGTAAATGCATGTAAATGTAGGCTCCCAGTTAGAAATTTCTTTGTATTCCAGTCACCCAATTGCTATTTATAGAGAGAGGTAGAGAAATTACTCTTCTGAAGAGAACTGTATATTTTCTTGAATGGAGAAAAGAATGAAAAGAAAAGGTTATTAATAAGCATATAATCTATTACATTCTTAGAAAACTCACATATGCTTTTAAGCAGGGATTTGGATGGGGTAGGGATCTAGACTCAGTAACAAATTAGTTCACTGCAAAAGTTAACACATTCACACACACATACAGATACACACAAAATACACAATGTGTGTGTACATGTGAGTATGCATATGCAGACACTGAGTTACGTAGAATTCTCTAGGAACATCCTTTTTGTGAGAAAACATCCAAGAACTTGTACTGAGCACTAAATGCTGGAGTCTCCACTTGCCTCACGTGCCTGAAATATGTCCCTTCTCCATTAGGTGATTTAAAGGACCCCAAATGAATTCAAGAACATACACTTATGTCTGTGATGCATGAAATTGGCAGAAAACCTCAAAATCCTGCCCAAAGAGGGGGTTTCTTTCACTTAAACTAAGCAGTAAGAAGATCTGCTCTATATACTTTTCCCATTTGTTTAATTCAAGAAGAAATGACAGATTTCCTCACTCGCACATTGGCCTCCAATTTGTCTAAATGTCATTCTTAGTGGGAACAGAGCTCAGCAGGAAGTGTGGGAAGACCCACATTCCTGGATCCCCTTAGCTTCTGTGACTCCAAGATCTTCCTGAGATGCCAACCAGCAGAAAGACATCCCCTTCTCCCCTGCCTCTGTTCAGATAGCCTCCCTCACCAGTGAGGCTGAGAATGTGCCAAGTGCCTCTTTCTAACCTGTTTCTGTAACTTACTTAATATGCAGTATTTTCCCGTTTTCCATTTTTTCTCCTTTTTTAAGTTTATTTATTCATTTTGAGAGAGAGAATACCAAGCAGGCTTCATGCTGTCTGTGCAGAGCCCACCACAGGGCTCCATTGTCCAAACTATGAGTTCATGACCTGAGCCACAATTAGGAGTTGGACTCTCAACAGAATGAGACACCAGGCACCCCTTCTCTCTTCTAAAGACTATTTCTATGAATTATTGGTGTTATGTTATTCCTTAGCCATTCTATTATATTCGGGGTCCTACCATGAGATTCCTGATGATGTACTTTTGTCCAGTTTTTCTATTTGGTTAGCTGTATTTATCATATTGATTAATGCATAACATATATGTGTACATATATACATTCTGGGTATTAATTTCAAGTACCATCTCTCTGCTTCTGACTTATGTTTTTGTTATCATTTTACTGTCTTGGCAATTAGAATTGTTCAAAGATAACACTATGGAATTGGTCAATTATGTCATGTATGATTTGTGCTCTCTGCCTCATTTAAGACATCTTTCCCAATATCTGTGTCATATTAGTATATTCTTCTATAGTGTCTTCTCGATGTGCTACAGGTTTTTATTAAAATTTTTTAAACTACTCTTTACACCCAATGTGGGGCTTACTCACAACCCTGAATTCAAAAGTCAAATGCTCCTCCCACTGAGTCACTCAGGCACTCCTAGGTGTGTTATAATTTTATATCTTCCATGAATAACTTTATTCTACTTACATTTTGTTTTTTAGCCCAGCACTATTCTTCCTTCCAATCTCTATTTAAATTCTATTCATCAACCTCTATAAATTTTTTCTTTTACTGCACTTTGCATTTTCACTGAAATTTTTATTTATACAATTTCACATAGATATATTTCTTTATACTAAAACATTATAATTTCTAATATTATAATACATAATTTAGAGTTAATTATTCCTATCCAAAAATTAAGTGTATGAATGTAAATACTTCTTCCGTCTTTCTAGGAAGGCATATAATTTTTTGTAAGTGATATTTCTAGCCACATATTTTTGCTATGTCACATGATAACTATTTACATATACATTCTAAATGTGCCTGGTAATTTTTTTTAAAATTGATTTTGCATCCAGTAACCTAAAAAAACACATAAGTTCTAAACTCCTGCCTCTGGGCTTCCTGTGTAACACACAAGTAATGAAAATATTTCTTGTTTTACAGATCTACATTTTTTACAAACTCATAAAATTCTCAGTTATAAAATAGAAATAGTCAGAGTGTGCATCCTTGACTTGTTCTGGATTGTGAAGGAATGTTTTCTACACGTCACCATTAAATATGGTGTTATTAAAAGGATTTTGTGTTTGGGAACACATGACCTTTATGACTTTAAGGAATTTTAATATTATTTTTAGTTTACTGATATGGTATAAATCATTAATGGGCATTTAAACTCATCAAAACATTTAAAAGTATACTGACTTTACCAAGTATTACTTCAATCTATTTACTAATACAATACTAACCTTATGTTCTGGAAATAAATACAAGTATAAATGTTTATGACTTTTGCATTCAATATATTTATATTCTAAGGATTTTGCATCCAGGCCTGAAGCTTAAGTATCCTACACTGTACTTGCTTGATAATTTATCAGGTTTATGTTTGCCTCACAAAGTAGATTAGAAAATAAAAATCCAATATTTTATTATTCTCAGGATTATCTGCTCTATCAGCGGGCTAGTTCAACTGGTCTAATATTTTTCTATATGTTGATCCAATATTTTTAATAATGGTCATCTATGTGTTTATTTTATTTTATTTCATCTTATTTATTATATTGTTAGTTTTTAAGGATCTTTGGCTATATAATTTGTGCCTTCTCTCTTTGGTACAATTCTAATTTCTAGATGTTCCCAAATTTTTAGTCACTTGGAATAGCCTTCTTCAACATTCTCAATAACCATTATTACTATAACTTTAATTTCTATTTTATTAACTTGTTTTATAGGTATTATTAATGCATTCATATTTTGGGGGTTATTCTGATGCTCTAAGTTTTAAAATAGGTGACTTAGCTTATTAAGATTTTGTTTTGTCCTTTCTAGTCAAAGCTTTTAGGATTAGAAAATACTCATTGGATCTACCTCAATGTTACAACATTTTATATTGGTTACTTTGTTGTTTTTTTGTTCTACACATACTGTTTTACCTTATGATTTCCTGATCATGCATTGTTTAGCTATATATTCATAAATAACCAAAATGTTAACATATGTGTTTTTAATTTTTTAAATGTAATGCAATGTCGTCAGGATGGGAAGTCAGTACGATACTAATCTGTGGGTATCAGTTGAATGCACCCTTACACTAGTCCTGGGGTAATTTCCTAAATGTCACATGATCACTGAACAACTTTTGAGCAAGGGATAAGTGATAAAATTGCCCACAAATTCTTCTTATACTTTAGGAAATTCTTACTTTATATTTTTGAGGTTATATTAATAATTGATTGTATTCAGAAAAAACAACATTATTATATAAATTTTATACATCTGCATGATGTGTCAGGCAGATCAAAATGTCTCTCAACTTTTCAACTATTCAGAGAAAATTATGCAATATTTTTATATTGCCTCTTCCCCATTTTCTTTTTCTTAAATACAAAAACAAAACAAAAACTCTTAGGACATGACTTCTTGATCTCTTTTAATTGGTGGCATTTTATATTCTCTATAAGTGATAAAGCAGATTAAAAAGAACACACATTCTTACCAGTTTCTGGCTCTATTTGCTATTCTTTATACCTAATTTGCTATTTAAGATGTCCCCTGAATTTTTTGTTTTGTTATTTTTGTAATTTTAATGTTTTTAAAATTAATTTATCATCATACTGCCTTGCTCTCTACTAATATTAGCTAGCTTCTCGTTTTTCTTTATGTCATGGCTACTTTATGTTTTATTCTGTTTTGTAACTGTATTTTCTAATGTATTAAACCTGTGGGTCTTTCTTGTCATATTTATTGCAGTAATCATGCTTTATTTTCTTGTAAATTTTGTAGGGTTTCACTAAAAATTGTTCATTGCCAACTGCAATTTTTCTAGAGAAATTTAAATGTTGAGATAAAGTTGAATTCATCCAGGGATAATTTTAATGTGCCTTTCCATCAGACAAATGAGGACATTATCAACCAGTGTACATGTGAAATTAAATGTACGCTTGATTTTTTTTTTTCCCCTGCAGAAGATAGAGTATCATGACTGGGATTCTGCTTCTGGGCTGCTTTGTGACTCTGAATTTCCCGTGTAAAATTACATTTCCTCCGTCAAACCCCATTGTCTAAACCAACATTTCACACTCTGTGTCTGTAGAGAGAGAAGCATTTCTTTTTCACTCTTCCATGTGTACAGGTCTTTGGTTCCCTGATTCTATTCATATGCCCCTTACTGTCCACCCAGGCTGGAAAGACCCTAGAGTAAACATCCCACGTGTAACCTCCCTAGGACTCTCCAAGCGCAGGTGTAAGATGGGAAGGTTTGGAAAAACCATGCGAGACAAGCTTGGGGTTTGAAGCTCCCTCACTTGAGTGTTCCTGATTCTACTTTAATTGGAGGATTTGTAGATTCTTTCATTTATTAGTTCATAGATTTTTTTAATGTTTTAAAAATATTTTACTCAGATTTTTCCCTTCTGTCTGAGGATCAGAGTATATAAGCTACCCTACTGTCTCTTATCTACATTGTTCCTGGTATTCTTGGTATTTTCCAGTTTGACATTGTCTTGATTTTATGCTGGCCATCTGTGAGCAAAACTCCAATAGAAGTTCTTTTGCAACCTACTTGGTCTTTATTTAGGTAGCTTATAGCCTGTTAGTATAAGATGCTAGTTACATTAGAAAAAGTCCTTTAAAAACAGCCCTGTGGAGGCACCTGGGTGCCTCAGTTGGTTGGGTGGCCAACTTCAGCTCAGGTCATGAACTCACTTCTCCTGAGTTTGAGCCCTGTGTCAGGGTCTGTGCTAACAGCTCAAAGCCTGGAGCCTGCTTCAGATTCTGGTCTCTCTCTCTCTTTCTCTTTGCCCCTCTCCTGTTCTCGCTGTTTCTTTCTCTCAAAAATAAATAAATGTTAAAAAAATAAATAAAAACAAACAAACAAAAAAAAAAACCAGCCCTGTGATGTATTATATTTTGAAAAAGAGAAAAAAAATTCCATAACATGGATTTTTTTATCTACCCACATTTTTCAGTTCGGACAAATTAGGCATTTTATATACTAGATGCCCCTATATTCTAGTAAATATCATATTTTGTTATTTCTGCATACCCATTCATTCTGAAATATCTCCCAGAGGGGATTTAAGAACCTGTACAGCACTGAGATCATTTGACCTGCTTTGGTAGATACTTCAAAGCAAGTATAATGGCAGTCTGCAACAAAACAGCTAATGATCCTAGTTTATTTTTCAAGATGTGCAGCAATGTGGAGCTTGTCATGGGGTGTTTCTGAGATGATTTTTTTTCACTCTACTCAAGAACCAGAGTAATTATCTCCTGACTTCTCTTGTGCCTATAAGCACCATCTCCATTACGCTGCCACCATTAACAAAGTAATTAGGAAGGCTATCATGGTCTCAAAGTCGGCTAAGTGATGAGACTCTACCTCATAAAATGTTCATTAGAGGACAAATTACCATTTTTTAAATAGAGAAAGCATCTTCTTAAAATATGTCTCTTCTGATATTCTTTGCCAACATCTTGGGTTTGTTTACTAGTGCTATTCATTATTACAGCCGTTAGGAAGAGGTACGTGTGGAAGGAATCGTGTTCTGAATATAACTTCTAGAGCATTTTAAGAGTACCTTTGTGGTACTTAAATAAAGAAAGATATATTATAAATAAACATCAATGCAGTCACAATAGATGTAGGTAGATAGTAACTATATTTTTGAGATTGAACTTAACAAGCATTGTTATTGATCTCTATATAGATTTGTTACTTCACTAGAATGGCACAGAATACATTATGGTCTTATCATTGCTGTTGTGGGGTATGGATATATATCTTTTCATGAAAATTAAAAGCATACAAACAAAAAAGGAAGTTAAAATCATAATGGAAGTTAGGGTGTGGCTAGAAAGTTTATATATATTAATCTAAAGATGCATGTTTTTGCTCTGTTAATCAATCATTACCCTATTTATGATTCTATGGTATTTCAGATATCACTGTTATATGCACATTTTGAAGAAGCCTCATGTCTCAAGGCAGTGAGCACTTCCACTCATGTCCAACAGGATTGCTTGGACAAATCAGGAGCCACCTAGCAGGTAAGATGATTGGTTCAGCAGAATGAAAAATAATTTATTGGAATGTTTCCATTTGACTTGATATATTTGTAAACTTTTAAAGGATGTTTGTTAATACATTGATGAGACAAATTCAAAATACCTTTGAATCAGAGGGGCAGGATGTTTTGAGAATTTCGAATTCTTACCTTCTCTTCCAGTTTAAAATTTCTCAGACAGGACCCTGCAATTTCTGCCAACCTGTGAGGAATCCAGAGTCTGAGCTCTCCTGATAGCTGCAAAGAGCCCGAGGCAAGCCCACACCCCAGAACAGGCTGCTTCAATTTTATACTCCATTTAACACTTCATTTTTATGCTCAAACTTCATTTCAGTCTGCAGTGTTAAACTCCCAGCATCTACCTGATTTGGGCCATGGATTTTGATAAAATACTCATGAAAGACAGTTTGGGCAAATCTAGGTTTCAAAGCCCAAAAGCAGTAAGAGCCCTTCTGTTTATAACTGTGAAAATCTAACTTGATTTTTAAAACTAAGGGACATAAAACCACAAAGTAAGCTTGACTTCAAAAGGAGCTACAGAATACGTTCTAAAGATGTTGAGAGTTTCGTCAGCAGATGGTCCATAGATCATCTGATTGATATGCCAAGGAGAGCCACCGGGGGAGGGGGGGGAATGCATGTAGTCGATGTGCATGGAAATGATACAGATATTTAAATTCAGAAAAGTATACCAAGAATAAGAATGGTCAATGTCTTTTGGAAAGGACTACATGTCCTAGAAGATACATACGGAACTTTCGTATTCAATTTCCTATGGAATAGATTTTATATCTTGTCTTAGATTTCTCAGGATTGTTCAGATGTCTCATGATCGGGCTGGCTTCATTGGCAATCTGTATAGTTGCCCAGGATCCTCACTTGGAAGGGTCTCACTCTTGCTTTAATCTACTGCTGTTGCTGCCTTGAAATTCTTCAGAATTTTTTAGCAAGAGGTCTCAAACTGTCATTTTGTGTTGGGTCCCAGAAATTCTATAACAAGTCTTGCTTCTTCCAGAATACGAAATGGGGTTAAGCTAAAAACAAATGGCAAAACACTGGTTGGATGAGGCATCATTTCTTCTACATTGTAGATTGACAGCCACAGGAATCAGGACAGAGCCCAGGAATAACTGTGCCTGATTATCAGGACCTTGTGGACTTATTAAAACAAAATGGCACGCAGGGTACTGTTCCTGCTATTTAAAACCACAGCTTCTAATTTCTACAATAAACCCACAGTTTAGTTAGGAAGAGATGGCATTTTTTGTTAGGTGCCTCTGAAGCTGTTTTCTAAAAATCAAGCGCAAGAGATATATGCCTGCCTGCCACGGCTCCACATAAAACAAGCAAGGTAGTTTATTGGTGGGCATTTATTTCTCAGGACAAAGACTGCAAATAGATTTTATGTGATATAAAAGATGAACAAAGGGAATAGAAGTAACCCATCTGATCATGTTGAAATTTTGTGATATGGATAAAGCCCATCAACCGCTCCTGGAAAGAAATGAGGAGTCAAGAGTCTACATCAGCATCTGGCGGTCGGTCACATAGATAGAGGCTGGAGTGTGAAACAAAGACAGGGTATTGCTGATCCTCCATAAGCCATGTTTGGTGAACAACATTAAACAAGGAGATGTTGATTATGTCTCCATCACAGCAATAAAGATGTTCTACTTTTAATTGAATATGCTTTATAAGTTGATAGACTCTAGTAAGGCACATTCGCCCAGAAGAACTAAAACTAAGATTTATTTTATCATTCCCTAGTTAAATTCACATTTATAAATTGTCCTTTTCATGACCACCTCAGGGTTCTGCTTCAATTCAATATTAAACCATGTACCATCAAATATTAATGAGAAGAGTCAGTTCCAGTTATACTTTATGCTGAAATGTAGCCAATTCTTTCATAGCGATAATACAATTACAGAACTAATTTTGAAGTGCATAATGGATTTTTGCAAGTTAACTTATCCATAATGGGCTGCAGCCAGATGTTAAAGAAGATACTGAGGGGGGAGGGGAAGACCCTAATACTGTAGCAAATAATCTAGTGCAGGAATACCTGGGTTGTTATAATGCTATTAGACTATTAAATACATACTAAACATTTTTTGTTTTCGTCATCTCCATCAGTCTCCTTTTTTATCCTAAGTAATTCATGAATGCACAGGCCATGTTTAGTGAGGGGCACAAGAGAGTGGGGTAATAACCGTGTCAAACGGAAGAACTCCATACGTCACCTGCCTCTCCCTCCTTGGCTTCCGCTTGCTCTGTTCTATGTAAACCCCCAATAATTCCATCGAAGCCATGCTTCCTGAGCTCTCAGTGACATCCCCACTACTGCATGGAAACTTCTTTTGGCTACTCCACATCTTAGCCCTCCTTAATACTGCATTTCTGACAACATATCTCTCTTTTCTTGAACCTCTTACCTTCTTGGACACTACAATTAGTTTCCTTTCCTGTCTGGCCCCTACTATTCATTTTCCTTGGCAAGTTCATCCTTTTCCTTTATTAAATGCATTTTTATTCCTGGTCCTTTAGCTTTTTCACAGGAAATCTTATCCACAGCCCATGATGTGACAATGTCTCTCATGTGTTTCTTCACATCACTTGTGATCTCTGCGGATCAAATCCGTATACTTGGAACTTAGATATTTCAAAGTCTGTAGAAACCTACATGAAATGAAACTCATAGCCATTGCTCCATTCCCTAGTCCACCAAACAATGACAAAACGAGACGAGGATCCTGTTCTAGAATGTTCTTTCAATCATTGCTGTATGTTCACTCACACTGGACTGATATCTCAGACTCCTTTCCAATACGTTCCTCCCCTCTACTTTCCACTTCTAAAACTTTACCAGTATGGTTTTGACTCTCAAATAGTTATAAAAATTATTCACTTTTTTTTTTGCATCTCAATAACAAGTACCCTCTTCCATGCAGCCATCATTTCTTACTTAAACTGATGAAACAGCTTTAATAACTATTGTTCACGTTTACTAGTACAGATCCTGTTCTCCAGTCTTCAAAAAGAACAATAAATTTAAAACTTCAAACCCAGTAGTTTAATTCCCCTATGTGATCAATGGCTGTCCTTATCCTATGGCCAAGACCAAGATCATTACCATGGCCACCTATGAGGCCCCTCATTTCATGATCTCTGCCCATGCTGCTTGATTTCTGTGTCACTTACACACCAGACACTACACACTCTGAGCCATCGCACTTGCGGCCTTTTCTTCCTCCAGGGCACTCCCTGGCTCCCCATCTTTCCTCTCCACCTAATTCCCTCATTGCCTCCAGATCTCAGCTCATGTATCACTTCTTCAGAAAGACTTCCCTTCCTTGTTCTCTCTACGTCAGACCAGAGCGAGTCTATCTGTTGTGCACTGGGGTACTCTTGTGCCCTCAACTCTTGAGCCCTGTTCCTTGTTGGAATTCTCCATGGATTCTCCAGGATATTGAGATATCTGTCTATGCATCTTCATTGATGAAGCTCCCTAGAGTAAGTTCAGCTGGAACCTTCATTATGAAAACTTTGTTCAAAAATTATTGAAGAAATCGGGGCGCCTGGGTGGCTTATTCGGTTAAGCGTCCGACTTTCGTTTAGGTCATGATCTTGCGGATCGTGGATTCGAGCCCCGCGTCGGGCTCTGTGTTGACTGCCAGATCAGAGCCTGGAGCCTGTTTCAGTCTCTGACTCCCTCTCTCTCTGACCCTCCCCTGCTCACGCTGTCTCTCTCTCTCTCCTAGAAATAAATAAAACATTAAAAAATTATTGAAGAAATCAAAGTTTGATGGCAAGAATAAATTAAGTGATAAGAAAGCCAATTGATGCAAACTGTTGAGAAACATTTCAATATGATAAATCAAGAGCTTTAGAGAGTTTCAAGAATGCATCAGCTTTCTTTCCTTCTCCTGCTTTAGTGAAGTATACACAAGTATTTAACTCAAAACTTAAAAAAAAATTTTATCTTTGTTTATTCTTTTTTTTTTAATTTTTTTTAATGTTTTCTTTATTTCTAGGAGAGAGAGAGAGAGAGAGAGAGAGCGTGAGCAGGGAAGAGTCAGAGAGAGAGGGAGTCACAGACTGAAACAGGCTCCAAGCTCTGAGCTGACAGTCAGCACAGAGCCCGACGCGGGGCTCGAACCCACGAACCGCGAGATCATGACCCAAGCGAAAGTCGGACGCTTAACCGACTAAGCCACCCAGGAGCCCCGGTATCTTTGTTTATTCTTAAAAGACACAGAGGGTGTGAGCAGGGGAGGGACAGAGAAGTAGACATAGAATATATAGCAGGCTCCAGGCTCTGAGCTGTCAGCACTGCTCGTGGGGCTTGAAGCCATGAATTGTGAGATCATGACCTGGGCCGAAGATGGACACTCAATGGACTGAGCCATCCAGGTGCCCCAATTTAACTCAAAGTTAAGTGCAGATACACTTGGGAAGGAAGATGTTTTCTTTTTCATGCATTATTCAAATATTTAAACAATAGCAGCTGTGAAGATAAATTTTGCAATGTTATAAAAATGAAATTTTATATGTTGAATATTCACATGTCAATAACCTACTAATAAATTCTCATAGAACCTCTACTGAATCTTTTTTTTTTTTCCTTTTCCATTAAAAACATCCAAGCTAGAAAAGAAGATCTGCCTTTTGAAACTTCAACTGTGGGCTAACATCCTGTCGTGGTAACTTTCTGCATGAAGGGAACACTCAGCAAGAATTAGTTTCCAGAACAATTCTCCTCTAGTCTGTTTGAGCTAACTGCTATCCAAAACTCTATCAGCTCTCTTACTAAATATTTCAACAGGGGGGAGCCTGGTGGCTCAGTAGGTTGAGCATCCGGCTTCAGCTCATGTCATGATCTCGCAGTTTATGGGTTTGAGCCCCGCATTGGGCTCTGTGCTGACAGCTAGCTTAGAGCCTGGAGCCTGTTTCAGATTCTGTGTCTCCCTCTCTCTCTGCCCCTCCTCTGCTCGCGCTGTCTCCCTTCCAGAAATAAAAAACATTAAAAAATTTTAAAAAATATTTCAACAGGAGACCTTTGAAAGCCATGTTATTTACATATATAACAAAGTTTCTTTGTAATGCAGAATGTAACTTTATAAAATAAAACTTTCAGATTTGATCATCTCTGTAGCTGTAGTCTGAGTCTTTACAATGTTTCCTTTAATTCCTTTACCAAATATCAATCAAATACCCCCCGCCCTGTGTGGGCTCTGTTCCTCACACTAGGAACTCAACAATGAATAACAGAGACCAAATGGTAAACTTGCTTACAAAGTTCTATTTTTATATTATTTTTAGTTTATTTATTTTGAGCGAGAGTGAGCACACATGTGCGAGCAGGGGAGGGGCAGAGAGGAAGACAGAGAATCCTGCATAGGCTGAGCACTATTAGCTCAGAGCCTGATGTGGGTCTCGATCCCATGAACTGTGAGATCATGACCTGAACCGCAATCAAGACTCAGACGCTGAACTGTCAGCCACCCAGGTGCCCCCACAAAGCCCTATTTTAAAACTGGCTCTAGACTGACCTATTTTATCCCCAGTGAATTCTACACACCCAGTCACAGTCTGCCTATTATTTTGCATAATCATTTTTTATATTGAGAAGTGATGCTTATTCTATTTCCAATGTTCACAATGAAGGATATTTCTCTTTACATCCTTATACTTGCTGTTGTATTAACATATTTCTTCTCATGCATTCATATGAACCCAGGACCAATTTAATGGACTTGCTATTTTAGGATCCATTTGTTAAGCCTTCAAATTTTTTTTTTCAAATCAGTTCCACAATTTAAAACTAGCCTATTATTACTAATTTTTTGCCTAAAAAAGCGCCTTATTTAGGTATCAGATGTGTTCATTAATACAGATGCATGGAACTACTACATACAAACTATTGATTGGAATATGTTAACACTCACAGTAAGAGAAAGGAACGGTAATTTGCAGTTGTCGCAGCATGAAAGAAAAGAATCTTGTGTTGAGAGGAAGGTTCTCAAAAGTCTGGTACAAGTTTAAAATTTGATGAGGCTGTGATTGTTTTGCCTCAAAGTCCAATTAAAATGCACATGCAAATGTTCTAATGGACCGCATGATACCCACTGCTCCTCTCGTATATATTATGCATAGGCCTTGATCCTATTATTGTGCCTAACATTGAACAAACATTGAGTTTTGACTAACAAATGAACGCATTCTTAACTAACTGAAATATGCCCCGAGTGCTTGGAAACGAGCTGGCACTCTCAAGTAATGACTCTATGTCAGCGACTTGAAAACTTTTCTTGAAAAACTACTTCAGTAAAGCTACACTTTTCTGCTTAATTATTAGCAGAAAGAAAATGTGAAGGAAGTACTTTAGCAGGGAGGTGGGCTCGGGCACTCCCTCAGTGGGCTTCAGAACAAATGTGGATGGAGAGCCTGCTCTGTGACCACGTTGGAAGTCAGGTCTAGTCTGACTGTATGAACCCAGCTCAGTGATGGTGTGCACATGTGCATGTGTGTGCTGTATTATTTGCTTTTTCTTTTAATGTTTGTTTATTTTTCAGAGAGAGAGAGACAGACTGTGAGTGGGGAAGAGGCACAGAGAGGGAGACACAGAAGCTGAAGCAGGCTCCAGACTCTGAGGTGTCAGCAAAGAGTCTGACACAGAGCTCGAACCCAAGAGCCATGAGATCATGGCCTGATCTGAAGTCAGATGCTTAACAGTCAGCCACCCAGGGCCCCTGCTGTTTCTTTTTTTCTTTTTTTTTTTCGGCCAGAGAGGCATAGGTAGTCAGAGGAAACAATATACACATTAGAAGGGCACGTGCATTGCAGAAAGTGATTAGTTCTTAGGATATTCAAGAGAAGTACCGAAGTGTGTGAACTTCCCAGAGACTGCACACTTCTTGCTTTCTACTCCTGTTTCAACCACATCAAATCATCACACATCTTTAAACAATCACATTAAAAACAATCTACAGTCTTATTTAGCAGTATAGAAGCTAGAACAATACTGGGTTTTCCTCAGCCCTATGATAGACTAATTGAGGTCCTGAGGTAAGAAACTTACTTGCATAATATCTACATCTGTAAAGTGGGGATGAGAATGTTATGGACTTCACAGGGTTGTACTGAAGGTAAATACACTTGTATGCATAAGGCTCTGAGACCAGTACCCGGCACATAGTGCACTTAAAGTTATAACTGGAAGGGTTAATACACACATATTTGAATAATGTTTTCCTCAGTTTAGCAATAGTCTTCTTCTGATAAAGGGCTACTCTCCTTTTCTCTGCTTTTATATCTCAATTTGTGCAGAGTATCTGGCACATAAAGGTTGAATGTAGGAAAAAAAGAGTTGGGACAAAAAAAAGTGCTTGAATGCATTAATGTGCCCCAAATCAAGAGGATGCGTTCATTTTCAAATCACACAGTGTCCTAGAAAGTAAGCCATTCTGTTCTGACACCACAAAATGTCAACTAAGGGAAGTAAATAAAAACATCCACATCCAGGTCCATCAGAATAAAAACAAAGAAACTCAAAAAGGCATAAACACAACAAAATGGAGGAGACAGATGACCCACAGAGGCTACTATCATTCCTGGGCTTCTCACACTGATATCTTACAGATCTCTAATAATATGTGCATATATGGGTCCATAAATTCTCTAAAATGCTATGCAAATGACATCAATCAATCTGTCCATCTAAGTATCTATCAATATATTAAAACATATATATTAAATACATGAATTTTATACAAGCTATTCTTGTACACCCACACAAGTGTCTGTTGATGGATAAATGGATATAGAAAATGTGCATGTTTGTTCATATATACTCATACACACAATGAAATATTCTGCCATAAAAAAGGAAATGTTGTCATCTTTGATAGCACAGGTGAAACAGAGGACACTGCTAGATGAAAGAAGCCATACAGAGAAAGACAAAATCTGCACGGTCTTGCTTGTGTGTCAACTCTGAAAAGTCTAGCCCACCAAAGTGCAGAGCATGATGGTGGCCAGCGGCTGGAGGATGGGGCAAACGGGAAGACGTTAGTGAAGGGCACAAATGTTCAGTGATGTGATGAGTAAGCTCTGGGGAACTAACACACAGCACGGTGACCATAGGTGGCAATGAGATGTTGTAGCTCCGAAATTTGCTAAGAGGGTAGATTGTAAGCATTCACACCAACTACGTACAAAACAATGGTAACCACGTGAGGTAACAGATGCGTTAATTACCTTGACTGTGATAATCATTTCAAAAGGTACACATATATTAAATCATGTGGTACATCTTAAATATGTACAATTTTTAGTTGTCATTTTTACCTCAAGAAAGCTGGAGGTGGAAAAGCAAGTAAGCATTGTCAGTGAGAAGTATGGATGAATCGGGATATAATTCAGCACAACAGGAAACATGTTTTGTTCATGAATCAGTAATATTCTTTTATGACTGTGATGGTTAACTACTGCATGTTTTGTTCACTAAGCCTCATTTTCAGCAACCTGTTACCAAATCTCTGTGAGGCTGCTTTGCGTTTAGAACTTCAATAGTTTGTAGTTTACAATAAGCTTCTGAAAATATTTAAGTCAGTTATCCTGACTCAGGAATAGCTAATACGGAACTAATAGCTAATACTGAACTTAGGAGTAGCTAATCTTGAGATATGATGTGTATTCCGAAACATTGTTGATGAATCTCTACTAGTTAAGGCTATCTCTGAAAGTTTTAGAAAATTCAAATAGTGTACAACCTTAGGTAGAAGACAGAAAACATCAAGATTGTTTTCTACTCTGTATTACACAGAATGTCCTCCTGATCATGTTTTTAAAAAGTGAAGTTATATTTTCCCTGAACTAATTTTGTTAAAATGTCAGTAGGCTGTTACACCTTTTTAAAAAGAATGCTTCCTCTAAAAAGTGATTTTTAAAACAGCTACTGTTTCAAAGGCTGAATGTTTTTTTGGACCTTGTCTTTGGTAGAATTCATTACATAAACATGAAAAGGACTTTGTGTCAGCATCTATTTAGAGAAAACCAGCATGTATAATTTCAAATGTACCAGTCCTTTATATATAGTCTCAATTATACTTCTTTTATTTCTACTTCCTGCTTCCATTCAATCTCTAAAATGATTTCATGATTAAAAATACATTACAGGCCATGATGGTCTGAAACTATACTTTCAGTATTAGCCTTCTCCTCCCTTTTCATGTTTTCAGCATGGCACACGTCTATAAGTCCTTGCGCGGGAAGTCAGACTCAAGCAAGGATTTCTTTCAATTTGCTCAGGCAAACCAGCAATTTTATAAAAAAAATATTTATCAAGTATAGCAAAGTAAGATGTTCAGAAATACTGTGTGACAAACTTCCAAAGTTCTCACCTCCTTCGTAGAAAAGGGAGGAAGGGTCAGGTTTACCTAAACCTCATCTTAGATGTACACATTTTCTCTCCCATCCTAAGACTATGGGTAGGCATGGTGCCTCTTCTTAAAATATATTTCCAAAGAATATTATTTGAGGCATTTACACATTGACTTTTTTTTTTTTTTTTTGGTGTGTTACTATGGATCTGATTTTTTAATTTCTTTTTCAAAAACTTACAGACAGGGGCACCTGGGTGGCTCAGCTGGTTAGGCATCCAACTTCAGCTCAGGTCATGATCTTGCAAGTCCCAAATTCAAGCCCTGAATTGGGCTCTGTGCACACAGCTCAGAGCCTGGAGCCTGCTTCAGACTCTGTCTCCCTCTCTCTCTGCTCCTCCCCTACTCATGTTCGTGTCTCTCCCTCTTTCTCTCTCAAAAAGAAAACAACAACAAAAACAAAAGCATTAAAAGATTTTTTTTAAAGTGAAAACCATAAAATTCACTGGGTTTTCTTGTGTACAGTTCTATGACTTTTGAAAAACACAGTCATAAAATGATCATCTCAATCAAGACATGGAAGAATTTCATCAACTCTCCCCCTAAAAATCACCTTATACTGTTCCCTATAACTCTTTTTTTTTTAATTTTTTAAAAATGTTTTTATTTATTTCTAGGAGAGAGAGAGAGAGACAGCGTGAGCAGGGGAGGGTCAGAGAGAGAGGGAGTCACAGACTGAAACGGCTCCAGGCTCTGAGCTGGCAGTCAGCACAGAGCCCGACACGGGGCTCGAACCCACGAACCGCGAGATCATGACCTAAGCGAAACTCGGACGCTTAACCGACTAAGCCACCCAGGCGCCCCTCCCATAACTCTTTGAAATACAAAATCAAATGTTTTTCAGGCAAATTTCACTGTTTCTACTTTATAATTGTTTTCTGTGATGAATTTTATGTTTTAAAAAGATTTCTAGAAACAATCCATTTATTTTTCAGCAAAGATTAGTAACTGCTGCATACGAAAAATGTATCAGGCATGTGATACATGAATAAACAGAAAATATCTTTGTCTTGTGGTTTATACATATTTTAGTGGGGTCTGGTGGGAGATTGAATGCTAAACAATAACCACAATAAGAACATTATGTATTACAGGGGCACCTGGGTGGATCAGTCAGTTGAGCGTCCAACTTCGGCTCAGGTCATGATCTCGCAGTTCATGGGTCTGAGCCCTGCATCCGGCTCTGTGCTGACAGCTAGCTCAGAGCCTGGAGCCTATTTCAGATTCTGTGTCTCCTTCTCTCTCTGACTCTCCCCTGCTCATGCTGTCTCTCTCTCTTTCAGAAATAAGTAAAAACCTTTAAAATCTTTAAGAAAAGAACGTTATATGTTACATAAGAAAATATTTCTTATAGAGAGTTTGGAATTGGAAAGTAGCAGAAGTATGACTGAAAACATAGATAAGATGATCACAGTTATAAGGATTTTTAATTCTAAATCCTTATGTGGGATAGAATCTGAAATTTTCACCTGTTTTAGTGATTTACATAAAATATATAAAATTTAGTGTCCTAATTGAATTTATAGAGAACTATATCTTTGATTCTACTTTTCTCTATTGCAGTTTTTATTTCTAATTAAATTCATCTCTTCCATATATATGAAATTTACATAGACAGGTGATGTCTTAATGTAAATTTGTATAACTAAAATTTTTTTAAATTTAGAAATGTGTTCAAGAGTTATTAAAACAATCATAACCCTATCCTCACAACACCCAATTACCATTGCTTTAAGTGATTTAGAAAGTTATTAACCTATACAGATAAGTGATACCAACAAAGAAACTGGAATAATGCATATGAAGGCAGATGGCCAAATGAAGCCCAAACAGCCAATCTGAGCTGTAAGACCCTATATGCAGAATCACAAGATCCCATAAAATAGAAAATGTGTTCTGAAATAGGAAATCAGAAAATAATAGGGGTGCCTGGGTATCTCAGTTGGTTAAGTACCTGACTCCTGATACCAGGTCAGGTCATGATCTCATAGTTTATGTGTTCCAGCCTTACGCTGGGCTCTGTGCTGACAGCTCAGAGCCTGGGGCTTGCATCAGATTCTGTGTCTCCTTCCCTCTCTCTGCATGTCCCCTACTCACACTCAGTCTCTCTCTCAAAAGTAGATAAACAGAAAAAAGTGAACCTATTCCCATCTCTGGGAATCACTGCATGTTTATATTCTGGAGGTCTACTGGAGCGCATTCAGGCCCCCAGGAGAGAATCCTGTAGTCCTCTGCTTGGAGAGGAAATGTCCTTCAGTGGCCAGTGGATGAGGAGTGCACAGAAGCTGGATAATCTCATAATTTACTTTGTCCAGCTTTTTAGTTTGTACATTTAGCACTTCATCTCCTAGTCATGCCCTGTTCTCTTACTCAAGTCTATTCTTGTCTATACCTAGTGTTCCTGAGTCCCACAGCTCTTCAAATTTTCCACATTACAAAAGGCCGACAGAAATGTGTACATGGGCGTATGTGTGTTGTACACAATGAATTTTTTTACATTTATTTATTTATTTTGAAAGAGAAAGCAAGCGTGAGCAAGGAGGGGGCAGAGAGAGAGGGAGAGAGAATCCTAAGTAGGCTCCCTGCTGATAGCATAGAACTCAATGTGGGGCTCAAACTCATGAATGATGAGATCATAACTTGAGCTGAAATCAAGTTGGACACTTAGCCAACCTAGCCACCGAGACACCCCTAAAATACCACATTTGTATCATGCATTTATATAATTTAAATTTGAACAAAAATGTAGTTTGAGAAAAAAGTGCATATATCCTTAATAAGAAATAATTATGAAGGTTCACAAAATGCTACAGTTCTATATTATTTACATAAATTAAATAAAATAATCATCAGTTCATCAAATAGTTTTCAAACTGAGGTAGAAAAAGGTTAAGGCATTTAACCACCCACAGAGAATACAAAATTACAGAACCAGGATTTAAACCAGGATTTTTAACAAAGCACAAAAGTCTCCAGGAACAAAGTAATAAAGAAAACATATTCTGAGTATTTCATGGGATCATTTTCAAAGATTATAAATTCAATCATTTAATCACACATGGTTCCTGGGATCTTCAGGTACCAAAGTACTCCTTAACCAAGACAAGAAACTCAAAGTCTTCCTTAGGTGGACCCTAAACTGTCCCAGGTCCTGGGGATGTACCTCAACAGATCAGAGTTAAAGACCACTGAACCACGAAAATGTGAAAAGTAGACCTTTCAGTTTGAGGTACAATTAATGGGAGAGGAAGAAATGGCATTCAAATACATTACTGCAGGATACGAACTAGACAGTATTGATTTTTATTAGAAACATAGGTCCAATGAGCTGAGTAGCTTCTGGAATCTTCTTAGAGGTATTAAACACCATATATTTAGAAGGCCCTACCCCCCTCCAATTTTTTTGTGACACCAATGAGATGGCCATTTTGGATGGTATAGTAACAACTGGTGTTTACAGATTAGTTCACTATACATCTGATCTAAAATCCAACTTTAACATAACCAATATAAATAAATAACCTATGTACAGTCCTGGGTTGGTCCCTTTTGACGTTTATTCCTGACTTTACAAAAGACAGCTCCTCCTTCGTGGTAGCCAAGACCCATGGCTACCTTCTCCTCTGAGTGCAGTGCAAACAGGACGTGAACCATAAACTGACTTGGTGATCATTCAAGTGGCAACTGTAGACCCGAGCAAATTCAAGGTGTTGTGGCTCTTAATTAAAGGTGTTACTTATCAACTGACAGACATGAAATGCTAGGATATTACTGCCTTGCGGTACAAGGCACCAGGTCCTATCTGTGAAAACTACATAAAAGAAACCTACTTACAATGGAGTCAGGAAGCCCTGCCCAGGGATCTCACCCCTGGGGACTGTGCAGTCTGCAGGAGCCACAGAAGGAAGAATCACCTGAACAAGGAAGAACACTCTTCATATAAGGATTCCATTTCCTGCCACTAAGAAAAAAGAAGATTCCCTCCCTGCCCAATGAGGGCACACTAACCACTTCTTCAGTCAACAAGAAATCGCCACAACCTTGAACCAATGAATTTCTACTTGAAACAATTTTCCTGAGGCACCTGAGTGGCTCAGTCAGTTAACTGTCTGACATCGGCTCAGGTCATGATCTCATGGCTCATGGCTTCAAGCCCCAGATCAGGCTCTGTGCAAACAGCTCAGAGCCTGGAGACTGCTTCAGATTCTGTGTCTCCCTCTCTCCCTGTCCCTTCCCCACTCACACTCTGTCTCTTTTTGTCTCTCAAAAATAAGCATTAAAAAAACTAAAAATAGAAAAGAAAAATAAAGCAGCTGTCCTTAAACCTAACAAAAGCTGCCTTCTCTTGGTCTCTTGAGACTTGCCCTTTGGTTTACCATCGATAGTTTCTCCCGAATGGCAAGTTGTCTGCTATTCCGAATTCCCAAAGTAACTCACCTTGCTAGTAAAATAACTCTTGAGATCAATACACCTTATGACCCTATATCCAAACCTCTGACCATATTTCTATGAATTAGATGAAATATGAAATGACGTCCTTCTTAATGGGCAGCAATGTGTTGAACTGCCTGGCAGTGAACACTTAGGGAAGGATCTGAAACCAGAGGAGCCTCTTGCCAAACTCAGGCAAAATTTTTTATCTGCCTTCAACCAATTGGTCTTTAGTAGTAAAGTCACACCTTTTACTGTTAAATGTCTTTGAGATTTTTACCATTCTCAGTAAAAGAGGTTCCAGCCAGGAGGATGGACACTCATTCAAAGTCACTGAAATGTTAATATGTAGAATTGGACTTAATTCATTCACAAGGTAAAAAGTCAGGAGCATAGTTTACCTGATGGTGATCCAAGCCTTCAGGTAAAGTTGAAGCAGAGAGCACCCGGGGAAGACGGTTTAGCATTATTTTGAGCACAGAATTCTCTCCAAGAAACCCACTGGTTCCACTGTTTATCAATGAAGCTGGGTTTACACTGAATGATTAAAGAAGAGATGCATGCAGCATGTCCCCTGAAGAATACAGAATTACCTAAGTTAGATATTTCTGGGTTTTTTTAATGGAAGAAATATCGAAACATGTCCCTGCTCTGTCAATTTCACACTAATAAATACAATAGCATAGACTGCTACTAAATTTTATCAGATAACTGTGCAAGTCTTATGCTACTTTTAAAAAATACTTCTTAGGGTCTCTTTCTATAGAAACTGGAGACGGTATTTTTTACACTTCCACTTGGAAGCCAGAGTGTAATCTCCATTAACCTCTGAAGCATCTTCGTCTTGTCCACTGAAATTGCAACCCCAATTTAACCCCCATCTATCACTGGCATTTTCTTTGAGGCACTGCTGGAAAAGTATCTGCTTTTTCTTTGAGGCACTGCTGGAAAAGCACTGTCTAAACTGCCTGCTAGGTAATTTCAGCCTTCACCAGAGAGTGACATGTTGACGCACATGCTAAGCAAATATGCATTATGCAAGATGCACTTGCCAGAAAGAGATGCAGTCTGTAAGCACAGTGAAATCCAAGACACAGGAGTAGAGAGATTCTGAAAACCCTGTCTCATGTCTTCTGTCAGGCAATATACCTTTCTGCCTGTCTATACCACACTGTCAGTGTAACTTATTAAAGCTCATTCCCTTAAACAGTCACAAAATAAGTATTTTTTTAAATGGACATGTGCTCAATAATTAACTCAGGATGTACAGGTTTTTATCTAAATAGAGATTTCCCTGGGCATTTTTTTTTAATGAGCTCACATATTGCTGAATGTACCCTCGCTTGCTTAACCCTTCACTTGCTGAAGGATGTCTGGATGGATTCCTGTCTGGGGCCCTTATCCATAAAGCTCACATGAAGGTTTGACAATAGGTTATTGTGTGACCTTGTCCTGTTCTCTAAGACAAAGAATGGGAATGCAATTGTGTGTCATATTGTAGTTGCTCATTTAGTTTTGTAAGAAATTGTCTAAATGTTTCCCATAGTAATTGCACAATCTTATATCCCCAACAGCAATGCATGGTCATCCAGTCTCTACTTCCTTACCAGGATTTGCTGTAGTGACACTACCCTCACTTTAGCCATTCTGACAAAATGCAGTGATACGTGATTATGGTTTTGTTTACTCATTTTTAATGTTTATTTTTGAGAGACAGACAGTAAGGAAAGAAGGAGTAGAAAGAGAGAGACAGAATCTGAAGCAGGCTCCAGGCACTGAGCTGCCAGCACAGAGCCAGACATGGGGCTCAAGCCCACAAACCATGAGATCATGACCTGAGCAGTAGGCAGACACTTAACCAACTCAGCCACCCAGGTGCCCCAATTATGGTTTTAACTTTCATTTCCTTAATGACTAATGATATTAAATCTCTTTGCATGGGGCTTCTGTCTATATTTTTGGTAAAGTATTTCTTCCTGCCTTTTCTCCATTTTCTACCTGGTATGGTTATATAGTGAGAGTTTTTACAGTCTAGGTGCTAGTCTTTATTAGATATGCAGTTTTCACGTATCTTCTCCCAGTCTGAAGCTTCCCTTTCTGTCCTCTTAAACAGGATCTTCTGTAGTTTTCTCCTTGATGAAGCTCACTTTTCCAAATCTCTTTAAGGGATCAGGCTTTCTGACATCAAGTCTAAGAACTCTTTGCTTCACTCTAGATCCTACAGATTTTTTCCTAAGTTCTTACTTTTACAGTTTTATAATTGTATCTTTCATAGTTTAGTCCATGATCCAGTTAATTCTTGCACAAGATGTGTCACGTCAAGACCCCTGCTTTTGTACGTGTGGATGTGCAGTCGATCCAGCACCAACTGGTGCAAAGCCCATGTTTCCTACTCTTGCCCTCAAGCAAACACCTCATGTTGTTGTGATTCTTTTTTTTTTTAAATTTTTCAATGTTTTATTTATTTCTGAGAGAGACAGAGAGACAGCATGAACAGGAGAGGGCCAGAGAAACATAGAATCTGAAACAGGCTCCAGGCTCTGAGCTATCAGCACAGAGCCCTACACGGGGCTCGAATCCACCTACCGTGAGATCATGACCTGAGCCGAAGTCGGACGCTTAACTGACTGAGCCACCCAGGCACCCCAGGTTGTCGTGATTCTTGACAGTGGGGTGACCCAAACGGTTCTTCCTGAAGGCTCTGAGCCATTAGTCATTCTGCCTGAACAAGGTGGTCTGCTTCTCCGCTGGCTGTAGTCATAGCGCCTGGTACCACTGAGACATCCCCATACTGCAGGCACACTCAGCCCGTATCCTCCCCTTCTCCCTGGTCCTCAGCACCGGCCCCTGCGGCAGCACGTGGTGGTGCGTGCCCGCAGAGCCTGAGGTTTGCTCCCAAGTGGCTAGCAGCAGCCTTAACGCCACAACAACACTTGCACCAGTTATGGGGCCATTCAAGTCATCCATTTCCTATTGGGCCGATTCTGGTGTTAACGGCTGAAAAATCGGTGCCTTCCATCTAAGTCATCTAAGTTGCATATGGAGAACTATTTGCTGCATTTCCTTATGCTGTGGAAATGTGCAGGGTCTGATCTGCTATCCCTGACTCCTATCCCTGTCTCTGTCACCCGGCTGAGAGGCTGGCCAATTTCACTCATCTTTTCAAAGAAAACCCTTGTGCTTCACTGATTTTCCTATAGCTTAAGGATTCCTTTTTGTTCTCCATTTCACTGATTTGAGATCCTAGCTTTATTTCCCCCCTCCCCCCCGCCCTCTTCTTCTGGCTCTGCATTTATTTTGTTCCTCATTTTCTACTTTCTTGAAGAGGGAGGTTACATAACTGTTTTCCTCTTTTCTGATGCAGGTGTTTAATCTATAAATTTGCCTGTCACCACGGCTTAGTGTGTGTGACCAATGCCGACATATTTGGGGAATTTAGTTACAATGTGGCAAGGGGGCTCTCCCTCTGGTCTTTGCTGCTCTGGGTGGGAGGGACCCCATTTTTTATGGTGTTTCCAAGTTTTCCATCTCGCTAGACTGCCTCTATCTTGATATTTTGGATAGAGCAGTCATTCAGGGCAGATTTTTTGGGGGGGCAGGTGTCTGAATCCACTAGATGTTTCCAGGTTGTCATCATCTCTAGCACAAATTTTGGGATAAAAGGCCCAGAAAACTGAGGGGCATCATAACAACATCATTCTTTTCAGGTTCCAAAGTCCCTGTTCTTTTTTTCCTCCTTCTATCAGAGGTTTTTTTGTTTTTTTTTTGTTTGTTTTTTTTTTGTCGTTTATCTATCACATATAAGGAAAATGAGGAAAATATTATACAAATAAAATACACAATAAAGAAAAATATGTGTACTTTATCTTCCTTCCAACCTGTTTTTAATGGACTCCAAACTGCTTTCACAAATCTCCTGGACAGGGTGGCAGGTATTGCTTCCAACTATACAGAACACTGTAATGGCATAAAGATTCTGAAATATTTTGTAGAAGGGTGAAGTGCTGACCTGCGTTCGGCCACTCAGCTGTTTGGTCCAGCTGCCATTGCCTAATGGGTCCCAGTTGCAGTGTTCACTTATAAGGTCAAGTTAACTAGAAGTTCCCCACTGTTGTGCAGAGTACCAACCTGCTTGGTATATCTAAAAGTTCTTTATACTTGTATGTTGTAAGGCTCTCATATCTTACTTGATGATTACAGAATGCAGATATCAAATTCCAATATATGATGTAATAGTTTAATGGACTGAACCATTTTTCTCAAATATACAGCGTTTTCCATTGAATCTCAAACACAGATGGTTTTGAAGACTTGCATAACCCGAAACTTGAGCCCATGATTTTCCAGAAAAAAAGTAAAGCTGTCTGCGAAAAAGGTAGCTATAACAGGTGACTGCTTCAATATCCCACCCAGAATAAAAACGGAAGTGTCAAAGTGGCTATTTCTCAAACGGCTAGTGTGACATGAAAAGGCACTGTGTCAGGCACTGCTGGGAACAGAAGAATAAGCCCAAGCCTGCACCATGAGGTCTTGCTCACCACCCGTCAGTAGAATCAGGTCTGCCAGGCTTCATGATTTAACTGTAATTGCAACCTTTGGCTTGAACAAAGTGTGTGGATTGAGGGGTACATCACCCAGAGGCAGCACTCAAATGCTTTAGAGTCTCTTACCACCAACTAACAGACCCCCGCCAGGAAACAACAACTGTTGCAGCAAGGCTGGGAGGGGCAGCATGGCCTCACCATGATGCCAGCTGGGCCTCCTGGTACCGGGTTCCCTCATGGTATCGAGCTGCCCTGCCATCAGGGGAGAAAGAGACACGAGGAAGGGAGAACCGAAGGAGCACATGTGATCATGCCTGCACCCTCTGGAACTCCCATCACAAGCAGAAATTGCAAACTTTCCAACAGGAATGAACTAACCTGAACCCAGACCCCTTCTCTGGGTGCCCAACACTGGGGAAGGCACGAGCATCAGAGGAAACACAGGGATGGAAATCGTATGTAATGAAATCATCACAAACATATTTGGTGAACTCTCAAGTGCTGTGACAACATAAGGGGGAAGCAAATGCATCAACTATGTCCACATTCTCCTAGGACACACCAGATATGAACACTAGTGACAAAAATATCTCCATTATTCTACTGAATACATGACTTAACTTTTCATAATCCCACACAAGTTACCATAAGGTAATATTTTTAAAGTTAGATGCCATTTTAGCTTGCAAATGATTTTTTTCTGTCACTGAATTTGCAAAAAAATAAAATATAAATAAAAATTGCCAACCTACAGATCTAACATGGTGATTTGTAGAACGACATAAACACTAAAGATCATGAAAATATTGATAATCTGTCAATGATATCATTCTATCAAAATAGATAATCTACCAAATGTGGTAGGACTCTTCCATGAGTCAAGCAAGTGAAACTGTATCCAAAGTATCAAGCATGGAGTGTTCCATCACCCTTGAGCCTGTCCACAGCTTTGAGTTTGTTCCCCCAATTTCCTATAAGAGAAACAGAAAATGGGTTTTTGAACCAAAATATCTTATAATCCTAGAGGGTTTTAAGGTCAAATATTTCCCCCTACTTAGTCCCTATGAATGCTGCAATTTAGTATTTATTCTGAATCTAGAACTTCTAGGAAATAGGTGTGTGTGGGGGGGTCTGTTCAGTGAAAACAGGAATCATGGCACATTCCCTCCAGGAGAACAGTCCACAGGAAATAGGTTTTGAAAATGGAGCCATGGAAGCAAAAATGGACACTAGAGCATTCTCAGGAAGGCAGAGTTTTGCATGTGCCATAAATTGAAAGTGTAAAGAGAGGCTGGAAGGAGTGGTAAGGGAAGCTGTCATTTAGCTTAATGAAGACATCAGAGACTTAAGTCTCAGCTACTAAATATTGCAAGTCATATAGAAGATCACATCAACTGCCACCACAGTACACAAGTCAAATCTCATACCATGAGTGCTGGTAATCTCAGAATAGAAGGTTCAGATATATTCTAATGCAAACATTTTGATGTTCACATTCAAAGATGATGGTATGGAGGAAAAGAAATGGTGTAAGTCCAAGGGCAAAAAACATCATGGCAAAATGAAGGAAAAATATACCTCTTTGATGATACTGACAAAGTGCACATTATTAAATAACTGCTGGAGAAACTATGTATTTTTTAATTTTTTTAATGTTTCTTTATTTTTGAGAGAGATATAGCATGAGCAGGGTAGGCGCAGAGATGGAGACACAGGATCTGAGGCAGGCTCCACGCTTTGAGCTATCTGCACAGAGCCTGATGTGGGGCTCAAACCCAGAACCATGAGATCATGACCCAGGACGATGTCGAACACTTAACCAACTGAGTCCTCCAGGAGCCCCTGTAGAAACTAAATATTAACATGAAAAGATCTTTTCCAACTATGATTATATGCATATGGAAATATGCATATGAATTATGGTTTTAAAGCTTCCTAAAGGAAAGATTGTAAATAAACCAGAATTGTGTCTCAATTTAGTAGAGAATATTTGGTTCCCGATGGGAAAATGTTGTCATTATATAATAAATACAGTGAACCTTTAAACAATGCAAGGGTTGGGGGCACCAAACCCCCATGCAGTAAAAAATTCATGTGTAACTTCTGATTCTCCCAAAACTTTACTAATCATCTACTGTTGACTGGAAGCCCTACTGATAACTAAAGCAAATTAACACATATTTTGTATGTTGCATGTTTTATATTTGTATTTTTACCACAAATAAGCTAGGAAACAGAAAATGTTAAAATCATATGTAAGAAAGTACATGTACTGTACTGTATTCATAAAAAAATTTCTATATTTATAGGCCTTCTGAGAGAAGGAAGACAAGTCTTAAATACATAATCTAACCTTACACCTAAAGGAGCTGAAAAAGGAACATCAAACAAAGCCCCAAAATAGCAGACAAGGGAAAAAATAAAAACTAGGAATACAAATCAATGATACTAGGTTAAAAAAAAAAAAACAGAAGAGATCAACAAAAGTAGGATCTGATTCTTTGAAAGAATTAACCCAACTGACAAATCTCTAGCCAGACTTCTTAAAAAAAAAAAAAAAAAGCCAAATCAATAAAATCATGAATGCAAGAGGAGAGATCATAACCAACCTGATAGAAATACAATTATAAGAGAATATTATGAGCAACTATATGCCACTAAATTGGGCAAACTGGAAGAAATAAATTCCTAGAAATATATAATCTACTCTAAAACTGAAACAGGAAGAAATATAAAATTTGAACAGACCCATTTTGTAAAAAAAAAAAAAAAAAATTGATACAGTAGTCAAAAATCTTCCAGCAAACAAAAGTCCAGGGCCAGATGGCTTCCCAGGGGAATTATACCAGACATTTAAAGAAGAACTAATACCTATTCTTCTCAAGCTGTTCCAAAAATCAGAAATGTAAGGAAAAGTTCCAAACTCATTCTACAAGGCCAGCATTATCCTGATTCCAAAACCAGACAAAATCCCCAGTAAAAAGGAGAATTACAGGCCAATATACCTGATGAACATGGATGCAAAAATTCTCAACAAGAAGTTAGCAAATTGAATCCAGCAACACATTAAAAAGAATTATTCACCACGACCAAGTGGGATATATTTCTGAGCTGCAGAGATGTTTCAATATCCACAAATCAATCAACATGATACACCACATTAATAAAAGAAAGGATAAGAACCATACGATCCTCTCAATAGATGCAAGAAAAGGGTTTCCTGTAACACAGCTTCCTTTCTTAGTAAAAATCCTCAACAAAGTATGGATAGAAGGAACATACCTCAATATTATAAAGGCCATATATGAACATCCCATAGTTAATATCATCCTCACTGGGGAAAACCTGCGAGCTTTCGACCTAAGGTCAGGAACACGACAGATATGTCCACTCTTACCACTGTTGTTCAACACTGGAAGTCCCAGCCTCAGCAATCACACAAAAAATAAAAACCACCTAAATTGGCAAGGAAGAAATCAAACTTTCACTCTTCACAGACGATATGATACTCTACATGGAAAACCTGGAAGGCTCCACCAAGAAACTGCTAGAACTCACACATGGATCCAGCAAAGTCACAGGATATAAAATCAATGCACAGAAGGCTGCTGTGTGTCTATACACCAATAATGAAACAGCAGAACGAGAAATTAGGAATCATTCCCATTTACAATTGCACCAAAAACCATAAGATACGTAGGAATAAACCTAAGGAAAGAGGTAAAAGATATGTATGCTGAAAACTACAGAGAGCTTATGAAAGAAATTGAAGAAGACACAAAGAAATGGAAAAACATTCGATGCTCACAGACTGGAAGAACAAATATTGTTAACATGTCTATAGTACCCATCTCCACATTCAATGGAATCCCTATCAAAATAACACCAGCATTCTTCACAGAACTAGAACAAACAATCTTAAAATTTGTATGGAGCCACAAAAGACCCAAAATAGCCAAAGTAGTGTTGAAAAACAAAACTGGAATAATCACAATTCCAGACACATAGATCAATGCAACAGAATAGAGAACCCAGAAATAGACCCACAACTATATGAGCATCTTTGGCGAAGCAGGAAAGAATATGCAATGGAAAAAGACAGTCTCTTCAGTAAGTGGTATTGGAGAAACTGGACAGCAACATGAAGAATGAGAGTGGACCACTTTCTTACACCATACACATAAAATAAATTCAAAGGGGATGAAAAACCTAAATATGAGACAGGAAGCCATCAAAACCCTAAAGGAGAAAACAGGAAACAACCTCTTTGATCTCAGCTGCAGCAACTTTTTCCTAGATGTGTCTCTGGAGGTAAGCAAAAATTAACTACTGGTATCTTGTCAAGATAAAAAGCTTCTGCACAGTGAAGGAAACAGTCAACAAAGCTAAAAGGCAACCAACTGACTGGTAGAAGATATTTGCAAGTGAAATATCAGATTAAAGCCTAGTATCCAAAATCTGTAAAGAACTTATCAAACTCAACACCCAGAAAACAACTACTCCAGTGAAGAAATGGGCAGAAGACATGAACAGACATTTCTCCAAAGAAGACATTCAAATGGCTGACATGTGAAATAATGCTTTATATCACTCATTGTCAGGAAAATACAAATCAAAACCACTATGAGATACCAATTTACACTTGCTGAATGGCTAAAATTGACAACTCAGGAAATAACAGATGTTGGCGAGGATGCAGAGAAATGGGAACCCTCTTATACTGTCGATGTGAATGGAAATTGGTGCAGCCACTCTGAAAAAGAGTGTGGAGCTTCTTCAGAAAGCTAAAGACCACACTACTAGATATTTATAAAGGATACAAAAGTATTGATTCAGAGGGGCACTGCACCCCAATGTTTATAGCAACACTATCACCAACAACCAAATTATGGAAAGACCCCAATATCCATCGATAGATGACTGGATAAAGAAGTGGTGTGTACACACACACACACACACACACACACACACACACACACACTGGAGTATTACTCAACCATCAGAAAGAATAAAATCTTGCCAGGTGCAATGACAAATAAGCCACTCAGAAAAAACAAATACCATATGATTTCACTCATATGTGGAATTTAAGAAACAAAACAGATGAACATAGGGAATGGAAGAAAATATAAAATATGATAAAAATTGGGAGGTAAAACAGAAGAGACTTTTCACTGTAGAGGACAAACTGAGGATTGTTAGAGGGTGGAGGGTGGGGGGATGGGACAGATGGGTACTGGGCATTAGGGAGGGTACTCGTGTTGATGAACTCTGAATGTTACGTGTAAGTAATGTATTGCTAAATTCTACTCCTGAAACCAATACTACACTGTATGCTAACTAACCTGAATTTCAATAAAATTCTGGAAAGGAAAAAAAAAAATAGAAAAGGAAATCAGCATGTAAGTTGATCCATCCGATTTGTTCAAGGGTAAGGTATATAAAACGTATATACTAGATTTGTATTATATATAAATACTTTCTAGTATGTTATATATAATTTATATATAGTTCAGGCATTTCTCTCTGATCATCTTTGAAAGAGCAGGTATTTTTAAAATTATATTAAGAGGTATTTTATGATATTTCAAATACCTTGCTCCCTTTTAGAGATTCATATTTTCATCCACAAAATCAAAGTTAAATTAAAAACATTGTTATAATTGTTTTTATTTTTTTAAGTTTATGTATTTAGAGAGAGAGAGAGAGAGAGAGCGAGAGCGAGAAAGCAGGCGTGTGTGCGCACACACACCCACAAAGCAGGGGAGGGGTAGAGAGAGAAAGGGAGAGACAGAATCCCAAGCAGGCTCTGTACTGTCACCACAGAGCCCCACACAGGGCTTGATTCCACAAACTGTGAGATCATGACTTGCTGACATGAAGAGTCAGACTCTTAACGGACTGCCAACCCTTGTTCTGAAATCTTATATTTTATTTTTTTAATGTTTTATTTATTTCTAGGAGAGAGAGAGAGAAACAGCGCGAGCAGGGAGGGTCAGAGAGAGAGGGAGTCACAGACTGAAGAGGCTCCAGGCTCTGAGCTGGCAGTCAGCACAGAGCCCGACACGGGGCTCGAACCCACGAACCGCGAGATCATGACCTAAGCGAAAGTCGGACGCTTAACCGACTAAGCCACCCAGGCGCCTGAAATCTTATATTTTAAATTTAATTAAACTTAAAATTAATTTATTTAATCTTCCTCAAGTTTTTTCTTTAAATCCTGCTGGTTTAAGTAGGATTTAGTAATTCATCACTTAGATACAACACGCAGTGCTCATCCCAACAAGTATCCTCCTTAGTGCCCATCCCACACCCCTTCCTCTCCAGCAACCTCAGTTTGTTCTCTATATTTAAGAGTCTCTTGGGGCGCCTGGGTGGCTTAGTCGGTTAAGCGTCCGACTTTCACTTGGGTCATGATCTCACAGTGTGTGGGTTCGAGCCCCGCGTCGGGCTCTGTGCTGACTGCCAGCTCAGAGCCTGGAGCCTGTTTCAGAGTCTGTATCTCCCTCTCTCTCTGACCCTCCACTGCTCACGCGCTCTCTCTCTCTCTCTCTCTCCTAGAAATAAATAAAAATATTAAAAAAAAAAAGAGTCTCTTATAGTTTGCCTCCCTTTCCCCCCACCCCTTCCCTTATGTTCTTAAACAATTAATCATATAAAATAGTACATTAATCTTCTTCCTTCCTTCCCTTTCAAATGTTTCCCATTTTTATGTAACTAAGAGCCTTTCAGTATCTGCTACCTCTCTTAGGTCCTTCTTCATCCAACTTGCCCTCCTCAATTACAACAGTTTATGTCTTTTTACTCACAGACTATAGAAACCCTGTCTAAATAATTTTAGATATTTATTCTTATAATCATTTTTCAATCTATGAATAGAGAGAATATAGAGAACTATAGAAGAAAAGCAACATTTTAACTGTAATGTTTAAAACTATTTGAAATAATAAAACGTATCTCTATAATTGGCTCATATTAGATAAAAAGATAATCTTTAAAATGAAAGGTTTGGATATTTTGTATTCAATAATTGCATCAACCTGAGGGGAAAAGGTTAATGAGAGTCTCCCTAGCAACTTTTCCTAATTGCTAAACACAATTATTATTTAAAAAATGTAAGATTATTTTAATGGGTCAGCATGAACTGTATAGAAAATGTTTTGATACATCAAACAAGTTTCATTAAATAAGATAAATAGTTCTACAGATTATAATGAGATAAAATCAATCTAATTACAGAAACAAAGCAATGGGAGTCTCTCTTGCACCCTTGGTTGTGATGTGTGTGTCCCTATGATAGGTGACCAATTGCTCAATCTTCCTCTATCAGACAGGACGCAGGAATGGACAGAAACATATTAAATATGGAAAAGAGAAGTTTCCGGTGGTATGCACTGAAGTTCCTTCTCTCCAAATGATACCCTCAGTCCATTTCCACTCCTCTGCCTTTCTTATTGGAGATCAGCATGGGAGTAACAGCCGTTGAACAGGGGCCACCAGGAGGAGACACTAAGCCCTGTATCTGCTGTGAATCCCACTGTTCTGAATGGGAAAATGCTTCACCTATAAACATGTGCTATCCGGGAGCATTCTGCAGTCTAGAGATCAGAATATTAAACTGTGAAGCAAGGAAAAGAATCTGTTCAAAATATAAAGTAGAAAATTAGATACTTCAAATCCATGTCTATATTAACTGACCCTAGACTCCCTTCACGTAGATTAAGAACCATCTCTTTCTGCTGCTTCGTTATTGGTGTACAGAAATGTGACAAATTTATGTATATTGATTTGGTATCCTATGACTTCAATGAATTCACTTATCAGTTCAAACAGTTGTTTGGCCAAGTCTGTAGTGTTTTCTATAGATAGTATCAGGTCATCTGCTAATAGTGAAAGTTTCATTTGTTCCTGATCAATCTTAGGGGGAAAGGTCTCAGGTTTCTACCACTAGGTATGATGGTAGCTGTGGGTTTTCCATATATGCCCTTTATTTTGTTTAGGTATATTCCCTCTAAACCTATTTTGTTAAAGGTTTTTATCATGAATCAATGTTGGACAACCGATGTTGTCCAATGCCTCTTCTGCATCAATTGAAAAGATCATATGGCTTTTATCCTTTCTCTTGGATAGGAGAGTACAGTGCATCCATTGTGGAAATCAGTATGGGGATTGCTCAAAAAATTAAAAATAGAATCATCATAGGATCCACTAATTCCACTATTGGCTATTTACTCAAAGAATACAAAAATACTAATTTGAGAAGATTTATGCACCTGTATATTATATACAGCATCGTTGAGAATAGCCAAGATATAGAAGCAGCTCGAGTGTCCATCCACAGATAAGTGGATAAAGAAGATGTGGGGTGTGTATACACTATTCAGCTATTAAAAAAAAAAAGAATGCAATCTTGCCATTTGCAACAACATAGATGGAGGATATAATGCTAAGTGAAATAACTCTGAGAAAGACAAATACATGATTTTGCTCCTATGGAGAATTTAAGAAAAAAAGGAAATGAACAAAGAAAATAATGAGAGATGAGCCTCCTCTTAAGGGGAGGCAGGTAGGGGCCTAGGTGAAACAAGTGAAGGGGATTAATAGTACACTTATGATGGGTACTGATCAATGTATAGAATTATTAATTATATACTTAAAACCAATAAAACACCGTATATATTGGAATTAAAAACTTAAGTTTATTTAAAAAATCACTTCTTACCATTTTCCTCAGTGATAATACGGAAGAACTATTCCCAGAAGACTAAGCTATACTTATATCTAATTTTCTGTTAAACAGAAGTCCTCCATGTCAGAAAACGTTAGCAAAGGAAACCCACATTGCTAGAGTTCTGTGCCTATTTATATAGGATAATACAGTTACAAAGGTAAGCAAAATATGAAAATACCAGTTCTAGCTCTTTTCGAACTTGAAGTCATGGTTTATTTGAAACTCATTTTACGTGAAAAGCAATATATTTACTTCTTTTTTTTAATATCAGCATCTTGAATGTGAGTCACAAAGCAATACAGATGGCGCCATAAAAATCATCCAAGACAAAAAGTGCTTAGCTTGAAGAAGCTATAAGAGTCAATATATTTTAGTGTTTTAAGAATACTACAACTCAGGCATATGTCATTTTTCTGGGCAAAATCCAATAGTTATAATTTAAACATCTCTTAAAGCAGCTGCTCTTTTAGTTGTTGTTGTTTTTTTTTTTTTTGGCAAATCTCAATTTTTATGTATGGGGTTGTATACTATTCTCTATCCATAATGATATACAAATTTCAAAGACATGTCATTTTGACACAATGCTTGTACTAACCCTCTTATTTTTCAGGGGACAGAAAAATCAAGGAACTAGGATAAAGATAAAACTTAGGACTCAAGCAGAATTGTAACAGGAAAAAAAGTTTCTTATTCGACACGCAGCAGAAAATCCGTGGGGGGTAAGATTCAGACCATGGTAACCAGTCTTTCCCCTTCAGTCCGTTTTCCTCACAACAGATATCCTACGAAGGGGTCAATGGGCCATGTCTCGCTCTGGCTTCAAATCCTGTAACTGCTCCCCTCACCTGAGAGAATCTGACCCACTACCATGGCTAGAGAGGCTTTGGCCTTTGCATTGCCTGTGTCTTCCACCCATTTGTGACTTCCTGGCTGCTTCTCCTTGCCTATCGGTAACTCAGCTTCCCTAATTCCTTTCCTACCTCAAGATTTTGCTCATATTTCTTCCTATGCTTGGAATTTCACTTTCCTCCCTTCATGGGTTCATCCACTTTCCCTTTCAGGGCTTAGCTTAAATACCTTCTAAGAGATTTTTAACCCCCATAAAAAACATTCCTCATTATTTACTTTAAAATCCCTATTTGTATTTATTATCATATTAATAACCCATAATTATTCCATTAATTTATTTATTACAAATCGGCTTCCCCTAGCAGCTTATAAATACCTCAAAAGCAGGAAACATAGCCATCTTGTTCACTAATACGACCCCAGCATATGTCTGGTATATAATAAGTTCCTAAAAATTTTCCTATTTGTTTCATTCATTTAGGAGTATTTTTAATGAAGATTATATACATAGTACAAATTAAATTTAACAAATTTGCTCACCTAGACAGCTACTGTAATCTTATATTTTCTTTCACAAAATGCTATTTTTAATTTTAACTTACTTGTAATGCAACCCAGATTAGCTTTATATTTAGGGACTTTGGTTCTGAACCAGTTATATGCTAATAAAGTTAGTTTTTACTGTCCTTTGAAAAAAAGAATTAAAATGCACACACATAGCTGTAGGTATTCACACACACTTAATTTTATCACACCTGTGCTTCACAGCATGTACCAAAAGTTGGAAATTAACTAGTGAATCTGAAATGGGTAGACCCATTAGTTTACATAATTCCATGTAAATAATACCAGAGGTTTGCAATCTGTGCATTTAAATGCAATATAACGTTGTAAACTATTACATATGGTGTGTTATAAGAGTTGCCTTCCAGGGGCGCCTGGGTGGCTTAGTCGGTTAAGCGCCCGACTTTCGCTTAGGTCATGATCTTGCGGTTCATGGGTTCGAGCCCCGCGTCGGGCTCTGTGCTGACTGCCAGCTCAGAGCCTGGAGCCTCTTTCAGTCTGTGACTCCCTCTCTCTCTGACCCTACCCTGCTCACGCTCTCTCTCTCTCTCTCTCCTAGAAATAAATAAAACATTTAAAAAAAAAAGAGTTGCCTTCCCGAGAAGGTGGCTTTAGGAGGGCATTCATACACCGTAGACTAAAACTCAGTTCTGTTAGGTTTCACAATACATTCCCTAGTAGCAGAAAGTCTGGTAATCCATGCTGAAGTCTGTTTTGTTTACAAAATATTCTGATTGGGCAGATTCTCTGAACTGTTTTCCATCCTAAGAATGGAAAGGTATCAAAGATATGAAGTTTGAATCTACAACGCCCTTGAAGCAGGCAGTTCTATGACCATGTTCAGAGGCAAGTTCCTACATAGGAGTAAATACTAATCCTTGGATAACCTCAGCACAATTATCGTATCTTATTTACCTTCGTATCCTTCCTATTACAGTGCTTGACGTTTATTAGAGCTCCATAAATGTTTACTGAGGGTGTTTAATGAAATGCATTAGCCAGAATCTATCAGCATTCTTAAAAATTTATGAAACCTAACAATCTCACTTAACTGGATGTTATGAGATAGGCTTTCCTGGAGAAACAGGGAGATTAGATTTCTCTAGATCAGTTATTGGGCAGACTGCTAAATTCCAGAGGCACAAGGGAGGCTTGGTAGATACATGTTCTGGATTATCACCTCAGACTGACTCTTCTCTGTAGCAAAAAAGCAGCTGGGGAATGCAAGATAAAATCTAGGCATCAGCCCAAATGATAGCAAATTCACTGTGAGCCCATGAAATGAAAAGTAAATGTCTACCAAAATCCGTCCAATAGCAAAAACTTAGGATTCTGCAATGTTCATTGCTGTATATGAGAACACTGTTTTCAGTATTTATGCACTCAATCTATTAGGTGACATTTGATGATAAAGCAATGAATCTTTCCACTCTAACAAAGCTCTCCGCACAAGTGCAAAGGGCTGCTGTTGTTTACAGGCTGTGAATCAGGGAGCAGCACTCTATTAAAAGAAGCTATAATACGGGGACTGTGAATTTCATCTGCTGTGAGTCACCATTATGCCAAACTTTTGTATTAATTGGCTTTTCATGTTGCTCCAGGGCAAGTGGCTAAAAGGAGATTATTGTAAATAAGCCATTAGTATAAAAACCCATTCATACCACATCAAATAAAAAAGAAAAGAAAAGAAAAGAAAAAAGAATCAAAGGAAGCGGTTAACTTTGCTTTGCCGGCTAGCTGTTTAACTCATGCATCCCTGAGTTTTCTTCTGTTGTTGTGAAGGTAAGAAAGGCCATGGGAAGTCAGTGTTAAAGGGGGTCAGTTGTAAAATAAGCCAGAAAACATACACACACACACAAACTCACACACCATTGTATGAGACAGGAAAGAAAGGGAATTGCACAGCCTAGGAGATCCTAAGGTCCCCCTCAGGACACGACAGCAGGAAGACAACTCCCCCTCCCCCCGCCAAAGGAGGAAGACAACACTGTCTCATGGCCCAGACTGCAAGCTTCATGAGGGTCTGCTCAGTCACACAGGTGACGCCTGCCTGGCCTCAAGTTTTTAACAACAGGTAAAGCGTGAGTTTCCCAGGAGGCTTTTTCTGACCACAGCAAAGGAACGTGAGCGCATGGAGTCTTTGGCATGGGGTGTGAATTGTTCTAAGAGGTGCAGAGATCAGATGCTTCCCAGTTGTGCAGCAAGGCCCGTGCGCCGTATGCCCTCCAGCACCAGAGAACAAGACTTTGTACATTCGGGATAGCTATTTTTCACATAAAAATAATAGCAGAGTAATGGGAAGATGGAATTATCCCCAGGTTCATCAAAAAAAGACAATTAAACATTATTCATATAAATAAAAAATAATTTAACAGATGTTTATTGAATACTGACTAGTGGATGGGGCTATATCAGAAATAAAGAAAAACTTCCTGTCTTCATAGAACCTAACCTGAACCTGTGGATATCCTGAGCACAGCCCTGAACCTGCAGAGGCTCCCTTCTTCCCTGCAGGGAATTCACAAAAAATAAGGGTTTTGTCTATTTTTTTTTCTTTTTAGAAATTCAAAATTCCAATAAAACCTGCTTAGTAAACTATTTTAAGATGAAACTATGGAGAATTGACATTTTAATAGAGGATTCTGTCAAAAGGTTTCCCTGTAGGGTGCCAGGAAAGTTGTTTAAAACCTGGAACAGTCAAAATATGTGTGTGTGTGTGTGTGTGTGTGTGTGTGTGTGTGTGTGTGTTTTAAGTTTTGAAGTTGATAGCAATTAATCTTTGAATTAACAGGCAGATCCAAATTTCCAAATGGATTTTGACTAAGTTGTAAATGGATTTCTCTTCACATATATCTTTAGGTTATACATTGCATGTTGATTTATTAGGTTGTACATGCTGATGTAAAAATGTTATATTGGAAGGCTACTACGTTATATGGGAAAGTGAAATGGAATCATTTACAATGGCTAATTAAATTTTAGGAACCAGAATAAAAATACTGGACCGATTACGTTAAAAAATATGTAATTGAGTTAGAGTAACATAAAATACGCATACCCATAGAACACACCGTGTCTGTATTACATGGTGGAAAATGGCTTTCTATATCGGATGCAGACAGTGGGAAAGCAGGAATGGGGCGGGGGTCGCAGGCACATTTTTCATGCTACACGTGTGCACATGGTGACCACCTATCCCCTTGCGGGAGTATTTGGTTTCCAGTACCAGGTGATTAAACCCTCTATGTCAAACATTATGCTAAACACACAGTAGGTAGTTAGGTTACCCTTAAATATTTTCATAAAGTAGGAACATCATCTCCTCTTAGACTAGAAATATTGAGGCTTACTGAAATCAGAGTATTAAATTAATGATGCAAAACCAGCTCATGAAAGATATAGATTTAAACCCAGGTTTATCCTGTCTCCAAATGCTATGTTCTTAGCCATGTGACTGTACAGAGGAGTCACCATTCTGATATTCTAACCGACAGCTCACCCTAGGGAGACCCCTCTGTTTGGAATGTTATAGATTACAGCTACCTTTCCTTTCATGCATTTTTCTCTAATATAGACCTAATTCAGTGTTTATCGTGGGAGGGGGGACATCGAGCCACAAGGAGAAAATAACAGCTGGCAGAGGGAAATAACAGAAGCAGAGTTCTCCAGAAACTCTGGCCATCATGGCTATGTGAGGAAATTCCAGGTCTCCAATTCTTCAGTTAACAGACTTGGTAACTATTTCTTCCTGTCCCTCGTTTCCTGGGAAGGCCACCATGGCTCTCATCATTGAGTAAATCCCAGAGCAGTCTATGGAAGGGGAAAATCTCAACCTCCTGTTAGCTTTCTACATTTCAGGCCAGTGTAGACTGGTGCCAATGGGTTAAGAACTCAATGCTGCATTTCATAAAAACAAAATAAGGCACAGCAAATGCAATGCAATTGTGCCTCATGTATTCTTCTTATCTGAAATAGTTCAGTTAGGTTTTTCCACACACAAGTTTAAGTTTCTGTAATGTACCTCTTGAAAATTATCTACATAAAATGTGAAAGACACATCTTATTATTAAAAACACACTTTTTAAAAATGTTTTGCTCAATGATGACATTGAGAATAAAATTACTGTATGGCCAAATGCTGTTTTCTCAGTGAATTAAAATAACTGGCTACTATTTTAACAATCATACAAACTTCCACTATAAATACCTGGTGATTCAGGATATGTCTATTTATAAAAGTAATGTATCTTGCATTTTTGTCCATCTATACCCAGAGCAGCTATAATCTGCCTTGTATATAAAGACCAGAAAGCAATAACAGCTGGTCACTTAGACTAATAATCCATTTTGTGAACATAGCACACATGCATAGTTGTCACATACATGTTGTCATTTCTTCCTGTAAAGTAGATAATAATGTCTGATAACATATAAAGCTAAACCTGAATTTCTACAGCTTAGCATAGCCACAACTAGGAATTTGCTTTTTCTTAGACTATATTACAACACTATTCTATTTTTTGAGAATTACAAAAGTTTTGTTTTTCTTTTACAAATACAAGTGTGAAATATGAAAACAATCAGGAAAAATATGAAATTCATAAGAGTTAAAAAGATATTATCTTAATAAAATGTTTTAACGTTTATTTTTGAGTGGGGGCGAGAGAGAGAGAAGGGAGGGGTAGAGAGAGATGGAGAGACAGGGAGGGAGAGAAAGAAAGAGAGAGAGAGAGAAAGAGACAGGGAGGGGGAGAGAGAGAGAGAGAGAGCATGAGAGAATGAATAGGCAAGGGGCAGAGAAGGAGGGAGACACAGAATCTGAAGCAGCTCCAGGTTCTGAGCTGTCAGCACAGAGCCCGATGTGGGGCTCAAACTAATGAACCACGAGATCATGACCCGAGCCAAACTCAAATCTTAACCAGCCGAGTCATCCAGGAGCCCCCAAAAGATACCACCTATTAATTCAAATGCTATAGAAGAGAAGGTCTTCTTAAAAAATATTTTCAAAGATGTTAAGTCATAGGCCAAGTTCCCTGGGTACTTAGTGGGCACACCACTAAGTTAGCCCTTCTACCTCCAAGCCAGAGCTGTGTTAGGCTACTTCGGGGTCTTGTTATTTTTTCCATTCTACCCCCCAACAGCCTGCATATTTGTAAACCAGGCAGGTAACATTGCTTGTGATTCCATAGTTCTGTGTGAAGGTCAAGACGCATTTTTACATGCAGCACCTCTCAGTAGTTATGAACTCTGCAATATTTCTACAGAAATACCAACTGATTCTAATCAACAGGAGTCTCACAGAAGTTAGATCTAAAGATGCTTTCTGTAAATAGCACACGCTCCAAAGATTTTTCTGTTTTTCATCTATTTGCAATTACTTAAGTAGAGCATATATAGAAGGGAACATGCAACTATAAATGATAATGTTGGCTCAGGGGATTAACAAAACTTCAGAACTAAATACCAGTTAGAGTCCCTGTTGTCAACCCGGTCGGGTTTACTTGTTCAGTAAACTTACATCTTGGCATGACATGATTAAGAAACAAATGAAGATTTCACATGTTGTTTTTAATCTAGAATTAAGCAGAAATGATTTTCAGAACACTGTAGGTGGCACACATCCTCACACTTATAAATAAAATCTCTAGAATTGCTGGATGTCAGTTTCTAACATTTTCTGAGAATGCTGAATTTTAATATTGACTGCAGAGTACTGAGTATTCATCAATTTTTATTGCTTCCTGTTAACCCTTTAAAAAATCTATCCCCCACAAACTTCCTACAGCCCTTTTTGAGTCCATTTGTACTGTGTTTGTTTTGGGACCTATATGGATGAAGGCAAAATCTACAGAGAAACTAAAAGCACAATTTGAAATCAGACAGTCAAGATGCTCATCTCCTTCTCTAATGTTTGGCCCTGTTTTTTGAGCAAATTCCCTTCAAGTCTTGGTTTCCCTTTCTCAAATAGAGGGCCAGTAAGATATTCTTTGGAATGCTGTTTTTCATTTGAAAATGAGAAAATACACGTGTTAAATTTCTTAGCATTTTGCCACAATACAGTCAATATTCAATACATTAATGGCTAATATTGCTCTGATTACTCATATCGTTCTCACATTGAACTTTTTCCCCCAAGTACTGGAAGTTATCAATTCTACTCATTTCTAGGTCTCAATATTTCTAAACATAATTGACCTTCTTTACTCATATAAATCAGCTCTTCCCCCAAAACTGGCCTAGATTAGGTCACGACTCCAACATCTACTCACTGTCATACTCCTTAGTGTCTCAGACGTTGGCCCCACTACCTGGAGGCTGGGGTCCTCCGCAGCTGGGATGGAAAGGGAACAGAGTACTAATGCCACCATCTGGAAAGAAGCAAGCGCCTCATATGCTTATTGGGATTAAATGTGTTCATATATGTAAAATGCTTAACCTCACTAGCCACAAAGCAGTGATTGAAGAGTGTTGACAAACACCATTACATTATTACACTAATAGTGTCTGTTTAAATGCTCCAAGACCATTGTGTTTTCCCTCAGGCTGTTCTATTCTACAAACTCACTCCTATATTCATAACCAAATCCAATGGAAATCTAGATTTTAAAAGATTATTTTGGCATGAGAAATTCTAATTTTGAAATAAGTGGAATAGAAATTCATCATAGTAACTTTGCATTTTAGTTCAGCTAATTTTTTTTTTTCCTTTAACCACAAACACATTTCCTGTATTAAAGAACAGAAGAGGTTCTGTGGGGCCTTAAGGGCATTTTTCCCTGACAGGAATAGTTTTCTTGTGTATATTAAACTCTTACCCTCTTAATTATTTTAACAAATCCAGGATATGGAACAGAGATTCAGCATTGGTTTTTCCCTGCTCTTCTCAAGACTATTTCTTATCAGTGGAGCTTTAAGGAATAATGCTTTATTCAATAATGTAGTTTTAAAGTTTTCAATAATTTCAGCCTGAAGCTCTTCAAACTTTATGTCGTTGTGCTCCGATGCAGAAAATGGGCAAGTGGCTGGACAGACTATTCCTCCTACTATAGGTGAAATGGTTAAGATACAGCAATAAAAATTGTTTTTATATGCCGAGTCCAGCTTAACTGAGGAAAAAAAGGAAAGAACATAAATCTCAGGTGATAATTGTGGAAAGAATGATCAACGACACATCCTTACACGTGGGTGAAGGCCCCAGGGGCGGTCCCCAGTACCCAAGAAGAAAATGAGAAAGGTTTTCTGGATTACAAAAGGCAAGGTCACTAGGATTAAGCTTGATATTGCTAAAAATTTCCATTACAGTAAGACAGGGTGGGGGTCTGACTCCCTGGCTGTGGGCAGTAGTTGGAGATGAGTGGGCATCAGAAGCACTGACCTGTGGCTTGTACAGATACAGGGTACTTATGGGAGTTTCAAATTGAGAACATAAAATAACAATTGGACAAGGACAATTGAATTCCCTTGGCACTGATGGAGCAAAGTAAAAACCACTCTCCTGAAACACTTTTATAATGTAGTAATTTGTCTACTATAGGAACAAATTTGCCCCTTGAAATAAAGCAAGTTGACAATTAAAACATACATGTGGAGTGGAGTCCATGAAGGAATAGAAATGAGCTCAGATGGTAGAAGAAATAACATCTTTGTAATCGAAAATAAAATAATCTGAAATAGACAATACATTAATTATTTAAAAATTAGAGAAATAAAATTAGGCATAAAAGACTTTTGTCAAAACACAGATTAGACAAAGCTGAAGAGAAAAGAACAAACTGGGAGACAGAAATGAGGGAATTACCTGGAATCCAATGCAGAAAGTATGAAAACAGAAAATAAAGAACAGAAAAGGCATAATTTGAAGACACAAATTACAATAAAACAAAATTCTAACATAGAAAACAGAAAATGAAGAGAGAAAATATTTGAAAGTGTAATATTTGCCAAAGCTTCCTGAATAAACACAGGAGTTCCCAGACCAGAAACATGGAACCCTGATGAAGGGCAATAAAAGCAAAATCTGTAAGTAGATAGATTCTGGTGAAGACGCAGTAAGACGGCTTTAAGAAAGCTGGGTACTTGTTCATCTAAAAGAGGAAAAGATTTCCCCCAAGGAACATTATATAAGCGCATCCTGACCATCACATGAGTATCAGGGTGGATTTCTTATCTTCAGTGTGGTCTAAGAATCTTTAGGAAGAGAGTCTAATTTGCAGAAGTTAGGACTCATTCTGCCCATATGTACCCTGCAAAAAAGAATCACAAGTCTTCTCTGGACTGTTACACTTTCAACACTAGCATCAAAGGATTCACCAAAAGTGAAGTCCAAAGAAAAATAATCAACTAGGGTAAACAGTCTCAAATGACCCAAAGACAAAACATAATACATCAAGAAACAGAATAAAAATATTTAAAAAAATCAGACCTTAATAGATTTCAGGTACTAGAACTATAAAACATGTCATTAAAACATTTTTTATATACACACATATACGTATATAAAACCTCAATATCATACAGACAGACGTAAAACCTCAATAACATCAACAGAAAAAGATACCGAAGGAGTTCCAAGGAAAATGAAAACTTATTGGAATTAAAAAATGTAATACAATTAAATTTTATACATAGTTTAAATGGCAGATTTCATTGAAAAGAAGTCTTATCTACTGAAGAATACATCAGAAGACATTATTTGGGGGGCGCCTGGGTGGCCTAGTCGGTTAAGCGTCCGACTTTCGCTTGAGTCATGATCTCGCAGTTCATGGGTTCGAGCCCCGCATCGGGCTCTGTGCTGACTGCCAGCTCAGAGCCTGGAGCCTGTTTAAGTCTGTGACTCCCTCTCTCTCTGACCCTCCCCTGCTCATGCTGTCTCTATCTCTCTCCTAGAAATAAATAAAACATTAAAAAAAAAAAAGGCATTATTTGGAGCTACAAAGTATGATGGGTTTAAAGACATTTCTCATAAAATGAGGAAATCTAGCATGTTCCTAATGGAGATAAAGGAAGATACACTATAAATGCAGGGAAGAAAAATTATGAAGAGGTAATGGGAAACAAATTCCAGAAGCTTTGAAAGGCACGCACACTTAGAGATCTATACAGCCCCAGAAAATCCTGTTGTGGTAAATTAAATGGTTTTTCACGAACAAACGCTGTTAACTAGTTGTACACCCACATGTTTAAAAACATGTATCTAGACACAGACCTTACACCAGTCACAAAAACTAACTAGAAATGGATCACAGTCCTAAATGCTAAATGTAAAACAAAAGTAAGGTAAGGATAAAGAAGAAAATTCTGAAAATGCTTTTTTACAAATTTATTATATTAAAGAACTTATGAGCAAATGTTTGTCAAAATGAATTAGAAATTTTATATGAAAAAGACAAATGCCTGGAAATATAAATCCAAACTGACAAAGATATTGGAATAGCCCCATAACTATTGAAAAGTTGAATCATGTAATTAAGAAATCCTGGCCCTCAAAATAATTTGAAGTCCATATATTAATGTGTGAATTATAGCAGAATTTACTGAAAAAATTATACTAATCTTACATATGTTTGTCAGCATAAACTAAAAGGGAACACTTCCAGCTTTATTGGGCCAGTGTAACCTGATATCAAAAGCCGATGGGAGAGGCACCTGTGTGCCTCTAAGTAGGCTAAGTGTCTGATTTCGGCTCAGGTCATGATCTCGTGGTCTGTGGGTTTGAGCCCCTCATTGGATTCTGTGCTCTCCTGCTCAGAGCCTATTTCACATTCTGTGTCTCCCTTTCTCTCTGCCCCTCCCCTGCTCATGCTCTGTCTCTCTGACTCAAAAATAAATTAATTAAAACAAACAAAAAAAAAAAGCCGATGGGAAATCAGGTGTTTTCCATCCAACCTTTTTCATGAATACTGATGCAAAACTCATAAACAAACCAGTTCTAATTATAGCAAATCAGTGTTGCTCAGGTGTTTTTAGAATGCATAATACTTGTTAACCAAGTTGGGGTGTACCAAGAGTGCAAGTTCCATGTAGTATTTTAAGATCAATTAATATTTTTCCCATAATGAGAATAATGGGACATAGGTCCAATTACTAGATTTAGAAAAATATATTTTATACAGTTCATCATCTAATTACTAATTTACACTTAAAAAGTCTTATAACTAGATATGGCAGGAAACACATTTAATGTTACCCAGGTATTTGCAAAATGATCAAAAGAAACCTTGCATATTGTAGGAAAATACCGGAGGAGAAAAATCCCTGTTATCATTACTTTTACTGAACATTGATTGGGGATCCTATGCTGGGCAGAAAGAACATAAAATGTAAAATGGGTGGGAAAAAATGTTAGTTCTAGTTGTATGTAATCTGTTCGAACATTCACAAAATCCAATACAACTTATTGAAAATTTAGTGAAATTATCAAGTTTGTCATAACAACGTACAAAAATTAATTGCAGTTCTATATATCGGGAGTATGTTAAAAAAACAAAATAAATAAAACTTTATTGTAGAAGAATAAATATCAACTATGTGACAGCAGTTCTAACAAAGAGGATAATTGTCCATGACATAGTTTTCTATTTGAAAACTGAGAATCCTTATAGAAAAAACTAAAGGAGGCCTGAATAAAAGCAAAGATCTGTCATGTTCATGTATTTGGAACATGTAGCTTTATGACTAGAGTCATTCCTAGAGTTCAGAAAATGCCAAGCCTTCAACGCAACTCTTAGTGGAAACAAACGGATACTGAAATTTATGTGAAAATCTGAGGTAAGAATAGCCAATGAACTCTTTAAAAAGAAAAATTGGGGTGTGTGGGTGGCTTAGTTGTTTAGGGATCTGATTCCTGATTTCAGTTCACGTCATGATCTCATGGTTTGCGGGTTTGAGCCCCGAGCCAGCCTCTGTGCTAACAGCCTGATACCTGGGGTCCCCAAGATCCTTTCATGGGAACTGAGAGCTCAGTTCTATTCCATATACTGTCAGTACATCATTTACCATTTTCACTGTCATTGTCTCATGAGTACCATGAGTGGATATGTGTATGTGTGTATGTGTGTGTAAGAGGAGGGAAAAAAAGAGAAGCATTATGCCTAAAACTATGCACGTAAATTAACTGCATATAAATTGTAGATTCGAATGTGAAGGGCAAAGCAACAAAGTTTTTATAAGTTACAGTAAGATCATGTATCTTTGATCTTAGGGCAGGGAGAGAATTTTTAAACAGTTCAAGAAAAAGTACTACCCATGAAGTATCATATTAAACTTAAGAATCGTGTTCTTCAAAGAATGGCATTAAAATAGTTGAAAAGAAAGTCACAAAGTTAAAAAGATCTGTAATACATGTAACCAGCATAAATCTTGCTTCAAGTGTGTACTTAAAATTCACAAAGTCAGTAAGAAGTAGATAATAGAAAATGAGCAAGCTAATTGAAAGAACACATCAAGCTACATAGCTCAATGTTCAATAAATATATGAAAAATGCTCTAACATTAATAACCAAGGAGATAAAATCAAAACTGTAATTAAACATTACCACTTACACATGAGAAATGGTTAATATCCACTCTGACAATTGTATAGAGCATCTAAAAAGTCTCATTTGCTGCCTCTGGATGTCTTATTATTGCAATCACTTCAGAAAACAATCATTATCCAGGCAAGTTGGATATGTGCATTGTCTATGACCCAGTAATTCTACTCTAACGTGTGTCTGTGCACACACCTGCATGTGTATGTACACATCCAACAGAAATGTGTGCTCATGTACACCAAGAAAGATATTTAGTTATCTTAACCTGACAGGTTAATTCATAATAACTGCTAGATGAAACAACCCAACTGTATCATAAGTACAATAAATTGTGATGTATTCATACAATTGAAAGACATGTAGCAATATACATTTCTTTAAAGGACAAGAATCACTTAAAACAGGGATAAATACCATACATATATGGCCGTGAACAATTCAGATACAAAATATTCCATATGATTTATAGAAAGTCAAGAACATAACGGCATAACTAAGCTACAGTCTTTAGGAATGCATAATTTTTCATGGGAAAAACTCTTCCAAAGAAGGCATTTCCATCAAAATCAGGGAAGCAGTTTGTTGCATGGAACATGGTAATTCCCAAGCTATCGTGTGATAAAGCACAGACTTGGAATACTGGATTTGTGCATATTTATACATATGCTACATATTTTAAAACAGGAAATGGATAAAAATAAATGTTTCTATTTAAAGTAGCAAGCACTATTACCTAATTTTAAGTTAAATTTAACTGCATCCTCTAATAAATAAAGCAGGATTCTAATTGTCAATTTTTCTCATGTCAATAGCTTTACTCCATAATTGTAGGGACTACTAAAAACAACAAAAATAAAACTTAACTGAAGTGGTGATTGCAGTTTTATTTGGTATGTAGACTCAAGACTGACACAAAGTAATGACTGGTAGTCAACATTTCCTAAGAGGAAACTTTATCATCTTTATTAAATTTCTGTCCAACGTGTTTTATGCTTGGCGATCACAGAGATACGGGATTAGACAGTGCATGTCTAAATCTCACAGGTCCACTGTTTTGGAGTTCTTCAAGATAATGCCTGAGAGTAGTTTACACGGAAGGACATATGAGGAAGAGCTGAGAAAGACGAAATGGACAGTAAATGTGTGGGTAGAGGCGGGGAGCAGTAGAGCTACTGGACAGCTTCCCCTGTCTTCATGGACTTGGCAAAGGCTAGTGTCTAGAGGACGTGGCTCTGATGTCTACTGGGATGCATGCGTGTGTGTTCTTCTGTTTAAAATTATTTCTCAGTACAAAGTCTCTTTGGGGTCCTGAACAATTTTAAGAGTATAAAGGGATCCTGCCACCAAAAAGTCTGCCCAGAGTGGTAACTCTATGAAGAAATGATAGGGTGTCTGGAGAAATAAGGAAAAAAATAATTAAAAACTCAGGAATCAAGGGGCATCAAGGCAGGGGACTCCTAAATTAGACTGGGGTTACCCCTAAAAAAACTTCCTTTGGTTCATTCGGCCTTATCACCCAATGACATAGGAACCTACAGAGAAGGAAAAGGTCCCAAAAGAAGGGGGGGATTTATAGGCAATGAAGGGATTCCACCATAACATAGTTTTTAAGAATACAGAATTAAATGGCAAATATGGGCTGATCATAGACAGCTTTCACTACAAGGTCACCAAGTTGTTTTTTTTTACTTCTTCTTAGTTTAATGTCATATTTAAGAGAGATACAGACCATGAGCAAGGGGGAGGGTGTGGGCAGAGAAACAGAATCTGAAACAGGCTCCAGGCTCTGAGCTGTCAGTCCAGAGCCCCATGAGGGGCCCAAACTCACAAACCAAGTGATCATGACCTGAGCCACCCAGGCACCCCGGTTGTACTTTTTTCTATACACAAGGCAGACAGAGACATGGCTACCTTACAAACATCTTTTGGAGCCCTGTTATTACTCCAGGTGTCTCCTTTATTACAGCAACATGGACGGCGATGCAGGTACCTCAAAAGGCAATTGACATATTATGATATTTAAGAAATTTTTAAAGTTTATTTTATTCATCTTGAGAGAGAGAGTGTGCACACAGGAGAGGCAGACAGAGGGGGAGATACAGAATTCCAAGTAGGCTTCATGATCCTGGCATTAGACCTGAATGCACAAAATGTGAGACCATGACCTGAGCCAAAAAGAAGAGTCACCACTAACCCAAACGGAGCTACCCAGGCACCCCCTCAACTGCCATATTGTAAACTATTGGTTTTCACTCATTCATGTTGGTTCCTTTCATTGTAAATGGGATACCTCAAATATCCTAAAAGTATAACAAAACTCTTGATAAAAAAAAAACATCGAATTTCCTTACAAATATATATATGTTACTTTGGTGATTAAACTATTTTTAATAATTGGGTCAAAATATCTAACTTCATATGCTCAGTATTTAGTTATTCAAGGCTCTCATACATGATTCCAGGTTCTTTGGGTGTTTAAAAGGTTCCAAACAAGCTTTACTTGCCCGAGAAAAACAAACACCTGTCTGCTCTACATTTGACATTGTTACAAGAGATGGTGCTGATAGAACCGCACACACCTACAAGGGCAACTGAACAAACGGGAGGGTCATTGTTAGTAAGAAACCATCATTGCGAGGTATCGTGTATTGCAGAAGAGATTTCAGAGCCAATTCCAGTGATTATTTTTCTCTTTTCCCAAATAAAATGTTCTTTTTAATTGCCTTCCATGGTTTTTACATACATTCCCAATACAGAGTATAAATTCACAGGGCTGTCAAGTCCTCATACATTATTTGCAAATTATGGCTGTTATTTTAATCACAAATTAAGCAACCCCATGTATCCTACATGACAGGCTTACAATTGTTCACTGAGAATAATCACATAGGCCCTTTATAAAGATTGTCCACGTGTGAGTCATATTATTACAGTGTTCACATAATACGAACACCAGAAAAGTTTAGCTTTTTGTTCCTGATGCCAAAGGATACTGTATTATGAATGAATATAAGTGAGGCTGCTTGAAGCTCCTGTTTTTTTCTTTTTCTCAATTGAACACAGTTGGTACACAGAGTTACAGGAGTAGATGTGTGAATAGTGATTTAACTCTTTATGTGTGTTTATGGCTGCGCTCACCATACCCATAGCTGCCGTCTGTGAGCACAGGACACCATGAAGGTACCAGTGACTGTATTCCCTGTGCTGAGACTTTCATCCCCAGGAGTTATTCCTTCTGTAACTGGACTCCTGGGTCTCTCTTCCCGCTTTAACCCCATTTTTGCCCATCTCTTCACCCCCTCCTCTCTGGCAACCATCACTTTGTTATGTCTATTTACACATCTGATTCTGTTTTGTTTATTCATTTGCTTTGTATTTTAGATTCGATCTATGAGTGAAATCATATTGTATCGGTCTTTTTCAGTCTGATTGACTTCGCTAGCATAATGCCCTCTTGGTCCATCCACGTTGTGGTAAGTGGGAATATTGCATTTTCTGGTTAAGTGCTGTTTTCTCATGTGTGTACACACACACAGCCCACACCTTCTTTATCCTTCATCTATTGATAGACACATGGGTTGCTTCCATATCTGGGCTACTGTAAATAATGGTGCAATGAATCTATGGATGCATGTATCTTTTCAAATTAGTTTCCTTGCTTTCTTTTGGTAAATGGCTGGTAGGGGGATTCTTGAATCATAGGTCATTCTATTGTTAATTTTTTGATAAACTGATATACTGTTGTCCACAGCACCTGCACACTCTCAGCTTTAATCTAACGTAGGCATTAATTTACCCTCTCAAAAATGCTATGTGGACTCAGGAAATTAAGAAAAAAGCATCTGCACATAACTATCTGTGTAATTACTCCTGACACTTTGCCCATTACACTTAGTATTTGGGAAACTCTCTCCTCTAGAGGAAAATGATGCTAACAACCAGAAGTCATTTCTCTTTCATCTTTTTCCCTACAGATATTTCTAGAACTTCTCTGTCTAGAAATAAAGCACAATCACTGTCACCATGCGAATAGTGTGCATTCCACAAAACATAGATGACAATGTTCAGATTTATAAGTTTCAAAAACAATCAGCTGCACTGTAGGTGACATGTGCCACAAGATTATCTCAGAAACCAATCACCTTTCTATGTGCTTTGGATCAACTTCTATCCCCTCAGAATTGTTACTCATATGTGTAATGTTTCAGAGGTTGCTCTTTTTTTTCTGTATGGGAATAATGAGTTAAGGAAAGTGATATGTTCTTGTTTAAGAAATTAGATACTTCCCACTGAGTGTCTCTTGCAAACTCGAGTGAGCAGCTTTGAGAAGTCCGCGAGTTTGCACCAGTCCCCTAAAGGTGTACTTCTGTGCACAAGGACACCCTGTGACATAAAACACAACCTTGTGGCCCTCACCATGGAAATGAGCGGGATTGGTCCCTGGAAATTAATGGGGGCTGTGTCACTACCACCTTACTGCTACTCGCATGACATCTGAAAGACCGGCCTCTGTTAAGGGGCGGCCCCTTAAGAAACATTTGGGAACTCCTGATTGGAAAGTCTGAAAGGAATGGGACTTAAGAGATGGTAAAAAACACACTGCATGTTCTCAATAGCACTTAACACCGTGCAATTTGCGAGCCCTGCAGCATCCAATGAAAACGGAGGGAAAGGCAAAAAGAAAAAAAAAGTGACGGTGGCCTGCCGAGTCCACAGCCAATAGCATTTGTGATGCAGGGGGCTTACCTCAAACCTGGCTGCCATTTACAGTCACTCGGAAGGAGCTGTCACCAAGTCTGTCACACAAGACAGAACCAAGTGACATGATATCTCTCTCCACAGGAGTCTCAATAATTTTGAAGGATAATATGCATTACAGATTACTTGGGAGACTGGATTCTTTCATGCTCACTAAGGGTTTGACAGTAAGGATAACAAAAAGTATAGAGATATGCATCTTTTATTAAAAAACTAATAGGATTCTGTTGCAATTCATTAAATATTCTCTAGGTCTCACATATTAGGGCAGTTGATACTATTGAAGATTCAAGCAAAAGCTAGAAATCAAAGAAAACTGCCTGGAGAGGCCCCCACCCTGGCCGAAGATGAGACAATTTGTTCATCAGTAGCAATAATGCTGCAACAGATGAAAGCAGATGAAGTCAGGACTTCAAGCTGACACTAAAAACGCATCTTAACACTCCCATGGGAGGACTAGAAAGCCAAAGTGTTAATCACAAAAATAATATTAGGTTAAGAATAAGACATCCTGTTTACCTTGCAGTAAATTGCATCTTAAGATAATAGGTGATGAGAAAAAAATCATTTCTTGAAAAGGAATGTGTTCTTGCTAATAAAGAGTAAGAAAATTAGACTGTCACCAAATTTAATCAGTGCTGAAATGAAACAGTAAGGAACATAACACAAAAATGTGGAACTTCACAGTAAGTTGTGCCGCTAGCAACCGGACACATTTATAATATGCACATCAGTCAGAGAGACAACCCAGAATTTATGTGACTCCCAATGCAAGATACCAGTACTACAGAAGGCAGATTCCTGCAAACAGACAAGAAACTGACAACTCTGAATCAGAACAGTACTTCCCTGATTTAGAGGCAATATAGGGGCATGGCTGTACCATCAGTAAAACTCAATGCAAGGGACTCTATGGGATGAATCACTCAGCTCTCCTCCCCTCCCCTGCCCAAATAAATTCCAAGTTGCATTGCTAGATACATGCATTTGAGAGATGCATTCATTCACTCTTCCATTTCCCTGATATGCTAAATTAAGGTTTCCGAAGTTTGTAACATTCTTCCATTGTTTTATACTTCCCCGCTTCCTTTTCTCTAAGCAGTAGTGACTTTCAACTTGGGGTTCAAAATGCCTCGTTTTCCCAAACTATTTGAAAAATCTGGCATTTACACATAAAAAAGCTAATTTTTTTACTCTGTAATAATTTTAATTTTGTGTGAGAACATTTTTACAACATGGTTCTATGGAGAAGATAACGTCATCAGTACTAACATCAGAGAGTGCAATTTCTGTACAGAAGGCTGAATACTTTAAAACATAAATATGTAAGAGTATACATCATCATATGAAGTATTTGAGGTGAATATGGTCATTCATAAACACTCAAAATAAAGTTAATTTCCATTTAGGCCATCTGAACCTTCAGGAAGTGGATTCCCACCTGCTATTAGGTACCTGTGTTTGTTCCCAATAACTCAGAGCCCTTTTTTTTGCCACTTGTTCTGATTCCTGAGGAGGAGGAAGAAACCCAGAAGGACTGCTTACTACATTTCTGCTTCTTGTACACTTATAGACATTATAGTCAATGATCTCCCCTTCCAGGTGAGGCCTGGGGTTGGAAGCAACATCCTACTAAAAGCTGGAGAAAGGAACTGTAATGTGTGTGGATGGTGGGGGCCAGAGACTCAAGAGCAAAATGACTTTAAAGTAAACATGTCAGTTGTTTTCATGGGTTGGGAGATTAGCAGGGATAGAAAGGGAGGAAAATTGTGTGGTATCCCAAAATCTGTGCACAATTTTCTCTTTCCTGGGTGATTCACACACTGATGGCTATTAGAGGTTGGCATTGCATAGTGATAACGCATAGTAATTTGCTTGTGGTAATCAAGCAATTTTAAAGAGATATTTATAGATAAATCAAGAGCAAAGCATTAATAGTAGTTTCAAAAAACTGGAGAGATCAGAGACAAACAGGAAATAAACAGTTATTATAGTTCTCTGGGCCAATTACGAAAGGAAATTACAAAGTGTAAATAAACATTTTTCTTCTCTAAATCTGGTGGGGGAAAGGTTTGTAAAATGAACTATGCTCCAAACACAGCCCCTCTCCAGCTCAGAAGGAGGATCTCCAATAGCACCTCCCAGTGTAGGTTTAATCTTCAACATGAATAAGAGCCTTTGGAGGAGTGTTTGTTAGAAAAGTAGATCTGAGGCCTCCAGGACCACCCTAATTTTATGGTCCCATGATGGTCGGGTGGGGCTTGGGTTTGCTCATCTGTACATCAAAATTTTAGAAATATGTAGGTATTCTCCAGAACAGGGTCTCTCAACCCCAGCGCTACTGACATTTTCACCCAGATAAGTGTTGTTGTGGGCAGGTGGCCTGGGTGCTGTAGAGACTTTATCCACACCCACACCTCCACCTACTACATGCTCATAGACCCCCCCTCCCATTGTCACGAGCTATAACAGCTGAACATCCACCCACACTTTACCTGGTCTTCCTTGGGGTGGTGTTTTCCTTGAGAATCTCAAGGAAAGAAAAAGTTACACAAAATGCATTATTATATAAAAAATAAGGAACATGCAGAGTCTCAAAGATTAAAAAAAAAGAAAGATTAAAATCTAAGAGTTCCTGAGGAAAGGAAACTATGGCTCCACTGAAGCCAGATGGCAAATGCCATTCTTCTCACTCATGAGATTAGTGAGGCACGAAGAGCTGCCTGTAACCCCACAGAACAGAGGGATCAGAACCAAGGTCTAGAACACACAGCTGCTTTCCTGGCCTGACCCTCCATCAGAATGCCTGATGTGTTCCCCATGCCCACGCTCCCACAGACCAGTTTCACGAAGCCAGGGGACTCGCCTCACTCACACCAGGATCCACCAACAGACTTTCTGCATTTCCCCTTTTACTGTCTTCTTTCCTTCTCTACTCTATGTCCTCACCAACCTCCTGGGAAAGGGAAAACCACCACCACCACAAACCCTTCTCTGCTGCCTTTGGTTGAAACCGTAGAATATAAAATCACCAAGTGGAAGTGTCAGTCACTTCTATTTCTCACAGGGAAGAACATCATTCTCCAGTGAATGAGAGAATAAAGTCCACAAGAACATAAAAGAAACATAGAGAGTTGGTCTATCATTAACTCCTGGAACTGGCTGATTGAAAGGCCAAGCTAAAAGGCTACTTATTCTGGCATTTTTATTCTTTAACAGGACTTTGTATTTATGATCCAAATGAATCCATTTAGCTCAAGCTAGACAGTGATGCCCACATGAGAGGAAGCATGCCATTTCTCAAGACAAATGCGACGACAGAATGTCCCTGTTTCGAGAGCAGACACTATAGTGTATTGAAAAGGGAAACTAGAGGAAAACGAGAGTTCCCGTATGACAGAATCTGTACTTAAACAGGAGGGGAAAAAAGGGAGCTTTGCTATTTGGTAACTCGTTTAGTGATACAAAAGCATCAGTACGGATATGACATCTTGAGCACGTCACTGAAGAATACTGGAGCACTTACGGCCCCTTCATTCCTTCTTCCAATTTGTAATTGCACCATCAGAATGGATGGTCTAAGAGAACTGGACAGTAATGATAGTATCACAGAATGGTGGGTCCTTAGCAAGAGATACTAGCGTATGTCTCCTATGAGCCTATCCAACCTGAACAAACAAACCAGAAACAGGGTGAAAAAGCCATCCAAAGGTATTTATTCATACTTAGACTTCCCAAGTACAGGTATCCAGTAATGCATTAGACAGCTCATAGGGTTTGATCCTTCTAGCATTTATCAGTGACTATGATAAAGATGCAGAAGAGGCATTGATCACATTTTCTAGGGACATGAAGTTGAAAAACATGAAAGAAATAACTCACTGAGCACATCCTACATTTGACCAAGGAGCCAGCACAGCCAGTGCTGGATGAACTGTAGTTCTTTACATGGGAACCTGTATAAGACTGTCTTTGATCAGCTTGAGACATGATGGAACACAATGAATAAATGTATGATACAGATAATTAAATGTATAAACAAAGGAAGTGAAAGTTCTGTGTTAAGCAGATCACCTCAAGGGTTTTGTAAATACTTCTAGGTTACAAATGAAAAGGAACATTGATAAACAGAACTCATCCGGAACACAATACACAAAACCACAAACTGTTTTTGAAGCCGTTTTATATAAGGAATGGTTGGCAATCTGAACTAGAAAATAGGAATTTGGGACTTGTCAGCTTCTAGTTTATGAAGTGATTTTCCACTTGTATCGATTTTACCTAGAGGTGATGAAAGAAACGTAAGTCCATGGAAAGGACTATAAAAAGGAACCAGTACTGAGTGTCATGTAACTATTTCCCCCACTCTGGCTATGGAGGGAGCTATTTCACTAGTGAAATCTTACCCAGAAAACATAAACAAGAAAACCAATAAAGGAATGCCTGGATGGCTCAATAGGTTAAATATCTGACTTTGTCTCATGGTTTGTGGCTTCGAGCCCCACATCGGACTTTGGACTGACAACGCAGAGCCTGCCTGGGGTTCTCTGTCCCTGCTCTGGTCGCTCACTTTCTCAAAAATAAACAAACAAAAAAAGGAGTTCTTTTTTGTTAAGGGAAAGATGAAACTGCCCCCCCTTCACATAGCAGAGCTTTTGCAAAAGCAACTCATAACCTGAATTACATTTCCTCTTCCATTTAGTATTAGTGAACATTTAAATTAAAAAATCAGATCAGTGTGTTATGTGTATACAGTGTGTATATATATGTATTTATCATTCTGTATGTGTATACTAATATACACAATATATATTTCATATACCTTATAAATCTTATAGATAGTAATTTTATATCTATTGGTAGAATGGCTGTAACATCATGTAACCCAGTTTCCATGGGACAGTACACGTTAATACCAAAGCACTGGAGTAATTATTCTTGTGTCTCCTATACTCGCAAAATCATCCTGGTTTAGATGGTAAAGTGACAGTTACTTTGTGATGGGAAGCTAATGGTCTCACATGGCTTCTTCTCACCTGGCATTTGTTACATTTCAGGGTATACTCCATGCTCCTAGAAAATTTCCTGGTTTTTCATGTAAAACTGCATCTGCATGGCACTGATAGGGTAATTTATAATAAAACATCATTAACAGAATACACTGCATATAACAAATCTCATATCTTTTTTCTTTCCAAGAATCAAGAATATCATTTAAAAAATAGTTAAATCAAAGTATCAAGAACCTTACTGTTCCAAGTACGGAAATAAAAGCCTAAAAAAAAAAAGATTTTATATAGTTTATGGACTATAACACGGGATCCGAGGATGAATCTATGGAAATTTGTTTCAGACAAATGTTAATAGGCATATTTCTCAGAATAAAAATATTATCCCTTTTCTGTACCTGATTTGGTAAGTTTGATGAACCGATGATTTTCAAATATGTTTTATGAATCACAAAAAGGTAGACTACCGCTTCCTCAATACTCCAGTATTTGAAAATTTGTGGAATTTTCAATCTCATTTTCTCCTTTGTTTTTTTCTATCATGGAGTTTTATTGGCCTTATATTCACCCATACCTTTTTTTTTTTTATCACATCCAGCCTTTTAATAATGAGTTTAACTAGCCAAATAGTGAAGATTTATTGCTTTAATAATCCATGTTGACATATCATATCCTTGGTATGAAATCAAGTTCTTACAACTATTTTTAAAGGCCTTAATATCTTTTGTGTGTAAAGGCTGCTATAATTCTCTACTGCTCCTGTGATCAACAGTATAGCATCTATCCATCTATCTCATGTATTGACTCTCCGTGAAAATGATTAAAATATGATCCTGTCTATGAAATAAGTAACAGCATCTACATTTATGAATGTCAGGCACTGTTACACTCAATGAGATTAGGATCATATGAATATTTTAATGAGAATCTGTTTACCAAACTAATATAACAAAAACATTGAATACTTTCCATTTAACAACAATTCCAAGTACTTTGTATGCATGAACTTGACTAATCATCTTAAAACATTAATTCTGTTATCTATCTTTTGTAGATGAGTGCCCAGTGCTGTTCAGATTAAAACAATGTGCATTATCAATTAGATTTAAATAAGATAGAAGATTAGTAGCATAGATACTGACATCAGCCAAGCGAGAAAACAAATACATCAAGAAAGTCAAATTTGCACCTTTACTTTAACCTATATTTATGTTCTGAACAGCAGAGGCAAAGTATTTTGAGTCAGTTGTACTCATATTTATTTTGAATGGCTGGTTTCCAGCACTCTTACTTTGTGAATGACCTATGAGACTACATCCATTTTTCCCCCAAACTTGCTTATGTTTATTTTAGGGGTTAATAAAATTGATAATTAAGTTGTGTGAATAATCTGTACATTAGATAATAGTACAGAAAAATATTATAGAGTATTTCACTTAACAAGCAATCTGTGTTTTGTTTTATGTGCCTTCTCCAAACTTGAAAGAATTGGAGAAATTGTCTAAGACTATAGAAACACCTCGTTACGACAAAGCCTCCAGGCTCCATACGTCCGACTCATCCACAGAATGTTAACTTGTGTTTTCAACACCTGGCGGGGCTTCGCGATTTCTCGCCACAGTGACTCTGGCAGGACAGGACACAGCAGCAGCTTTTCTCCCCGTCTTGCAAAGCGATGGACCCAGCAATGAGGTTACCCCAGGGGAACACAGATGTGTCTTTGAAGAGAGCCTTTGAGAAGTAATCATCTGACAAGGAGAGATCTGTGGCGGCCGGGAGGAGGCAAGGCAGCCTTGCGTCCCAGTGGCAGCAAGGACTTGGACTGAGCTCCGGTCCAGGGAGGAGGCAGGACCTCAGGCTGCAATCAGCACGCAGGTTCCAGGAAGGCCTAGGTCTTGTCACCCGCTGGTCTCCTGTTCCGGTCTCCTGAGCTTCAAGGTGGCCATTGCAGGCCAGATGCACAGCAGTGCCAAGGCCCAAGTGGGGGAGGGGAGGAACACACTGCTTTTTGGGGACAGCAGGGTCCCCGCAGGCAGAGGTGGGTGGGCGTGATAGAGAAACACAGCTGTCTCGAAGTTAGAACTCTGTTGGGGCAGATCCAGGGACTTAGGAAAGGAAGGAAGGAAATATGTATTCAGCTCCAACAGGCTGAGGGCACACCCTCTACAATCATGAGAAAGACAGAAGTATATTTAACACCATCTCAAGAACACTTTACTCCAGTGTTAACTCAGGACAGAAGCTGGAGTTGAACCGTCCGCCTCTTTAGAGACAAGTAGTGACTTCCTCATGCGCCTCCCTGCCCCTCCTGTTCTCCTTCCTCCAACAAACATCTTGGGCTCTTTAGTCAAGCCTTCTTTGTCCCTCCAACTCATCGGCTCTCCCCACAGCAACTTTTGCTATTCTTTTTATGTAAATGACCTTTGTGGCTCTGTTCCCAAATATAACTGGTGAAACCCTTGCAATTCTCAGGTCAAATTGCTGAAAAAGAGGTCTGTGTGATTCAGCTTATCTTTTTTGGAAGAACCAAGAACTAAGCAGCTTAAGTGTTTGGTCCCCATACAGCCTGTGAACCGGCAGATGCTGGGCAGGGGCTTGCCCTCCCCAGTTTGCACTGTATGTTAGTTACACATATGTATGTTAGTTATACTGCACAGTAAGTTACATTTGAAAAGAAACAAACATACAAAGAGCCAGCATCTTCCTCTGTGGTGCCCAGTAGTGGACTGCTGTTTAAACACTGAAAATAAAGCTCAGCCTCTGGGGCTGCCACACACCACTTCAAGGCTCCCAAAGCGCCATCCATCATCACACTCCGTAAAATGAAAGGTGAACCATTTTACTGTGAGAATAACCATAGAATACCACTTCAAAGCCCTAAGCCAGAGTTGAACTATGTCAGTTCCTACACCTTCCTGTCAGTCCTGCACTCTATAAATCAGACTTAGATGATTTCAGACAACATCCAGCTATAATTTGTACTGCCTTCAAAACTCAGAGGTGGAACATCAAAAGTTTTTTTCCAATTCTTATTTTATTTGCAATGGTAAACCGTATACAGGACTCCTATTTCCTTGTTTCACAATGTGTTTTCTTTCGTTGAAGATATTAATGTTTTCTGTAATAGCTTAGTTTGCTTTTATATTTCTTATTATTTTCTTACACAGTCTGGTGGATAAATATTAAAAATTTAGAAAAGATGTTTTCAGATTATACATAAATCTAGGCCAAAATAATCATATTTTTGTTATACTATGGTGTTTTTGTTGTATTGATATAAGAATATAGTGGTGCCTGTACTATCTCCTGCAGATGATATCAACAGGCAATAGAGAAGGGACCATCATTAACCTACATATAAGTAAAGATAAGGACGCAGGGTCCTAGAAAATCAGACTGAAGGCTCTTTCATAAGCAGTCCCTATGGGGCAGGAGGGGGTGGGGGGAAGACACAAGTATGATGCTAGCTTAATAAACGTTGGCTAAAATAACAAATAACCTGCTATTGTTTGACACTTAGTGGTTCACCAGAGCCCATTTGTCATCTAACCCACACCAATGAAACATATAAATACTTATATGGTAAATAATGGTCCCAATCAGAGATCTAAACAGTTATGGACATGAAAAAGTATCGAAGACAAATGAGCAGATCTAGTGGTTCCAAATAAAGAAGTGCTGTGGTTTTATACATCATGAAGAGTAAAGGCTCACTTTGCTACCAGCCTGTGTCTGAGCCACGGTCTTACATCAGGAGGGTCTAATGCAGTCAGGAATATAGGAGGTAGGAATTCAGTTCTGTAGTTGACTGTGCCGACTTTGTTCCTAGGATCAGTCTTTCCTTCCATCCTAACAGACCCCACTTCTAATGTGAGGGATAGGTGGACACAGAAAAGTTGATCCCATTATACTGTAAGATGAAAGCAGAGTCCACAAATGAAACCACATGCATCATACTGAACAATGTGGCACTGAGCATATGGTCAAGCTGAAAACACCAAGTCTCAGGAGTTTTCAGTAAATGCAGGAAAAAAAAAAAAAAAAGGAAGAAAGAAACCTATACTTCTGAGCCATTGTGGCATGCATTAAACTAAGCCCAGTTATCCCTATTGTAGATTTCTAACTCTGGCATCAGTAAGTTTACATTTTAGTTTAAGTCATATAAGTAGGACATTATCTGTCCTGACGCTGAGCTTTTACCTTCTTGCAAACAAGAACCTCTTAACTGATGTAGGTCCACCCTGGCTGTTTAGGGTCCTCTGAGCTGAAAATACAGGTGATAGGGAAGGGAAACCCAAAGACAAGTTGATAAATTAGAGAGACTGATGATTATCAGAACCTCAAGGAGGCTGGAAAGAGAACAGTGGACCTTGTCTTTAGGTAAGCTGAAGGAGGTCTACCTAAAGAAATGCAAGCGATACAGTATGTGGGAGGTATCCTTTCAAAGTAGGCCAAGGACTAATGAACTGTTAGGTTTTACTTCATAGATAATTAACCTTAACCTGTGTAGTTTCTGCCATTATAGTATCCACAAATGGAAAAAAAAAATTAATCACTGACACCTTAAGGAATTCTACATTATTCACATTAATACATACACACAGTAGGCTTTCTGTTATGTTCTTTTTAGGACAAAATGAGTGGGTTAGACCCACTTGTGTGCTTCAACAACAGGATGCAGTACATTTATGGTCCCATAAATCCGTTATCCTGGGGTCCTAAAGATGTCTGCACTTTGCACTGTTATAAATAATAGCTTCATTGGAAGTTTTTGCACAACAAACACTTAACCTGCATCCGATTTTCCCTTTGGCAAATTTATGTGTATGACATTAAATAGACAGAATGTTAAGTTTTAAATAAATCCACTCAAACATTCACCAACACTAGAAAGAATTGTTAAATGTTTTAAAAATTTGGAAGATCAAAATTTATCTCGTATTTCTATCTTCATTTTATTTTCATTAGTCAAGAAAAGAACTTTCCTTTATAATATTATATAATTGAACTATAATCCTATGTCAAACAGATCTATGGAGTCAATATTGAAATTTTTGATAAAAATGCTAGGGCACTTGTATCAAATAATACAAAAGTTCTGATGGGAGTTTTAAAAAATTTTAGTTGCACAATGACTATTTGGACCAATAAGCTATGTTTAGGACTAGTGATTTCCCTACATCTGCTACTGTCTTGTGCTGTCTAATATCATAGAAAGGTGGATAGTGAAATAAAAAATGTAGTTCCTCACTTGCACTAACCACATTTGAAGTGCTTAACAGACTTTTTTTTTTCCCCTAGTGGCTATTTCCTATATTAGGCAGCACAAATCCAGAATAATTGCACCGCTATAGACAAAAAGATATACTGGAGAGTACTGATCCATTATTTGTGTTTGAAAAACACTTAGCTTGTCATTCTTTTCCTTCTCCATTCAATTCTTTCATTATTCAAGAAAAACAGTGATTGAGGCCCTGATGCTTTCAGGACGCTAGGATTTGGTAAAGTACAAAACAAACATCTGTTCCCATAGAGCTTACATCAAACGGATAAGAAAGTAAACACACATGCAATGTTTTATGGTGATAAGTGCTTTGAAGAGGCAGGTGATAATAAGTGACACAAACGGGCATATTAGAGAAGCAGGAGAGGATTATCCTGAGTGATCTGAGTGGAGATCTGAATGGAAGGAGAAAATCTTGGGAATGCACAGAAACAGAATACTCCATGGGGAGAGAACAGTAATACAGGGTGGAGGATTAGGTCCATGTTTGTCTTTGAAGACATGGTCAGGATTCTGGATTATATACTGAAATGTAATAGACAGTCATTGGACAGTATTGAGCACAAAGGAAGTGCCATAATGACACTGACATTTTGACAGCATCACTCCCTTGTGTGGATGATAGAACATGGGGGGTGGAAGCAGGAATGGACAGGGAAACAAGAAAACCAACTGGACAGGAGGCTGGGTGAGATGTGGTCCTGGCCTGGACCAATGGAGGCCAGTGGAGGTCAAGAAAAATTAAGACCTAAGAATAGTTCATACTGTCTATCTTGATTTTATCTCCTGTGTGTCTACTCCAGTTTGGGGGCCCACAAGCCAGTGCCTGAGGCTTACATTATGCCTGACTGTTATCTGCTGAGCCACAGAGTCCTAATGTTCCCTCTTCTGGACTCATGGCCGGTACTAGAAAACCTTGCCAAATCTCAGAGGGACTGGGCTGTACGAAAGTCATTTCCAAACCTATGTTCACTGCTTCACATTCGTTAGCAATTTCAGGAAAGAACAGTCTTGTCTTTTCTCATAAAAATAAAATTCTAGTTACATGGATACAGACTTCCTCGTAACCTTTATCTGAATGGTCATCTTTCTTCAGCCAACTACAAATGGCCGCTTGCTGGGTGCTATGGTTTTTCACCGAGAGCAGTTAATTCAGATGATCAACAGAAACTGTGTTCTACTCTCCAGTTTTCTTGGTGATGATGAATTCAAGGAGAAGTCAAATAATCAACAGAGATACTATGAAGTAGTTCATCAACAGAAAATTTGAGCACATACGCAGAGTTACACACTCCAAGACTCTTAATTTTCTGTTACTTAGTAATATTGGAAGTTGACCCAACTAGTTGGAGTCTACCAACTGGCTGCTTATCAACTGTGTAAAACTAGATCATAACATATCTAATCATTTTAAAATTAAATGGTCCTTATGATATTTTTCCTTATGTTTTTACCATGTATCAGACAAATTTAAGTCTACCTACATGGTGGTTTTTCCTGTAGAGGTCCCTCCTGGTGGCATTTTTTGCGTTTTGAATTGTTCCTACATTTGAAACAGCTCCTTTTTATTCATACCCCCCATTTTGTGTGACTCTTGTATGCATTCTTTTCAATGCCAGCTTTCTCTTTGATATTGGCTTCAGAGGATGTAAAACAGTGAGTGACGTCTTCCTCATACTTGTAATCCATATAAACCCATGCCTTTCATCTGTGGATTCTACCCCTACGCACCTTGTCAGGAGGACAGAGACTGTGCTTATACTGTGCCCACCACATTGCTGTTGCTCAAGTAATCTGGAACAGAAGACAACAATAAATAGGCCTTCCCTATGGATTCAACCTTAATCCTCTTTCTTCTCTACTTTGTTAGAATTTCATACATGAAATCCCTTTATTGTCTCAAATTCAAACCAAGCCACTTCAAGTCTTTTTATTGACACCAGTTACTTTCTTTCTCCATTGACCGCAAACTGTGTATCTCTTTGAGAAACTTTTATATCCTCCTGCTTTCTGCCCGTTATTTTTACACTGACCATTTTTTCATTCACTGTTCCCAAATTTGTGATACTTATGTTTGCCTTTCAAGGAATAAACAGTTTCACTTTCAAACAACATTGACACTGTGCTTTTATGTGATTTAATCTTCCCCCCACCGCTCAAGAATTGGCATGCTCCTGGGCACTGAATATCACACTCCTTCAAAATGACCTATTTTATAACTACTGTTCTAATTATAAGAAAAAGAATAGTTATAAATGTTGAGTGGCCTCTCTGTGCCAGACACGGTGATAATAAGTATTCTACCCATATTATGTCTGTTCATGTTATGCCCAAATCTTTGATTCCTCATATTGCATAAAAGAGAATGTCAGGGCTGAAAAAAATATAATTGCCAAGTTTTGAGAGCTACAAACCTACTCTGTTATAAAGCAACTCTACTCCTACATATATAACATTGAAAAACAAGAAAAAACAACAATCTGTGTGAAATACCTTTCCAAGAGTACAGAAACTGCATTTGTGATACTTAAACAATAAAAATAACATATGTGTCCATCAACTGGGGAACAAATCATAGTTCATTTGCATAATAAAAATATTTTTCAATATGGAGGAATGTATTAGTGACCCACACAAAAGCATGGATGAATTTCAGCAATTCCATGTTAAATGAAAAAGAAACAGTATAAATTTTAGTGCCCCATTATTTAGGAGTTTCATTAAAAGGTTAACCTATTGTGAGAGGGAATAGAAATTACTGATTGCTGGGGGTAAGGATGGCCAGAAAGGGATGATGAAAATTGTTATATCTTGGTTGCTCTGGTAGTAACATGGATGTACAAATTCATATAAACTTATTAATTGATTTTTGATATCTGTGCATTTCACAGTGCTTTAATTTTACCTAATAAAAAGTCTTGTAAATATTATTCACTTAAAAATGCAATTGACCTCTTTATTACTTAGGAGTGGGCTCAGCAATAATTAAATTATTCTAGTTATGCACACTCTAATCATAATTAAAATGAGTAACTGTGATAATACTGAACATCTATTATCAAAGAACATAAAAGATCCCTACCAAAATTTGAAGGTACTTCAAGTTGAAGAAAGAGGAAGTAAGAATCAGAATATATTCTTTAATCTTTGCATTTTAATGGAATATTTTTGTAAGTTTTTTTTTTTTTTTTTTAGTTAGTGGGTTTCTGTTTATCTTTTCTAATTTACCAGAAAATAATTCAACTGGCACAAAGCTGCAGAAACCCAGTTTGAGATTTCAAACTTCATCCCAGTATCAATTCTAATTAGATGAAATCATCTGATTCTACTTTCAAAAGGTCCTTCCAGCAGAAGCTTCAGTGTACAAAATGTGAAGACGACATTTGAATGAAGTTATGCCAGTATAGAACACTATAAAGTTAAATTTAAGCTTTTCATAATATATAAGCAATTCCCCAACCTTTATATATTTATATATCACTATATAACAGATATAAACAGAGCCAATAGATTCAATTGCATTTCTAATACTTTTTAAAGTATGCAAGCACCTAGAATGTTTAATGTTTCAATATTATGACAAACTGTTCTCAGTTTAATTCTTAAAATATTTATATAAGTCCTACAAAGATGAGAAAATTCTAACACAAATGTCTCTTTAAAATAATGGAATCAGTTCCAGTTTCTGCTTTCTTCATCAAGACTATTCTGTACATTTCACCTGAGTGACTTTTTAAAATATAATTTATTTTCAAGTTAGCTAATATACAGAGTATACAGTGTGCTCTTGGTTTGGGGGGTAGATTCCTGTGATTTATTGCTTACATACAACACCCAGTGCTCATCCCAACAGGTGCTCTCCACAATGCCCATCGCCTATTCTACCCTCTCGCCCACCCCCATCAACACTCAGTTTATTCTCTGTATTTAAGAGCCTCTTATGGTTTGTCTCCCTCAGACATGTACCCCAATGTTGCTATAGCAGCATTTTCAACAAAAACCAAATCATGGAAAGATCCCAAATGTCCATCAACTGATGGTAAAGAAGATATGGTTTATATATACAATGGAATACTACTTGGCAGTAAGAAAGAATAAAATCAACTGAGTGACTTTTACAGAGGATTCTATAGTTTAGCACAAGGAATTCTGAATTTTGGGCATTAATAATTTTTAAATGCATAGTACACATATCAATAGAATGATTCAATAGTCTGAATGTCATTTTCTTCTTGCCCAATATCTTGTATAACCAATATCTATTTTCAACTATCTAGACTATAATCTGAGTCTACTCAGCAACTACTAGCAAACCAAGTAACACCTTAGACAGAGATTCAGATCTACCTGTTTTTAGAACAGTTAATACAAAGACAACGCCATGTGAGCATCAGGATAAACGTATGAATCAGGATATTCTTGTCTCCTGTTATTTGGCCATCAGTTACACAGGATTATGCAAACCAAGATGGGAATCAAGTGTAATCCCAAAGCTAGCAGTTCATCTTTTTATTTCTTATCTCTTCAACATTTTTATCTGTTAACCCAAAGTAGTATAAGAAACTTACTTCTCTAATGTACAGTACTCAGCACTTAAACATAAAAGTCGAACATACTCAATAATAAAATATTCAACAGACAAAATATTACCATAAATATGCACAACTTTGGGCAATTCCCATAAAAGGCAATAGGGGTTCTGATGTGTAAGGATCCGCTATATATAGAAGTTCACAAGAAAGTAAACTTTGACTTGTGAGTATGTAGATATTCAGTGGAAGGGACTTCAAATGAAAAATTGTGCGACTAAAATTTGGTAAAATAAAATCCAATTTTCCTCAGAGTATATAGTATTTTTGTTTTGGATTCCCAACTTTCAGAAGTTTTGTTTCGCTTTCACATTACCTGCTGATCATTTTTAATTCAGGCCACTAATATAACAGTTTTTGAACTGAAATGAATATGTTTACCATTGCAGTGCTCATACCAGGAACATCATTAAAACAGAAGAGTCCACAATGAAAAAGCTTTAAAGTTTGAGTAGTCAATACAAATCAGTACATGAAGCCAGCTCTTCTGTGTTCAGATAGGCACAGAGGTGTGGTCTGGTAACCCCTGGTTTGAACATATGTATCTTATCTAAAACATTTTATTTGTGTTTGTATAATTATCAGACATGGTTACCTCTCCTATAGCTTTCTTGAATCCACATCACTACAGTCCTGTAGCCTCCAGAATTACCCCCTATGAAGTAAAATGATGATCAGGCTCACGTTTTTCATACCATACCGCTCTCCCTTGACAAGCACCTGGCTTCTCTTCAATACTTTCAATATTAAAGCCTCACTGACTTTGTGGGTTTTTCCTTTAACAATTTCAAACAACTCAAAGATACATGTAATGATGACTGAAAGTCTCTTCTCGACAATCTAATAGTTTACTCAGTTTTTTTTTTTTTTTTTAGTGTTCGTTTTTGAGACAGGGAGAAAGACAGAGCATGAGTGGAGGAGGGGCAGACAGAGGGAGTCACAGAATCTGAGCCAGGCTCCAGCCTCTGAGAGGTCAGCAAAACTGTAACCCATGAACTGTGAGATCATGACCTGAGCTGAAGTGTAGACACCTGACTGAGCCACCCAGGAGCCCCAATAATTTACTTTGCATTTTTAGAAACTTTTTTGTTTTCTTATTATTTACATGAATACATGTTACCATGAGATCATCTTTCTCACATAAACTATATCTAATTATATGTATCTTTATGAAGTTTTGAAGTCATTTTTCAATGGCCAAATTTCCATGAATGGATATGAATGAATATATTCAAACTAGATATTAATGACATATAGATAATTTTTAGGTCTTTGCTTGGGGGTGGGGGGGAGACTGCAATTCCATATGGGCCTATCTTTGTGCAAATGTAAGTAGTTTTGTGGAAAAGTTCTAGAAATGTTATTCTTCAATTTATGCCTGAACTTGTGTCAAAAATTCTCCCAAGCAGATGGGTGCTTTGACTTTCAGTTTTGATTATATCACTGTAAATTTACAGAATAATTTAAATAAACTATACAATTTAAAAACAAAAATCATATCCAGTAGTTAAAACTGTGACAAAATATCATAAATGTTTCTTCTTCTGACCTCTCTTTTCCCTGACCCTTTTTAATCACTTCTAATAAATATATTTCCAGCCAATTGTATTAATTTAGAAGATTGTTTTAATGAAAAATACAGATAGCTCTAGCAATGAGACTTAACAAGTATCAACCCACTTAAATATATATTGAGTCAGATGCTCTAAATATCTATCAGAGTGACATCTATCAAACGTCATTTATAACTTACCAGAAAATATAAAACAATGCAATTATGTCTTAAAAATAGGCAATACAGGAGGATTTGGGGAATATGGGCTAAAAAGCACCAGGAAATCTATCCCTCTCACTCCCCACAACCATTGTGGGGGCAGAATCAATGTGAAGTATGTATTCTGGAATTCTGGGATCTATGAAAGCCTTGGAGTATCCAGGGGAGATGTACTTGGACAGTAAATTGAGGCTAATTTCAGCCTGTTTTGGCTCTTAGGATAGTAGCAGCCACTGACTCTCCACTCCTCATCCCACAACAGACAACTGTACATGGGCTCTCCCCTTCTGAGAATCAAGGTGAGCAAACAAGGACCCCGGCCTCTGAATATCAGAGGTCTCTGCTGACTGCTGCTTCTGACCTCAGTGCCATAAAGAGATGGGCGGCCACTGTCACCTGAAATCCCTCTCCCTCTGACTAAAGTGACTTCCAGAGGAGTTAAAGAGCCAACTCCCTTTCCTTCTATACATTTTCTATCTCCTCTTGGGAGCCAAACATTAAAGACTAGGACCTTTAAAAGCAACTGTGCATGCAGAGGAAATATGAAAGTGCCTGTGGAAACCCAGGAAAAGGTGCAGGGTCAGAAAACAACCAGGGCAGCCTTCTGCGGACACCACAGACTGGTCGGCACAGAGATCCCGCAATGATCAAAACACCAAATACAGTAAATGTAAACAGCAATCCCTGGTGGAGGAGGGAAATCTGGTTTCCATATTTACCATGATTCAAATGTCCAGATTTTCAGCAACAAAAAAATCAAATGATCTATTTTTAAAAATGGGTAATTTGACCCACTCAAAGAGAAAAATTCATCAACAATCTGTCCCTGATTTGTTGGCAGATCAGCTAAACAAAGACTTTAAAACAACTGTCTGAAGGATTGTTGAAAGAACTAAACAAAGATTTGGAGAAAGCCAAGCAAATTATGTGTGAATAAAATGGAAATATAAAGAGACAGAAAATCTAACAAGAAACCAAATAGAAATGTTGGAGCTAAAAAGCACAATAACAGGAAATTAAAATCTTATTAGAAGCCCTGAAAGGCAGATTTGAGCAAAACAAAGAACCATTAACAATGGAAATCATCAAGGCTGAAGAATATAAAGAGGAAAGATGGGCGGGTGGGGAGTAGCAGTGAATAGAACCTACAGGGACCTGTGAGACACCATCAAACAGCCCAACATTCACATTGTAGGGATGTCAGAGGGCAAACAGAAGGGCAGAGGGAATATTTGAAGAAACAATGACTGACACATTCTAAAGTTTTAAGAAGAAGCTTAACAAACTCTAAGAAAGATGAACTCCCAGAGATCCACATTGACATACATTATACTCACTTTTAAAAACAAAGGACAAGGACAGAATCTTGAAAGAAACAAGAGAGAAGCAATCACATAAAAAATATCCTCAATACAATTGTCAATAAATTTCTCATCAGGAAGTTTGGAGACTGGAAGGTAATAAGCTAATATACTGGAATTTCTAAGATATATGATAGATAAGTAGATAAATAAGATACAGAGATAAGTAGATAGATACATAGATACCTAGATAGAAGAGATAGATAAGTAGGTAGGTAGGTAGGCAGGTAGATAGATATGACTGACAATAAAGAATCTTTCTGGAAAAGTCATCCTTCAAAGGTAAGGGAGGAATAAAGATAAACATAGGGAAAGTATTACCACTACATCTGCTGAGTATGAAATACTAAAGTGAGTCCCGCAGGTTGAAAGGACACTAGGCAATAACTCAAAGTCATATCAACAAAAGAAGCTCTCAGTCAAGATGAATACACCTGTAAATATAAAGGCTAGTGTTATTGTAACCTAGCTGTGACTCTTTATTGTTTTTGGTGTTCTGGGGTTTTGGTTTGCTTGTTTGATTTGAATAGGAGACTAACGTTAAAAAAAAAGTTATAGTAAAAATATCATAGTAACTCTGCTTTGTAACTCTACACTGTTGTCTCCATAGTATCAGAAATTACCATAAGCAAAAGAACTCTTTTTGTTTTGAGACAATGTATAAAAAAAAAGTTACAGCAATACCAGAAGAGGAGGTGAGAGAGCTATAAAAGAACAGAGTTTTGTATGTTATCAGAGTTAACGGGTATAAATGTGAATGTTATCATTTTAGAATGTTAAATGTAATCTCCATGAAAACACACAATAAGTATAGCTATAGAATACACAAAGAAAATTAGGAAGCAATGTAAACATTTACAAAAAATCATCTAAACACAAAAAATGATGCAATCTATATCAAAATAATGTCAGCATTCTTCAGAGAGCTATATACAAAGCTGCAATCATCAAGACAGTATGGTACTGGCATAAAAACAGTCACATCAATGGAACAGAATAGAGAACCCAGAAATGGACCACAAATTTATAGCCAACTAGTCTTTGACAAAGCAGGAAAGACTATCCAATGGAATAAAGACAGTCTCTTCAGCAAATGGTGCCAGGAGAAGTGGACAGTTATATGCAGAATGAACCTGGACCACTTTCTTACATCATACACAAAAATAAACTCTAAATGGATTAAAGACCTAAATGGAATATAGAAAGCCATCAAAAATCCTCAAGGAGAAAGCAGACAAAAACATCTTTGACCTTGGCCACAGCAATTTCTCACTCAACACATCTCTGGAGACATGGCAAAAATGAACTACTGGGACCTTATCAAGATAAAAAGCTTCTGCACAGTGAAGGAAATAATCAGCAAAACTAATGGCAACTGACAGAATGGAAGAAGATAGTAGCAAACGACATATCATATTAGTATCCAAAATCTGTGAAGAATGTATCAAACTCAACACCCAAAAAACAAAAAATCCAGTGAAGAAATGGCAAAAGACATGAATAGACACTTCTCCAAATAAAACATCCAGGTGGCCAAAAGACACATGAAGAAAATGCTCAACATCACTCATCATCAAGGAAATACAAATCAAAACCACAGTGAGATACCACCTCACACCTGTCATAGTGGCTAACATTAACAACTCAGCCAACAACAAATGTTGGCAAGGATGCAGAGAAAGAGGATCTCTTTTGCATGACTGGTGGGAAAGCAAACTGGTGCAGCCACTCTGGAGAACAGTATGGAGGTTCCTCAAAAAATTAAAAATAGAAATATGACCCAGCAATTGCACTGCTAGGTATTTATGCAAGGGATACAAGTGTGCTGTTTCGAAGGGGCACATGCAACCTAATGTTTATAGCAGTGCTATCAACAAGAGCCAAATTATGGAAAGAGTCCAAAAGTCCAACAACAGATGAATTGATAAAGAAGATGAATAAAGAATGATTCATATATATAATAGAGTATTATTCTGCAATCAAAAGTAATAAAATCTTGCCATTTCCAACTATGTGGATGGAACTAGAGGGTATTATCCAAAGCAAAATTAATCAGAGAAAGACAAATATCATATGACTTCATTCATATGATGCCTTTAAGATACAAAACAGATGAACATAAGGGAAGGGGAGTAGAAATATAAAAACATGAAGAGGGACAAAACATAAGAGACTTAAATATAGAGAACCAACAAAGGGTTGCTGGAGGAGTTGTGGGAAGGGGATGGGCTAAATGGGTAAGGGGCATAAGGGAATCTACTCCTGAAATAATTGTTGCTCTGTATGGTAACTTGGATGTAAATTTTAAAAAGTAACAAATTATAAAAAAGTAAAAATAAACATAAAAAGATGACAGTAACTCAGGAAATAAATGACCAAAGTAGGGGCGGGAAGGGGCAATAAGGCACATAGTAAACAGACAGCAAAATGGTAGCCACTGTTTCTTATCAGTGATTATGCTAAATGTAAATAGATTAACTCTCCCATCAAAAGACAGATTGGATGAATAATAAACAAAATTAAAACAAAAAATCATGACCCACCTATGTGCTATCTCTAAGACACTCAAATTAGATCCAATGCCACAAATCAAAATTAAAAGGATAGAAAGAGATATTCCACAACAATAGTGACCAAAAGGAGAGCAGAGGTAGTCATACTAATATCAGTCAAAATGGACTAAGTTGAAAGGCTGTAAGACACAAAGAAAAATTATGTATTAATGTAAGTTTCAATGCAGCAAGAAGACATAATACTTACAGATTACCACCTAATAACAAACTATCAAAATATATTTAAAAAGCACAAATTGACAAAATGGAGATGAGAAGTAGCCACTTCTACAATAATACTCTGGGATTTCAATATCCCACTCTCAATAATGGAATGATCAAATACAAGAGAAGGAAATAAAGGACTTGAATAACATAACAAACTAACTGGATTTCACAGACATTACAGAGCACTCGATGCCAAAAGTGCAGAATACAAATTAGTCTAAAGTGCACATGGGACATTTTCCAGGTTAGGTCCTATTTCAGGCCAAAAAGAAACTTTCAGGCAAGTAAATAGGAAAATAAAATATCAGGAAAATTCATGGGTTTGTAGAAAGTAAACAACACTCTGTACTACTGTATTACTCAAGTCTTTTATTTCCTTATTCCTCTTCTTTATATGGTTGTTTTACCCATTATTAAGAGTAGAATTTTGAACCACTGGGCCAAAGAATAAATCAAAAAGGAAATTCAAAATTACTTAAATGAAAACAGAAACACAGCATACCAAAACTATGGGACACAGAAAAAATAATGCTAAGAAGAAATCTATAGGTGTAAGTGATTAGAGTAAAAAAAAAAAAAAAAAAAAAAAGAATGATCTCAAATCAACCTAACTTTATAACTTAAACTAGATAAAGAACAAACTAAATTCAAAGCTAGTGGAAGGAAGGAAATATTAGGTCAGAGCAGAGATAAACAAAATACAGAATAGAAAGATACAGAAAAATGACCAAAACCAATATTGGTTCTTTGAAAAGATTAATAAATTGCTAGCAAGGCAGACTAAAAACAAGGAGAGAAGATTCAAATTACTGAAATGAGAAAGGAAATTAAGGCATTAATACTTATTTTTACAGATATAAAGAGGATTATAAGAGCATAGTATCTAGCTAAATAAACACATTTCTAGAAACACATTTACCAAAAATAAATTTAAATTTATAAAAGAAAATAGAATATTTGAATAGACCTAGAATTATTAAGGAGATTTAATCATTAATCAAAATTCCTAGTAAATAAAAGCTGCACACTTGGATGCTTTATGAGTGGATTCTACCTAACATTTACAGAAGAATTCCAGTTTTAATTCTCCAATTTTTCATTAAAAATATACAAATACATTTACAAATACAAAAAAAATAGGAAAGAGGAAATATTTCCTAGCCCATTCTTTAAGGCCAACATTTTCCTGATATAAAAGCCAAACAAAGACACTACAAGAAGAGCAAAATACAGGTATATCTTATAAACACTGATTTAAAATTCCTCAACAAAATACAAGCAGACCATAATAAACACCATATTCAGAGGATTTTACAGCATGAGATGAAATTCATGTATGAAATGAAACGGTGGTTCAAAATGCAAAAACTGATTAACAATACACATCAAGAGAATGAAGGACAAAAATCACATGATCATAGCAATCAAATGCAGAAAAAAAATCACATGATCATAGTAATCAAATTCAGAAAAAGCATTTGACAAAGTTCAATATTATATGATACAAGTATTCAACAAACTAGTTACCGAGAAAACTACCTCAACATAATAAAAGTCATATATGAAAACCCACAGTGAACATTACACTCAATTGTGAAAGATTGAAAACATTTCTTCTAAGATCAGAAACAAGCTAAAAAGGCTTGCTTTCAAACCACTTCGATTCACTAAAGTACTAGAAATTCTAGTTAGAGTAATGAGGCAAGAAAAAGGATTAAAGGCCTCCATTTGTAAAGAAAGAAGTAAAATTATTTCTGTTCACAGATAATATAGTTTATATATAGAAAAATCTAATCAACAATAAAAAATATCATGAGACCTAATAAATTCAGCTAAGTAGGATACAATGTCAACACTCAAAAATAAGTAGCATTTATATAGATTAACAGTGAACATTCTGAAAAGAACCTGTACAAAGCAAACTATTAAAAAATGCTGAAAAGAACTAAAGAAGGCTTAGGGGCACCTGATGGCTCAGTTATTAAGTGGCCAACTCTTGATTTCACCTCAGGTCATGATGTCATGGTTTGTGGGTTCAAGCCCCATGTTGGGCTCTACACTGATACCACAGAGCTTGCTTGGAATTCCCTCTCTCCCACTCTCTCTGTCCCTCTCCTGTTAGTATTCTCAAAATAAATAAGTTAACATTTTTAAAACAAAAAAAGCATAAGTGGAAAGATATCTCATGTTCATGTATCAGAAGACAATATTGTTGACATGTCAATACTTACTACACAAAATGATTTACAGATTCAGTGCAATACCTATAAAATTCCCATTATATATATTACATATTATAATATATATAATTTATATATTATATAAATATAATAGAATTAGAAAACTTATCCTAAAATTTATATGGAATCACTAGAGACTCCAAATAGTCCAAAGAGTCTTGAAAAGTAATAAAAAAGGACTGACACTTCTTCATTCAAAACTAATACAAAACAGGATCAAAATAGTGTGAAACTGGGTGCCTGGATGGCTCAATTGGTTAGGCATCTGACATCGGTTCAGGTCATAATCTCATGGTTCTTGGGTTCACGCCCCACATTGGGCTCTCTGCTTACAGCTCATAGCCTAGAATCTGCTTCAGACTCTGCGGATCCCCAACCCGCCACATCCCGTCCCTCCCGTGCTCACACTTGGTCTTTCTCAAAAATAAGTAAACATTAAGTTTTTCTTAGAAAATAGTGTGAAATTTGCCTACAGACATTTGACCAATGAAATAGAATAAAAAGCTCAGAAATAAACCCTTACTTATATAGTCTAATGATTTTTGAGGAGGATGCCAAGAACTTTCAATGGGGAAAAAAAAAAGGTTTTTCAACAAATGGTACTGGAAAACCTGGATAGCCACATGGAAGAAAAAAACAATATGGACTCTACCTAGCACCATATACAAAATTAATTCAATGTGGATCAAAGACCTAAATGTAAGACCTAAAATTATAAAAACCATGGAAGGAAATATAGATTAAAAACTTCATGATATTAGATTTTGCAGTAACTTCTTGGATAGGAAACCAAAGGGACAGGCAACAAAAGTAGAAATAAAAACTAATTTTTTTCATGAAATCCATTTAAAATGGGCATCTAAAGTCACTATTCAAGAGTAAAATGGCAATCCACAGAATGGGAGAAGACACTGCAAATCATGTACCTGATAAGGAAATCCACAACTCTTTAATCCAGAACTTACAGTTTTCAAAACTCAACAACAACCAATTGAGCAAAGGATTTAAATAGACATCTCTCCAAGGAAGACACACAAATGGTCAAAAGCACGTGAAAAGATGCTCAACATCACTTACCAATCAGGAGGGAAATGCAAATCAAAATTATAATGAGAAAGCATTGTACACCTTTTAGAACGGCTACCACCAAAAATAAAATAAAATAAAAACAAAATGTTGGTGTAGAAGGGAAAGCATTGGAATCATGCAGTATCAGTATGAATTTAAAGTGGTATAGCTGCTGATGAACACAGTCTGATGGTTTCTCAAAAAATTAAAGATAAAGTAACCATAAGCTCCAGGAACCCCACTTTTGGGTATATCTCCAAAAGAACTGAAAGCAAGGTCTTGAGAGATTTGTAGAACCCTACCCACAGCAGCATTGTCCACAAGAGATAAAACAAACTCAAACCAAGTGTCTGTCAACAAAAGAACGTGTAGATAAATGTGATATATACGTACAATAGATACATATATTCCAGCCTGATAAATGGAAGGACGTTCTGATATAGGGTAGAGCATGGATGAACCTTGAGGACATTACATTAAATGCAATAAGCTGGTCATAAAAGATAGAACACTGTATGATTCCACTCATACAGCACTTAGAGTAGTCAAGATCATGGCGACAAAAAGCAAAACCGTGGTTGTCAGGGGCTGGAAGGTGGAGAAGACAGAATGTTGAGCTGATGTTTAATAGTAAGAATTATGGTCATACAAGATAAAGAGTTCTGAAGACAGATGGTGGCACATCATGAATACATTTAATACCACTGAACTACTTACTTAAAAATGGGTAAGTTGGTGCATTTTGTGTTTATATAACTTACCACAAAAAATAATTAGAAACAAAATCCCAAGTCTTATAGCAATGTAATTTTGAAAATGACAGGGTTTGGCTCTTATCCTTGATTTATTTATTATGTGAACTTCATTTTTAAGTTGGATAACTTTGGCTTATTTTCCACTTAATGCATAGTGACTTTTCAACAGTAATTGTGCTTGAATGTGGTGAATCAGATTCTAATTTTCTATGACTCTCTGTACGAACTAACCCTGTGGCTAATGAGCTACATAAACCTTTGTGAAAGTTGGTTCAGTACAAGGGTTAAGAGTATGGTCAATACAAGCACTTAATCTCAGTCTGAATCTCATTACCAATACATAGGTCCTGAATTACATTGGGCAAGTTAGCTAACCTTTAGGGTGCTCAGTTTCCCGATATACAAAATGAGGAGAAATCAGCATAGAGAGAACTAAATAATTATGTTCACAATAATAGGATTTTCTTAGGCTCTAACTCGTACTCTTCCTACATGAACACTAACAGAAGTCAAAAAACAATTTTTAAATAAATTTCAGGAAAACTCCAACAGTTTTTTTTTTTTCCATTTTACTAAAAGTTAATTCAAGCAGGTCATCTATTATAAGGACACAAATTTCAGACTTTCTTCTCTTTCCTCCCTCCTTCCCTTCACAAATGCTTCTCTGGATGGCCTCCCCTAAGATTCTCTCCATATTCACACAATCCTATCCTGTGGACTTTTCCCTTTCACCCTACTCCATTCCACTGAGAATTACTTTTCTCACTCTCTTGCCATGTGCAGATCAGACTGAAAATGAGATAAAAAATTCAGAAGTTTTTTCACACACACAAACACACAAATGGAACTAAGAGCATCCATGCAAACTAGCATGTAAATATCCAGGGTGTCCTGTATTTCCTGAGTTAAGGGACTCAAGGTAAAGAATCACTGCATGAAACTATTCAATTAGATGGTACTTTTACAAAAATCTTGCTTTTTCTCAGAAACCATATTCACTCTTTTAATAATATCCTTACTCCATTATGATGGTCAAAACTGCATCATGGGTACGTGATGAGTGAGAGAAAGTTTGGGGAAGGGGTGGCTGTAATTTAGTGTAGTTGCTTACTGAACTGGGCTTAGACTTTTGTGACATAGGTCTTCACTTAAACCTTCCAAGTTTCCTCACCTGCAAATGAAGTGATTTCATTCATCTCCAGGCCATATTTCAGCAATACTTTTCTGCAGTACTATCATGACATTTGCAACTGCAACTAGAGTCCTCCTACCCACACCCACCCTCCCGACCCCAGGGTGCTGCAGGTGAATTGTAATTTGTGAGTCTCCATGGGCTATCTATGGACTGGGAATCAGAGAATGAGGGTTCTGGTACACTGTCCGTCAGCAGAATATTGTTTACGCTGGGCAAGCCCATCACCCTTTCTGTGCTAAGCTACTCACTTTGGAGTGCTGTCCTCACAATTACATGAAGTGCTTCAACACTCTTTGTCAAGATTAAAACCACCACCTAATGATAATGAAGTAATAATATCACCACTTCCATACCGTATAGGATGTTCCATGTCCACAACTGGGTTTGGTATACTTGACCTTCAGAAACATCTTTTAAGAGCATGTGACAGTGTCCATTTTGCAAAGAAAATTGTGCTCACCACCAGAGAGACTGAGGCACATTGTTGATGAATTACAGGAGGAGGACTTTAGCTAATGCCAAGATCCTTTCACTATTTACTCTAAGATATTATTGGCACAATTCTATAAAGAAATATAGAAAATTAGATTCTGTTTTTAAAAGTAGAATCAAATCCAGAGCCTTTAAGATATTGTGCCCACACTGTAGTATTAGTAATTTTGACTCACAATTAGGTAATGGGGGTGGGGTGGGGAATGCTTCTGTTCTATCAGTTTGAACATAACATTTGAAAACTTTCTTAAACTAAAGTTCTTTCAACAAGATGATTTGTGGCTTTAAACACCACCCAGGATTTTCTGAATAGCTCATTAGTAAGTTCTCATTTGCTTCTAAATGATATCTCTCGCAGAGCAGGCTTGTGAAGTCAAGTATATGGTTCTGTACCACAGCCCAAGGCAAAATTCTCATTCTGAGCTCACATGGCACAGATGATCAGTATGACGTTACTCATGTGCCCCTCTTCCATCGAGTGTAGAAATGCCAGAAAACGATCCTCCAGCTGGCGAATACATCTCTTGGTAGAGGCGACCTGCAAAAGCACATACCCAGGAACTTCTGCTGCCTGAGGAAAAGCAGGTTTCTACTAGTTGGGAACCCCGAAGTCTCCATGCTTGTCACAGTGGGTAACGTGTGTCATCTCACACAGCTGTGCAAGTCGTAATGTCATACCATGATTTTCAAAAAACCAGCCAAAATGTTTATTAGCAAAATTGGTCTTGCAACTAGACTTTCAGGATAGTATCACCGTACACTTTCCACATTTAAAAGGAAGTACTCAGGGGCACCTGGGTGGCTCAGTCGGTTAAGCGTCTGACTTCGGCTCAGGTCATGATCTCACGGTTCGTGGGTTCAAGCCCCATGTTGGGCTCTGTGCTGACAGCTAGCTCAGAGCCTGGAGCCTGTTTCAGATTTTGTGTCTCCTTCTCTCTCTGACCGTCCTCTGCTCACCCTGTCTCTCTCTCTCTCTCTCAGAAATAAAAAAAAATTAAAAAAATTTAAAGTACTCAAAGCATAAATATGTATCAACATCTTTTAAGAAATTATGGCACATAAGTCCATGCAGGATGGGTAAAAGATGGACTAAAAATTGTCATTGAAGAAAACAGAAAATGTAGAGACTCACATGTATATGACCTCCTGATTAATGACATAAGTTGGACTGCCATTGAAAGTAATGTTTTTTCCTCAGTTAATTGTGTTGAATCATTGTTATTCCCATGAAAATTTAAAAAAAAATAGTGTCCACTCATATCATACCACATACAAAAAATATTCCAGATAGATTACCAAAATAAATGTTAAAAGTTTATGTATGTATAAAACATACACACATATGAAAAAATATTAATATGATGCATATATAGCCTATAATATATAAAATATTAGTAATATATAATAAAATGTATGAATATTAATACATACAAATAATTATATATAATTAAGATGTTTAAGGTGAAAGATTTATACAATCTGAAGAGAAACCAGAGTATCTGGCCATTTGTAGCAACATGGATGGAACGTGAGGGTGTCGTGCTGAGTGAAATAAGGCAGAGAAGGACAGATACCATATGTTTGCACGCATAGGAGGATTAGGAGGAACTTAATGGAGGACCATGGAGGAGAAGAAGGGGGAAAATAGTGGGGGAGAGGGAGGGAGACAAACCATGTGGGACTCTTGAATGCTGAGAACAAACTGAGGGCTGATGGGGATGGGAGAGAGGGGAAGGGGGGTGATGGGCATGAAAGAGGGCACTAGTTGGGATGAGCACTGGGTGTTATATGGAAACCAACCTGACAATAAACTATTAAAAATAATAAAGATGTTAAAAATATAAGAATATATTCAGGACCCATGATGTCAGGATAAGCACATACTTCTTAGAACCTAAAAAAGCACTGGGGCACCTGGGTGGCTCAGGCAGTTAAGCATCTGACTTTGGCTCAGGTCATGATTTCACAGTTTGTGAGTTGTAGCCCCACATCCGGCTCTGTGCTGAGAGCTCAGAACCTAGAGCCTGCTTCTGAGTCTGTGTGTGTCTCAGTCTCTCTGCCCCCTCCCTTGCAGTCTCTCTCAAACATTAAAAATAAAACAAAAAGCACAAAGAGGAAAACTAATTAATTGCATTTCACTATAATGAAGATCCTATTAAGACAGGAAAAAGACAGAAAACGGGAGAAGATAGTTGAATCATTTAGAAAATATATGAAACAACAGAAAGCAGAAAACGAGGACTCTAAAAACAAGGATATCCATATGGCTAGTGATCATGCAGTGGTGCTCAGTTTGACTAATCATCGCAATGTAGATTAAAACCATAAAAGGGTCCCTGTAAGTGCTCACCACAAAGGCTTAAAACCTGGTGACAGGAACTCTTACAGGGAATATAGAGATTGGTACAGTCATTCTGGATAATGTTTTGAAGGTTTACCTAGACCAGACACCTGCACAGAACTCCGCAGAGTGATTAAACGAAGGTATTACAATTACAGCCAAAAACATGAAGGAATTCCAAAATCATGTTGCATGAAATAAGCCATTCATAAAATAATGTATTGTGTGATTTTGTTAACATAAGGTTCAAAACAAATACAGCTACTATAGGGTGTTAGAACTCTGAACAGTGGTCATCTTTGGTTTAGAAAAATGAAATGAGACTAGGTATGGTTCAAAGATGGCTCCCAGGTGACACAGTTTTTTAATATGCTACCAGTCACAAATGTTTACTTTATAAGTTTTCTTTGCCGTGAACCTGTGTTTTTTTAATTAAGCATATAAATAGTCAAACACTATATAAATCAGTTACCCATGAATCTTCTGTGGTTTCATATAAATCTGTAATATGTAACATTCATATTCTAAGTATGAGGTTCAGAAATTCGATAAGCCTTTTTCTAACAGTATTTTTCATTACATGCAATCTTATTATTTACTGTGCTATGATTTGATTTAAGAAGTTTCAAAATAACCTAAGATAAAGGGATATTTGATAGTTGCCAAGCACAGAAAATGTTGTCAAATGTATGAGGGATAACATATCTCTAAATGAAATAACACAAAAGAAAAAACAATGTAGGGAATGTGTGTACTCTTCCACAGAGCATTATCTAAACTACTAAATGTGAAGGAGATAGTTCTTTGCTTTCTCTTAACTATCAACTCCTAGTAAGGATCACTGGGAGTAGGAGGAAGTGAGGTTTCATCACAAGAAGGTAGTTGCATAGCCACACCCGACAGACTGCAAGCCTAGTGGCAGTGAATGTCACCTGAGGCCAAAGCCACAACCAGGAAACAGTGATGAAGGCACAGGTTTGCAGGGGAAAGGATGCCCAAGGAGTCCAGGAGCGGCTGACTGGACAGAGCACCTGTTGCTGGGATACAGGGGCACAAAGTTTTCATATCGTAGCACCTCAGCCAGTAACTACCAGCAGTTCTTTCCTTCCTAGCACTGCTACTGTTCCCAAGAGATCAAGGCCTGCCACCCAGACACTGTTTGTTATAAAGAAGATGTGCAGGGTTGGCACCCCCAACCCTGACCTCGAACACCGACCAAATGTGGTCTGCCGCACATTCGACTCGATGGGAATATGAAGGGAGGGCAGGACCTCTACATTCTCAAGATGGTGACTAGCAGGGGCATTGAGGGCCCGCGTCTACAAGCGAGCTATCCAGCACATACCTGACAAAGTGTCCTGAGGACATGCTCGCTTTTATTATTCTTCACAACAGTATACAAGACCATGAGATACAATGTTTTTGGAGTAATATTCACAATTCACATACTACATTCATCATGGACCTTCTCTAGGCTGGCTCTGAAAAGATGTATCTTCTCTTGGATGAAGAATTATGTTAGGATAGCCATGGACCTGGCTTCCTTTGCCTCCCTTAATAGATATTAGATGGTCATGTTGACTGTGGCTATTTGCTAGAGAAAAAGACTCAGCATAATCAACTAATACAATTTGGGATTTCTCTTTGTTTTCCATAAATCTAAGTCTCCATCAGCCTAAGGAATTCCTCAGAGTATTTTTTTAAGTTAGATTTTATTCTTCCACACATTTAGTCATTGAAGAAACATTTATTAGACACCTATAATGGTTCTGGGCACAATACCAGATTCTGAGAATACAAAAAAGGATAGAACACTATGCCTTTCCTCAAACTCACACTTTAATGAGACAGACATATAAACAATACAGTATATTCAGTAAGAGAATGGAAAATTGTGCCAGCTGTTAGAGGGAATTAAAGGGATCTCTACACCTGATCTGCGTAAGCCTGAATAGAGAAAACAGAACTCAATCTGGTTCAAATGTGTTTGAACCAAGTTTCCCCAGTGGTGAGATCTTGTATAAATACAGTAGAACACCAAATCAGGAAGGTGATGTAGATGTAATGCACTGACTTTATTCAGAATTCACCAATTTGACATTACCCTGTGTGTGTATGCACACACATGTGTGTTTAGCTCTACACAATTTTTTCACATGACTAAATGCATATGATAATCTCATACAAAGATCCCTCATGATACTTTACAGCAAAAGTGATCTCCTTGCCCCCACTCCTTTTCATCCTAATACAGTAAAACCTTGGTTTGCGAGAATTCATTCCAGAAAGATGGTAATAATCCAAAGCACTTGTATATCAAAGTCAACTTCAATAACCACTGGCTCAGTTGTAATCATGTGACATTCAGGGTCATGTACTACCCATATTGCAAGACATTGCTGGCTTACCAGGTTAACATTTAGAAATGTTAATTATTAGAAATGCTATTATTAGAAATGTTTATTAGAAATGTTTGCTTGTCTTGTGGAACTCTCAGAGCAAGTTACTTGCGATCCAATGTTTTACTGTCCCTGGAAGCCAGTGCTTCTATTCTCTATCTCCATCATTTTATCATTTAAAAAATGTTATGAAGTGGAAATGATTACACACCATTTAAGTATTTGAGATAGGTTTTCTTTTCACTGAGCAGGATTTCCAAGATACCTGCCCACCTCTGCATGTATCAATAGCTCCTTCCTTTCCCTTGTTGAGGCTTATTCCATATTACAAAGGTACCACAATTTGCTTAATGTTCACCCAATGAAAGATACCTGGGTTTGTTTTTCCATTTTCTTTTTTTAATTAAGTTGCTATGAACAATCATGTACAGGTTTTTGTGTGGGGTTAAACTTTCACCGCTCTGGTATAAATACCGAAGAATGCAGCTCCTAGAAAACATGGTACATGCGTGTAAAGTTTCATTAGATATTGACAAGTTTTCAAAAGAGGCTGTGCCACTTTACATCCCACTAGCAGTGTACGAGTGTTCTAATTTCTACCCATTCTTGCTGCATATATAAATGCATGCTTTCATTAATAATTTTGATAGGAATGTTGTAGCCAGACCAAAAGTTTCTCCTTCACTATGGTTTTAATGTGCATCCCATATAAGAAACAGTTAACCTTGATCTCTTTCAATGGGTGTGTTTAAACCATTTATATTTCATGCTATTATTGATATATCTGAATTTGGGTACATTATTTTACAACGTCCTTTTTTTTTTTTTTAATTTTTTTTAATGTTTTATTTATTTCTAGGAGGGAGAGAGAGAGACAGCATGAGCAGGGGAGGGTCAGAGAGAGAGGGAGTCACAGACGGAAACAGGCTCCAGGCTCTGAGCTGGCAGTCAGCACAGAGCCCGACGCGGGGCTCGAACCCACGAACCGCGAGATCATGACCTAAGCGAAAGTCGGACGCTTAACCGACTAAGCCACCCAGGCGCCACATTTTACAACGTCCTTTATCCTTGGCTCTTTTAATTTCTTCCATTTCTCATTTTTTCTTTGAAATGTGAATTTTAGTGTTGTATTTAAATTTTTATGCATTGACTCTTTTTATAGTTTTTATGTAATTTTTCAAGGATAATATGCATAGTTAAGATATCACAGTCTACTTAGAGTTTCTATTTTACCACTTGAGGTAAATTTAGAAATGTGGAAATGTTTCCAATATAAGGGTATGACGGCTATCCCTCTTTTTGGTGTAGTTTTCGTATTTTTCATGTGGAAATATCACCAGACTTCTAAATCATTTTCATTCAACTACTACATACATTTTTAAAAATGTAGAAAAAATAGCTTATCACAGTCACTCACAAATCTCCAATTTATGCAACTTATTTTTTTTTTCATTTTTGAAGGTTCATTTTTTCCTATGGTATCATTTTCTGTCTCAGGAGTGTCTTTTAGTGTTTATTTAGAGCATGTCTGCTGACAACAAATTCCTCTAGTTCATTTTCATCTGAAGATGTTTTTACTTTCAACAAAAGAATATTTTCACCAGCTAAAAATTTCTTTTTCATCAGCACCTGAAATATGACATGTGGTTTCTATGGGTTCTGATTAGGAATCTCAAGTCATCTGAATCCTTATTCTCCTCTGTATACAGTCCATCAATTCCTTCTGGATGCCTTTAAGATTTTTAGTCCCATACCTTTGGCTTTCAGCAGTTTTATCCTGGTGCACTGGACAGTTTCTCTGAAAGTATCTTGAGTTTCACTGAGGCACTGGGTATGGAAGTTTCTCTCTTCTAATTTAGAACATTTTCAGACTCAGGGGCGCCTGGGTGGCTCAGTCGGTTAGGCATCAGATTTCAGCTCAGGTCATGATCTCACGGTTTGTGAGTTCAAACCATGCATTGGGATCTGTACTGACAGCTTGGAGGCTGGAGCCTGCTTCAGATTTTGTGCCTCCCTCTCTCTCTCTACCCCTCCCCCACTTGTTCTTTTTGTTTTGTTTTGTTTTTGTTCTTTTTTACTCTTTCAATTTTCAGCCTAAAACATTCAATTAAAACCATTTTCGGGGGCGCCTGGGTGGCTTAGTCGGTTAAGCGTCCGACTTTCGCTTAGGTCATAATCTCGCAGTTCCTGGGTTCGAGCCCCGCGTCGGGCTCTGTGCTGACTGCCAGCTCAGAGCCTGGAGCCTGTTTCAGTCTGTGACTCCCTCTCTCTCTGACCCTCCCCTGCTCATGCTCTCTCTCTCTCTCCTAAGAAATAAATAAAAAAACGTTAAAAAAACATTTTAAAAAATTATTTTTTTTCCTCCTGAGCCATGACCATGGTCTTTCTCCTCCTTTCCAAGATTCTTATGTCATAAATGTTAGGTTTTTTGATATTGTCCTCAAAGATTCCTGAACCTGTTATTTTAAGTTTCCTCCACCCCCTACTGCTGCAGTGGGAAGGTATCTATTTTTAATTTTCAAGTTTTCTCATTCTTTCTAATCTTCATTCTGCTACTGAGCAATTTTAGTGGATTTTTTCCAGTTCTCAATTTTCCATGTATTTTTTAAAATAAATTTATTCTATCAGTCTGCTGAGAGTTTCTCTATTTGTTTCAGCAGGTTTTGCCATTTCCTCATGGAACACAGTTATAACTTAGTCATGATCCAATGATTTTTGCATATAATCCTTCGCAGGTTTGACTTCCGTGAAGGTCTATCCCAAGAACATGTCGGACTTCTGGGTCTCTGTTTTTGGTGCAGCCAGGCTTTAAGATGGCCTTCCATGTACCACACTAGTTAATCCCTTCCTCTGCTGCAGTGGGAGCAAGTCATGCATTTGACCAATACATTGTAGCAACAGTGATGGGATCTTCTTCTCAAAGAGAAGTTATAGAAGATTGCTGGGTACTCTGCCCCCTTCTCCATGCTTGCATCATTCCTTCAGAAGGAATGCACTGGCAGGTCCTGAGAAGCTCAACAGAGAGGTCCACATGGGGAGGACATGCAAGCTCTGCACGCAGCTTTGTGTGTGTGCATGGATGTGGATCCCCTAACCCAGGCAAGTCCTGAAGATGAAGGCGGTGTGGCTGACAGGTGAGCTGCAAACTGGTGAGAGACTGTTCTCCCTGGAAGGGTTCCCTTCCCTCCCTCTCCATCAGGCCAAAGTAGGGTCAAGTGTGTTTTTTCTACCTTCACTGGAAATGAAGGTGACAGTTCTGGGTTTTGTTTTTAGTAATGGGGTGACAGTTTCAATAATAGGATCCACAAAATAAAACATAAGGAATCCTAACTAGCACACTGATTTGTTTTTATATTTGTAGGATAATTATAAACCTTAAGGATAGTTGCTCAAACTATTGCAAAAGTTTAATGATAATCAAATTCTGTATCTCTGACAATAAAGCAATTCAGTTTCCCTTTCCAGATAGGAGATACAGCACAATGGGTTTACAGGCATCAGAGATCTCACGTGCACCCAGGGGATTTTACTCAGCAAACTTCAATAAGCCATCCCACTCTTATAACCTAACCAGAAGAAGCTGGAAGTATTCCAAAACAGGAGCTAACACATCCTTTCCCATGCTGCATGAGCTCTGCTAACTCGGGATGTTTATGAAATTCTGATGTAATGGTCCTCACTGACAACAGTGATCCCGTAAGTCCCACACGGTCATCGCTTTCCTCATGCGGCTTGGATGTCCTCGCCAGTCTCCAGCTTCTGGCACGGCACTGGTTCATGCAGTAAGAGAGACTGAAGTGCAGATGCTGGGCACTTAACAAAATCCAAAATATACCTATCCTCTTTAATGTGGTTGGCTACGGTTGTTTTCGGTGTGTGTTGGTATGTGTTTTGTTTGATGCCACAGCAATGCCATAGGGCAGTTAGAGGTGGGGTGCTCACCCTTGGCATTCCACATTTCTACTGATCTCTCCATGGTCTGGAATTAGAACAGTCTCAGGAAAGGAGGTTGTCCAGGTCTCCGCTGTCACAGACCATTGGGGTTTTTACCTCCTCTCCTCCTCTCCTTCCCCATTCAAAGAATCTATCATTTGGAACTTGATTATTGATCTTCTAAAATATTTTTAATAGCGCTCACCTATCTCCTTATATATTCAAAATATAAGGGTTTCCTAAATAGTAATTCAACTACAAAAATCTTTGACATCCTGGTACACATAACTTTTTCTCTTGATAAGTGAAGATTAAACCTACTTAACATCTTTGTGTTTTGTGTATGTTAGTTATGACTTATAAGTGGATGTTCTAGATAAAAATTTTGATATAGTGAAATACCTTAGAAATCCTATGAGCAATAAATAAGAAAACCTATTTCTTCTCTTTTCATGAATAGACATCTTATTTGTCAATAGTTCTATATAATCAACAATAGCAACTTTAAAATAACGTTAAAATAGTAACTTTAAAAATTCAAAGTACATCATTTTATGTTTTTTAGAGTAATATCCATAGCATTATCCTAATATACACATGTGTGTATGAACACATAAACCATAAATACGAACAACCCTCCCAATTAGACATATTCAGAAATTAAAAGTGAGAACCTTTAAGAAGTTCTGCACTGGATTTCCTTAGAAGTTATCTGTAAGTCACTCTGGAAGCCTAAGAAGCTCTAAAACTCTGTGTGATGTTAAAATATGTCTGCATTTAGTATTGATTGCTCTATCTGCAGAACAGATAGCTCTCAGAATAACTCAGAAAGGCCTCTGCCTGCTGAAGCATACAGCCTGAATTCTAAAAGGTATTTGCCATTATTTATAATTTGCGGGATGGGTAGCTAATAATATCTGCAATCTTGGTAGTTCTAAGAATAATACTGTAGTCTACACAGTCAGACTTACTCAGTATTGGCTGAAAGCCCTGTAAGTAAGGATAATGTGCCCTTTCCATTGCTATGAATAACTCCTAAGGAAATGTCACGGTTTCACATTTGGATCAGGTGTGGCTCTCGCCAAACGCTTTACAGAAGCCATAGGAGTGTCTTTTATTTATATGCAAGGAACTACAGGTTGCTTAAGGAGGCTATGTGCTGGGATCATTAACTGGGAAAGCAGACAGATGTTCTTATCCGCGGCAGTTTATACAACTACCAGTTATTACTTGGGATGCAGCTTGGATAGGTCTTCATCTCATTTTTGAGAGGCGAGAGACACAGCAGGAGCATCACAAACACGCCTGTGGTCAGAAGGTCAACCCCTCTTCTCAGCCCCAGTGTCATTTTCTAGTCAAGTATGTCACAGCACCAGATCTTCATGTATCCACAGTGTGGTGAGACAGTAATTATTGAGGTGATCCTATCAACGGACGCAAGTAGGAGATACTGACACAGAAACTTCTCAGTGCTTGGAATAATCCCTAGGAAGACACTCAGCTTTCAATGAACATAAAATTATCTGCAAGGCCAGGTACCTGGCTCTTGTACCTTGTACCTGGCTCAGTACCCTCACCTGTAGGGGCAGTTTCATCCCTGTCAAGCAGCTGGCTCTCTAAACCAACGGCTTCCAAGAACACAAAAAGATGTCATAGGTCTCTGTAAGTCAAAGAGAGATGTAATGCACGGGAAGCATTAAGGTGTGTATCAAACGCCTGCAGTGAGCAAGGCTAGATGTATCAGTAAGTACAACAGAGAAAAGTACAGGCAGGATGCCGGGAAATGTATTTCTCTGCTTTGTTATCAAATAGCCTGAAACAGACTACCAACTAGATATATAACCTAATATATACCAGAATGTGCTTTAATTTATCCTTTTCCAAGTAGATTAATTCCAACACCTTTCATTTTGATTCATGCAAATTCAAAAGTTAACAGTCACTCTCCAAGACCTCTTCCACTGCAGCATGAAATCACTTTCTCTTACTGATTCCACAGTCATGCCTTGTATCTGGGGCGAACACACAAATGGTCACCCAAAAGTGCACTATTCTGGGAGTAGAAGGAATACTGATAATGACATCGGGACAACAGGTGTCAACAAGGCTGTCCTGGCACTGAGATATATGGTGATTCTGATGAACCAGGTTTATTCGCTGGATCCTAATCAAAATGGTCAAGTGCTGCCAATCGCTTGAAAAATACCAGGGAGCATCCATCAAACCGTATTAAGCTAAATGGGGTATGATCAATAGAAAATACCTTAAACATTTTTAAATGTCTAATATTTCCTAGAGACTTGGGGACCCACTTGCAGGGAAAGTTTGCAAACAACCAAAGAACCTCAAAAAATCAAAGCTTTTCTTTAAATCTTATGTAAATGAAGCTTCTCATTGTCCTTTTAAAATAAACAGGGTGGGGGCACAGAAGCCTTTGCATAATCACTAAATTACAAAGAACAGATGTGAACAATTTAGGGTAAATGTGCGTGCTGGCAGAGAGAAAACAAGATAAAACAGCATGCACTGAAACCAACCAGATTGGCTTTTTAATGACTCATACATGTGTGATTACCAAAGGCAGCAACAAAAATAAAACTGTTCACTTGACTAAGGCTAATACACTTTACTTACTTTAAATTAACTGCTAATTATACCATTTTCTTGTGTTATACATCCCTTTTTGACAGCCACATAGAAATCTGTCTTTTCAGAAATTATAGGAACAAAGACAGCTACCGATTCCCTTCTGCTAGGTCTTTATTGTCTTTGATTTTTTGTTTGTTTGTTTTTTGGGGTTTTTTTGTTTTGTTTTTGGTTTTGTTTTTGTTTTTTGACCAACGGTTCTTTCAGATAGATGTGTTCTTTCTTAAATTATGAAATGTCTATTCAGAATCACTTCTAACGTTCATATGTATAATCAATATTGTGTTTAGTGATCTTTGCAAATCTTTTTTTGTATTTTGAAATAAAGCTGGGATCTTAACCTTTAAAGCTCATCCAGTGTAACTTTAAGCCAGAACTGCTGCCCGGGCCAGCTCTGTCTTCCTCCTTATCCACCAACCCCACAGCCATTCCATTCTGTTTCATACCGTCCCTGACCAGCAATCCATCAACCGACTCAGTTTAGAGTAGCCTCTTACTTCTCATCAAGCCAAATAAAAAAGATCAGTCTTGACCTTAACTTATGCTAGCACTTCTTGAAAATAAACATGGATATGCAGGGACTATGAGGGATAACAGATTAAACTGTATGCATTACCGCTATGTGATATCAGAGCAAAGACAGGGCGGTCTCAAGAGCAGAGCAATGTCAAACTTCAGTCAGAGTGACAACATGGTTACACGGATGCTCACGTAGCAACCCCTCCCCCCAAACTTGTCCAACGGCTTCTCTCCTGTCACCAGGGCCTCACAAAGATGCCCCACTCTACACATGACCCTAGGGCTGTCTTCTCTGAAGAAAGTCAAGCACCATACAGAAAGTAGGTTTAGGCAAAATTGGGAAGTGATGCTCACGTTGGCTATATATTCTCTGAGAAAGACCATGAAGTACCTTCTCAGGTCAGCATCTTGCTAGGTCGATGCTCCCTAGGAGACACCTTAGAAATACTGCTCTATGGTGTCTGCACATCAGAAATGCTCCATTTCTCCATGTCTGAAGGATACCAGGGCAAGAAACTGTTAAATCAATGCACAGAAGTGAGGTACACACCATGATGAGTCCATTTTAATAGTTTTTCTGAACCCAGTTCTGAGCTAGAGATTAAGATTCAAAAAAAAAAAAAAGAGCAAAAGCTGACTGACCTTGGGCAATCCTCAGTAGTTTAGGGAGAATAGCAGGTTTGTCCTCTATGCCAGGGAAAAGCTAGGGCTTTTTAAAAAAAGATATTTTGAAAACAAAGCCATTCAGGACAAGAGAATTCTACTGATGAAATATAGTTATATTGAGTTTGGAAAAATGAGACTTCTTTTTGTCTTCCTGACTTCAAAGCCTCATGGGAACTTGAAGAGAGATTAGAGTTTCTCAAATTCCTGTTTAAGAGTCCAATGCTGTTCACATCCATATTAAGAACTGTTTCTAATTGCAAATGAACCAACTTTTCAATTAGAAAAGTAAACTTTTACTAGAGCCAACATATATGGTAAGTATAGTCAGTCTGATTACTTTTCCACTTGCAGTGCATATAAGCAGAGACACTGATAACCAATAAGGCCCTGGAACTATGAGATTTAGTTAAAATCTTCTACAGAAGGAATACGACCCCTTACGTGGGCTTTCCATTACTTTCCGCACTTGACAAAGACTACCATCAGATCAAAGTCAGGATTCCTACTAACCTTCCTGCGTTGGTGAGTCTAAAGTTCTCTCATCCATAGGGCCTATGAAATTAAATTTCTGAACCCTTAATTTAAATTCAATTTAGCAAGCAGTTTATAAGTACATTCCATATGCAAAGCATGATGTCAGGCATCACCAGAATATAGATATAAAAATTCTATTGAGGTGGGGATCTTAAAAAATACCATCTAAAATACATAGTAAAATATCAAAACTATACGAATACAAAATACTATTTTTCTATAATAAGGGGCTGTGTTAATTGCAATATCGCAAAAGATCACTTGCTTATTTTCAAGACAATCTGGTTTAACTAAAAGAAATGCCATTAATTATATAATTTTCATTTGATAGAAAATACTGTGATTCTGTGGCCTCCTTTTTAATGTTCCTTGACATGCTTTCCTATTCACAGTAACAGGGTGGCACCCAGCTCACCAGAATTATCTATTTGTATTTTCAAAAAAAATACTTATCTACTAAAGTCAGGAAGATATGCAAGACTTTGTTCATTCAGTGCTCCCTTCCACAAGGGTTAGCAAAGGGAATACAGCAGGCACCGTGTTACACACCAGGACACCAGGGGGAATAAGACCATCATGTCTTTAACCAGTTTATTGGAGCACGAAAAAATAAACAATATGCCACACTGTAATGTGGTAAGTACTATCTAGAATTTTACAGCATTTATGGAATAGTAATCTTCTCACTTAGCATTCTGTGTTTTGCAGGGGCTTGGCAATAAAAGCCCATGTACCTCGGAACTCAGGAAGAAATTAGCCAGGTCAAGAATCTAAGAGATGGTCCAGAAATCAGATTCTCAAAGGTCACTCCAGGAAAGCAGGGTGGGGTGGTTTTGTTATCCACCCTGGTCCCTGACTACTGAAGTTCAAAACTGCCCTCAATTTGTTAATGATTAAAAATGAAATAGCAAACTTAGGTCATCCCCTCCCACCTTAGAATGTTTCTTAGAGGGGATAAATTGCACCAAAATAAGGAATGACAGCAAATGTGCAAAGAAGTGTGAACTTGGCATCCCTGGGAAGGAAGCAATGTCTACACAAGCCATACTAGGTCAGCAAGCATCAAGATCCCTTCATGCTACAAGGCTACATTACACCACTGTGTTGTCCTAGCACTCTGTCTTGAAGATGTTCAACATCTCAGAGCTTTCCTCCATGACAGAACACTCCATTTACATTCACTCCCAGCAGTTAATAAAGACTAAAAACACACAGTGTACCATGCAAGAGCTTTGAAATGTTATGCACGTGCAAGGAAAAGTGTTTTAAGAATAGTTTATTACCTACACATTAGTTTTGATCTGCAGTATTTATTAACAGCACTTACGAAGGTTAATGGAAGTTGAACAATTCCAAGGAGGACTGTAACCATAAAAATACATGGTGTTTTTTTGAGAATTTGCAAAATGGGAGGATCTCAAGGACCTTATCAACATTCCAGTAACTTCACAATAGCAGCCACCCTATCAGGCAGGCCAGTCAAGAATTAAATGAGGGTCTTAAAAATTCACAAGAGTTAGAAGTAGTTTTGTGCTGTCCAAAGGGGCAGCTCCATACCTCAGGAGTAATGGGCTGGACCTTTAATGATTTACATAGATAGATCATTCCAGACAGAAGTGATGTTTGTCAGAGAAGTAGGAATGCCTATGAATTCTTTGGCTGCTATAAGTTTGACTAGTTAGCTGGATCAGAATCATTCTTTAAGGAGAAAAATCAATTACACAATTCTGTGCTAGAATGAAAACATGATTCCTTCTAAAAACAGAGATGGAGGTAGGGATGTGGACTAAAAATAGTAGCATGAACTATATTTAATTAACTGCAGTTAAATAAGAGAAAGCTGAGTGTTATCCCATCCAGAATATATTAAAAGACAAAAAGACAGTGCAGGTAATATCATGCCGAAACCAGACGTCTAGTGCCCAAGAAAATAAGACCGTAAGGACAGAGGATGACTCACAGTAACCTCATCAGTGAGAGATCAGAGGACTTTATGGTAATCACATGGTATACTGTAGGTGAGTAACAGGTAGGATAGTTTCCCATAACACACTCCAGAGGGGCAAACCCAAAAATAAGGAACCCCAGCTGAAAATCAATATGGATTTTATCCCAAATTTATATGTAAATAAAATACTTGTTTGTATATACAAGAGAAAAAGATTCTTTTCAGTCACTGTGATAAATACAAAAAAAAGGACGAGGTAGGTCTAATATTTTCATTTTAATCAGCAACTTATTTTTGAGGTGCCCGAGTGCCACTGTCACTAAGGAAAGGGAGGCAGGACGGCCAGTAGATGCCATGACACTGGCATCCCAGAACTTCGTACAAGCTTAATTAATAAAACAAAGAAATAACGGAAGTGAGAACTGATCTGAGCTGTGATATAAAAGTATCATGGAAGGGAAACTCTAAAATTTTTTTAATAGTTTATTTATTTTTGAAACAGAGACAGAGCATGATCAGGGAAGGGGCAGAGAGAGAGAGAGTGAGACAGAATCTGAAACAGACTCCAGGCTCTGAGCTGTCAGCACAGAACCCAATGTGGGGCTCAAATCCATGGATCACGAGATCATGACCTGAGCCGAAGTCAGACACTCAACCAACTGAGCCATCCAGGTGCCCCATGGAAGGGGGACTCCAAAGTGTAGTTCTACTTAATCATTTTTATTACCATGAACCATGTTAAGATCTGAACAAGATCCAGATTCCAAGTACCAGGTAACCATCTTCTACCGCCCGCGCATAGCTTGTTAGATCAGCTTTTCCTGCTCATCACCACACACAGGGAGTGGTGGTTGTGCAGATGCTATTTAAAGCAGGCAAATGACTTCTTTCGGTATTGACTTTGGTGTCAATGCCAATTCTGCATTTCCCACAGAAAGTGCTAAGAACTAACGGTTTTGATCTTCTGCCAAAAAGCATGGACTGTGGCTGCTTTTCCAGGGAGTATCCTCGAAGGCTGCCTCCTCTCATTAAGGAAGAAGAAAACCTAGATGGTATGGAAGTGAGGTTTAAGTAGGTTTCTCAGGAGGAGTTCTGGGATTAAAATTGCTTGCTCACAACTAGACATACTGAGGATACAGGAAGTTGTTAAAATGAGTTGTAACTTCCTGGCAATAGTTACCTTGTCACTATTGGTCTTTACTTTCCAGCCCACATCCAGTTTGTCTGAAATTTGATTTCCCAGGTGAAATTTTCCTGTCTGCATGATCACATCTCCCATATTGGAAATCATGGTCAAAGCATCTAACATCTTGTTCTTTTACATTTTTAAGTGCAGAGGGGAGAGTGCCTTCCTGTGTCTGCCTCCTGAGAATCCAAATCAGTTCTGTTTTGCATACATCCCACCCTTGAGAGTATTTACCCTGGTTTCCCCTCCACAATCAGAAAAAAAGGACAATTTCCCTTTTTAGCCATCTGTAACCCCTCGTTTTGCCCACTTGCTTCATCAGCATAGTATTTTCTTCTCACCTAATTAACATACTGGACTTTAATATTTGCTCTTGAAAATAACAGTGAAATTAATGGAAAAGAAATTTAACCGACATCCAAACATTTTTAAGACAAGAAACTTTGATTTTTCTAAAACTACAGCCCTACATGTGAAAGCTGGAAAAGTAGGCAACGTTCAAAAATAACATGGAAATAAACAGTTTTTGAGAGAGGGACTTGAAGAAACTCTTCTCTGTAAAAGGCTACAAATATTAAAAAGCACTAAAATACTTCATGTCCACATCTATCAAATTTGCCATCACAACTCTTACACACACTTCTGTTCCTTAAGTGTTATTAAAAATGAACAGTTCATGAGTCACCTGGGTGTTCCAGTCAGTTAAGCATCTGACTTTGGTGAAGGTCATGACTGCTTGTCTTCACTGCTTGTGAAGGTCATGAGTTCAAGCCCTGCATCAGACTCTGTGCTGATAGTGCAGAGCCTGCTTGGGATTCTCTCTCTGCCCCTCCCTCTCTCACTTGGCCTCTCTCAAAATAAATCAACAAGCTTAAAAAGATACTAACAGCTTATAATTATTTCCTAACATTTGGAATTTTCATATCGTCAGCTCATTTTGATGATTTGCTCAAATTCCATCTAACAGTGTGTAGAACCCTGCAAACAACTGAACACTGCATAGAAAAACAAGTCTTTAGTTGTCTTTTACAGAGTATTCCAGTGTTTCACTAAATTAGATAAATGATCAGTATGTTACCCCATAGGACTTGTGTGACTTTAAGCCAGGAGAAGAGGAGGAATCAGACCTCAAGAGCATTCTTGCCCTTGGCTTCTCAGGTCTCTTCACAAGAGCTGCTATTTGCGGAAAAGGATTCTTTTTGGCCCCAATTTAGGCTTATCTCTTCGTAGTTGTTTTTTTAAAGTGATGCTTTTTCCAGCAAAAGGGCAGGAATGTTTAGTCTGGGTTTTGACTCTTATAGTATCTGAATCATGCTCAGCTTCTGTTTGCCAGAGACTCCCATTTTTAGCTTTGATTACTCAGGGAAGAAGGTGTGTAATCTTCCTGCATGACTTTTCAGTAATTAATAGTTGAATTTTATTGGCTCTTTTTCAGCTAAAGTTTCCGACAGGTTCAAGACACCAAATTAGATTTTACTTTTGTTCTCGAGCAGACAACGCATTCATTAATGGGTTCTTCAAATAAAATTCAAAAACTATTGGACCCGTCTAAAAATAGATTAAATATTTCAGTTATGTTATTCATCAAAATTAGTGCTTCAGGTTTACTCATTAGGTCAATGCTTTATTTGATGCAAAGTGTAACAAAGTTAAATAATAGCTTTTGTTTTTTAAAATAGAATAATCTTAGGCCAAGAAGCAAAGTATTTAGTCAGTTTTTATTTCGTTTAAGTTTATTTTCAGAGAAAGCACAAGCCAGGGGGTGGAGGGTGGAGACAAGGAAGGAGGAAGAGAATCCCAAGAAGGCTCCATGGTGATGTGGGGCTCAATCCCACAAATGTTAAGATCAGAACCTGAGCCAAAATCAAGAGTTGGAGGCTTGAACCAACTGAGCCATGCAGGCGCTCCTAGTCAAATTTTAGAAGAGCACATTTCCCCAATAGTAAGCAAGGCATTTAAGTGCTTATATTTAAATGATGAGGAAGCACCAGCAGTAAGAACATGGAGCTCATGAGGTATAAAGTGCTTCTTGGTTATAACTCTTATAGTAAGTTGTCCTTTGTTTCACAAGATGGATTGGAAACACTGTCACCAAGAGATACACTAAGTACCCCTGGCTCGGAATGTTACGTCCTCAAGGCAATTTTATTTGTTAGAGCCAAGAAAGGACTTCAGACTCATTATTCTATTGTCATTTTATTTGCTACATGTCATAAGGATGTAACATCCTACTTTGTATTGCCTGTATATCAGAGTTAAGGAAGACTTTATTTAAAATTCTAACTTATTAAAATAAGTTATTCAGTAATTAGCAATCTGGAAAGGATTTATCTTTGAAACGGGGTAATTCTGGTTCACATAAAGCTTTCTATGCAAAATAGCATACTACTGCTGTATATGTTAGAGCATGACATGGGCTCCTGTTAGTTAGTACGACTTGGTTGAGCCTTGATTAGTACAATTAACCAATATTCTTATATGCTTTTATTTTAGCATACTTTCCAAGCATCTAGCTACTGGTGGAGGCCTTCAAAATGAAGTAGATGTCAAACCTGCCTTCAAGCACCCTACAGAATACACTTGCATATTAGAAAAATATATAAGTATAAGATGGGAGAAAGAGATAAAGCACCCTGGGAATTCAAAAGAAAGATCAGTATTTTAATTTAGGGTTGTTCTAAGACTGTTCTGTGCATGTTGTGAAGTAGGAATAAATACCTCTTTAAAAGAAACTACACATTTACTACTTTACTTAGCAATAAAGTTAAAGAGACATGTTTAACCTTTTAGGGATTGATTTGTTTCCCATTTTTTTAAATAAAGGCTAAGAAGCTGAAGTACCAATATCAGAAAAGGAATTGAATTAGAATAACAGAGCCTAGTATAGAACTTCTACCTACTCTTTATGTAGCTAGTAATTTTAAATCAAGTCCTCTAAACTTAACTATTGGTGAAAATGCTTACATGTTTATTTAGCTATGTTTTAAGATTTTGTTAACAGATATTGACATTGCAGCAAAACTATTAGCTTATAAAATGTACATTATACTTTTCATATTAAAATGTAAGGTTTTAATCAGAGAAAGCTAGTAATATTAATGATCACAATTCAAAACTGAATCAGAATACACTAAAAGTCAACACAAAATTAGAAATATTTTAGGAAAGGAACAAAAGGAAGTCTGTAACCACCTGTTTCAGAACCAACCACATATGCATTCACCAATTGCAGTTTTAGATGGCATTGTTAGAGTTACAGTCCATATTATCTACTGACCAGCAGCTGCCTTTTCAACCAATATAAATCTATCATCTCTCTATTCATCTATCGGTCCATCTGTTACCTGTGTATCTGTCTTCAGGTTTGAGTCATAATTTCTTATGAAGACAATAAAAACGTATCATAGTGTGTCCCATGGACTCTCGGGTCCACCCTTCCAGGTTCTGACCACAGTATTTAAGAGGTCACCATTAGATTATTTTCTAGTTAGATGCATGTTGTGCACTTTGAGACTTCCTTAAGTTGTGTTATGGAGGACTTTTTTTTTTTGCTAACTTCCTCTTTCTTAGATGCCTTGATTTTAAAACTCTGGGGCTTACTCCTTATGTTTTTCTAAAAAAAATTTTTTTTAGTATTCAATTTCCTGTAATTTTCAAAAAATTGCTACCCAAAATATATATTATATTAAATATAATAAAGTTGTACTCACTCAACTATATTTTTCTAGTTTTCTTAAAGCTTTCAGGATATTTATTCCAAAAATATGTGAATCATCTTGTTCATAAAACTTCAGTATATATTTTGGTCTTGCTTGGTTGTATTAACAGTGAACTATGGTGAGTATATGCATCTCCCTGCTGGATTATTCTCATTGAGAGCAGCTGAAAATCTAAGCACAACAGAAATCAGAAGTCTCCTTCCCCAAACCCCTCCTGTCTTATTTTTCTCTCTTCCTTCCCGACCACCCACCACCTCTCCTGATCTGCTCTAAGTGTTCTTAAAAAAGAGAAAAGGAATTAATTGCTTACTTCTTCCTCTATGACACCATAAAATCTTAACTTATTTATTCATTGCCCTACTCAGTTGTTCTAATGTTCTAGAAAAAAGTCACATGGGACTATCTGTTTTTATTTTTATTTTTTATAATATTTTTTAATGTTTTATTTATTTCTAGGAGAGAGAGAGAGACAGTGTGAGCAGGGGAGGATCAGAGAGAGAGAGAGTGACAGACTCTGAAACAGGCTCCAGGCTCTGAGCTGGCAGTCAGCACAGAGACCAACGCAGGGCTTGAACCCACAAACTGCGAGATCATGACCTAAGTGAAAGTCGGACGCTTAACCGACTAAGCCACCCAGGTACCCCTGAACTATTCTTTAATATTTAGAGTAAGTGATTGAACAAATACACAGTTAATTATTAAATAAATTGGAAGTCAAGGAATCAATATTCCTCACAAAAATAAACTAAACTACAGTACATCATGGTCTCAATTGTCCAATTCTACTGTTAGCTCCATTAGACTTGGCATATCTGTAAAACTGGTCCTCAATCCTAGAAGCCTGAGTCTGTGATGAAGCATGCTACTATAAGCATGTCTGTGACCAAAACCCAAATCATAAGGTCAGATCTTGTTTGGATCATTAGCAGAATAACTGGGCTCATGTTTTTTCCAGTAGTGCTAAATGCAAATTCTGGAAATGGGCTACTAGGTTTAGCAGGAGTCCATGTGACAGGGTTTGAATAATTAGCACCTTTTAAAGGAGGTATTAGAATTATGTGATGATCTGGAAAGTTTAGGACATTGGCTGCAACAGGCTGAGACAAAACTGCAGGTCTAATCCAACCATCACTGAAAATTTGGACAGTTTAAGTAGACACTAGAGTGTGAAGCCTGTTGATCCTTGAACAAGAACCATTTGTTGATTTATATCTTGTCAAATTCTTACATGCACTGATCCCGTGAGCCAAAATCTAGGGGCCCCAAATGTTCATTTCAAACTTCTAAAACTCCACCCAAGGTAGAAAGCTCTCTGGGGAGTCTGTCCAATGGACCAGTGATACAGGGGGTGTTGTGTGGAGTAATACTTTGCTTCCAGACATGCTCCTGGAATACACACTGTCACAGAGCAATGGCTATGGCAGAAGCAGTGTCTACAGAAAAATAATTAATAATTTCAATCAGCCTATGTGTAATAGGAAGAGCAAGTGCCCCAGGAGGATCAAACAAAACAAACGGATTCATTCAGGGAAGGTAGATGCTGCTATGTCCTGGAACAATTCCGCACAAGCCTGGACTATGGTCTGCAACACGCTCTTGAAACCAAGTTGCACCAGTGGCCTCAGAGACCTTTTACTCTGACTAGAACACATTGTCAACAAGTTGAAGGAGAGAGCCACAGAAGTACCAATTAATGATCTCCCTGTGGGTATCTTCAATCATTCCAAAGAGTGTTCTTTCTATTAACCGAGAGAACTTCCAACTGTGCCAAGACTGTGCAGGCAGATACAGCCAAGGCTTCTACTCTTCCAACTCCAAATGAATAGACAGGCTAGGTTTCCTCATCGTGACCCAGCACTTTACCAAACATACCATTAAACTAAAAGGATTGAAAGGTTAAGTGTAGGCAGGGAAAGCTATCATATTAGTTGACCTGCCGCACAGGAGCAGAAGTGTTCAGTTCGCTGCATGGAAGAGCAAACTCCTCCAAGACCTCTGGTCAGCTGGTCTAAGTCAAAACTCCTAGAAGAACTCGCCAGAAAAAGACCCCTGTGGTATCTAAAGAGAAGAGCGGTCCCCATGATGAGGAACAGCACAGTTCCCACTGGAGATGCTCTGGGAGCTGCTCATTCCAGATGATGAGCTCTCCAACCTTTGATGGTAGAAAGATTTCTGTGATATTTTGTTAAAAGATAAATGGAATTAAGATTTAGAACAGATCAGACTTGGGACTCTCCTCTTCAGTGTGGTAATGCAGCATACCAATGTGGATCAAAGACATTTGTAAGGACACAGGTTCAGACTGGAAACTACATTAAACCCCAAGTAAAAATTTCCCTTAATGTAGGAGATTTATAACACGTGCTATTATGATAAAGCTCAAGTGAGTCAAAGAATTACATAAGAGAAAAATTCTGTACATTTACAGAAAACAAATGCATGTGTTAGGCAATAATGTCATATGTAAAATACAGAGACTCAAGGAAGCGTAACTGCTAAGATATTGACAGCTTATAAACATTTGTTCCCTGTAACGTTTTCTTAAACCCAAATGACCTCCTATTTCAAGGTAAGTGTTTTCTACTTTTTTGATTTTTTTTAATGTTTATTTTTCAGAGAGAGACTGAATGCAGTAGGGTAGGGGCAGAGAGAAAGGGAAACACAGAATCCGAAGCAGGCTCCAGGCTCAGAGCTGTCAGCACAGAGCCTGACATGGGGCTTGAACCCATAAACCGCGAGATCATGACCTGAGCCAAAGTCAGATGCTCAATCAACTGAGACACCCAGGTGTCTCTTAAGTATTTTCAATTAAACTACTTAAAGATCGTATTTGATAACAATGTAATGATTTATATTAAAAATGATTTCTTGGGTCATGAAGTTTCCTAATCATTCCCCTTTAGGTCCATAACCTTCAGATGCAAGGTTCATTACAAGCTCTTAAGAAATTTCATCTTATTTGTAATTCAATGTCAGAGAATTAATATGTTGACATTGGAATTAGATTATCAATCCCACTGTAATTGAAATGATCTATTTATCCACTTAGCAGGGAGTGTAGATGGAAAGAAAACATCCTTATCTTCTTGCCTATGAACTAGACTCTCTACCTTTAAGGAAAACAATTATTTCAATCTCCATGCTATTCCATCCACAGCCTCCAGAACAGAACCATGGGCACTCTATTTCATTCTGTCTTCAATGGAATTTGAACTGAGGAACTGGAACAGATAGACTGCATTTATGAATAAGTGCTGTTTCTAATTCTTGGCCAAATAAGCTCTCAAAGATGGTTTAAAAAAATTCTTAGCACCCATATATATGACAAAGGTATTTCAGCTTGTGAAGAATGAATATATCTTCAATTCTGGCAAGATTTTTTAAAAGATGAAAATCAGCATCATCCTTACAGGAAATAATTCCTAACACCCTCTGTTCCATTTGAAGAACAGTCACAAATCTTTTTAAAGTTCTCACTCCCCATGGTGAATTCTCACACTGTCCTGCACACTGTCCTGAGCTTCATACTTTATAGGATTTGAAAAATCAATGCAATAATTTCATTCAGAATAAAAATGTGACCACCTTGAACTTGGAAAGGAGCAAATGACACCACAGCACATCAACAGTTTCCATTTGATACCAGTTGGTACAGGGTTTAAAAATTAAAAAAAAAAAAAATACAACAGCAGGAACCAGAGAGGGAGAGAGAGAGATGGCTAATTACAAGGGATGGGTTATATAGAGACAATACATACACAACTCTATACATTCTCAAGCCCTTCATCTTAGTCCAACAACGGTTCTGTAAGCCACTGGAGACACTAACAGAAGTGAATGTTCACATAACATACGAAGGAAGTTTAAGTAGCATAAAGGAAAGCTCAGTTATCACAGGAACAGACAACTTCTGTGGTTCACTTTCCCCACTCGGCCACTTGTCAGTGCTTTGGACTTACAGCACGCTATGTGCCCCCTTGTAGCCCTCAGTATGTCACCCGACAAAGGAGGCTAACAACACCTTCTTTAGAGGGGCCTTGAGGAGGGTTTATGGGGTCTCAGAGTATGTGTGTTGAGTCTGCAGAGGCTGTGGTACTAGGGAGGGTAGAAGGAAGACCACCCAGACTCTAGTCTTAGTTCCGCTACTCACCAGCTATGCAACTTGCACGTGTGACACAAATTCTCTGAACCTCAGCAGTTCTGCCTGAAAAAATGTAGATAACGGTATCTGCTCTACCTTTCTCATCATTCTATGCTCAAATCAAGTGAGATAAATACACTTATAAATGGAAAAAAAGGTTGTTTTCAGTAATTATTTATGGCAGAGAGTCTCTAAGGACTTTTTTCTTTTTTTGCTTTCAAAGAACACAGCAGACTCTTTAGGGTTAAAAATTCATGGAGAAAAAAATATATATTTACTTTATGTTCTTTAAATAAAGGTTCAACGTTAATTGAAATGTCTAATGGACATTCAAAATTTTAATGCTTTACTAAGATCAATTATCTTCACTTGTGTCCACTAGCTTAAGTGGACACTTAAGACACTTTAAGACAGTATTCATACAATATCGGTCTTGAAATCTCATTCCGTGTTACATCATTTTCTCCCATCTAAAGAGAAGGATTTTAACAAAATAGTATTTTCCACGGAGAATGATTTTTAAAAATGATCTTAAATCATTTTAAAATGATTTCCAAAGTATGACACACAAAGTTCTTTATAATGAAGTATCATCATTCATAGATATTTTGAAACCATTATTTTAAATCTGACTCCTTAAGTAAGTTTGTAAAGAGCCGTTACTCTTCAGTATTTGAGGAACCTCAGAAGACATGCTAGGATTGGTGGTGTTTCTTGAATATAAGTTCTAGTACACGGAGATATTTTTAAAAAGTCTGAGGTAATGATGCATTTTGCCTTACTTCAGGAATATTGAAAACTCTGATAAAGGAATGGTAAGTTATACAGTGGGTTCCCCCACTTGGAGGGGAGGACTCTTGGAAATATAAACTTAAACAACAACAACAAAAAACCATTCTGAAAGGTACTGAGGTTAAATAAGTTTTGTTAACTCAGCTTTATGAGAAAACGAACGTCACTCGTGCTCATTTCCTTGTCCCACCCTTTGTTAACATGGTACGTGTTGTGCAACAGGGGGAACTGCCCATTCATGCATTCATTCACCCAACAGACACCGGGCACCTGTTACCTATTAGTTCCTCGTCCCTAGGATTCCAAAGGGAAAGCAAGCATACAACATTCCTTATCTTGTGAAGAGAAGAAATAAAGACATATGTATGTGAGGTGGGGATATGCACTGTAAGGAAAAATGAGGAGTGAAGGAGATGAGGAAACTAGCCGTGGGAACAGGGAAGGTGGTGTCTCAAATGCAATCACTCATAACTTTAAAGCTGCATTTGAAACACATACTATCCAGAGCCACTGTCTGAATACAGTTGTGCATTATGCAGCCTAATCACAAACTCTGAATGTGTCCATGACTGGTCACTGAGAAGTCCTAAGGAAATATAAATACTAAAAGTAGCCAACGTTATTTATTGGAAAATAATATTGAAATTCTAGGTACCGCATTAAACACATATTTTATTTCATTGACATTTTGGGGTAAATTTTAGGATTTCCATTTTAGAGCCTGTTACAGGTGAAATATGGGTACATACCATTTGCAATTCCTGCCACCAGAAGGGCAACTTAATCTCACCCCACCGTGAACCTGACCTTTCATCAGTGAGTTGCTGGAGAAGTAACCTCAATGTGGGTCCCAGGGCCTGGATGCCAATAGGAGTGCAGTTGCTGCCTCTGCACTGTTTGGGACCTAGAATTCACCATGTGGTGCGGAAGCTTACGATGGAAGACCACATGCAGAAAGACTGCAGACAATGCAGATGTCCCAGCTGAGCCAGGGCTCAGGCCAGCAAGCGGTTTCTCAGCAAATTTGAGATTGGCAGCTAAACCTCCCAGGTAATCCATGCAGTCCACAGACCTAATACACCCTTGTTGTTTGAAGCCTCCAAGATTTGGGGTAGTTTTTTATGCTGCGACTGACAGATGGAGAAACGGAAGCTGACAGTGTTCAGAGGCTCCCAGAAAGTAAGAACAGAGCCTGGACTGCAAGTCAAGTCCGCCAGAGGGCAGCCACTAACATCTGTAGCAGTGTATTTCTAACTTCTCTGAAAACCCATTTCTCTATTGTGAGAAAATGATGTTCAGATAATCCACAAATTTCTACGATTCTGTGAGCATTTAGGTATGTTCCCTGCTGAACTGCTGCCTCATAGATTTACACCATCCCAGCAATTCCCAGGACAAAAAGTTCTACATTACATTATTACATCACTACATTAAAATCCCCATTACATCAATAATGCTTAACCAATCTCACCTAAAACAAATTATTCTGTGCCTATTTCCAAATATGGAAAAAAAGCGTGTGAGACCCTGGTACAGTTGTGAGGAGGGGTGACGGGGAGGACATGTGTTTATGTATATATGCATAAGTACAAATGTGATGTATATTCCTAAGAAACTCAACCAAAGTACTGCATTCTTATTGCACAGTATCTGAGATTAAAGACGGTCCCAAATCCTTTGATGGCTGTCCCATTCAGAGTAAAGATCCAGGTTTTTTGCCCTTCTATTTCTTGGAATTCTAAGCCACCATGTAAGAAACCTATCTTTGCTGAGATTGTTGGGCTGTGGGGAAGGTTAAGTTCGTCACCTGAGGGGTGACACGGAGACAGAGGACTATCCCCCCTCAGTCCAGCCATCCCAATACAACAGGTCAGCAGAGCTTTTCAATGGCACCAACTTTAGCTGCAACATGAGGGTCCACATGTAACAACCATCTAGTTCAGTCCATTGACCCACAGCCAACATTGTAAATGAGAACTTATTATTTTGTGGCAGTTTATTTTATAGAGATAGATGTCCAGAACACAAGTGCTTCTAATTACAAGGAGAAAAAATTTAACATTTCTGTCTAGGTTAATAATTTCATGGGTGCTTAGAACAGATGTTGTCTCTTCCCACCCCAACTCCCCAGCCCAGCACACACACACACACACACACACACACACACACACACACACACACACACCCCAGAATCTATGCACAAACACATAAGATGGCATTATTTTTAAGTTGTCCAATAAAATGTGAATCTACAAAGTTGTACTGTAACAGGGATAAAATTTACAAAAAATGGCAAATGCAAATTTGACTACTAACTGAAATTTCTAGCAACCACTAATTAAAAAGAAAAAATAAGCCTACATATCCCTCATTATTGAAATGGAAGAAACACGTAACTACTCAAGATATGTATTGTTCTCCTAGAACCAAAGGAAAATTCTGCTCTAATGATGCATTTTATCTATGCCACCAGATAGCATATTAAAAAAAATCTGACATTAAGAACTCACAATTAGTGTTTATGTCAAAAGCAGAAGTCATAGAAGAGAACTTTCAATTCATAAATACAACTTAAAAAATAGAAAACTTTTTCCAAATCATATAAAAATGGGCAGTTTCCTAAATATTAGAATCATTCTTAGAAAATTGGCTACCACTATGGAACAGGCAATTTATACAAAAGTTAATGAAATGGCTTTGAAATATAGAGAAATGTGCTCAATCTATGAACTATTACAGAATGTAAATTAAAATAAATTATGACACAGGGTTTTGAAGTTTCTGACCAAGATAAATAGATTTGATGACACAGCATGTAGTGGAGGGAGGGGAGGTCTGGTCCCTTTCATAATTTTGTCAGTGTCGGTCTCCACAGCCCACAGAAGGACAATTCTGCAGTAACTCCCTAGCATCTCCACCCTGGGACCCCATCCTACACAAATGCGTGCACACACTTGCAAATCTCTCTATAAAGATGGTCATTAATTAATAAGCATCTTAGTCTAAAAATGATTGAGAGTATGTTAATGATTCATAAAATACTGATGTCCAAATATAGAAATTTTATGCAATGTTTAAAAGATAGAAGTATATACTCAAATAAAGAGAGAATTCTAATATTTATTCTTAGGCGCATAAAGCAAAGTGCAAGTCCATATGCTTTTTACTTTGTCAATTGTATAAAAAGGGGTATGTGGATACACACACACGTGGGCAGGCATATGCATAAAATATTTTGGGGAAGATTTGTAAGAAACTATTAATATATCTGAGAAATACAACAGAGAAATAAAATAGGAAACAGCCTTATTTTTATGTAACTTTTTTGGTGTGTTTATTTGCATTTTTACCATGTGTCATTTTTTCCTCACTAAAATTAGTGGGGTGGGGAGAAATTCAATGATTTCCCAATGGCTTTCAATTAATAATTAACTAGTTAATGCCAGAGTGCAGCATTTTGGTAGAAGGCTATATAGACATAGTTTAAACCCTTGATTTTTATTTTTTTATTGTTGTTGTTTATTTTTTGAGAGTCAAAGAGAGAGAGTGAGTGAGCAGAGGAGGGTCAGAGAAAGAAGGAGATACAGAATCTGAAACAGGCTCCAGGCTCTGAGCTAGCTGTAAGCACAGAGCCCAACACGGGGCTCGAACCCACGAACAGTGAGATCATGACTTGAGTCGAAGTCGGACACTTAACTGACTGAGCCACCCAGGTGCCCCAAAACCGTCATTTTTATATTATATTCCAGAAGACCCTAGAATTTCCCAGAGTTACTAGGTGCTATTGCAGAGGGTGATAGGAAGGCAAAGTGGACAAAATGATACCCCTCACCCGCTTCAAAGTAACGTCTAGTGGGTTTCATTCACAGAGGCTACACAAAACGCTTTGTTTGAATGGAAAAATTCCCATTAGAAAGGTTTCAGAATTCTTGACAGGAATATACTAACAACATATTCCCTAGCTGTCAACTGTGGATAGTTTGATTGTAACCTACATCATTCCTGGAAAGTTGAAGGATTCTCTATGCTATATGGCAGTTTAATATACTTATAAATCTCCTCCATGGCTGTTTGAATGCATTTCCATTATGGGACAGTATCTATAGGAACCATTGGCAATTTGCCAGATATCCAAATTTAGGGAAAAAAAAAAACAACTCACCAAACCTTAAAATGTTTCATATTTAATTCTGTAAAGTTGCCTGTGTTTATTGTAACAGTTGGGAATAATTTCACATCAGCCTTAATAACCTTGTCACACTTAGTGAGGAACCAATTACTGGAATCTAGAACTTCATAGAATAAAACCTGAGGTTTTCCTTAATAAAAAGTGCTTTCTGATTTGGAAGTTTGGGCTTCATTACTATTGTTGATGTTTGCATCATTAAATTCTTTTTCTAACTGCAACAAATGATACTGTCTTTCTCACGTTTCTCATGATCATTTACAATGTCTTGGCTCCAATATTCTTACTGCAGGATGAACAATCTGCTTGCATGTCAGACCATGTCTGCTTCCTCAAGAAGAGTACCTTGTACAATAGGGAGCCAGCTGTTACTGACACTGGGTTCTATCTTCTGCAATTTGGGCAGGAGGACTTTTTCATGATGCTCCTGATACAGTGTGTCAAATATCAGCCCCTTTTGCATAATCCAATGAATTGTGCCCACCCCCCTTATGTTGAATGTCCTCTGTAAGCCACATTTGTCCACTGAATTCTTCACCAGATTCTACTCTCCCCTTGACCCCTTTCTATCAGCCACCCTTCTGACTTCCCCCTATAGACTTCTATCTCTATGCTAAGTGACAGCTTTGTCTGTTCTAGTTTCCACTAAGAGTCAAGACATGACACTCTCCCTGGAAGGGTCTCATTGGGTTTTCAAACATAATTAAGGAGGCTCTGAGATTCTGTGAGGTTAGCAAGGATTTAAATCCTGAATGTTAGTGGGGCCAGGGTGGCTCTGAGCACTGAGTATCCAACATCACCTCAGGCCATGATCTCACCGTTCGTAGGCTCAATCCCTGCATCGGAGTGTCCGAGCTGTCTGCACTGACAGCTCAGAGCCTAGGGCTGCTTTGGATTCTATGTCTCCCTCTCTCACTGCCCCTCCCCTACTTGCACTCTCTCTCTGAAAAGAAAATAAACATTTTTTTTTTAAATCCTGAATGTTATTCTATATGTTAATCACAGAGACTCTTTATTAGAAACCGACTAGATATTCATGGGGAGCTTAACATTGGTTATCAAAAGCCCTCACTTCCAGAGACCATACTTTTACTAAAAAAGAAATGGAAGTTTCCTCCACCATAAGCTATGATACACTTATTTTTACAGCAATATCAACCTGTTCAGTAAACTTCTGATTAGGTAGAGCAGCACCAAGTACTTTGTAGGAATGGGTTAGATTTTAATGTCTACCCACCATTTGGAACTGAGCAACTGGAAATTTGCAAGCAATCTCATTTTGTTGTGGTTTTTAATGAGTAGAGGGCAGGTAGGGGAATCAGATCAGAGGTAACCAGTTCCCTCTCTGAATAATTCTGGGAGATATCTTAACTGCAGTAGGAAATATGGCAACTAAAAATAATGACCACAGTCCTTTATTACAGTTGTGTTCCATATAATTGCATATGCACATCCAAACAATATAGTGAAGAATGGTATAAAGGAGAAATGAATCAATGGTGAATGCATCTTTTTCAGAGTCAAAGCTGACATTTCTGTTTCCCTGAGAGAGTGTGTAGAGAAAGTAAGGGGGTGAGGAGAGACTTGGACAATCGGCAGGCTGTCTGGGAGAAAAAGGTGAACACAAGAACTGTCAGCTGGGAAGGGAAGAGAAAGGGACGTAGAAAATATTCCAGCAAACCAACTGTGCCCTGCTACTTTAAACAAGCCAGCAACATTACTTTTTTCTTTCTTTTCAAAAGATAACTCATCCCAAAAATTCAGTATTTTTGCCTAGTTCTCAATTACCTCTGCAGTTTAACAACTGGGAAGATTAGCTGCTATTCTGTAACAATGTCATTTCTCAGAAGCAAAGAAAACATGGTTAATAAAAACCAAATGGAATGAAAAAGATGATGGTCATGAGTGCAGTTAGTAATAGTAACATGGGCCATCCTTACAGAAAGCAGTCCACATCCATAACAGCTACCTCTGAAATTCTCAGCCACCCCATTTATATCAGGAAGCCTATATCTGAAAAAGTACTAATGTCTTATCTTTAATACCCAAAAATAAGATCTTTTTGAAAAATTCCAGTTGGGTTTTTCCAGTGGCTCAGTTGGTTACGTCTCCGACCTTGGCTCAGGTCATGATCTCCCTGTTCATGAGTTAGAGCCCCGAGTCAGGCACTATGCCAACAGCACAGAACTTGGAGCCTGCTTTAGATTCAGTGTCTTCCTCTCTCTCTCTGCCTCTTCCCCACATCTCCCTCACTCTTTCTCTCTCAAGAATAAATATTTTAAAAAATCCATAAAAAGTTGGTATCTTTTGAAGTTGACATTAGAAGCCCTGACTTAGTCGTCAAATTCAAGATATTAAACTCTTTTCGTAAAAATTTAATTTTGGAATGTTTTTAGATTTTCAGAATAAGGATAGATTACAGTTTCCACATATACCGGTTTCTATTATTAAAGTCTATATGGTTAATCTGTCACAACCAATGAATCAATATAAAATACTATTTTAACCTAAACTTCATACTTTACCCAGGTTTTCTTGTTGATCCTCAGTGTCCTTCTGTGTTTTTATTGCTTCGGCTCACCATCAAGAATAGTGCGTATTTGGTGGTCCATGTGTCCACAGGCTTCTAGATGTGACAGTTTCTCAAACTATTTTTTGATGTTTTTATTTTTGAGAAAGAGAGATAGTGTAAGCAGGGGAAGGGTCAGAGAGAGAAGGAGACAGAATAAGCAGCAGGCTCTAGGCTCTGAGCTGTCAGCACAGAGCCCAATGTGGGGCTTGAACCCACGAACTGTTGAGATCATGACCTGAGCTGAAGTCAGATGCTTAACTGACTGAGCCACACAGGTGCTCCAAACTTAGTTTTTGGTGACAGTTTTGGAGTCATGTGTTTTGTAGATTGTTCAACTGGGATTTTAATAATGTTTTCTCATGGCTTAGTTGAGGTTACTGGTTTGGGTGGGGGGCAGGAAGACCACAGAGGTAACGACATATACATCATGTATCAAGGATACATACACACTACAAACATGACTTATTCATGTCGATCGTGATTATTTAGCTGAGGGAGTGTCAGGTTCACCATTGACCTTTATTTTCTTGCCCTTTCCATATGGTACTTTTTGGTGAGAAGTCCCTAGCAGCCCACACCTAGGAAGGAAAGAGTTCTGGCTCGCCACCCGCACCTCCCCACCCAAGACTTCATTATTTATATACGTTATTTATAATTCTTCTACAGGAGAGGTTTGTCTTTCCTCCATTTACTTATTCAGTCATTTCCTTGTATCAGTATAGCCTTAAGGCTATTTACTGTATACTTCATGTTACAATATTACTCTATTGTGTTGCTCAAATTGTTGAAGCTCTTTCAGGAAGCTCCCAGGCCACTTGGAGATAACCCCATGATTGTGGGTTTTGAGAACATCCCCGCTTTCTGGTAAAATCAGATGTTACAAGCTCACTTTACATATTTATTTCCTGAGTCCCAGAACCAGCCATCTTCCCAAGAAATCTTAATTGCTTTGAATGGAGAATGGCATTAACTCAGGTCTGGTGGCTTCTAAGCTCTCCCCACTGACAGAGTAGAGAACGGTGTCTGAGCCAACTAATGAATGTACATACATCTGTGCATGCTTCTACATGCTTCCAACCGTATCTCCATTAAGCTAAATGCGGGCTTATGCACAGATCATTCTAGTCATCTCTGCTTATCAGCAACCTCTGCCCCAGCAGTGAGAAACCTGGCTCCCACAGACCACCATCCTTTCAAAAACTATTTGTAAGATTCTATAACTTTCTCTCAAAGTCCATTTCCTAGGTAGAGCCTGGGTGGATACAAAGATACACAGCCTTTAAAAAGATTCAGAGAGGGGCACTTAGGTGGCTCAATTGGTTAAGCGTCCGTCTTCAGCTCAGGTCATGATATCACAGTTCATGGGTTCGAGCCCTGCGTCAGGCTCTGTGATGAAAGCTAGCTCAGAACCTGGAGCCTGCTTCAGATTCTGTATCTCCCTCTCTCTCTGACCCTCCCCCTGCTCTCTCTCGCACACACACATTCTCTCTCTCTCTCTCTCAAATAAATAAAACATTAAAAAATAAAAATAGAAAAATTCAGAGGTCATTGGATTCATTCTCCTTTTTATCTATGTGGGAACTGAAGCTTAGGTTAAATGACTTGGCCAAGATCGTAAAACTAGTTATTGACCATTTACAACAAAGAGCCAGGTGTTTTGTTTGTTAAAATTATTGAACACTTTAGATTTTAGAATGGTTCAGCCAAATGTTATTACAGATGAAAAAAGTTATACCCACAGAGTTTAATGTTTTATATCTGGTTAATGAAAGACTAAAAGACCATCTAAAAAAGGAAATAGTGACAAGAAAATCCTATACTTACTGCAAAAATAATCAAAATTTTAATGGTCAAAATGTAGTCTTTGGCTAAACTGTGAGTTCATGTCACCCTATATTAGAGTCAAATACTTTAATTTGAAGATTAACTATTTCAAAATATCTTAGCTATAATGGTCTGACTCCGTACAGAAGGAAAGTAAATCCATTTAGGCAATTACAGAATTGTTCACAGAGATAGAAAAGTTTGCTGATACTCTGCTCTTTTCTATTTAATAAGGAACACAGTTATTTCAATGGCCTGGACACTCTTCCCCATCAGTTCTGAAGGAAATAAATGCTGATGTAGGTCTGCCAAAGTAATGCAATCAGGACATACTGTTCCTTGATTTACAAAGGAGTTAATGTTCATGGAAATAATGTATTTCATTACAGGCACATAGAAATTTTGATTTGTACAAATCATATTAGAAAGTATAAAATAAAATTTACATGAAATAATTTTTACAGCCTTTTTCATACTAAAATTTTCAGAGGACATTTGCCAAAAATAAAAATGAACAACAGTAAAGGAAACAAAAATGAAACTAACCAATATTTAGTTTTTATAAGTCAGGCACTATTCTATTCTATATTTATTAACTTACTCTTCAATAAAATAATTTACTGTATTTTTGAGGAATCTGTAGCACAGAGCAAAACAAATCCAAGAAGTAGGGTTCACTCTAGTTTTTTTTGAATTTCGGCTTTTTTTCCTTTAAATGAAATCTTAAGAGTCATGAGTTCAGAGATTCCTTTGTCCAGAGGGTCTTAGTACTACCTCCATATTAGAATAACCTGCAATGGGGTGCGTGGGTGGCTCAGTCAGTTAAGCATGTGACTGCCTCTCAGGTCATGATCTCACGGCTAATGGGATTAAGGCCTGCACTGGGCTCTGTGCTGACAGCTCAGAGCCTGAAGACTGCTTCAGATTCTGTGTCTCCCTGTCTCTCTCTGCCCCTTCCCCACTCACGTTCTCTCTCTCTCTCTCTCTCAAAAATAAACATTAAAAAATTTTACAAAATACTCTATAGTAGGCTACCTGCATGTTAGAATAACCCCAGTCCCACCATGGGAGTGTGAGAGTAACCACAGCCCTGCTATCTGCATAGCAGAGTACCTGTATTACTGCTACATGTGTATTAGAGTTATCTATTGTACTGAAGAGGATATATTATAGGACCTCACCTAGATGTGGTTCTCAAATTTATGCATAATTCAGAACCACAGAGATTAATTTATTATTTTTTAAAAATTTATTTAAATTTTGAGACAGCAAGCACATACAAGCAAGAAAGGGTCAGAGACAGAGAAGGAAAGAGAGAATCCCAAGCAGGATCCTCACTCTGAGCTCAGAGCCGATTGTGGGGCTCAAATTCATGAACCACAAGATCATGACCTGACCAGAAATCAAGAGTTGGAGGCTTAACTGACTAAGCCACCCAGGTGATCCTCAGGGATTTTTTTTTTTTTTTTTTTAAGTACTAAACTCTCAACCCCAGGGTTTCTGATTTGATAGTTCTGGAGAGGAACCCAATCATTTCTATTTCAAAGATGTGCCCAGGTAATGTCAGCAGCCTGGACACTGCACTCAAAACCACAAATTGAGTTTTTCATTAGAATCTCTAGAACTGGTAAAACGGAAGCCTGAGCAAAATTTGTAATTGCACTTTGCAACCAGACAAAACCATATGAAGAATGAAACCCCTGCATCAGTTAAGCAATACCAACAAGTACAGACCATCTTATGACACAAAATTTCACTTTTTCCTTTTTCCTTTTTTTGGGGGGAGGGTTTGGGGGTATCCCATTAATCCTTCTTTTTCCTTCACTTTTTCTCCCTTCTGTTTTCATTTCATTTATGTCTTCCTAGAGACTATTTGAAAGCACATCCCAAATGTGATTTCCTTCACAGAGAATTCACAAGCATTTCTAACTGATAGACTTTCCCATAAGTAGCCTCCACGCCACGGTACGCAGGTGCCTCTTGAGTGCACTCTGCCCGCATCTCAGTACACAGCTGGGAATGGAAACGTCTAATGCCAGCCTCACTCTCTAACATAATTTAAGGAAAAGTTAAAGAGGCAAAGTGACTTGAGGACATTTAGAATACAGGTTGAAGGCCTGGAATTAGAAGTCTCACCTTCTAACCCTCAATATTTTCCAGTAGAAAATAACGAAGACAACACTTGACAACAAGGAAAACTTAAATTGTGTGCAATGATTGCACACAGTAAGGACAGCAGTTACTGGGTTATGTCTGGACTGTGTTACAGTGTACTTCTAAAAAATCAACAGATGACTGGGGCGCCTGGGTGGCTCAGGTCACGATCTCACAGTTTGTGAGTTCAAGCCCCCTGTCAGGCTCTGTGCTGACAGCTAGCTCAGACCTGGAGCCTGTTTCAGGTTCTGTGTCTCCCTCTCTCTTTCTCTGACCCTCCCCCACTCATACTGTGTTGGTCTTTCAAAAATAAATAAATGTTATTATTTTTTTTAATCCACAGATGAATGTCTCTATAGATGTGCTCATTTACCGCTATTAGTACACATGGTGTCCTGGAAAGCTGATGTGAGACGAAACACATGGCTTTAGTTTCTAGCTCAGCCATATGCTGTCAGTCCCAAGGCCCAGAACAAATTACTAAGATGCAGTTTCATTAAATACCTATTTGGCCATGACTTTATTTTAGAGACTACCAATGACAGAGGTGCCTGGGTGGCTCAATCAGTTAAGTGCCTGACTCTTGGTTTTTGGCTCAGGTCATGATCTCATGGTCCCTGAGTTGGGCTTTGTGCTGACTGCATGGTGCCTGCATGGGATTCTTTCTTCCTCTCCCCTCTGCTCTGCTCATCCTGTCTCTCAACAAAAGTAAACGAACTTAAAAATTTAAAAAGACTACAAATGATTGCTATTTCCATTTACAAATGTAGGTGTTCTTAACGTGCACATTATTATAGTTTTTTCTTTAAACATTTTTGAGAGACAGCAACAGAGAATGAGCAGGGGAGGGTCAGAGAGAGAGGGAGATGCAGAATCTGAAACAGACTCCAGGCTTTGAGCTAGCTGTCAGCACAGAGCCCAACGAGGGGCTCGAACCCACAAACCATGAGATCATGACCTGTGCCAAGGATACTTAACTGACTGAACCACCGAGGTGCCCCACATTATTACAGGTTCTAAGTTAAAATATTCTAAGTCTGTTTAAGGATTTGTTATATCTGACTTAATTCCATTAAATGAACTCTTTAACAGTAGTCTGCAGATCAGATTCAACTACTAAATTTTCTAATATTTTTGTTTCTCATTTATAGATCATTACATTATGTATGAACACCAGATCATCCCCTTTGTTTACTGGAATATACTTATAAAATTTCATGTGAAAAATTTTCAGAGCTTCATTAATAGCCCCTTAATAAATTACTGTGGTCAAACTTAATTTTCTTAATCTTGACAGAGTTGAATATTTTTTTATATTTTTAAACAAAGTGACTTTCCTCTTGTTTGTACAACTCAGAATAGGGAACACTTCAAATAGGTAAGCAAGTTTGGAAGTTTTCCATTTATAATTAGCCAGTGAAATCCAGTTCCTTATTCTAGTTAACCCTGCTGTACATACCAGCAGAAGTGAATCTGCACCAGCATATGATAGGAAGAAAACTCTCAGCTCTTGGGTATTCTGTCCATTTCAATCTTAGGTTCATCATCATGTTGTAGCACAAAAACTCTACTGCAGTATGCAAAATGTAATTGTGAAGTTCAAGAAATGCCTGAAATTGACTTGAATTCTATTGGAAGATCTGCATACACCTGCCTGCCTATTAAAACTAATCTCATGCATGCTATATAGGCAAGCTTGGCAATGCAATTTTACATTAAAATAGATCATCTGGATTCAGGAATATAAAAAAAGACAGGACATACGCATTAATGTCTTTGGTACTTAGGACAAATGATTTATTGCTTTCTGGAAAGCTTTCTTTCCTATGTGAAGCACGATGCCACATCAGAATTAAACATGCCACAGGGGTCTGTCCATCACCCCCCTTTTGGGAAACTCCCCCATTGCCCGGTTAACCTTGTGGAGGAAAGAGAAGAGGTGGGTCCAGGTTACTCTCAAGAAATAAAGAGAAGGATGGCCTTTGGCTGTTGGAAGCATATTACCTACATAAACAAAACTTCATGTCGGCTTGTCAACACAGTAGCCAAAATACACCTGGATGGACTTTCACTCAAGTATGAAGTTTTGTTTCAAATAGTTCGATCTAAGAGTATGGGGTCTTCAAGATGTTCATGAAGGTAGCAATCAGATAGGCTCTCATCCTTCAGAGATGGTAAAGTGGAGATCTAGTCAGAGATGGTGGGGGGGGGAGGGGGGGCAGAAGAACCAAGTCAGAAATATTACAAGCACACAGCCAGACAAAACACTTTGGTGTCCTAAGATAGCCGCTGTTCACAATCACAGGGGCACATTCTTTGATTTGCAGCTGCTATTTCTAGTAGAGATGGGTAACTGCATCCAGGAGGAGGCTCACTGGGGGTTTATCTACGTAATGCTGCTAAGATGAAGCATGGCACTAATAGCCCCCACAGGCTATAAACACCTTTGCAGGACCACTTCTGGCCACAAGGCCCTAGATCCTGATTCATGCAGCCTCAGATGGGTGGGTCAGTCTCCCCATGAGGGGGGAAAAAAAAAACTTTTCTATAAGTAATTGGCTGCACACAGTAGCATCGTGGTCTGGCAAATAAATACATCACTCAGCGTGGGTGTCCTTGCAATTGAATGTGCGGGTATGGGTGGGGGCAAAGTTCAGCCTACCTAAGAGTATCTTCTGCTTTGAACCCCCTTCCTCCCCACACAAATGACTCAACAATGACTATGGGAGAACTAGGCTCAAGAGCTAAAATAATTTTATATAAATGATCAAAGAATCCATCGGGCACACCTGCCTAGTTATCATAATATTCATTCTTAAGTTGGAGGACAGTTGAACAAGACAGTCTTAAAGTTCAGTAAATAACTCATCTATACCTTTCCCAAGTTGTTCCACAGTGAGAATGGTCATCATTCCCATCGTTTTAGTTAAGAAATCTGAATTTATTACACTTGGGTTTATCTGGACACATTAAAAAATAATTCAGCTCATAAGACGGTATCATTCTTGCCTTTCAAATATATATTATGTACCCAATGGATGTTACACTTAGGTGTTTCGCAAAAATGCAAGCACCAGGCAATCTTTGTCATCATTCATTGTACCATTGGGAGGGCTTGTTTGGTTTTGGTTATTTTGCTATTTTTGCAATTATATCATTTTTCATACCACGTTCTTTAAGGAAAGACTATCCTTTCCATTTTATTCATTTGTGTTTATATTTTTTGATTGGCTCTCTCCTACACTGCCTTTCAAATTTGAGCAGGATGCAGCAATTGACAGGAGAACAGATGTTAATGAAATAGCTAATCTGCCCCAAGGATTGATGAAAAGGACTAATTTTATTTCCCTTTCTAGCATCCCCAGTGGTAAAGTGAGAATTACTTTTTGTTTTTTGGTGACATATGATGCAGGAAGTCCATGTGACAGAAAAAAATAGGATATGAAATGTAGGCACATCTTGTTTCACTGTGCTTTGCTCTGTACTTCAGACATATATTTTTTTAATTTAAAAACCTGAAGGTTCAAGACTTCAATGTAAATAATTGCAGATGTGGTAGAACAGCAAGACTACTAGACTCGGAAGTGGAGCCTGAAGATGGGGCTGAACGGATGCATCTCATGATAAAACTTGCAGACAAGCTACGTTCTATGGATGAGCAAAGAAGTGGTTTCTTGAGCTGGAATCTACTCCTGGTGAAGATGTTGTTAAGACTGGTTAGATGACAACACAGCACTGAGAATATCACATGAACTCTCTGACAAAGCAGCGGCAGGCTTGAGAGGAGGGACTCCAATTCTGAGAGAAGTTCTCTGGGGACTAAAATGCCATCAAACCACATCACCTGCTACAGAGAAATTTTTCATGAAAGAAGAGTCCACTGACATGGAAAACTTCACTGTTGTCTTATTCTGAGAACTTGCCAGCCACCCCGGCCTTCAGTGCCCACCACCCTGTCAGCAGCCACCCACATCGAGCCAGGACCCTCCACCAGCAGAAAGATCACGACTCATTTAAAGCCCACACGATGGTTAGCAGTTTTTAGCAGTAAGCTGTTTTTTAAAGTATGTATATTTTTTAGACACAATACTGTTGCTCATTTCACAGACGAAGCAGAGTGCACACATAACGTTTACATGCCGTGTGGAGCCAGAAAGTTCATTTTACTTGTTTTATTGCAGTGTTTGCTTCATTGTGGTTGTCTGTGACCAAACCCGGGGGGTGGGGGTCATCTCTGGAGTAGGACGGTAGTCCTCAGACTCATGCTCTAACCCTCACGATCTCCTTTTTATTAGTTTAGATGTCACAAATTTTATCGGGTTTAAACCTATTCTACTATAAAAAAAAAAAAAAGAAATGCCTACAGATTTCACTTTTGTGTTTGAAAAAAGAATGCCTGGAGTGCAGCATGGAAACCCTTTAGACTGCTGGATGGACCCAAGAGACGCACGATAGTAAACAGAAGGCAAAAGATTTAAGGTATTCAGGCTCATCACCTCCCTAGAGGACAGGCCTGCAAGGCGGAGGGAGGTCCACAAAGAAGCACTTCAGTGTGTTATGATGGGTTACACGTGATAAAGGGAACCCCCAAAATACCATTAAGTTCTACGTGGATGAGACATTTGTTGTATCATTAACTGTAATGTCCCTTTCTTCAAAATTATCTCTTTTCTTCTCTTTCCTGTTTAGCCTGTTTTAAATACAATGATTCTAAATAAACAAATTTGTATCTTTTAAGTATACTTTTGCCAATTGAAAGATACAGACAAAATTAACAGGACTGTTCTCCTTCCCAAGTTTATTGCCCTTCATTGCTCTCCTCACCATCTGGCATGTTACATGGTCAGGTCATTTCATTGTTTACTGTCCGTCTCCTCACACTAAAATTACCCTTGCTCAATTTAGAGCTTTTTACACGTCTGTTGTATGGTGGTTACATAGTAGATACTCAGTAAATATTTGCTCAGTTACTAAAAGAATGGATGGTTTCATAAAAGAATCAATGTTGCCAGTTAAGTATAACTTTCATGTTCTCTAACACACACACACACACACACACACACACACACAGGGAAAAAAACAACTACCGCATTCAAATGATTTAAGGAGCCAATTATCCTCATTCATCTTGCCAAAAAGATCAGGTTGCTGTGATAGAACAATTTTAAAATTTAAGGTATATGGAAAAAGTGTTTTTCAGAAATATTAATTTTGTTCCAAAATGTGTGAAAAACAGTAAAACAAACATCGGTATATTTTATTCAAGAATTTTTGTCTTTACCTACTGTTAACATAATCCCTAAGACTTTGTCAGCAAATATAAAGAGTTCAAATCATCTCAAATCAAATTTCAAATATTTTAAGACTGAAAAAAAACCAGTCCTCTACTTCAATATTAAGATTTGCACTAAGGGGATTAAAAAGTATGTGTACAGAGAAGTTTAAAAATTATGTGTATGGAGATGTTTAAAAATTAAAATTGTGAGAATTTTCCACCCAGCAAATTGAATTATTCTTTTACAGTAATCAGATTTTTTGGAAGATCAGAAATTAAATTGAGTAAGGAATAAGCCCTCTCTGCATGATGAATTTTCATTCAAGCCTTAGAAGGTGTGAGAATCAGAGAAACAGAGGCTCTTGAACCCAATGACTGTAATAAATCTCAGGGTACTCATGTCACAGTGTATGCTTGATTTTGCACAAGAAAGGAAATGGATAGAGGAAGGTCTGATGTAGGAGAAGCGGCCTCTTGTGCTATTCAAGGACAAAAGCAAAAATCACAAAATTGATTCTCCATCATATGGGTAGCAATAGAAGACATCAAGTAAATTCCTGTAGTTCAAGCATATTTTTCTGGTCAGAAACATCCACTGCTTGGTTCAATTAATATACAAATATAGTTCTATAATAGAGGTAGAAAGAGCCTATAAAAGCACGTTCGGAATGAAACCTCAATAACCATTCAGGCATTTGAGCCTTAAATCCTTGATAACATTCTCCTAGCTCTTATCGGAGTTCTTCGAAATTAGTGGTAGAAATTTGTACCGTGATCAAAAACTGCTTAGGTTTGTTTTCAAGTTTTTTAATATTCTTGAGAGAGAGAGAGAGAGAGAGAGTGAGGGAGCAGCAGAGAGAGATGAAGACACAGATTCTGAAGCAGGCTCTGGGCTCTGAGCTGTCAGTACAGAGCCCAGACTTACAAAGTAGGCAGTCATGACCTGCGCCAAAGTCAGACACTTAACCGACTGAGCCATCCAGGTGCCCCTCCATAGTTTGTTAATCTATGTGGCGGTCTTAAAAACTTCAATATTCCTGGTTTTCTACCTAAACATGCATCTCACTATGCTTCCAGATACAGAGAAGATTGCACATCTGATCATCTTGTGTTCGGGGAAGATAAGCAATTAGCTCTGGCTGAGGACCTAAGACAGGCCACTTCCAGGCTGAGGCCTTAAATGCTGGAGGGGCTCCTCCTGAGGTGTCTCTACCTGGCACGAGGCATGCAAACCTCCACCACATTGGCCATGCTGTTACCCTGGGATTTTGAATGATGACACTCTTCCAGAACCTTGCATCGAAACTCTGTAGCCAAAACGTGATGCGGGAGGCGGGGTGTAACATGAGTGAGAATCAAAATGTCATTATTTTAAGCCATTAAAGCTTGTGTGGTTGTGCTACAATGTAACTCAGACTTCCCTGAGTATAACACTTTCCAGAATCAATACCCAGGTGGTCTCGTGGTCCTTCCCAGGCTGCATGGAGCAGAGCAATGGGCCTCAGCTAAGAGTACCTCCAGCTGAGGCCAAAGGGTCTCACACTGACAAGTGTTTACACGGTCCATTTATTCAACAGCATATAGATTATACATGTTCTATTTTTGTGTTTGGAGATTTTGCACAAATGACTTTCCCTCACAAAGCTTCCATACTGAGCGTTTCCTAAATCCCCCTTTCCCTCTCTCTGATGAGGCCCCCACCTGTCCAGTGCCCCATGACCATATGCACTGGGAGGGCTCATTTCTACACTCAACATCCAGGTGCTGACAAGTTGGGATACAGGTATGTGTGTGCATTTGAGACGTGGTGGGAGATCAGGTGAAGTTCTGCCTCCCCCTCTGGTAAAAATACATTCCTGTTGAAAATAACAAATCAAGTCTATTTTACACAGCTTGGTTAGGTTCTAGATTAATGCTTGTTACCGATTAAGAAGGCATGTTATAAGGTTGTCCTGGGAACCTAACCATTTTAAATATTGTTTCCATGTGAAAAAGTATTCCAAGTTCCAAACAATTGATTCACAAATTAACTTCTGGAACAAAACCAGCTTTTAAAGTGTGGACTCCTGAGTGGCAAAACGAGGAAGGCACCAAGAGATAACACCCAGGTCTGCTATCTTCTGTGTGCAAGGACAGTAACTTAATAACGATAAGACTATCTGTCAGAGCAGCCTGTAAATTACAGATTTACTTAGAAAAAAATCCAAGTCATTGCTGTCAATTTTTACTATATAATTCACAGTCATATGGGAGGAATTTGGCCCTGGAAAGGACAGAGGAGTGACTGAGTATATGATGCTGTCCCCACCACCTCACCGTTTTTATAACCCAGAGGTTCGTGCCCGACACTTCTCTCTGGTAGACTACTACTGGCGGAGGGCAGATAGGGAATCACCAATAGACTGTGCTCACTTCCTTGTTAGTGCATTTTGTCACAGTGACATTTGATAGATTTCTTTTGTGGCAAATATCCATTATTTTACACAGATCTGCCTGCTCACACTACTGTGTTAAAACGAAAACCCTGATAGAGAGAACGGGAAGACAAGCAGAGGTGAGGTTGGAATTTCTATTATTACACCAAGTACACGTTCAATGCATACTATACATTTAGGCAAAAACACTTTACTGCTTGGGTGTCACCATCCTTGGTATGAAATTTCTGCCACTGGAGGAGATTTCCAGGAATGAGACGAATTAGGAGCTACAGTTCTCATTAAAATATTCAGTTTTAAAACAAGTGAGGCTGGCATATTTACAGAATGGAAGCAACCCTGAAAAATAATTGAGTCTATTACAGGTTGTAAAGAAAAGCCAGGACTCCACTGTCCACTGAACATGCTAATTGAAACCGACCTTGCAAAAAGATGAAGTAAAGAATGTTTTCTGTAATTGCAAAGGTCTCTGGCTGGGTACATATTCTATATATCACTTCACACTTGGGTGATACGTGGTGTTTCATACGCATCTTCTTTCTTAGGAGAATATTCTTAATTTGCAAAATAAGCTCATTGCTTTTTTTTTTATTGATGCCTCATAGAGCACTTTGGCATGAACCCTCTGGGAAGAAAACTCTGATTTATTTCAACAGAATTTTTAAGATTCTATGTTATGGGTAACTTCATTGAACAGGTTTCAGAGCCAATGATAACTGCTGGAGAGACTTCCCAGATCAGACACCATGTTGAGGACACTCACTTCCCAGGAGGGGTCTCCACTAACAGGTGTGGGGGGTAAACTCCTGCTCTCCAGAGTCAAAGGTGGAGGATGGTCAGGTCAGACTGGAAGTTATACATGCTCTCAGCAGCAATTACTCAGGGATAGATACACCCACCATGGAATTTTTAAAATTAGGTCACTAATAATATTCCCATTTTTCTTTTTGGTGTATTGGAGTGTCCAGGAGGGCAGGGCCTGGAGAACATGCCATTAAGTACAGGGAAGACAAACTTGCTAACTTACCAGTGTAGCAGTCCATGTTGATGAAGATCAAGAAGATTCTACATTAACTCACTCAGTGACCACCACAGATGTTGTTAATTCTACAACAGTCTCCCTGGGGTGAGAAGAAAGCATGGTGCCTTTGGGGATTTTGAGAGTCTGAGTATTGATATGGGAATTTACTGATCATCATCTGAGGACTGAGATGATGGGTTCATCAGTATCTTCCCTCCCCCAAATAAACTTCTACCTAAAGGCAATGATTAGAATATAAATAGGGAGGCATAGCTCTCAAGTACCATGAGTTTCTTAGATATACGGATGAGAGCATAAGCTAAAAGAATATAATCATCTCAAAGGAGATAACTGGGTATCATTTTTGTATCCTATTTCTATAAAAAACACTTGGCAAATGTTATAATCAGATCTTTATTAGGAAAGTATAAAGATTAATACATTAGAAGATTAAGATTAAGAAGATATATAATTATATATGTTAAATATAAGATATCTTAGCTTTGGAAGAGGATTTTAGATCAAGGACATCTAGAAAATACAAGACTTGCATAGATTTAAAAACATGGACACAGTTGCCATGTTCTAATTCAGGGAGCAAGCTAACATACCTAGGTCTGTATTTGAACAATGTGTCACGTGCTGGTAGTATAATTAACATATATAAGCAAATAACATATTCCTGCGAGTCCTATGGAATTCATTATAGGCTACAATGGTTTTTCCTGATCACCAAACTGTTGGCCTTTCAAAGTTGTAGTTCAACAAAACTGTTACCTTCAGGACTTGAACTTAGCATATGTGAAAACACACCCAAGTAAGAAACTTTATATTGTAGTATTATCTTGATTCCCAGCATATAAAATACAAATATTAAGGATAGAAAAGGGACATTTGGGAGTACTGAGCAAATTCTATGGATGAATCAACTGTGTCCTATAGATTTGTATCTCAATTATGTATATGTAGAGAGACAGATTCTGATACTTATCTTTGTGTAGGATTTCATGCAAGTTAGAAATGTAAATAGCACAGAATTAAATCTAAGGTGTTGTACTGTATAATACGCTGGAGGAATCATTATCCAGACAAGGCTCTGTTTTGGTTTGGATCCATCTCTTTTGTCATCATTGTTTGTATAGATCATTTTTGAGACCTTGCTTTCTCCAACTTGTAACAGCGATCTATTTCCTTCTAGTTTAAATGGCAGCTTCCTCTATAGTATTTTCCAAAATAACTCAAAGATCGCTAAAATACAGTGACTTTGGGGTTTAACATGCAACACATTAGAAACAGCATTTTGTAATGAAATTTGTATTTCTATGCTAATACACTCATCAATAAGTATCCTTTCAGGATGTAGAAACTTAAATTTTTTAATGTTTACTTTTGAGACAGAGACAGTATGAGTTGGGCAGGGGGGAGAGAATGAGAGAGAGAGAGAATGAGAGAGAATCCCAAGCAGGCTCCAGGCTCTGAGCTGTCAGCAGCCATGAGATCATGACCTGAACCAAAGTCAGATGCTCAACTGCCTGAGCCACCCAGGTGCCCCAGAATGTAGAAACTTTAAATAGAGAAGTCATTTATTTCATAGACATTTACCATGCACCTACTATAAGCCAAGCATGGTTCTATATGTTGCAACATAAAATCTAAAAAAAAACCCTGCTTTTTTGTAGCTTAGGATTCTAGCAGTGGAATCTGGGCAATTCAAATAGATGAGCTAATTAAAAATATTTACTATGTCAGAAGCTAACAAGTGTAATGGAAAAAACATCAAGGAAGTAGAGGATAGAACCTAAGTAGTAGTAGGAGGAGGTGTTGTTTTGTTTTGTTTTGTTTTTACTGGTAAGAGCAGGATCACCCTTCATGAGCAAGTGATACCTGAGCAAAAATCTGATGACTGGAAGGGATTGGCAGGACCTTCCAGTGTAGGGCTCCCAAGTAGGAGAGCCCAGCTGTGCTTAAGGAGGAGGGGGTCGGTGTGCCTGGAGAAGCAGGGAGAAAGGTCAGCACAGGAAGAGTGCCCTCACCTGTAGAAGGTCCCACAGGCAAGGACTGTGGCTGGGTGTTTAAAGACTGGTGACATGGGCACCCTGTAGCATAAAGGACTCTGGCTGTCCTGTTGAGAAGAGAGAATGGGATTATGCCCAAGCCCACTGCAATAATCTAATCCAGTGAGGAGTATCACTTGAACCTTGGCTGCACTGAAAATGGTAAAAATTGGTCAGAGTCTTAATATTTTCTAAGAAAATTTAGAATCAGTTAATCGTATAAGAGGGACAACAGCAGAAGTTCAATAGGACCCCAACGTTCGGGGACTGGACAAACAGATGAGCGTGTGTGAGCCAAGATCCGGCAGAGAGAGGAGGAGACAGGATCGCCAACAGGCTTCGCACTGTCAGCACAGAGCCCGTATGGGGCGCAAACTCACATTCCATGTCATCACGACCTGAGCCGAAATCAAGAGTCAGACACTCAACCGAGTGAGCCATCCCAGTGCTCCAATAGCCACTTCATTCTTAGTTACTAAAACCTGACAGCAACTAGGATTTTCTCATTAGGAGAGCAGATAACTAAACTGTGGCACAACCAGGCAACAGAATATTAGTGCTAAGAAGGACTGAGCTGTGAAGCCTTGAGAAGAGCCAATATCGAAGAGTTAACCTACCATAACTGCCACTAGCTATAGTTGTAATCTATACGACATTCTGGGAAAAGCAAAATTAGGGACTCAGGAGAAAGATGAGGGTTGGGGGAGGGAGGGCTTCACAGGCAGAGCACAGAGGGCACTCAGGGCAGGGAGACTATCCCGTAAGTTACTATCATGATGGATACGTGTCCTTATGAATGTGTCTAAGCCCATGGAACCTGTGACAGAGTGCATCCTAACGTAAGCTACAGACTCTGGTGATGAGGAGTCAACATAGGTTCACCAGCTGAAGAAATGTGCCACAGTGGGGTGGGGTGTGCACAGTGGGGGAGGCTGCAGGGGTGCCAGAGAATTCTCTGTACCTCACTCTCAATTCTGCCATGTACCCAAAACTGCTCTGTGTCATTTCACAAAGTCTGTATGTAGGATCCCGAGTCTATCTTGCTCAGATATTAAGCTTTTATCTTAATAGCATGAACTTGTAAATATTAAACTTTGACCTACTAACGATGATTTACAGTATGTTCACCACTGTGCAGTTTTGACAGTGGGGAGAATAACCCAGCTGACAGTCACGAGGGAAGAGTTTGCTAAAATGTGGTAGATAATATGGTACAACATTGCTGTGCAAGCATGGTTTGTTCTGGAAAGAGGCTCGTAATCCAAAGCACTTGTATATCAAAGTGAATTTCTCAAAGAAGAAATAATGGAAATGCAGATGATTTGTTTGTTCCACAACCCAAAATATTCATATAAAAACAATTTCAATACTGTAACATAGAAATTAATGAAAAAATTATGAAATATAAATAAATTAACCTGAACTTACCTTTAAAAACCTTTGTGGTTGGTGTTAAGGAGACAGAGAGGAGGGTTATTGTGTAGGAAGACTTTCACTCTCACTAATGGATGTTGACTACAGTGCTGTATTAATAAACTCCTGTCATAGGCTATATTTCATGTAACCAGCAATAAGGCAGCAGAGGAAAGGGTCTCTATCTGCAGGCAGCCTGACCTAGAGTGAAGCAAAGCCTTCCTAAGCTCAGTCTTGTCTGGAAAAGCAAAGCACTGTCCACACATGCTTTGAAATGACAGAAATACACTAGTGCCAGTTGTGGGCACTTTCCAGCATCATGAAAAATTACTGATTTCTGCCAAACACCACAGCCTCAGACCTAAATCTTAGCATGGGAGACCATTACCTATAACTCCAGAAAGAGATGAACCAGTTGCTCAGTTGTGATCACATGACATTCGATATCACATAATAGTTATACTGCAAGACATTGCTCATTTATCAAGTTACAGTTTATAAGAAAGTTTGACCATCTTGCAGGGCCATCACGGAACAAGTCACTCACAATCCAAGGTTTCCCTGTCCAATTTAGTGACCAGAACCAACATAATAGGTACACAGCACCACAAGTTGAACTTTTTTTTTTTAACTTTTTAACTTATTATGTGAAGGTTTTTTTTGTATTTGAAAGAATAATATTTTTACTTGAGTTTTTTACAAATAGTTTATTGTCAAGTTGGTTTCCATATAACACCCAGTGCTCATCCCCACAAGTGGCCTCCTCCATGCCCATCTCCCCCCTCACCTCCCACACCCATCAAGATGAACTTTAAAATGCAGCATCACATGACTATGTAGAAGAAATATGTAGAATACCAGTTACAAGAAATAGAAACACAGCTCTGTTTAGCAAAGGTAAATACATGCTTATCCAGGGACTTATTAACAAAGTGAAGTCTTAATTGCCTGTGACAAAGATGACACATGTGGAGACTGGGAAGAAAGGAAGAAAATATTAAAAATGCATGCCTATCAGCAAGGGGAGATCTATGTGCCCAGGCCAATCACGATAGCATTCAAAGAACTGAAGAGTATCATTAAATCTCTAAATCTGTGGTTAAAATAATGCTAGAAATATTTCTACCTATTAGGATTGTTGTGAAGGTTAAGTTGGAAAATATCTTCAAAGGGCTTAGCCCAGCTCAGTACACAGAATACTGAATATGTGATAACAGATCTGCTGTTACAATTATCATGGTTATCGGTCCTAGTGTTATCTTCCCTCCTTTATAGACATCGCCACCAATGCTGTGAGTTTCACCACAAGTCCCTCTAAAACTAAGTATCACTAAAGTGATTAATATAAAGCTGTGACTTATGCAGAAATAGCAGTTTATCTTATTTCCATATTCTACCTGCTTCCTAGAACTGCCAGGGGAGTTGGCACGGGCTCATGTTTGGAATGAAACTACAGGAGTGAGTTCTCACTTGTGTGAAAGCAAACAACAACATGATCTCTTCTGCCAAGTTCTGAGGCTGGAAACCAGTGCAGGTGTGATTTCTCCCAGCCTTCACTGTGGAGTCTTGGAGGCCGGGAAAGGAAAAGAATAGTGAGCAGCTTTGTGAATCTAATCCAGAAATAGAGCAGATCTGCTGCACTTTGGTTTTCAGAAAAGCAGAGAGCACGGTGTGACCACGGCTAGTCAGAACCAATGTGATGGGGTCCAAAGTGGAAAGGATGCCGGGTTAGGGGACTGGCCTATGCCTACAGCCCAGGGCTGGATGGGCCACGCTCACTGGGGTGGGGAGGCCGGCTTGCTGGTGCTTGGGCATGAGCCCTGTCCTGATCACAGTCCAGGAGGCAGCATCCCTGAACTCTGGTGGCCTCCCGACCTCACCCCCTCTTTCAAGCTGCCTAGGCTTCAATCTGCGCCATCCCCACTGCCCTGCAGTGCCTGTCCCCTGTGCCCGAGGGCCCTCTGCCAGCCAGCAGTCTCAGGACTCAGGAATTCCTCTGGACATACCTAATCCCTCCACCGAATAGGACACCAAACCTTAAACATGGTCAATATCAATGTTTTATAAGCTGTTTTCATTAAATGACTAATCAAGAAACTGCAGTTGAAGATGAGGAAGAACGTTAAAGAAATGAACAGGAAGACGATCAAGATTTAACCCATGGTGTAGCAATTCTAGGTGGTTAAAAGCATAGGACTTGAACTTAGAGATGCAGTCAGAGTGTCAACTTTACTCCTGCCTTCTGAGTCGACCCTACAGAATTCAGTGGGTGTCTCTACATCTTAGTTTACTTAGCTCTAAAATCGGGTCCAGTGCCACTAGAATAATTAAAGCAAATGACATTACTTATGCAGAGTGATTAATACCCAGTGTGTGACAGGATCAATTATTGTGAGTAAAGATGACTAAATATCAATAATTACAAATATATTGTGTTATTGGTACTAAGTAGTAAAACCACCACTAACTCCATGACTATGTGTTAGTTAGGCTACACTTGGTCCAAAGCATAGTTAACAGTTCTGCCCCCAAAATATTTTCTAGATTTCTGGCCCCAGGAGTCGGCGAGTATCGCTCAGCGGCTATCAAACTTCATGAAGATGCCTTAATATGGATCTTACCCTCCACAACATGGCCTCCCTTTGGTCTTTTGCCTTCAGTTTTCAATATCCCATATCACAGATGATGACATAACCCAATGAGGAAATGGTTTCCTTGCTTTCCCCCAAAGTCACACCTGCTATGTTCCAGCCAGAGATCAGGGGAGAGCAGGTATTTGTGCTATGAGGAGCTGAGGAGCCTGCCACAACTGGCTCATCTTGCAGCTGTGTCCTAAGTCCCCTCATCCCTCCTGGGCCCAGAGAGGGGCAAGGAGGCAGTCACAGGAGGGCATGATACACACGTTGAAGGAGCTACATGATCCTGAAGCACATGACACACTGTGTGGACACAGCTTTCATAGCTTGCAGTGTCGGAGATTGTGGGCAGCAGAAACTTCAACAGAGAGGAGGACCAACAGAAGTGTGGCCAGAGGAGAAAACACGAACCCATCAGGGCAACTTGGGAGCACGAAACAGAGAAGGGCCTAGAAAGTTCTGTGGTAGGAACACTCTCATGCTGCATCAGTGTCCATCAAACCACACCCCCTTGGCCCAGAGCCTAACACTGTTATCAGGAAAGACTGGAGTCCCAGCTGGTTAGCTGGCAGGGCATCATACTGCTTAGATGTTTCGGTAGAAATACGGGTTTTCACGTTTCCTCTCGTCTCTACAGTCCTAAGTTGCTCACAGTCTCACGCATGTTCTGGAGGTCTGGACTGTTCACTAGTCCTTCCTTCTTGTGCCTGCAACCGCAGAGACATAGGCACCTGGCAGACACACAAGGAGCACGGCCAAGTGCAGGCAGCCGCTGACAGAAGTGTGCACAGAGCAATCTGAACAAGGGCATTCTGTTCAAGGAATGCGGGGTATAAATGAGCGGGGAAATGGAAAGGATCACAGGGCAAATGTTCAAGAAGAACAGCTTTATGTGTAAGGCAAAGGGATTGATAAAACGAAGATTAAGGTATAAGGTATAAAAAAAAACAGTTGAGGGATATCAGAAACTAAAAAACATGGCATGGTTGCTGGCTACAATGTCTATAGTATATAAAAAGGCTTCAGAGTGAGGTGGGACATCAGTCAAATTTTCATTATCGTTTGGGGGTTATTTCAACTATTTGGAGAATAAGTGTGCTGTCATATATATAGATATCTCTCTCTATATATATATATAGATATATATAGTGTGCTGTCATATATATAGATATCTATCTATATATATATATATATATATATATATAGAGAGAGAGAGAGAGAGAGAGAGAGAGAGCCCACATATTGCAAATTTAACTGGACTGATGGCTCACATAATTGAAATGCAAGAGAACTAGTTACCCAGGAGCTGGAAGAGAAGGGTCCATACATTATTAATGATGCTTATGAGGTAGCATGTATATCATTAATGGATAAAGTGAATCATGATGAAAAACAATGAGTTTATACTGTTGAACACATCTAGCGTTGATTTTTTAGTAATATTTATAACTCTAAACCATCACAATTTTGAAAACATTAATAAAATTGAAAACATTAATAATGTTGTGGCCTGAATGTTGGGGTCCCCTCAAATTCCTAGGTTGAGTTCTGAAGCCAGGTGATTATGCTGGACGATGGCCTTTGAGAGTGAGGTCATGAGGTGGGACATTCATGAAGCACATCACTGCTCTTTAGAAAGGGGCCCCCAGACCTCCCCAGGCCTGCTGTCACATGTGGGTGCAAGGAGAACCAGTGGGCCTGGGAGACCCCTCCCCCCCAAGTTGACCATGCACTCTCATCTCAGACTTCCAGGTCCAGAAGGAGAAGAAATAAACCTCTGTTAATAAGCTACCCAGGATGTGGTATTTAATTATGGCAGCCAGAGGGGACAAACATCGCACAAATGTCTTCTGTCTATTATCAGACTGAGCAATTAAAATTTTGTTTTCATTCAAGATACGTTTGTTGGATACTGACTGTCTTACATCATTCTTGGTACTAGAAATATAGCAGTGAATAGAACAGATTCATGTCCTTATCTCGATGGCCTTTATGTTCCAGAAGGCAAGTGTTTGGTATGTTTAAAAGTGAAGTACTTAAGTATATTTTAGGAGAATGCCTATGTGTTACTTGTTTAGAATTTTTAAAAGAACCAGGATATTTACACTTTTCATTTCAGGGGAATTAATGATGTCTACTCTAAATTGGGAAAGGGTAGATTTTTAGATGTTTCTAGAACCACTGAACTTCTAAAACACAATCTAAGGCTTCATGTGCATTCATCACCACACCATCCATAAATCCACCTGAGTTCAGACTATCTTTCCATACGGTTCCATACTCCATGCATTGATTTTGATATTGTAAGAGAAAGCTCACGGCTTCAGGGGCTGACTCCAAACACAGGTCTTTAATAGGCTCCTAAAAATCATTACTGCACAGAATTGTAATTTTGCGTCAAAGAATGAAAGAGGGTGGAAAATCAAATAGAAGGATTTGACTTTATCTTCATCAGATAGATCACCTGCAGGTCATTCTGATGAAGCTGCTGAGATGGCGTTCTAGAATTACAGACTCCCTGGTATATGTAACAGAGGGAATACCCCCTGGTGCCATTAAGCAGTTACAGAAACTAAGTCAAAGAGCAGGGAGCCAACTCAGTTGTCTCTTTGGTCTCATATCAGTTAGTACGAACACAACTGATTTTCAGTGTGTTTCTGGAACTACTGCTTGACCTCCTAATAGTTGTTAGAAGTGGTTTTAAAGCAATCCTGTTTGTGACATTAAAACACATGCAGATAACAGGTGTAGGAACTTTTATGTATTTTCAGATTTCAACGGAATCCTTTCCTTAAAATAGAGCATTTTTTAGAGTAGTTAATTCTATTCCCTGCGATGGTCTAAGTCCAATTTTAATACTCAGTGACACATAAAGCAGTGGGTGAACTGAAGCTCTCATTACAAGTAGATGCTACCATTCAACTTTACCTTCAGTCTCAGAAGACTGTCTAATTTCTGAATGAAAGATAGACTTGAAAAATGTGTTCTCCTTAATTTGTATTTCTTTCAACTTACATAAATCTAACTGTTCAAGCAGTGAATGGTGGTCAAGTTGCCATCCAGCTTGAAGCTAACTCACACTGTAAAATGGTAGTCAATGGAAATCCATGTTTATGCAGTCATTTGTTCAAGACACACAATCATAAAATACCTCACAGACTTCAGAAAGATACAGTTCTCAAGAGACATGTAGATACTGTGGAATTCCTAGCATTTAACATTCCTCAGAAAGTGGCACTCAGTGTGACCTAATAGAAGAAAATTACCCTTTTGATCTCCTGAAAGGCATAATTATGAAAAAATTCACAGATGACAAGTACTGTGGTGCAGCCTATTTTTAAAATTTGTTTACTTATAGGAAAAATGTGTTTTTATGTATTTTACTTTGTGGTAACAGTTTAAAATAAAACCATTAAACTCAAATATCTAGGGAATAGCTATGTACTATTTAATTATAAAATCATAAAAGGTTAACAGAATTTTCTTGCCTTCCTAAGAAGAATGTTTGTATTTAATATGCTGTATTAAGAATTTTTTTAAAAAATGTGTTAAAAGACCCAGCTCAGATTAACGAAGGTCCAAATGTTGGACACCATTGTCATGACACGTATGTGGCTTGGTATTCTTACACAGTACTGTTTTGCCATAGCACAACCCATGGAGGGTACTTCTACACATCAATCAAAATAATATGCTCTGTATTTCACCCATCAGTTGCATTTCTACAACATTTTCCATAGGTAAACTTGTAACACATACATACATATACATCTATATTGCACACTTGCATCTGTATATATGCAATGCAGATATACACATAAATATACATACATATGCACCAAATACATTGCAGCATTTTTGAAAATAGACAATTAGTGAAAGTGAAAAACCTCAAAGTCTGCTAAAGTAAGACTGGTTATGATGTCTTCATGTATTAGAATACTATGCAAAATGAGCAGTAAGAGGAAATCCAAGTGTCCATAGCCTGTTAAAAGGAAAACAAGGTATGTATACGTGTTAGGCTAACTTCAGTGTAAAAAGGAGGTTATACAAGTACATGTGTTTTAATATAACACTTTGCATACTAGTAAACACAGACTAGTAATGGAATATCTACGAAGAAACAGATGTGGTTGTGTTTGAACAAGTTGGAAAAATGATTTCCTCAAACATACCCTTTTAAGTTAGTATTTTTAAAGCATGTGATAGAATTACCGATTAAGTTTAAGAATAAATAATTAATGGCAATGAAAATTCAGCACTGATATTCCTTACTTTTCTAGTCTGTCTTTCAACATTCCTTCCTCATTACACAGAGATGAGAACCACAGGATCTCACACATGACCCAGAGGCACCAACATTTGGGGGTGGAGGAAAGGGAAGTGCCCACCTAGTAATAGCTCCAGTGAATTCTTAGCTCTTCTCTCATGCTCAAATTTTCCTACACACCACATGTTAAACTCAGCAAGATCAAGTGAATGAAAAGATGAGCAACACACTGGGACACAAAATCACAAAAGACATCTGAGGAAGAACTGTTCTCTAAATTAAACAAATAACTCAAAACCTAAGAAAATAAGCAACCCCATTTAAAGATGGACCAAGGATTTTAGTAGACACCTCACCAAAGAAGATATGCAGATGGAAAATAAGCATACGAAAAGATGCTCCACATTGTAGGTCATAGAGAAATGCGATATAAAATAATGACATACCACTGCACGCCCATGTTTTTATATTTTTAAAGTTTACTGAGAGCACATGCAAGCAGGGGAGGAGCAGAGATATGGAGAGAGAGAATTCCAAGGAGCCTCTGCACCATTAAATAGAGCCCGACATGTGGCTTAAACTCAGAAACTGAGATCATAAGCTTAGCTGAGATGAGGACGTGTAACTGACTGTGCCACCCAGACACCCCACTGCACATGGATCACAATTTCCAAACCTTGAAACGCTGACCACACCAAATGTTAGTGAGGATGCGGGAGAACAGGGACGGTCATTGGGATGAGAATTCAAAATGCTCTAGCCACTTCAGAAGACAGTTTGTGGCTGCTTATAAGGCCAAATATATTCTCACAATATGATCCACCAATTATATCCTGTGGTATTTACCCAAAGGAGGTGAAAGCTTATGTTCACAAACCTGCACACAGGTATTTAGAGCAAATATTTATTTGTAACTGCCAAAATATAGAAGCCACCAAGAAGTCCTCCACTGGAGTAATGGTTAAAGAAACTGTGGTATATCCATACCTATCATCATATTCAAAGTGAGAAATGAAGACCTTTTCTCCTAAGGTCAGGAATGAGACAGGGATGTCAACTCTCACCACAATTATTCAACATAGTATTGTGAATCTTAGCCAGAGCAGTCAGACCAGAAAAGGCATTCAAATCAGTAAGGAAGAAGTATAATGTTCACTTTTGCAGATAACATGATACCATATAGAGAAAACCCTAATAACTCCCCCAAAATGCTACTAGAACTGTTAAATGGATTCAAGAATGTGGCAGGATACCAAAATTAAGGTAGAGAGATCCATTACCTTTCTATGCAATAATGAAGCACCACAAAAAAGTTTACAATTAATTTACAATTCAAAGAAAAATACCTAGAAATAAATTTAACCAAGAAGGAAAGAAGTGAACTCTGAAAACTAAAACACTGATCAAAGAAACCACAGACAACAAAACAAATGGAAAGATATTCCATGTTCATGGATTACAAGAACAAAGAATGTTTATGGTTAAAATGTCTATTCTACCCCAAGTAGTCTACATATCTAATGGAATTCCTATCAAAGTACTAACAGCATTGCTAGAACAAATAATCCTAGAATTTGTATGCATTGTATGGAACCACAGAAGACCCAGAATAGCCAAAGCAATCCTGAAAAAGCCAAACAAAGCTGGAGGTATCAATTCAAGGTGTTAAGTTATATTACATAAAGCTGTAGTAATCAAAACAGTATGGTACAAACACAAATCAGATACATAGATCAAAAGAACAGAATAGAAAGTCCAGAAATAAACCCATAATTATATAGTCAATTAATCTTCAACCAGTGGGGCAAAAATATGCAATGGGGAAAAGTCTCTTCAACAAATGGTGTTGAAAAAATTGAATTACAGGAAACTGGACAATTTTCCTTACACCAAACACAAAAATGTATTCCAAATGGATTAAAGACCTAAATGTCAGATGAGAAAACTAAATCCTAGAAGAAAGTACAGAGAGTAATTTCTCTAACAGTGACCTTAGCAACATTTTGTAGGTATGTCTTATGGGGCAAGGGAACTAAAACCAAGAATAAACTATTGGTACCCCATCAAAATAAAAAGCTTTTATGTGGCAAACTATCAAGTAACTAAAAGACGGCCTACCAAAAGGGAGAAGATGTTCACAAATGACGTATGTGACAAAGGGATAGTAGCCAAAATATATAAACAATTTCTATATTTCAACACTAAAAAATGATACAATTAAAATGAACAGAAAACAGGCATTTTCCCCAAACAGGACAAGCAGATAGACCAACAAACACATGAAAATGTGTTAAACATCACTCATCATCAGGGAAATGCAGATCAAAAGCATGATAAAATCACCTCAGAAGGGTCAGAATAGTTATCATCAAAACCTCAAACAGCAAATACCCACAAGGATGTCAAGAAGAGGAACCATCATGCACTACTGGTGGGAATCCAAACTGGTACAAGCACTGTGGACAGAGTATGGAGGCTCCTCAAACAGAAAGAGGGGATGCTTGGGTGGCTCATTCAGTAAGAGTCTGACTCTTGATATCTGCTCAGGTCATGATCTTGTGGTCATGAGACAGAGCCCCTCATTGGATGCCCTGCTGAACACAAAGCTTGATTGAGACTCTTTCTGCTCCCCCCACCCCACTCATGTTTTCCCTCTCTTAAAATAAACTTAAAATTAAAAAAATAGAACTACTAAACTATATGATCCAGTAATGACATTACTGGATATTTATCCAAAGGATACAAAAACAGTAATTTGAAAGGATATACACCCATAACTTTATTTCAACACTATTTACAATAGAAGAATTATGTAAGGAGCTCAAATGTCCATCCATAGATAAATGTATAAAGAATTTGTAGTATGGGGCACCTGGGAGGCTCAGTCAGTTAAGCATCCAACTTCAGCTCAGGTCATGATCTCGCATTTTTTGAGTTTGAGCTCCCCATCAGGCTCTGTGCTGATGGCTCAGAGCCTTGAGCTTGTTTCAGATTCTGTGTCTCCCCTCTCTCTGTCCCTCCCATTCTCATGCTCTGTTTCTGTCTCTCAATAACAAACATTAAAAATAATTTAACAAAAAAAGATGTGATCTATACATACAGAGTATTACTCAGCCATAAAAAAGAATGAAATCTTGCTGTATTACTCAGCCATAAAAAAGAATGAAATCTTGCTATTTGCACAACATGGATAGATCATGAGTATTACGCTAAGCAAAATAAAGAAAATAACCTTATGACTTCACTCATATATAGAACAACAACAAAAAAGAAACAAAACAGACTCAACTACAGAGAACAAACTGATCATTACCCAGAGGGATGTGAGTCAAGGGAAAGGTTAACCAGGTAAAGGGGTTTATGGTAACTTATTGTGACCTTCAAGAAATGTTAAAGGGAACAATTTGAGTGCAAAGTGACAAAGAATCAGAAAATTTCCAGAAAAAAATAGTAAAATAGTAATAAACACATCAATAATTACTTTGAATGTAAAATGGAAATTAATACTCCAATAAAAAGACATAAGGTATCAGAATAGATAAAAAAGGAAGACCCATCTATATGCTGCCTACAAGAAATTCATTTTAGACCTAAAGACACCTGCAGATCGAAAGTGAGGGAATGGAGAATGATGTGTCATGCAAATGGACAATGAAAGAAAGCCAAAGTAGCAATACTTATGTTGGACAAAGTAAACTTTAAAACTAAAACTGTAAAAAGAGACAAAGAAGGGCATCATAATAAAGAAGACAATCCAACAAAAAGATTTCACAATTCTAAGTATTTATGCATCCAATATGAGAGCACCTAAATAAATAAAGCCATAATATAAAGGAACCAATAATACAAGAATACTAGGAGACTTTAACATCAATGGACAGATCATCTAGACAGAAAACAAGGAAATAATAGCTTTGAATGATACACTGGATCAGATACACTTAACAAGTCTATTCAGAACATTCCATCCTAAAGCAACAAAAACATTCTTTTCAAGTGTACCTGGAACATTCTCTAGAATAGATCACATACTGGAGCACAAAACAGGCCTCAAATACAAAAAAAAAAAAACCTAAAATTATACCATGCAATTTTTCTAACCACAATCGTATAAAATCTTGAATGTAAGCACAAAATAAAAAAGTATGAAAATACCACGAATACATTGAAGTGAACAACGAATGGGTCACCCAGGTATTCAAAGAAATTAAAAACAAAAACAAACAAAAAAATCAAAATCACTGAAACAAATGTATACATGGGAATAAAAGAGAGAAGAATGGAGAAATATAGGCCTACCTTAAGAGGCCAAAAAAACAAAACAAAATGAACACAAACAACCTAAGCTTACATATAAAGGAGCGAGAAAAAGAACACCACCTAAAGCCAGGATAACAAAATAATGATCACAATGGAAATAAATGCTATAAAAAATTAAAAAACAGAAAGAACTGATCCAAGAAAAGATAAGTGACCTAAATAAGTAAAGTCACAAACAAGATAATATCCAACACCACAGAAATATAAATAATTATGAGAGAATACTATTAAAACTGTATTCCAACAAATTGGATACCCTAGAAAATGGATAAACTCCCAGAAACTATCAAAACTGAAGCAGGAATAGAAAATTTGTACAGACCAATAAATGGTAAAGAAATTGAACCAGTAATCTAAACACTCCCAACAAACCAGATGATGTGATATTCTATATAGAAAACCCAGAAGAGTCCACCAAAAATTACGAGAACAGATACACGAATTCAATATATTCACAGAACACAAAGCCAATGTACAGAAATCTGTGTTTTCATATACCATTAATGAAGCAGCAAAAAGACATTAAGCAGTCAATCCCATGTACATCACACCAAACAATAAGATACCTAGGAATAATCCTAAGCAAACAAGTGTGCTCTGGAAACTAAAACACTAATCAAAAAAGTTGACGAGGATACAATGAAGAAAGACAATCCATGCTCAAGAAATGGAAGAATTTTGTTAAAATGTCTACACTACCCGAACCAATCTACAGATTCAATGCAATCTTTGTCAAAATGCCAATAACACTTTTCACAGAACAATAACAAACAATCCTAAACTTTGTGAGGAACCACAAAACACCCTGAATAGCCACGCATCTTCAAAAGCAAAGCAAAGCAAAAGGCATCACAATTCTGGACTTCAAGTTATAGCACAAGTCTGTAATGATCAAAACTGTATGGTATTGCCACATGCACGCGCATACACATACACACACACACACACACACACACACACACGCACACAGATCAACAGGGCAGAGTAGAAAACCCATACATGAACCTATAACTACATTGTCAATCTTTGACAAAGCAAGAATATCCAATGGCGAAAAAAGTCTCTTCAGCGAATAGTGCTGAGAAAACTGGACAGGGGCATGTAGAATGAAAATGGACAACTTTACACCATACACAAAAATCAGTTCAAGATTGATTAGAGATGTAAATGTTAGATCTGAAACCATAAAAATCGTAGAGAACACAGGCTGTAAACTCTTTGACACTGGCCATAGCAACTTCTTTCTGTATCAGTGAAGGATATAATCAACAAAACTAAAAGGGAACTGAGACTATGTTTACAAATATCTTTTCTGATAGAGGGTTAGGTATCTAAAATGTATTAAGAACTTCTAAAGTCAACACCCAAAACACAAATAATCCAATTAGAAACGAGTAGAGACATGGATCTTTTTCCAAAAGGATATCCAGATGGCTAATAGACACATGGAAAGATGCTCATCATCAATGATCAGGGAAAAGGAAATCAAAACTACAAAGAGATTATTTCATTATCTCACATATTATATGACATTACTATGTCAAAATTGCTGAAATCAACACCAGATGCTGGCAAAGATGTGGGGAAAGGGGAACCCTCTTGGGCTGTTGATGGGAATGCAAACTGGTACAGTGGCTCTGGAACACAGTCTGGATGTTCCTCAAAAAATAAAAAACAGAACTACCCTATAATCCACCAATTACACTACTGGTATTTACTCACATGATACAGAAATACTGATACATGCACCCCGATGCTTATCACAGCATTATGAACAGCTAAATTATGGAGAGAGACTGATGTCTATCTACTAATGAATGGATAAAAAGATGTGGTGTATATAGAACAGTATTACTCAGCCATAAAAAAAGTATAATCTTATGGTTTGCAATGACATGGATGGAGCTAAGAAAGTACAACACTAAGAGAGAAATAAGTCAGAAAGACAAATATGATTTTATTCATATGTGGAATTTAAGGAAACAAACCACAAAGAGAAAAAGACAAACCAAGGAACGGACTTAACTATACAGAACTGTTGATTACCAGAGAGGATGTGGGTAGGGATGGGTTTAATAGGTGACAGGGATTCAGAGTACGCTTGTGGGCACCCTAGTGGCTCGGTCAGTTGAGCAGGAGACTCACTCACTTTCTACCTGCACTTTCCTCACTAGTTCTCTCAGTCTCAAAATAAACATTAAAAAAAAAAAGCACACACTTGTGATGAGCACTGGATGATACGTGGAAGTGCTGAGTCACTACACTGATTACCTGAAACTAACATTACACTGTAGGTTAAAAAGGTTACAGTAAAAGTATAAAAAAATACAAGAATATTTACAGTGATGAGTAATGGATAGAATTGTTGAACCACTAAACTGCATACCTGAAACTAACACTGCATATATACTAGAATTAAAATAAAAAAAGACTGTGGTATACCCAGTCATTCAGTGCTAAAAGGAAAGGAGGTACAAGTCATGAAAAAAAGAACGTTAAATGTTTATTACTAAGTGAAAAAAAGAAATGTGTAAAGGTTCCCTACTGTATAATTCCAACTATATAATGTTTGGGAAAAGGTGAAACTGTGTGAACAGTAAAGAAATCAGTGATTGCCAGTGGTTTTAGGGAAGGAAAGATGAGGGAACAGAACACAATTTAAGACAGAAACTTATCTGTGTGATACTATGGTGGCTACAGGCCATTATGAATTTGTCGAAATCCATACCGCATACAGCATGAGAGGTCAATAGCAGCACGGACTTGGGATGATAATGTGTGGTAGGTCCACTGGTTGTAACCCCACCAGTGCTGGGGATGAGAAGCAGAAGGAGGCTATCCACGTGGAGAAGGGGCACCTGGGAAATTTGACTTCACTTGGTATTTCCCACCCCAGTGCCCAGTAGGGATTACAGAAAAGTCCCCAAAGATCCCCCCCCAAACAAACAAACAAACAAAAAGCATGTTCCTCTGAGAGCATCAACAGCAAAAGTAGTGAGGTTCTGCATAGCAACTTTAATGGAAGTTTCTCTGTACCAACAAATCACCCAGAACGCCCATCAATCACCTGACAAGACATGAATAAGGGGACAATGGCCTTGCAGTTACAAGTGAGGGAGCTCATGTAGTTTCATTTTCCATTATTTTCACCTCCAGGTTAGACTTCCTAGAGATTTTGGCATGCATTATCTCTAATCTGTGAAAAAAGAAAAACCCAAATCAGTCTATTTTTATTTCATACATGGACTCAGCATGAGTACAAAATTCTTGTTCAAGGTCATCCAGGTAGGAAGGGGTGGATTCCGGATTTTATCCTGTTAGAAAGAGAAGACACATTTTCAAAAATGAAGGGCAGAACCTTGAGCTGCAATTTGGAAAGGATTATTTTCTCAGATACTATGCTTTCTAATTTCAGTGGAAACTTCCACAAATTGGTTGCATAGTCACTGCCACAATATAGCAAATGTAATTGCCACTTTAATTATTCACAGTGATTAATTCACAAGGGAAAGAATCAGCATCCTACACTTGCCAGCTTCAAGTTCTCGATTTTGAATGCCTTTATTATTTACCATTTGCCTTGGATTTATCTATTGTGCACAGCAGTTGTATTTTACAAACTGGCTTTTGAAAAAAAAATCAACTCTTGAAAGTAAAAATACAGTTTAACTAATTTAGAATAATTCATTTTCGTTATGGATATTTTATGTGGACCATCCTGTGTCCTGCTGAACTTTGCAAATTTTTTTATTTCTTCTCTTGAGGGTTTTTTTTTCTATGAGAAAAAGATTTAAAAAAAGATGTTTGCTAAACTTTGAGCTCAGCATTCAGTCAATCCTATTACCCTTTCTGGGTAGCAAAGCAATCACACCAGAACACTGTAGAGAAAGAGGCACCTTAAGCACACAAGAGTTAGATATCCAGAAATCATTAAATTTTCCCAATCACAAAGAATTAAACCACCAGACATTGCAGCTGACGTTCATTGTAGCAGTGAGGCACTAACTATGGAAGAGCCAGGGAAAGCAATTGTTTGCAGGGCCCACAGACTTCAGAATTGCAGTAGGGGATACAGAGGCTACATTATCTCCAGAGAGTCCCCCACTGCCAGAGTTAGTTCTTAGAGGTCTGTCTCTGCAGAAGCAGCTTAAAAGGATTTGAACAAGATAATGCCATGCAGCAACCCTTCTGCTGTGCGATACGGCACACGTTCCGGAAGCAAAGAAAAATCAGTGTGTGGCGTTGATAGCACTAAGCTATTTAGTGTATTCTTTTTTAAGTAGGATTTTACTTTGTGCCTATCAGTTGTATATACATAATAAAATTAACCTAGTATTTACATTAGCATTCACAGCTACCTTCATTTTAGAGATGAAGTAGCGGAGGATAAACGGGACCCAGTAACATGATCGGGTATCGCTTTAAGTTTCATAGTGAAGATGCAAACCACTCTCATACCAAGTGAGATCAGTCTGATGTATAGACTAAGCCCCTGAGCACAATCAATAGTCTCCTTATCTGTGTGTCTCTCTTCACACTGGCCTCACAAGAGCCCAGCTATTTCCTCACTGGAATACTACTTATGTGTCCTTTCTTTCAATAACCACTAACAGTTAGAAAATTGATTCTTTTCTGTTTGAAAGCAATTCCTGTTTTTGCATTAAAAAGACACTTTAAGGCCAGCTACCTTTACTCCTGCAGTTCTACAAATATAACTCAAATAACCTCCTTACATATTCTGAGTGAATCAAGCCATCAAAAAGATTAAAAATCATCCTATGTATTACTTGCTCTGCTGGGCCTCTAAGAGCCTCATGACATTAGTTTCTGGTCAACAAAACATACCGGAGGCATTATATTTCACTTATTACAGACATGGTAAGTGAAGAGTTTTAAGATGTCTATGTCAGTGCCAGAAAAACAATCTTCTGCCCTAACTATCTTTAATTAAGACTTGTAGTTGACAATAAATCCATTACAAAAATGAGCATATGAACTATTGACCCAGATCACTGCTGACTTTTAGCAGAAATGAATGAAAACTCTGTAACGTGTAAAACTAATTATAGCCATTAACAAATATATAATGTAAACAGCAAAGCAATGATCTATCCGTCTTTCCAGGAAGTCTCAGTGTCCAAAGCAATAGGAATTTGTTACTGACTAACTGCTTCCAATCTTTTTTCACGTTCTCAGTGACTAAGCTTGTTTATAGGTTTGTTTCTTGATTTCCAACATTTCAGCTGTAATATATTCTTTATATCCCAAAGAAGTAATCTTACAGACTGGCTTCATCACGTGTCAATTTAGGCTGAAATACCTGTATTTCTTTCCTTAATGATATGTGTGTGTGTGTATACACACACATATTTCATATATGTAAGATTAAATAATCTTAAATTATTCCATTCTGGGATTTACTTCAGTTATATTTTGCATTTCAGATATCAGGATTTAAAATTAGAGAACATAAAAATCCAACTCTGACCATTATTCTCAATTCCAGAATAAGAAAATCTCAATCCTCAAATCCCTAATTTTTCTTAGTAAACAACGGTCACCAATTGTATCTGATACATAAAGGTCATTAAGCACAGATTCACCAATTAGATCAAGCCAGGGGGCAGGAGAGCAGGGTAAAATACAAGCAATACTCCTACCAAATTAAATGCCAAATATGACTGTGGAGTTTCACGTTGGCCAGATTTTTATTTCTCCTATACACTCCACTATGCTGGAGGAAATGGGACTGACTTGTCCAAGACCTTGGCTTTACAACTCATTGGGAAGACGGAGTTCCACATTCATGAATGTTCCAGTAAGTTACTTTTACAGAGCCTCAGGGCACTTGGGATGGTTGTATAAAGAATCTGTCTTAGCAATATTTATAATGATGTATCTTTATTTTCTCATATCAATAACCGATTCCAATAAAAAAATGAAAGTCCAACATTCCAGTTGTTAGGATCCACACACTAGTAAGAGTTTTAAAGATTAGATAACTAGATCCCTGAAGAAAAATACAGAATATACAAATGAAAAAAACACTAAAACATAATTTTCAATAGAAAATTATAAATCAGTAAAAGATCAAGATTTTCTATTTTTTTTTAATTCCTTTGGTAACAACCTCCCTACGACCCACATAACATCCAGACAATCCTTATCATTTTGAACTGAAGTGAGAAGCCTCATTTCAGACAAGTAGTGATAAGTATGGTAAGCCTGATATCACATCATGTAAGGATAAATGTCATTTAAATGTAAATTTTTAGTTAAGGTGACTGTAATTGCATACATGTGTCTTCTATGCTAACTATAATACTGCAGAAATATAATAAAAACACAAAGAATGAGTGAACAACAGTGAAGAGAAGAAAATGGCATTCACAGCTGATGTGGTGTTACCCACAGAACAGAAAATGCAACAAGCTTAAGAAAGAAGTGGATGGAGCAAGCTGGTGGATCTAATCAGCTGGGGGTGGTGGGTAACTTCGGGCACCAGTAGGGGGCTCCACTGGATGCTGTGTTCAAATGAAAGCCTGATACTTGGCTTTGAACAGAAGCCAGCGTCTATGCCAACATCCTTTGAGGCGATGTCCTAAGTACAAACACGTGGTTCTGCATTCTCCCAGGTCTGTGCTTGCGTGTTGAACAATGCCTTCTAAGGGATAGAACAAGAGGCTCAATGGAGAAATAGATTGACCCAACATTGTGAAATTTACGAATAGCCATAAATGAAAGACAAAAAGCTTCAAAATTGTGGTTAATAAACTTCTGAGGAGTCAAATTCAGTCTCCATGTTGGATATTTGTATGGGCCAGCAACTAAGAATACTTTAAAAGAGTTACTGAAAAAAGAGCAGTTTTTTCATTAATTTCTAGACACTTAGAAATTAACTGAAAATGAAATTCATTCTCCATTAATAGTTTTATTGGAATGCATCCACACCCAATTGCTTGCATGTCATTTATGACCACATTAGCAGTTTAACAGCAGAGACCAACTCTATGGCCTGCAATCTAATGTATTTACAGGAAGCATTTTCTCATGGCTGTTCTATAATAAAGCAAGGCATAATGGAAAGAAGAAAACACCAGCAAAATTAGATGTCAGAGTAGAGAGTTGCTATCAAAGTTTTGAGAAATAGAATGATTCATAAATTAGAATTCTACAGATAAAGAAATTACAGTCAAATATAAAGGAGAATAAATGTGTTTTCCAGCACAAGGACTCAAAGTTTATCTTCTGTGATTCATTCTTCAGATCTTACTTGAGGATTTATTCTAGCAAACTGAAGGGGGGGAATAGGAAAACACGAGATTCTTGAAATAGTAGTTGCAGTCGAGAACACCAGGAAAACATTAAGGATTTCAGTTGTGTATAAACCTAAGGGAAAAATGAAATATGAAATTCAAAAAAATGAAAATCCACTAACTCAGTCTATATATAAAAACTAAAATATAAAAAATGAATATAAACCATGAATGCTTGGCAGGAAAATTTTCCTTTGAACTGCTTAGGAGTGTAAGTACTTAAGTCATAAAAATGGAGATGTACTCACAGAACACTATCTGCTTAAGAAATAAAGGGCAGAAAGTCACAATAGTCAGAATAATATAAATGCTTTACTTGCATTCACCCTTTGCAGCCAGCCTAGAAGCAAACCAGGGAATGTCCTGGCTCATTCTCAGTGCAGAGCATAACAGTTAACCTTAAAAATGTGAAAATAAGAGTTTTGCTGATTGTAGGAGGGGGAGATTGGAGAGAAGGTCAGGGGACAGCTAGCCTCCAGAATGGAGATGCTGGCCAGTACACAGAATGGAATCAAGATCCTCATTAAAAACTGGAAAACACCCAAGTAAAAAATTTAAATGGGAATTACAGACTCTAATGTCCAGGACATATGAATGTAAGCAACACATCCAAGAAAATATGTGCTGGGCTTTTAATATCTCTAGGCACTGACCTAAAATGTTTTTCCAGACATCACAATGGCCACAGAACACCCAGGCAAGAGGAATCTAACTCTTGGATGCTGTTTTTATAATCTTCTCTTTAAGGTTCAAAATAAACCAGAGAACAAAGATAACAGAGGAATATTAGGAGAAAGAAAAGGAAGAGAAGTAGTAATGGAATCAAATACCTTGGAGGGAAAGTTCTCATTCTTGTTGACAAATCAAGGAGACTGGCTTTGGAATATTGGAGGCATAGCCTATGACAGCCAACAGCAGAAGTCATGGAGCCCACCCCCGGGTGAGGAAGACATGGGCTTGAGGACCAGTAAGTCCTCTTACCTTCTTCTTCTTTTTTTTTTTAATGTTCTAAAAATATTTGCTGGAAGAATAGCAAAATGATTTTTAACATATGGGAAATTTTATCTCTAGAGAATATGTATCTGAGTTTGTAAGTTAAAGTACAACACAATCCCATTCCCAAGTACTGTGAGGGCAAACTTGGGATGCTGAGTCATGTGAAAAAACCTGAAATGCAGAGGGCAGGATGGTGGGTCTGATGGGGCCGAGGCTCAAACTGCTGAAAGACCAACACTGAGATTTCTTCCTGAGAAACCAAATATTCTATCTGGGAAAGCACTATGCTAAGATATTGATGGCAAGGATTTACTTTTTAAATAGCAATTCCACGTAATGTGACCAATAACAAGGGTGAAAGAAAACATCAGAGAAGAGATTTTCAGCATCTCTCTGGACAGGTCAAGGTTAGCAGTGATGGGCTCCATGGGCCAAGAATGGACCAGGGGACACCAGCAATTATTAGTGGTATTAAGTCACGTCAGGGGAGAGAGGACGTTCTCACAGTAGTGGCTTGGAGGCCTAAGGTCTTGTTCATTCAGAATGACTCATGTTTATCAGTTAGACTTCTGAAAATGTGGTCAGCAGGATATAATTACACAAATATCAATTACAGAACAGCAAATCCAAAAACAATGGATGGCTGATGAATAGTTTCACGAGGGCCACTACCTCTAAGACAGAAAATGTGTATTGTCTATCATACAAAGCTCTTCCCTTTTATGCAACCCTCTTTGCAATAGATACCACCCCCATCCCCCAGGAAAGAATTTAAATTTGTTTCCTTTAAAGAAATTATTTTAAAGCTATCTTCATAAGTTACTGCAGGGCACTTGCTTGGGGGAAAACGTGCACTTGCACAGAATCAACCAGCAGTGAAAGGCACACTAGAAAGTGAGCTAGTCTTGGGTCTTAGAATTGGTGTCTGACTCAATCTGGCCACCTCTGGTTTCTGTATCAGCCACAAGCTAATAATACCTATTTGCAACTTAATGGAACTAGCAAGCACGTGGACATTGATGCATGTTTATTTAACACACAAGTCTGCTGTTTGGATCAGGATCGACTGATACAGGTTGACTTGTGTCTGTTGCATAGATGGTTCCTACTTCTCACTCAAGAAGCAAGTGAACCCAGGCATGCCTTGCCCTGTGAAAGGATTCTTCTTATAGCTCAGTCTTTCTTGTGCCATGTCCAGTCTAATAATAAGCCCAAAGAAAGGCTAGAGATTTAAAAAAATAAATAAAACACTAGCAGACATAACTTTGAGAGTGTTTTTTAGCACTTCCATCTCCGGTTACATCACCTATCTCTCCACACATGCTGTCTACTTTATCCACTGGAGCCCTTCATCTATCAATCATAGTTTAAAAAATTTCCTGACCATTCCCACACCTCTGTCCTGCCTGGTTCTGATGCTTGCTTGCTCTGTCCCTTGAAAATGTGCCTTTTGCCTTTAGGTATGCTTTGCGTGTTTTTCTTGGTAAGGGGACCAGATGCACCAAGTAAAAAGAACTGCTCTAGAAAGGTATTTTGTGAGGAGGTGGAGACAGAAGGGGGGCAAGAAAGCATTCTGTGACCCTGTGATTAGATCCCATGCTTTTTGTTATTCTATGCTCTTGGACTATCAAGTTCAGATGTCTCCGACCTGTTTTGCTTCTATACGCCCTTTGGTGGGTCCAGCTGGCTCGAGTAGGTGGGAGCATTCCCACCTATTTCCCTTCCTTCCCATAGAGAGCTAGAGCCAGCTGGATCAGGGCATTTCTTTGCTCCAGGTTAGCCTCTCCTAGTCCTGCTGTAATTTAGGATCAGATTAATTAGTTTCCCCCAGGGTAGGCCCTTCTAAGAACAGAGTACTCAGGAGTACTTCAAAGTGGTTCCTTTCCCCTATCCCTGCTAGCTAGAAGGAGAACGGGACTTTTCTCCCATTTTCTCATGATCTCAGTGGATGTAGATCTCACAACATGGTCAAGGTCCCCCTATCATGGGATCCTCCTGGGGAGTTTTTAACACTCAGATCTGTTCACAGTCAGCCTCCAGCAGGTCAACCACGGTTTGGGTTCTCCTCTTAGAGTATGCTCTGGTAAAGCCACAGCACCTTGTTCTTACCTGCCTCTCTCTAATCTGGGAAACAGTGGTTTGTCCTGCATCTCCCCACCTACCAAGTCCGAGAAAAGCTGTTGGTTTTTGGTCTATTCACTTTACACATTTTGGGAAGGACTGGAGCCTTCAAATGTCTTTCCATATGGAACAGGACAAACCTGATTGCACTAACCTAACGTTCAATCTTAGATGAACCATGCGGGTTTCCACAGCTCACATGGGTTTGACGCTGTTTCCCAAGGCCACCAGAGTCAGGAAGAGGTGGAAGTGAATGGAGCAACTTTTTGGCATTTTATTATGACTGCTAGGGTTGCCCTTAGCTCTTGGGGTTGGTTTTTTAATAAATGCTCCTCAGACTGTTACAAGTCTTTGGTTAATTTCAGAGTTCTGGAGAAGCTGGTTCTCTTTGGTTTTAATCTTATAAAATCATGTTTTGGAAGATGTGGTTTTTGAAGGTCCCTACTGCACCATTTTAAAAGTGCTTCATTAGTAGATATTTAAAATATGACTACTCTGGTCCTTTTCCCTCCTGAGAATAATATTTAATGGAAATTTAAGATTAATATTCAGACATGGTCCTAGATCTTACCCTTTCTAGCAGTTCTTACAAAGGTATTCTATACTAACCAAAGATAAAAATTAATAATTTTTTAAGTTTAGAGGTGGGGGCAGAGAAAAAAATCCAAAACAGGTTCTCACACTGTAAGCACTGAACACTATGTAGGGCTTGAACTTAGGAAACACAAAATCATGACCTGAGCCAAGAATCAAGAGTTGGATGCTTAAAGGACTGAGCCATCCAGGAGCCCTGAAAGTTCACATTTCTTAAAAAATATTTCAATAGAAACATCATTCTAAAAATAAAGAAACCAAACAATTCTTCAGCACCAGCTGTTTTTTGTTACTTCCTAATATAAGGTAGCAAATACACTATCTATTGTATAGCATGTATTTGTTGAGTACCTACTTTGTGCAAACTACAAAATAAGTTGTAAGATATGGTATTAATATTCAAGATACTCTTAACTCATGTTGTTACATGACTTGTCTGCCAAAAAATAGGAGTTCACATTTAAAATGACAACAATAAGGAACAAATCAGGGTTATGAAATTTAAGCACAATATTTAAAATGGGTATTGGCAAAGACTCAGCTGGAGGAACTGGAGAGAAACTCCATGCCGATGAAGAGTTAGGATTCCCAAGGTCATTTCAAATGTTAACATTTAAGGAAAAGACTTTTCCAATTCAAAGTTCTGCTACCTTTTCATAAATCTAGGGGCCTCACATATGTGGATAGGTTTCTGTTCATGTTCTTTTGGTAACATATGGTCCTAAAATCAGATATAAGTTTTATATAAGTTATTTCTATACCCAACATGGGGCTCCAACTCAAAACCCTGATATCAAGTCACATGGTTCTCTTAGTGAGCCAGCCAGGCACCTATATACCTTATGTTTTGATAACTAGCAGGTGTCTTAAGACTCCTAGGTTATTCTAAAAGACATCCTTGGTGGGGGGGTGCCTGGCTGGCTCAGGTGGTTAAGTGTCCGACTTTGGCTCAGGTCATGATCTCACAGTTTGTGGGTTTGAGCCCTGTGTCAGGCTCTGTGCTGACAGCTCAAAGCCTGGAGCCTGCTTTTGACTGTCTCCTTCTCTGCCCCTTCACCACTCATGTTCTCTCTCAAAAATAAACATCAAAATAATTAAATGATATCCTTGGACAGTTTTGGTCTCTTACATTTTCATATATTATCAGACCCCACCACTCATTTGCATGCACACAAACACATATGCACAGATGTGATTTTAATCAGATTGCTTGAATCTACTATAGAGAAATGGCATTTATCTGGATTAGATTCCCAAATGGAAAACCCATGAATCATGATCCCTACCTTTCTACTCTACACAGAAATGAATCTCAGATTATTGGTTTAAATGCTAAAGAAAAAGTATAAAGTATTTACATATATGGGAGGTGGGGAGAGAACGATCTTCATGATGTGATTACATGAAGTAATTTCCTCAGTTTCTTTCATCTGATATCTGACCCACTACTGGCTATCCCTCTAATTCGGTTTCTACATGAAGCTTGTCTGAGAAGTTAAATATCTTCCTGGATTCCCACTCTTTGAGTAGGTGACAGAAAAACACACTCAACTAGCAGCCATGTATTTGAGGGTTACCCCAGGTTCTTCTGAATCAAATATCCAACTAAAAACAGTAAGAAATAAATGATAGTAAACATTTACTGAATTATGTCCTTGACATTGTACGAAAAGTCTTTAAATCCACATGACATACTAGGACTCTACCTTCTCATTTAAAGACAAGGAGTCTAGCTTAAGAGGCAGTTGAGTGTATTGGTGAAGTACATGGGCTCTAGGCCAAATTTCCTGGCTCTGGTATTTTATTGTGTGTCTTGGGTAAGGTAATTAATGAAACCAGCGAGAAGGAGGGAGTATTTAAACTATCAGGTTTTATTTTTTTAGTATATGAGAAAATTAACTTTTGGTCAAGTGGTATTTACAAGGGTTTTCACTATTTTACAACTGTCTTAATTTTGTGTTAAAAGCATTTAATTACCATCATTCTACATTCTTCAAATAAAGTATCTTTTTGTTTATTTATTTATTTATTTTTGCTGGAATTAACTATAGAGGGACTACAATTCACCTATCCTCTAAATGTTGCACACAGCTAATTTTATTAAGGCTAAGAACCCACTAATGCTCCTTATACTAGTTTATGGACACTATGGTTTATTTAACTCTATGTTAGGTCTTTTAAAAAGGCCGTATTTGTATTTGGTTTCCTGAGTAGAATTATATAGTTTTACTTTTTAATATATCATTGCTCATAGGCACAAATTCATGAAGACAAACACATGCACACACAAACTATTAATGCTGTAGGCTTCTTTAGGGTTGTCAAGAGGAGAAAGAAGTTCATGTTATAATATTATCTTTTAAATAGATCCCATGTGTATCAAATAGAGACATTATAGTGCAATTTCAAGGCTCAAATTAATGTCAGAACCATGATGATCATGACATCTAGTTAATATGGGTAAGAGTATCTTTTTTAATTTTAGAGAACTCCCACATCCTATTAGGCTGTTAAGTTTCATCTTCCCTTCTACCTTATAATATCAACACAAAGAGGCAGGAAATTTTATTCCATTCTGCAAGTGAGAGTATGAAAAATGAGAAGTTTACATAACTTGAGCGAATTCTTTGAGTGTACACACTTGAGATTGAAAAACCCATCATTCCCCCCCTCCCCCTCCACACCACTATGGCAAACCATATGCTGGACTGTGTCATACAATGAGAGATCTCAGATCATGATGGGGATACTTCGATAACGACAAGAGTTTTTAAATACTAGTGAAAAGAACTGGATTTTATCTTTAAACTCATTAAAACTCATTTCTTGCTCCTAACTCCATAAGACCGAAAAGTTTATGAATACTGGTAAGATATTTTGACAGACAGTATTACCATTAGTCTCTACCCCATTATAAAAGAACACTTCGTTTTAAAGACACACACACAGTAGAAAAAGAGAGGATTGCAACACGTTCATTAGCTGGTGTATTCTCCAGTTACTGTTTTCTTGAAAACACAGTTTAGCTACTTGGGTAAGCAATTCACAGTATTCTTAATGTAGTTCATATTATGGCAAAATCAAGAGAATTTAGAGACAAAGTAGGTAGCAGCTTATAGAGACTGATAATTAAGAAAATGGGAAGCATCTGACCAACATGAAGGCTTTATAAAGAAGAAAGGTCCTAAGAAAAGCATGTTGAGAGTTAAAATTTGTATACAAAAATTTGAAAGAAATGGAAATTACTACATCTAGGGATTACAGCCTAGAGAGTAGATGCTCACTTGGTAAAAAGAAACTTGTTACTCAAATTATTCAAGGGCATCATAAATAATAGTAAGCAGAAAGGTTTACAGGAGAGAACTCCATACACAATTAACAGAAGAATGCGAGTGCAGGATATTTTGTTATTTCTATGAGGTCCAATGGTGACAAACCATGGATTGATCCACCGAGGTATGGTTAGCAGGGTATGACTGAGAACATGTGAGGTGGTCTCCCTCCAGGGTATTATTCGCAGGTCAAATGTGGTAACGTTAGTAAATGACTAACCTGCAAAAGAGGTCTTGTAACTAATTAGGATTAAAAATAATCCCCTCTTAAGTCATATTTACCAGCATATACCCCACTGTAATATTAGTAATTGACAGGTCATTTCCAATATCAAAGCCCACAAAGATGAGGCTTTGTTAGGGACCTAATGACAGAGAATGTTAAAGCAGCTGGGTGGACAGTGGGTGTGGATGGACTAGGCTAGGAAATGAGGGTGGCAGGGAATGGACCGTGTGCACTGTATCCCATTAACCAGATTGGATAAGCTTTTCCAGAGGAGAAAAAAAATGCAAGACAACAAGAAAACACATGTCACAGCTGACAATTTTGTCTAAGTCCATCACCTGGTCAACAAAGGAAAAATAAGGACATTCCTGTTGTATCTGTCAAGAGACTTCTTACTTGGCATCAAGTCTAGATGTCACAGCAATGCCGACCACCTCCGAAGAGGTGGCCAGAGAACACGTAATGCATCTAATTCCCATCTGGCTGCACCTAAGTATCAATGTGGCCCCTAAAAGAAGATTCATCGAGTTTCCTAATGAGGTCACATATGAACATTCTAAGTTACTTAATCACTTTTAGTATTCATTATATTTGCCCATGGTCTAAGAACAGGCAATACAGGAAGTCAACATACTTCACATATACTTGTTTAAACAAAGTTCAAATCTCTTCTATGACCAGACTGTTCTATTTGATCAAAGTGATATCTGTGATGTTGATGGTATTATGCCACTGTTTCAACACTACAGTCAGAATTGAAGTCAGAGCTCTAGAATATTTCTGTTCATTCAAATACCAGAGAGTAACAATATGTATCTTTAATGCCACTGCATAGGTTTAGCATCAGATGCCTGTAATTTTAATTTGAGGGGCTATGGGAGAAAAATAAACTAAAAATGGGTCTTGCTAAAATAGCATGAAGTGCCAGGAACTCTTTATCCCTCACCCTCTTCTCCACCTAGATTCTGCAAAGGGTATAAAGCTAACTATATACCCTTTGTCCAGTTCTGGAAATGAAGCAGAGAACAAGGGAATACAGACTACGGGAGTGAACATGGCTTTATTTACCCCCAATTCTCCTTTCTGTCACTTGTAGAAGTTAGAAAACTTCTTGTGTCCCCGTAACAAGGGCTCCATTCTCCTATCCGCATGCTTCTGCCTGCAGCCCCTTCCCTGGGCCACCTACACTGCTAAACCCTTGGTGATGAAATTTTGATCTTTCACCTCATTAAGAAATAACTCATTTTGACTTAGTTGGTTCTGCAAACCTGTGCATCTTGGTTCTCCTATTAATCCTTCCTCAACGTTCAATTAGATAGGTTTATTTAGAAGTCATCTTCCATTTTCAACCTGAAAACTCCATTCTAACTCTAAACTTTCCACCTGCAGCTTCTTCCCCCACCAGCTCCCTGCGCTTGCACTCTGCTGCTGGTTCCTGGTGCTCTCAGCACCACAGCAGTGCACGACGGAGAGAGAAAGACTGACTGATGGGGGAAAGGGAAAGGAAAGAAGGGGAGGAAAAGGGAATGGAACAGCCAACGGTAAAATGCCCGTGTTGGTAACTTTCAGTTGTAGAGACAGCGGGATCATACCACCCTTGTGATGGAAATTAAGAACCAGTGATGTGCCAACCTGGAGGCTTACTTGGTGAGAAACAAGCTCTAGATACATACATGCTTTGCAGGGCCAGAACGAACTACAAGGATCTTTTAATGGAAAACTTACACAGGTGTGCACATATGTGCACCACAAGGTGATGCACACGGTTTCCAAAGCTAATTAGACTTAAAGAGGCAAAAGGGAAAAAAAAAAACCCTCCTCTGATTAGGGCAGAGGAGTTAACTGCTTTCTCTGTAGGAGCTTTTTAATGGAGAACCTTTTCAAGACCACAAGCTTTACCACCTACTGGATTAGAGAGTCTGGAAATTCGCTGTTCTTATGCGAAATCTAAATATACAACTTCTATCTTGACATGCATCAAGTCGACAAAACTGAATAGTAAGATTTTAGTTAAGCTCAAGATTATGTAGAAATATTTGTATATTTTAAAAGTTTTAATAGCTTTACTTTTAAGTATTTTGGGGAAGTGTAGGTTGCCAACGCATGGTTTTCAAAGAGAAGAGGTAGTCTATTTCTCCTTGGGGCCTCTTTGTTATGGGGAGAACTGAAAAATGCTGTATGACAAGATAACAAATACTCCCAAGAAAAGACATTGACATGATCGAATCACCCAATGAGGAACACAATGTGTCAGGGGACACCCTCTTTCCAATTGCTATTACGGGATGCGGTTGCTATGGGAATGACCAGGCTAGAACGGATTGCTCTTGGGGGTGGAGATGAGGCACCACTCAGTCTACTCTGGCAAGGTCAGTGGGTAATATATATTGGCAAAGCCACTAGGGAAAACAGTACACAAGTTTCTGAAAAAACAAATAACACCTATCATAAAGAGAGCTACCATAGGATCCAGCAATTTCACTTGTGGGCATTTAGGTTAAGAAGATACATACACTTCTATGTTCACTGCAGCATTGTTTATAATACCTAAGACATGGAAGTAACCTAAGCATCTACTGACGGATGAAGAATACACAATACCATGTGTAATACACACACACACACACACACACACACACACACACACACACACAGATTACTATTCATCCATAGAAAGTGAAATCTTGCCATTTTCAACATGGACTTGAAAGATAGGTTTAGTGAAAGGAGTCCAATAAAAATGCTACATATTATTTACAAGTGGGATTTTAAAAAAAATCCAGACTCAGATACAGAAAACAGAGTGGTGTCTGTCCCAGGAGAAGGAGGTGGCAAGGCGGCAAAGAAGGAGAAGGAAGCAAGAGGTACAGGCTTCCACCTATAAAAGGTCATAGGATTTAATGTATAGCATGAGAAATATAGTCAGTCGTACTTCCTAACTTTGCGTGGTGACAGGTCTAGATTTATTGTGGTCATCTGTTGGCAATGTGTACCAATACAAATGTAGAACCACTACGCCCTACACCCGAAACTAACAGTGTTGTATGTCAATTATAGTTTAAGAAAATGAACTTCACATTAGGGGAGAAAAAGTGACAAAAGGGAGAATAAAAGCTACCTCAAAGCTATAAATGCATTATCCCAAAGTCCTTGAAGTACATGTTTTTATTTAGCTCCTTAAGATCAAGCACAGCTTATTCACAAGGACTAATTCAAATATAATAAAATAGGGACTTCATGTTTTAAATTTCCTATTACAATATGCAACTCTAATAGCTTAATATAGCCTCAACCAAAGTAGCCTAACCCATCTGCCTTCATCATAAGCATACAGATATGAAAAAGCTAGACAGAAAAACAATGCTTTGAGTGCCAAGTATTAAACATTATTTTTAAAAAGTTAATTTTTGAAGGATAGAACCACACAGCAAAAGCCAAGGGCGGAGCAGATAAAGAGAGTGAGACACAGAATCTGAACCAGGCTCCAGGCTCCAAGCTGTAGGCACAGAGCCTGAACCGGGGCTCAAAGCCAGCAACTGTGAGATCATGACCTGAAATAAAGTCAGATGCTCAACCTGCTGAGCTACCCAAGTGCCCCACCAGGTACTGAAATGTTAAATGTACCAAGTATCTATTATGTGGTAAGACATAATCCTATCCATTTGTATTTGTCACAGTCTATCAGCCACGGAGATCCCCTCCATTCAAGAGCTTAGAACCTAACTGAAGAAACATGACCCCAGATCTGGATAAGATGACATTTTTAAATAACCCCTAAGTATGAAGTCCAACACCAGTTAAGAAAATAGAAAGGCTTTTCGGTTTGGGTTTGGACATGATGGGATTCACAATGTGGTAGAAATTTGTGTTCACAAATGGGTCTATATATTGGATTTAGAAAATCCATTACCAAATATTTGACAATTTTGATACATTTAAATAGCATTTGTACAGAATAGGAGTATAGAGCTTTGTGTAACCTACTAACATTGACTGCCTGTTCTAGATTAATAAAGCATATAATTAGATAGCAGCTTATTTAAACATCTGTTTTAACACTGATTAATGGACTTAACTCCTGTAACTAGCACATCGCAAGAATGTTTGAAAGAGATCAATAAAACCAGGTTTGGGGGATGCAAGTAAAATGAGTCATGATTTACAAAATTACAGACCCTTCAAGGGCAGAACTCATTATATAAGAATTATCTGCTTTTGAGGAAGTGTTAATATGGATGATGTTCTTTTTTGCATTTTTGGACTTTACCTCTCAAAGTTAAATTGCTAATACTGATTATTGTGCTAAAATTTACTTTGCCATCTACCCATCCACACTGAAGCTGAAAGCTGATTACATATTTGAACTTACCCAGGTGTCAAGTTATATTTTCTACTCTTTTTATTTAAAATAGACTTTTGGGGAATGGGGGTCCATCGGATGAGCATCTGACTTTTGCTCAGGTCATCATCCCAGTTTGTGGGTTCAAGCCCTATGTCAGGCTTTAGCACTGATCGTGCTTCAGATTCGGTCTCCTTCTCTCTCCTTCTCTCTCCTCCTCCAGTCTCTTGGTCTCAAAAAAAATTTTTTTAAATAAACTCTGACAATTACTTTTTGAGATAGAGCAGTGTATGTGCATATGTAAATATATATGTTCAGTTGTGCATGTACATACATTGTTTCATGCTTTAGTTACTATGTTTTGAAACAGACGAAACAAATTCAAAAGGTCTTTGATTTTATCAAGTCTAAAAATATTAAAAACATTGCTTTAGAAAACCCAATTAACTTCACTGGTTGATCCTATTAAATCCTACCATACTCAAAACAGTCTAAAAAGTCTTGCTTATACAGCTTCTTTTCAGGGACTCTTTGTTCCTTGAGTGATAGGTACAGAAGGTATTTAACTAGAGTTGTGTGTTCCCAATTAAAGAATCAAAATGAGTAATATCTCCATTGAAGTCCAGTCCGTAGGCTATAAAGTTCTATGGATTTTGACTGATGCATAAGTTTGGAATCATTTTGAAGGGAATCTATTCTCGTTGCTTCAGAATTAAATATTAAGAAGTCTGGTGCTTCTGTTCTCGAATATTCACTATGACTTCGGTTCCTTCTAACCCTCTATTGTTCCTGAATACACGTAACAGATTAGGAATGTGGAGATTCACAGATTTACCCTCTACATCCTCATACTCAGGGATGTATTGCCTCACTCAACTCAACAAATAAAGGAAAAATGAAGGGGGGAAGGAAAGAGAACCATCCAACCAGGACCAAATTAAATCGAATAGGAGAAATAGAGAATAAAAGGACCAGAAATAGAAAATAATGAAATTTAGAATCAAAGCGCTTGTAAAAAATTAGAATAGTACATTGGCAGAGAAGTTCTATACATTTACATTAAAGAGAAAGGGACGGATTCAAGCACTTTGTGAAAGTTTTGCAACCTGGTTTCCTATTTTTTTTAACTTGATATTAAACAGTTGAGTTTCTGGCAAATATCATTCTTCTGGTCATCCTTCCATTAATCAAGTTGTTTGTAATGTATTAATATTTTAGAATATTCCTTTTAATCCAAATATTGGTTTTAAATCAAGAGACAAAAATTCCCAAATGTGGAAATTAGATTATCATCTTATATCCAACCAAATTAAATTCAGTGTTATTGCTGTGAAGGGAGAACAGAGTCTCTCAAATCAAAAACACTGTATTTGGAAGGTTTTGGGTTTCTATTACCTTGCTTTAAACCTCCTTTAGATAAATCATTAAAATATACACTGCAACAGAAACAAGGATAAACAGAAGGATAAAGTCCTCTAACTCTACAAGAAAAATTGCAGCAGTGCTTTTAAAATAAGCAGATTTAAATTTGTTTAGCATTTATAATATTTAAAAATTAGAAGATAAAAGTATTGAATGCCTACTTTTAGGTTTTATTAAATAGCAATCTCAATGCTGCATTTTCAATATCTTCAGCATTATAGACCTATAATTCCTGTATGCCTTTTATAGTATCTAATTGGCTGTGGGTTTATTTTTGGTTTGGTTTTGCTTAGTTTTGTATTCTATTTTCTTAGCCCTCAGGTAATTTTCCAGAGAATCCTCTATTGATTGTTTAGGAAGGTAATAGGAAATTACCTTAGGAGATCTGATGTACCATCAGTGAGAAGTCTAAGTTCAGTTCACAAAGCCCCCGTGCTATGTAATACTCTAAGTGTATCCAAGAAAGTCTGCAGAGTTTTATTGTCTCTGCAAGTTTGTGTGAAAATAATCCATTTCTCATGTATTTATGTTGAGTTCAAAATATTAGAAGAAATAGTAGTTATGTTCAGATAAATAAATTTGGAATTGGTAACTGTGGAGACTGGGGATTAGAAGTGGGGCTATTTACCGTGCCAGGAAAATTCCACTGTATACCTAGGAAAGAAAAGGAAACTTCTGTCTCTATCATAGCAAATAAATATTCTGTGAAGGGTCTCCTAATGAAAACTGAAAGTTATCCTTCAAATTTCCATCTCCTCTTAATTTCTCAATTATACATACATATACATATACATACACATATATATATATACACACACATATATATACACATATATATACACATATATATACATATATATATATATATATATATATATTTACGTGTTTTATGAGGCCAGAAGTATTATTTTGTTCCAATAATTTAGTTTTTTGGTGATTTGTACATGTAATTTTATCTGTTTGGGCTTCACAATAATACCACTAATTTTCTATAAGAAAAAATAGATTTTCTTCTTTTATAGTTGTCAAGTTGGTTTCCATGTAACACCCAGTGATCATCCCAAGTGCCCTCCTCCATGCCCATCACCCCATTTCCCCTCTCCCCCAACCCCATCAGCCCTCAGTTTGTTCTCAGCATTCAAGAGTCTCTCATGTTTTGCCTCCCTCCCTCTCCCCAACTATTTTTCCCCTTCTCCTCCCCCGTGGTCCTCCATTAAGTTTCTCCTAATCCACCTATACGTGAAAAACATATGGTATCTTTCTCTGCCCAACTTATTTCGCTCAGTGTAACACCCTCAAGTTCTATCCACGTTGCTACGCATGGCCAGATTTCATTCTTTCTCATTGCCATGTAGTATTCCATTGCATAGATAAACCACATCTTCTTGATCCATTCGTCAGGTGATGGACATTTGGGCTCTTTCCATGATTTGACTATTGTTCAAAGTGCTATCAACATTGGGGTACATGTGACCCTATGCATCAGCACTTCTGTATCCTGTGGGTAAATTCCTAGCAGTGCTATTGATGAGTCATAAGTGAGTTCTATTGTTAATCTTGAGGAATCTCCACACTGTTTTCCAGAGTGGCTGCACCCATTTACATTCCCACCAACAGTGTAGGAGGGCACAACTTAATGAGTATAGTGGTGGCCATATCGTTTAAATATTTCCATCTACTTTTGAAACCATAGACATCAACAAAGAAATAGAATTTGACTCCTATCAAGTTTATAGAGTAACTAAGATCATAGGACTTTAAGCTTCCATACATCAATCACTGGTGAAACCAACTTGTGGACCAGCAGAGCAGCCCCTTAGAGAATCTGACAGCCCACAGAGGAGACTGGCAAGCCTGGGTGATCTGGCATTTGCACTCAGGTTATTCCCCAATCCATGTGGGAAATGCTAAGGTGCATTTCAACTTTGGAGGTTCAGAACAGTAGCTATTAGGAAACTAATAGACTTGGGCAAGAAGCATGTGAGCTCAAGAGGACAATGTTGTGAAGGAGACACCTGGACAGTGAGGTCTATTTTGGATGAGGGAGGTAACAGAAACAAAGGGTTCTACTGATACTAGTATTAGAGATTAACATGACAAACATCATTTATAAAGAAACTGTGCATCTTCCTAGGAACAAACACGGTAATAAGAGAACCAAGAACCAAACTAAGCATTTGACCTATTCTGTCTCCCATGGATTTCTTGCTAATCCAGACAACAAAAAGCCAACACAAATACATGTAAAGAAGATTCAAGCATCATTAAAAGGTACGATAAGACAGTAGAATAAGTTTTTCTCTGTGCAATTAGCACAACTGCATATTCACACAAAATACCTAAGTGCTCATTACATTTAGACTACTGCATAGTCCCAGCTAAATATGCTACAACTGTTAACATTTTTCCATGTAAGATACACAGTATTCTTTCTCTAGATTAAAAAGAATTGAAAAGTATATAAGAGGAATTTTTAATAAGCAGGAATGAAGTTAAAGTACAATCAGCTAAGTATATTGTTTTACAGGTTTATAAGAATCAGATAAAGAGTCTGAAGTGTAACTGAATATATTTTGCCCTCGTGCCATTGGTCAAAATGCCTTGAGAGAATGGTTACAACCTTACTCTCAAGTACACAAGCAATAGGAAGAGATAAAACATAGGTGATGCGGTACAGGAGAAAAATCTGAAGATGCCAGAGAACAAAGAGATCTAACTAAGAGTTCAATAAGGGACACTGAACACAGAGGGAGAGCCAGGAAATAGAAGCCAAGTAACAGGTTTAAAATGACCATGTCAGGGGTGGGATGTGTGTGGGGAGAGGGGACTGAAATCGATAACAGTACATTAATGTTAAACACAGGAACTCAAGAAAACCTTCCTTGAAGGGGATGATGGCTTGAACTCTCTAGTTTCTACTAGACAGTGACCTTCACATTATAAAAGATGGTTGGGCAAACATGGGCTAAACCAACCTGAATCAAAGGAAAAAAAAATAATTGGAGATTTATTTATTTTATTTTTTCAAAATTAATATTTCTCTTTATTGGACAGTCTAGAATTAAGCTTGAAGAAGAAATACAACTCAACTACTCAAAAATAAATAGTTGAGCTTACTTTTTTCAACAAAAGGTATCCAATATATCAGCCAATTAAACATTCAGCTAAGTCTCAGGTATGGTACAGTGGACAAGACAGGGAGATTTGGCCCTCAAGGAGCTTACATTCTAATACGGAAAGTAAACAGCTGCAAGCTGGACAGATGCTAAAAATGAACATGAAAGGCACAAAGACTTTTAAAACATGGGGGTTTGGGAAGCAAACATCTCTAATTTAGAAGACTTCTCACGGAGGTAACAGTAAACTAATCTGAGAATGCTAGATATTAACTAAGTCAGTAGTCCTCATGGTGGGGTTTTGGATATGGATAGATTATTGTTTTCATAATTACTGGGAACTATTCCTGACATTGAGTGGATATAGCCAGGGAGAACGCGTATCTGCAATGGATGAGTTAATCCCACACAAAGAAGAATTATTTGGTATCCTACACGACTTTTTTTTTTTTAATGTTTTATTTCTGAGAGAGAGAGGCAGCATGAGCAGGGGAGGGTCAGAGAGAGAGACACACAGAATCTGAAACAGGCTCCAGGCTCTGAGCTGTCAGCACAGAGCCCGATGTGGGGCTCGAACCCACGAACCGTGAGATCATGACCTGAGCCGAAGTCGGATGCTTAACCGGCTGAGCCACCCAGACGCCCCTCCTATTCGACTTTTTAATGTCCTGTCTGGACATTTACGTAGGACCTGCAGCTCTCCTGAGAGAAAATCATTCATTTTTTTTCCTCTCAGGCCATCTGTTACCCTTATTTCAGTTAAGGTAATTTTGCGCTCTTGCTTTCCATAAACAGAAAAGGTATACGGTCTGTTATAACTTACCCTAAAGCTTGCTTTCATCCTAGAGTCACACATACCTCTTTTAAAGTGAAAACAAATGGCAGGGGGGAGAGTCAAAACGTATTGTAAGATTGGGAAAAAACAAAAATATAGATGGAGGAGAAACTAAGAGAAAACAAAACTAGCTCCCTGATTACTTGGTGTAGGAAGTCCAGTATGTCATTTAAAACTGGCAAACAGGATAGCTGAGTATAAAGAAAGGGAAATAGAAGGCTATACAAAGGTTTTGGTATAAAGGTAATCACTAAAATGAAAGTCATTCTTAAGAGGGAAACAATAAAACCCTAATATTTAAAAATCACAATGAGGGGCGCCTGGGTGGCTTAGTCGGTTAAGCGTCCGACTTTCGCTCAGGTCATGATCTCGCGGTTCGTGGGTTCGAGCCCGCGTCGGGCTCTGTGCTGACTGCCAGCTCAGAGCCTGGAGCCTGTTTCAGTCTGTGACTCCCTCTCTCTCTGACCCTCCCCTGCTCACGCTGTCTCTCTCTCTCTCTCCTAGAAATAAATAAAAAAAACATTAAAAAAAAAATTTTAAAAATCACAATGAGGGCGCCTGGGTGGCTTAGTCGGTTAGCGTCCGACTTTCGCTTGGGTCATGATCTCGTGGTTCGTGGGTTCGAGCCCCGCGTCGGGCTCTGTGCTGACTGCCAGCTCAGAGCCTGGAGCCTGTTTCAGTCTGTGACTCCCTCTCTCTCTGACCCTCCCCTGCTCACACTGTCTCTCTCTCTCTCCTAGAAATAAATAAAACATAAAAAAATAAAATAAAATAAAATAAAATAATAAAAATCACAATGAAAATGACACGGCTCACAATGCAGAGACCACAGAGCACAGTATGTAGAATAACATAAAGTGGTGACAAATGGAGACCAAAGGTCAGCTGTACTGACAAAACCACACAGGCTGAGCTACCTACTGTTTTCTTACTACTATATAGAAGAAAACTCACTTCTATTTTATATAAGACAGTTTATTTACAAACAGAATGGTTAAAAAATGAATCCTCAATGACATGCAAGACAAATGCAACCCAATTAGGTCACAGATATGGATATATGGAAGTTAGGATTCACAAAGAATAAAGTAAACTAAGTCAGACACCAAATTACACAGTAGTAAGCAAGATTCTCTATAAAATTCTATTCGATGAAAAAAGGAAACCAAGTGAAGTACCCTAATTATAGTCAACTTTTATATACCCCTCTCAATGCAAAGTAAGTCCTGTGGACACAAAATGCCTAAGAATGTAGAAGAGCCAAACAACATACTGAATGAGATATTTCTTGTGGATATTTTATTCAATACCTAATGTAAGATGTAGAGAAGCAACAATAAAGTATATCAACACAGTAAAAGTAATAGAAGCATAATTTATTTTAGTAGAAAAAATTAGTAAGTATGCTGTTTCTTTGGGGAAGAATCTATAAAATTTAAAAGTAAAAGAAGATACAGCTGCAGTAATACACCAGCAATAGCAAGGGAAAATGTGTGTCAATACACTGTAAACTTAACATGGCAAATTTGGAAAGACGAAGAAGAAAGGTAGAAGTAAGGAGCCTAAAGAAGCTACTTTTCTCAGAAAATATAATTCACTCAACTTATACCCATAGAGACATCAATTTTAAATTGCAATTTTCTTAAATTTTTTTTTAAATGTTTTATTTATTTCTAGGAGAGAAAGAGAGAGACAGCGTGAGCAGGGGAGGGTCAGAGAGAGATGGAGTCACAGATTGAAACAGGCTCCAGGCTCTGAACTGGCAGTCAGCACAGAGCCTGACGCGGGGCTCGAACCCATGAACCGTGAGATCATGACCTAAGCAAAAGTCGGATGCTTAACCAACTAAGTCACCCAGGCGCCCCAAAATTGCAATTTTCTTAAGGAAATGGTAGAATTTATCTAGGAACTATATCCTGCCTACATACAGGCAAGGCACAGTCTTGTATTTTCATAGGGATATTACTGCTTCAAAACCCAGACAATCCTAAAGCCATTTAAAAGTCACAGCCAAGATCAGAACAGGGGTACCTATCATGTAGTTAATGGTGGTTCAGACAAGATATGTTCATGTTCTAATCCTAGAACCTGAAGTAGGACTTCATTTGGCAAAAGGGTCTATGTATGAATATGTAAAGAATTTTGAGATGAGGGTATCATTATAGATTACCCAGTAGATGCTGAAGATCATTCCAGGAGTTGGGAAAGGAGACAGGCAGAGGGACATCAGACACTCATAACAAGGGCAAGGGGTGAAGACAGAGCAGACAAAGGTGCAGCCTCAAGTGAAGAAATGCTGACCATCACCAGGGGCTGGAAGAGGCAAAGAACAGACCGTCTCCTAGAGCCTCTAGAGGGAACACGACTCTGCCCACAGCCTGATTTGAAAACTCTGGTCTTCGGGCCTGTGGGCAGTTATTTCAGATTACTAAGCAGTGATATCAGGCCCAGCAAACCGATACAGTACTTAACCCTGATGGGTCAAGAAAAGGAGAATCACAGAAAAAAAACAGTGCAAAACTAGAGATCGTGTTGGAAGGACAACGTACCAGATGAAAAAGAAACACAATTGAGATTTATTCCAGGATTGCATGAACAGTTCAGTATTAGAAAATCCACTGATCCCTGTGTGAGATATAGAAGAAAAAACATTTTATCTAGTCATAGGTTTCTTTCCCTGAGCTTCTGAAAAGGCATTTAAAATTTCTGGATTAACAGGCTCAGTAAGATAGAAACCTATTTTGTAACGTGAAACAATATATTTCAAACCTGAGGATCAGCAGGACTCTCAAGTCAGGTCAAAGACAAGATGAAGTCAATTCATGATCTCTGTTTTAAGTTACTTTTGGGGTATTATTCAATCCAATCTGAAAAAAGAAAACTAGAAGAATAGGAGTAATAGATAGGAAGAGGTAAATATCAGGTTATTTGCAGATGATCTGATAAATTATATGGAGAAGCAAAAAATAAAATCAAAAACTACTTTGAAAAATAAGATATTTCAGTCTAGCAGCAAGTTAGCTACCGAGGACCAGGAAATGTCATGAAGAAATCCCCCCACGCTTTTCATGTCCATAACACCAGTATCAAGTTTTTATAGGTGTGTGGTTGCTGTTATTTTTATTGTTTTAAGCTACACAATTATAACGTGTGTTGAAAAAAAGTCAAAAGGAAAACTATTCTTAAAAAGAATGAAGTAGAGGGGCACCTGGGTGGCTTAGTCGGTTAAGCGTCCGACTTTCGCTTGGGTCATGATCTCGCGGTTCGTGGGTTCGAGCCCCGCGTCGGGCTCTGTGCTGACTGCCAGCTCAGAGCCTGGAGCCTGTTTCAGTCTGTGACTCCCTCTCTCTCTGACCCTCCCCTGCTCACACTGTCTCTCTCTCTCCTAGAAATAAATAAAACATAAAAAAAAATTTTTTTAAAGAATGAAGTAGAGAAAGGATAGTTTCCCCTACAGATTATACAGAAGCCCCATTAACTGAAATACTGTGATGTCAACAAAAGCTATTAATGGAATCGAAGGAGTCTGGAATAAGTCTCAGTGCAGGAAGAAATTTAGAGCATGGGAACAGGTCTTTTCATACATGGTTTTTAAAAACTTGATAGCATGTTACAAGATACATTTGGAACTATTCTCTATAGGATATACAAAATAAGTCCCAAATGGATCCAATATATAAAAATGAAAAAGCTAATAAAAGAAATTATATGTCAATGTGACAGACTTTGTATCATCTGTATCATTTGTGAATGGGGAAGGCCTAGGTTTCTAGGACTCAAAATTAACTTTAAATTTTAATTCAGCCAAAACATCAGTCCATATTTAGAGGATGATGCACTACATGGCAAATGTCATGGACAGTGAAGACGACATCGTAGAAGTACAGAGACTTAGTAGGCTTTCCATTTTCACCTAGCATTGAAAATATCAAAAGTTAAAATATCATCTGATGAAATTACACTTATTTTCAATGATTCCCAAATAATAATCTCCTATCACATTTTGCCCCAATATTGATAGGCTGTAGAGTGGAAAAGCATTTTAGCACTGGTATTATAGTAAGAAATCCAGGATACAAAGACCAAACGCAAGACAGAGAAACTAACAGTTAGAATTTACTGGTTATTTTGGCAAACATAATTGGGGACTAGTAATATTTTTAATGTTTAAAACTACTTTTTTTAGTCTTGTAAGCATACATAGAGATACACTGCCATCATTACAAGTCACTTGTTTGCTACAGATTACTAGTTATGAGGATCAGTTAGGACTGGCTATAGTTAGGAATGTAGAAGGTATTTCCAGAATCAGCCTTTCACATGCAGATACTAATTATGCTAGTGTAAAAATCAACTGATGTTTAATTCAAGTAAAATTAAGACAAAGCAGGTCCTTTGGGCTGATTATAAAAGCACAGAAATTGCCCAGGTTCATTGGAAGTTACAATCCCTTGCCAAAACAAGTGACAAGGACAGAAACTCTTCAGTATGGTTCAGAACATTGGTTTCTTGTTTGGCACCTTAAACCTCTGAAGTAGAAGTGCTCTTCCATCCACTTGTTCAAAAATGGCAAAGTGGCGAACAACAGATCAGGTGGAAATTTAGCTGAGAGCACTGAAAAGCAACCGTAGCTATGTCAAATGATGTTTGAACACACATTCATTCTATGACTGATGAAAAAAGAAAAATAGGAGTTAGGCTGAAGATACTTAAGAGTTAAAACAGTCTATATTTGTACTATTGGTAAGGATGCATAGCCTGTAATGGTGGCTGACCAGAGGGGAGTGGGGAAAAGTTAACAAAAATTAAATACGTATGAAGATGTCAAAAAGGGAAAATTCAAATTCCAATCATGCCTATTGGGCTGACTACATTTGAAAATATTTAGAAATGGTGAATATAGAAACATCAGTGTCAATGGCTTGTTTTTGCTATTCTTTCTTCAATGTTTGCTTAATGAGGCAGAAAAGTCTGCTTAAGTTTCTAAATTGTTGCCTGAACACCTTGATTTTCTTGCTTCTTTTCTGCATCCCTGGAGTATCTCAATTACAGTGAGTAAACGGGATGCAGCTCCCCAGAGAGGAACAGTATCAACCCCTATCACCACCAAATGGGGGCTGAAATCGTCTCCATTTCAACCCTCAGACAGGGGATGAGTACTCACACCTCTCTGAACATCAGCTTCTTCATGTAAGACAGATGTTAATTGTACCAACTATATGCCTGAGTCAGTATCGCCTCAAGTTTTTAGGCACAGAAAAGCCAGCCTGTTCTGGCAGCTGGGGAGTGAGTGCTTGTGACTGGCTTACAGAACGTTGTTCGGGACCTCAGGGATGAAACATGCCTCATCCAGCTCTACCAAAAGTAATTAAGCACAAAAAACATGTAAAAATGTCCCAGACTTCAGGAAAGAAGGCATACCACACCTATAAATGGAGGGTGTGGACCAGATTGAAAACAGGTGAATATGGTGCAAAGCCACATGTGGGGCTCGAGGTCATCTAGTCCATGCCAAGCAGTCACACAATCAAACCTGCCCCACCCCAAGAGAGGGTCTGAATAAAGCTGCTCCATGGAAAAACCGAGCCAGAGAATACTTGGGTTTGCAGAGGAGGGGACTGGCTAGAAACCAGAAATTTAACTGAAATATTAACCTGGGAGACACCAAACCCTTCTGGTGCATTCTGCCAGGAGCACTGACAGGTCGTGACCTGCAAACTCTCCTGTCTGGAGCCCCTGTCTTCAAGAAGTCCTGTACACAGAATCCACCTCAACTTTTTCATCATCAGTCTCTTAAATTTACACACACACACACACACACACACCTATGAACATGTGTGCAGTGAGTAGGGGAGGGGCAGAGAGAGAGGGAGACCAAGCACAAGCAGGGGAGGGATAGAGAGACAGAGAAGGAGAAGCTGAGGTGTTAGCTCTAAGCCTGACACAGAGAATAAGCTCACAAACCCAGAGATCATGACCTAAACTAAAGTCAGATGCTTAACAAACTGAGCCACCAGACCTCCATCATTTAAAAAGAAAAAAAAAAGTTTTAATATTTCATTTTTAAGACTCAGAACAAGTGGGGAAAGGATAGAGGGTGACAGAAACCAAACCAGGCTCCAGGCTCCGAGCTGTCAGCATAGAGCCCAAAGTGGGGCTTCAACGCATGAACCATGAGATCATGACCTAAGCTGAAGTCAGATGCTTAAAGGAGTGAGCCACCCAGTCACCCTGACTCATTATCAAGAGGATCACCAGATATTTGAGAAGATCTTTAACATAGAAGACAGACACAAAACCACACCAACAAAAACAGAGAAAGTAAATCCTCGAAGAATGTCTAAGAACCAGAGTAGCTCAAAAATTATACATCTGCATATATATAAATGTACACATGTACAGACACAACCAACATTCAGACACAAAAAGGTCTCCCCAAGACACTATAAAAAGACCTTTACAGAAGAAACTGTTTAACCATTTAAGATTTCACAAGTAAAGTGAAGAGTTAAAGGAGAAAGTCAAAGGGAAATCCCAAGAATGTAGAATATTAACAAAAAGGGTGGGGGTAGGGAAGAATAAAGGTCATCAAGGTGGAAATATGAGATCCAATGAATGGCATTTCCAGAAGGTGATGGATGGCATTATTGACCCTAAATCTCTATAGTCCTCTATAGGCACATGCATCCTGTCTGGTCATCGTGGGCAGAGTCCCCTTCCCACTGATGTGTCGTGGGTGGCGAGGACAGTGTGCAAGTCCACGGCCTGTCCGTGCAAGAGTGGCAGGCATGTGACCAACATGCCAGCAGCTGGCTTGTATGAGGGCCACATGGGCGGGGTCCCTCCAGAGGACTCACTGACCCGCCCTGTAGAGCAGAGCCATCCTGTCAGGCCACAGTAAGGACGCAGAAGTGACAGATGAGTCCTGGTGCGCACTGTGTAAGCTACTTAGGCTTCAGGTCAGTTAGGAACAACTGATGACTGAACTACAGAGCGGGTGAGCCAAACTCAAAGGTAACCAGAAAAATAAAAGTTTTCTGGAACTGTAGGTATAATATTGCAGTTTGAAAGGCATCAACGAGTGTCAAACACAGTGATTAATACTGCTAATAGCTATAAGTCACATGACAATTATATTAGGGGTCAAAATGGATAAGAAATTACACCTTCTCTAAGTAAGGGCATTGATAAGGGTCCGATTAATAAGAGTTTTCATACAACATACCAAGTCAGAGATCACAAACTCAGACTTAGAAAATAGCTCCAAGTACCTTGGAGGCAAGGAGGAAGGACTTAAAATTTCTAAGGCAAATTATCCTCACCTGAGAATTCTGTATCCAGACAGTATATAGTGAGGAGTGAAGGCAGAATAAAGAGATGCTCTCCATAAGACCTCAGAACACTCCATGCCGGGCCAGCCTTCCTCAGCAAGCTCTACAGGATGTCCTTGAATGGGACGGGTGAGAGGGTGTTAGAGATCCATTGCAGGAAGTATTCCTAAGTCTCCTGAAAGGCAGTGTGCTTCATGAGCAACATGGTCAAGAGGACAACCCGGAGAAAAGGGTCACAGAAACAGAAGAGGAGGAACTGAAGAGTTTAAGAATAAAACAGAATCCCTGGCAAACTAACCCAAACAAACAAAATCAGCATTTTCCCCCAACTCAAGGCATACAAAGAGTTGTGAAATAAACATGTGGTGAAGATAATGAGGTTTATGTAGTTAAAATACAAATCAGAAACATGTGGCAGCCAAGCACAAACATGATGTTGGATGAAGGAAGAGTCACCGGGACTGTTTGCACAATGTGCAGGCGTAAGCAGGGTGAATACTTGTTCCCAGGAGCACATGTACACCCCAAGTCTAACAGCAGGAAATCAACAAACAAGCATACGAAGGCTTGCAGGTAAGGCCCAAATCAAATTAGCTGATGCTTGGCCATGCGAGTGATTTTGGGGGAGACAGAGACAGGTGTACATTTTCATTATGGGTTTTGTGTGCCGTTTTGCATCTGAACCTGTATACATAGATATGAAGAAAATCTTTGAGACCATGGTCTAAAAGTTGAGAGGTGTTGCTAAAAAAGGAGATTGAAGTACCTGGCTAAGCTGATTCTCCCATCCCCAATCGTCAGGAATCAAACCAAGGGCTGTCTTTTTAACAAACCTAACACAAGGTTACAAAGACAGAGTCCTACTTTCCTGTACATTAACAGTACCCTTTGTAATAAGCTGCTCACCTATAGACAATAAATCAAAATTTAGGTCTTTCCAAATAGAGCAAATCCCTGTTTAAAGTATTTTTTTCTTCCATGTCCAGGGAAGAGGTGTTATAGGGACTAATTTGTTCCCACAAAATAATCCTCTATTTAAACAATGAGGTCCATGGACTTAGCATAATACTTTCCAGTTTAGCAATTATGATTTGTTATTACTGACAAAATTTGAAACGTCAAAGGACAATGATCCTCTAAAGAAACTGGTTTAGAGGCCATCAGGTTCTGTCTGATACAGATCCATCACAAGTATTATTGCTAACATGATCATCATTCCTAACGTCCAGAAGAGACTCATGAAGGCCTCACAAGAACTGCAAAATAAACATATTCAGACTTTTGTACTGAAGAGACCAAACTCAGAAATTCAAAGCCATCAGTCAACCCGTCACCCTAGCGGTATCAGGAAGCTACTATTCGTGTTTAGGGAAGGAACAAAGGGTTTCACAATTGAACAGAATGGTCCATCATTTCACCGGTTTTGATTTTAGAATATCATGCAATCAAATTCTAAGTCCTACACTCTAGTTCTAACGTGTATCAATGGATACACAATATTATGTCTATAATCAAACATTATATTTTGCTATTGCTAGACCCTGGGTAATAAAGTATATTACAGATCGCCTTTAAAAGTGAATAAGAATTCTAAGCAGTTTTAAATGAAAGAAAATCTTAATGTCACCAATCATCTCATTTCACTTACACACACTTTTTAACCTGAAGTTCTGCCCACCACATAGTCTGTCCTTCTCTCCCACATGCCCCCAGTGCATTCCATTACAGGACTTCAAGATGCTCTTATTTTGTTCAGTGTTAGATGCATCACAGGAATGCAGATTCTCAACTACTCCAGGAATCAAATCAATTCTGAGTTCAACATGTTAAGTCATAGGAAACTATGAACCAGAGGCAATAAAACCAGAGGGCATACCTACAGCCAAGTGTCTATCTACCTGCACTGAAGGTATTAGACTGACCAGTCTAAAAAAAAATCAAGGGAAAAAATGATAGTTAAGTGGATATATGCAAAGTGACAGAGGAAGGCAGTTTTTAAAGAAATAAAACTACAACTAGCTATAAAGATGGACATGAAAAGACAGAAAGTGTCAGTAAAAGTGTCTGTACCTCACAGGATATAGGACTAATAAGATTTTATAGACTCCTATATTAATTTTAAGGGCCTCAGAAACCTTAGGATTAGCTGCACATTTTTTAATTATTCTTTCTTGACAGCAACATTTTATGTCTTCTAAGCTGTCGTGGTCTAAGAAAAGATGAGCCCTTCAACCTTCTGTTCACAAATTGTTTCTTCCCAATTTTTTTGAGGGGATATTAGGAAATCTTTAAGGAAAAAGAGCTCAGTAGCCTATTTCACCCCCAACCCCAATCTATTAGTGAGAACTTGAGATCATTAGGTTAGTAATGCTTTTTGAGTAAAGGGATTTCTGGGAATTCAAGGAAGATCTACACTAGAAGACACCCAATGGCCCAGACTTGGCTTAAAAATATTTACGATCGTATAGAAATGACATCTACCCCCTTTACAGAGAGATACACTAACACTCTAGAATACCAGGCTAAGTGCATTGTCCATATGGAACCTGGCCCATCTAGTTAGGCTGCTGGAGGCTAAGAAAGTACATCTCCCTGCATAAACAACCTGAGACCATCCAGGAGAGACTGGAAAACTTGGCTCAATGCAGTCATGAACCATAATGATTTTGGAAGTTCATTTATGTGTGTGAAAGGTTATCATGTTCCTAGTCTGGAGAAAGAGGGTCCTCAGTGAAGAGAGCCATGGTCACTCTGGATACGAAATTCCAGTCCATCTGGGGAGAGGTTCTGGGACAGGTTGAGCCCCCTTAGAAAGGGCCTGCAGGGTTGAGTGGTGACTGCCCTGGATGCATCTGAGGACACTGATCGCTGAGCCTGTAGGCAGGTCCTCTCCGACATCCACTAACAGCACCATGACAACGTCTAGGGAGCAAAGCAAAGTCAGCAGAGACACTAAGTATTTTGGAGTCATCTTCTTGAACTGATGGACTGCTCAGATTGACTGGAATTTCCATGAACTATCACATAGACAGGAATCTTGACTTAGTCAGTTAGGAGGAACGTATGCTTTGCCAGGGGCATGGGTTTTCCTGGCTGCCAGCCCAAGTGCCGGCTTTACTCAGTTCCCATCTTGCACAAGCTCACATTGGGATCCTCAACACCAGAGCAGAGGGGCTCCCCGCTGACTAGCCCAGCAGTCTCACACGTGCCCCCAGATCCTCTGCACACAGCCTTCTCCCTCATCTCTCAAATTTCAAAGAGATGAAGAAAGAGCATGTTTTAGAGAAACAGGCAGAAGACAGGAGCACGTGGCTGGGTTACCCCCAGTCTGCTCTGTGTGCCACCTCTAACGTGGGAACAGTGACTTCAGAGGAGACCTCAGAGCGGCAGCACGGCCCCACTGGCCACTCAGACAGGAAGACTCTGCATGACTGACATTCAAATGAGCTCGGAGGACCCAGAGCAACTTTCTTCTCTTCCTACCCACCCCACTGCCCTAAAGCCTGTGGCACACTGCATCTCTAAGACCCGTCTGTCCCATGCTCAGATCAGACCACATGCTGTCAGTGTGGACCCCTGTACCAACACACGAATAGTATGCAGTCCCTTCAGAGATCGGAGATCAACCCAAGGGTCTCAGTCCAACAGTCATCATGATGAATAAAACCTGTGGATTTTGAGCTTTGCTGTTAAGTCGACCTATCCACGCTATGGGAAAGTCAACCAGATAGATGCCTAGGAACACAGCTATGCTATGTATGTATGTTTTAGGTTTATCTGGTTGCTCAACACTTAGAATTCTGCAGCTCTAGCTGCATTTCTGCAGATGGTCTCTTCTGTCAATAAAGGCTCCTTTCCCCAACACATTCCTAGATCTTGAAGAATGAGTTACATCTGTCAAGTTATATGCGCAGTGAGAAAATGTTTTTTTTTTTTGAGAAAATGTGTTAAATGTTAACATTACTACACAATTCTTCAGCATCATAAGCATTTAACATTACAGATGAAGAGGTAATTCTTTGTCTTTCCACTACTACATACTCTAACGTCAGATGTAACTTTGATTTAGACAGAGGTATTCAAAGATGTCCTTGAAAGAGGGGAAGTTATGAAAAATGATTACCTACTTATTTAAGTACCTCTGAAACTATTTTAGGAGTGTTGCTTAAAACCCAAAGACAGGAGCATAACTCACCATGGTGTCTGGTGGGGTCTCAAGTAAATCTAACTATCCACATGTTTGGCCTGCATGTCGTCTTGACCCAGAGCCAGAAACTAATTCAGGACAATGTGGAGAGAACAGGATCCTGGAGAGCAGATGTGGGCCAAGGTCAGAGCACTGGACACATTGTGAATTCACCTAGGTGGTTTACTCTAATACCCAGCTGTATTCCTGGATTCCAGTGGTCTTCTTCATTCTGACACCAAGGTCACAGTTGAGACTGTGAATAATTCATCCTCATGTTCAGAAATAACTGAAATGCGTTTTACAGAGGAGTATATTGTTCCTTTCAGTTACAGAACCCAGGAATATTGCATTTAAGGTTTCCTTATTTCGCCTTTTTGAGACAGAAATACTAGCTACACACACACACACACACACACACACACACAAACACACACATACACACACACACAGCATTCCCACTAGCATAACTTTAGTGTGTATTTATAGCCACAAGAGCTAGCATGTGTATGTTGTCACTGATGGAGTGCCAGTGGCCAGGCCCGCAGTGAGGAGATCACCAACCCCATATCACTAACTGTATCCCCACTGCACAGACTGGATTTAATATTAAATGCAGAGTCAGATCCACCTGGGAGGGTACTTGGATACAGAGCAGAGACAGGTGAAGGGCAGGGATTCCAAGAAATTTAAACCATCTCTGCATATGTTCAAGTTAAAGTTTGACTCCCAAAACTACAGAAATACAAGTACCTCTGCATGTGCCTATTTCTAGGACAACAGAAGACCTCTCCTCTTACAGTTTTTTTCAGGGTTAAGTGAGCTCCCAGGTGATCACATGTATAGTATTTAGCACGGAGCCTGGAGTCCACCTCCTCGGTATCTGTGTCCTGTAATGGGATGGCTCACACAAGAACAGGAGCTCATGAGCCAGGGGATGAGTGTGACAGATGCCCACTCAATACTTTGAGATGTAGAGAACAAGAAAGGAGTATCCTTGCTGCAGTGCATCTGACAAGACCCAAACATAATAAAGACTCTGTCCCCACAGAAATTTAAGCAGCTGAGCCTGCCTCTGTCCCACAGGAAGTTTCTTGGAACCCAGAGTTTGTGGAGGACGAGCCGACTCTCCAGGGAGGGTGGAGGGAACGTGATTGGATTGGCAAAGGACTGCTTTCTCCAACTCCAGGCTCCATGGAGGGCAGATGCCATACCCCTCACCCACCCCATCCCTGCACCAACACCTTCCTGTGCACCCCATAAGCAGTCACTGCCTGCCTCCTGCACAGACCAAGGGGGCTCATGTAAAGTCCTGCTGGGGTGAAGCCAGGAGTAGGTCATGCTCAGCAGGGAGGAGGCCTGGGTGAGAGCAGAAAGCTTTGGCTCTGCTCCCACCTACTTCCCCTGCCCCCAGCTCCCCTGCCCCTACCCAGCCCCAGGTAGCTGACTGGTGTGCTGCTGGGGGCTCTGGAAACTTGGATCCTCCAGAAATACAAGAGAAGGAGATAGGGGTGTGGCACCATCACTTTTCCCACAGCTAGTCCCAGACCCCAACACAAGTGTCAATTACAGACCTCAACCCACAGTCTTTAAGAGGAAAGGACCTTAGCTCTAGGCCCCAACAGGAAAAGGGGAGCACTGCATCTCCTAGAAATCTACTACCCCTGCCCCTCAGCAAATGTGAAACCAGCACTGCCATTAACTCCTGCTTTTCCCCAATGGGCTTCCATTCAGAACTAGGTCCCCCCAGTTTCCTCCCCCTCCTCCAGAAAATAAAGTCCTTTTGTCGGATTTGCCTGTAGGTTTTGGCCAGTTTGCATGTCTCGAGTTACATTTGGTAATTTGTATTACCAAACACAAATTTTTGTGGGTTTAAAAGAGAAAAGGAACCAAGTAGGAGGCTACTTTTCACCCATGAAACTTACCACAAAGCTGGTCCCCTTTCTGAAGCTTCCAAGCTACTTAGTCCTCATTCCTAATGCTTCTCTACCTTTGCACTTTCTAGGCTACATACCCTTCCTGAAGCCAGATTTTCCTATATACTGACTCACAGCTGGTTTCTAGAGGAGGGGCCAGCCAGTCATCAAGCTTGATTTTCACTCCCACTTCCTGGACTTTGATGACCTCCTTAGCCAATAACGTTACTGGCCCAACCTGGGTGGCACCTAGCACAAGTAATAGGCAAACAGCCCATGTGTTGGCCCCAGCCGCACCCACACGCTCCTATCTCCGTCCCTCCAGCCAGATATTCCTAGGGCTCACGCCTGCATTACACGGCTTTTCATTGTTTCTCCCCAGCTGTGACCTATTATTAACAGGCATTGGATGTCTTTAAGGTACCCGCTCAAGGCTTCGACAAATGTAGACTTTGAGAAACGATCACCACAAGCTAATGAACACATGACTTCATCCAGGTATAATCTGTGCACGTGGCTAGAACATTGAAGATGTAGTCTTTCAACAAGTATGCAACGCGGTACTGTGAGCAATCATCCCCACGTGGGAAAGTAGGCACCCAGAACATACTCTCCTGGCACCACACCTCCCCGTTTCCACCCTTACGCTTGCAGCCACTATCCTACTCTGCCTTCCAGAGTCTATTTCAGACTCCATGTGTTAGATCATGTAGAACTTCTTCTGCCTGGCTCTTCTTACTCAACAGGCCATAAGGGCCATTAGTTTCACCCATGTTGTTAAGAATGACAAGATTTCCTTTTTAAGGCTGAGTAATATCCATTTGTATTTATACACATATCGTATGTACATACAGATGTGCATATGTTTTATCCATTCATCTATTAACAAACATGTAGACTGTATCCTTATGTTGGCTGTTGTGAATAATACTACCATGAGTAGCAACCTGCAGACAGCTCTTGGAGATATGGATTTCATTTTCTCTGGATCGAGACCCAGAAATGGTATTCCTGGATCATAGATTTTTGATGGACAAGGTTTTCCATAACGACTGTACTTTCTTTACATCTGAAGACAGTTTGTTGGTGGTATCTCTCCGAGCTATCATATCTAGATAATGTGAAAGTGTCAAACCAATTATACTTTTCACCTTTGCCAGACTAAAAATCCCATGTATCAACAGCAGGAAAAAAATATTTACCCATACTTGGGGGAATCTTTGTTTATTAGGTTTGGTTCTTACTCTGTGTGTATCCCATTTATACTCAAGAGTCAGAAGAGAAAGTGTCTCTTTCCATATAATAGTATGTTTCATAATGCTATTGACCAAGCACTGAAAGGTAATAAGGGTAATTTATCACATTATGGCCCATCAATATTCAAAATAATGCCTACACTGATAAGTGAATCTCAGCTTTAGATTATGTTCATATGTGTTAAAGACAATTGTCAAAGTACATGCAAAGCAATTTAGTGCAATTAAAAATTGCTTAGCAGTTTCTTTTCTGTCTAATCAGCTTAAATACTGCTGCATCAGCTCTTAACAACTATGTAATAAAGATTCATCTTTCTCCCAATAGGTTTATATTATAGCAACTGAAAAACAAAACAGAAGTTAAAATATCCTATATAGTTGTCTTTAAGCGGTCAGTGAGCTTTACATCGGTTTTAGAAGTTTAACTTTATAATCATACCTACATATACTGTAATGGCAAAATATACATGATGCCAAAACACTCATTAAACTTGCCAAAGTTTTTACTTTCCTGAATCTGACTGGAATTTCTGATATATATACACACACAATATTCTAATTGTGATTTTATATATACACACATCCACACGTAACTATATGAATACACACACACACACACACACGCACAGACTATCCCCTATGCTTTAAAGAGTGACTTCAAGCAGTACCAAGACGTTGTCCTATATTTTCATGCTGAGCATTGCTCAATGTGGGGTAGTAAAAGTGCAAGTGATCTTTGAAGAGATCTCCATTCAAATCCAATAGACTATTTTCTGTGTTTGGTGTTCTAGCTAGACAAAACTTCATTTGCTTTTAAGGACTCATTTGAAGACAACCACCCCAACCTACAGGGTTTGAGGCAGACTAAAATATGAAGGGCTTACGAAACGTGGAGCCAGACATGGTTACTGATAGTGCACTGAGTCAAATGTGAAACACCCATGGAAAATGAAATATCTTTAGGTCTTCAGACTATATTTGTTCCCAAGCTTACTTCAGGCTTATTGTTCAACTTCTGCTTTATCAAGCCAATTTTAGAATTCATTGTCCATATATAATACTAGAAAATGGTGTGAAGTCCTACTTCCATATAAACATTGACCATTTAATAGAATCATAGAATATTAAAATAATCAGCTGTTACACAACTTTAAAAAGATCAGTACATTCTTCACTGCACAGTAGGCCTAAATTCAGGACTTTCATTTAATTTCTCTTCAACAGCAAAGTAAACATAATCCTCATTGAAATTCATACAAATTAATGTGTATGATTTTAGATCTCTTTGAAGGAAGTTTACCTATATAAAAATGTAAGTACTGATTAACGACCTACTAATTCCATATTAATCTATGAATGTGTTGATAAACACAGCATTCTACAAAAGTGATTAGAATTTGTCAGTAGAAAGCCTGCTTTAAAAACTATGAAGTATCTGTAACAGATATATAAAAATCTATCTGATAGGCTTTCTGTATCAGGTATCCAGGTATAGACCTGTGCATGTAGTTTATTTGTATACTTTTAAAACAGGAAGATATTAATAGGGGTTGCCAATGGAGAGGAGCACTAGAAAGATCAACAGGAGCAAGTTAATGATATCCTTTGTCCATGTGGTTTGAATATCTTAAACTCCTTTTAATAGTTAAAAGATGGACGATATTGTTTCCTTCATTTCCTGTTTCAAGAGCTTTAGAAGTATTGGTTTTGTATATCCTTTAAACATTTTTTATTCATTCTTGAAATGTAGAGACAGACCACTAGTTGGGGGAGGGGCAGAGAGAGAGGCAGACAGAATCTGAAGCAGGCTCTAGGCTCTGAGAGGTCAGCAGAGCCCAACACAGGGCTCAAACCCACAAACTGTGAGATCATGACCTGAGCCAAAGTTGGACACTTGACTGAGCAACCCACACACCCCTATAAGTGCTGGTTTTAAGTTCCCCTACTCTCTGGTGCTTGTCACTAATTGAGTACATCCATTTAGACACGTTTGAAGAAAGGCTTCTTGAGTATTTTCCAATCTGTAACACCAAGATCAGGGTACTTTAAGAACACGCTTTAGATGAAATTAGAGTTATTTAAAATTTTCATTTACCTGAATTATGAGGTATCGGGAAATTCAGACTTGCCTCAACAGACCCAGTAGGTGAACTTTGCTGAACTGACCAGATTACTCTAAATTCATTTTTGGATTTTTATAGGAAAAACTGAAATCACGGAGAGGATAATACTATCAAGTCTGGTTCTGTTAACAGTTTATATTGTCAAAATCCTGGGCAGTAAATTGGTAATTAGTACATGCAGTTTTATCATTCCTGCTGAGTAAAACACCAGAAGGAACAGTAATTTTTCGGAGTGGAATTACCAACCAGTATGCTACCGGGCGAAAGTAAAATACTGCAAAAGACACACACACATACACACACACACACACACACACACACACAGAGAGAAGTTGCTTTTTAAAGGACAATTGGAGACTAAAATCCAGAAATACAAGGTGACATTTAAAAACACAAAAAAGGCAAATTAGATCCTGCAATTCAAAGAGGCAGGGTCTGGAGTGGGGAAAATTGCCACTTGAATAGTCCAAGGAAAGCAGACAGTATCAGTATAATTAGAGTTACTCAACTTGGCCAAGACTGCTTATAAGCTTAATGGGTTTTCTTAGGGTTCTTATAGAAAGAGGTCAGACATTCTCAAGCTAAACTACACATGCTCAGACCAGCCATCCTCTCACTTCTTTTCTAGACTATCACTACTAAGTCAAACATGGCATTTGTCCCTAAATTCACACTACTGCACTGTAATGCCATACCACCTTGCTCAGGACACCAGCACTGCCTGATTTAGGGGGAAAAAAAATCTATGGTTTAACCGGGGACTATTTTCATAAAAATAGGATTTCTCAGATCTAGAACCTTGGAGTTTTTTTCAGTAATAGCTACATTCTAAGCATGCAGGTCTAATATAGTATGGGGTCTTAATTCAACAGAGGAGAAAAATCAAAGCTTACTTGCCCAGTGATAGTAAGAGGCATGGTCAGAAATGGAACTGGAGACCTACTGCCCTAATCATAGGGTCTTTTCCTGAACCTGGTCCTATTTTGAAATCTTTGCAGACCATAGTTAGTGCCGATTTCACAACTGGACCAAGCTCCGATCAAAAACACCAGACAGCAGTTAAGACAGTGGCTCAATCATCAGTTCTAGAAGCCTGTTTTTATGGATTTGATCAACACTTAGTTCCCTACTTAAGTTGCACAAAACCATAGTTCAACAGAAAGTCATAAACCACAGTGGAACAAAGTTTTTCCAGCATTAAACCTCTAGAACTTTGGCACCACCAACAGTTAGGGGTGAAGACCATGTCACTTACTTAGAAAGTTCATTTACTTCCTTTCTTCAAAGGTTCTTAGGAAAGCACCTGGTTTTGAAATTACTTTGCATCTTATGAAAAATCCTGGTTAACAGAACCTTCCCCAAAGCTACTTACAAAGTTTTAAGTGGGTTTTGTGTGCTTGAAGATTTGAAAATCCCCACTCATCACAGAAAAATCTCTTGATGTTGAGTTGAGGTAGGCTTCCATGTAGCCCTGTTCTAGGGGGTGGGATCAAGTGAGCTTTATTCCCTGGACTTCTCTCCCCTGAACACAGTACGCCAGGACTATTATCACTACTGAAAGATGGGGCGGGGAGCTCTCAAACTTGAGTGTACCTCAGTCACCCGGGGGCCAGTCAACCAAAGATGGCTCACAGCGCTCAACACAACATCCAGAACCTGACTGCTCAGGGTGGACAGGGAAATGGTGACAGGTGTTTCTATTTCTAGTAGTTTCCCAATACCTCTGAACCCAATTAATGCATTAGATCACTGGACTGAATTAGAGATTTAACCCTCAACTCCCCTAAGACTTTCAGTCAGTCAGTCTTTAGCACATCGGGACAGGGTCCCCCAACCAATGACTAAGGGGAGTTGCACCCAACTCAATCTCCCAAGTCTTCACTCCTGTGCTGCCTTTTTAAATTTTCTGAAAGTTTTTTATGAGCCAGAGTAGGTCAGAGAGAGAGAGGGGTACAGAATCTCAAATGGGCTCCAGTCTCTGAGCTAGCTGTCAGCACAGAGCCCGATGCGGAGCTCGAACCCATGAACCATGAGATCATGACCTGAGCCGAAGTTGGATGCTTAACTGACTGAGCCACACAGGAACCCCTGTGCTGCCTTTAATGTACAGGATGTCTAAATCTTAATGGCTTAGGATTTTGTGTGTAAAAAAAAAAATCCATTGAAAAACCCCACAAAAATTTCCTCTCATTGTGCTGGTTCCTATATATAGGTGTGTGTGTGTGTGTGTGTGTGTGTACACACACATCTGTATGTTTTATTTCACTTTGCTAGAATTCACCCATCAGTTGATACATGTCAAGATACTTACGGAAAGAGATTCCATCACTTAACTGCTTAGCCATATCTCCCAGAATTTTCAGAATTTGGAGTTCTTTATTACATTTGGCAAATTGACAACTTCATTATAGTTGGGCCTTTGCCAAGGTAGTTTCCCAAGGTTTGCCAAACTTGTTAACATATTTTTTTAACACAGTTTAAACTCAGTACACTTATACACTGATTTTCATTAAATACAGTATAATGTTATAGATAGGTTCTTTACCATCTTCTTAACATTCTTCAGATTATAAAAATATAGAATATACTACAGAGGACATAAAATAGGTCTCAGTCACCTGTTCATTTTATCAGGCTTCTGGAAAACAGTAGCGTATTGCTTTCTGAGTTTCTTGAGGAGTCACAGTTACGCAGATTCTCAACTGCACCGGGGGTTGATACAACCTTCACTTTGTTCAAGGTTAACTGTACTTGTTAACGCGGGGAGAAAATCTGCTGGCATTATCTTGCCTTCCCTGAAGGAAATGTATTCTAGTCACACATGTGTAAAGAATTAAATCCCATAACTGCAAAAATACAGCCATGACAATATATATGGAGCTGACACACATGGCATTAATGCACTCCTTTTGAATTAGTTTTCCAGTTTCAATGATGCAGCGTTGTTTTGAATTATCCATCCTGGCCCCCTCTATTCTTAACACTTTTAAAGCATTCCAGGGTCAAATGTTTGAGCTAAATCTTATGGTCCTTGTCCTGTTTGCCCTGTGTAACCTAACTGATGTTTCAATAGATCTGGGTTATAACCTGGACTCTTTGAAGATTCAATACATTACAGGCAAAATTGGCAGCCAGTAGGTTACAGGATTCTCAGAGTCAACCATTTTCCTTTCAAGGTAGTAAAGGGGGAGAAGAAAAATTATTTACCCTGTGATTATATTCTGCATTAAATTAACATAAGCTTGCTTAAGTCCACTGAAACCTTGTGCTAGACGGACCGTCAAATGAAGGAAAAAACTCGATGTTAAAAAATAGAAATTCCAACAGGTTAAACAGCAGTTTGTACCACATTGGTATTGAATTTCATGGTGTTCAACAAAAATTTAACTACACGGGCTCCACCAAATGGATATTTACTCATTTATTCACTTAAGAGGCTTGGAAATTAGCAGCACAGCTATGGTGGCTAAATGTCCCTAAGGCCCTGGGTCTTCCCAAGTAGTTTTTGAATTGCTTTCAGAATTGGAGACTAAACCATCCTCTGTCTGGAGGGATCCTTCTTGAATAAACTATAAACTTATGAAAACAGATTTGGATATAGAAGTGTTTCAGAAAAGGAACTATTATGAATTAAAAATACATACAAATACTGTGGTCATTTGAGACCTCTCAGGACTTGGGAGAGGTGCTGGACTCCTCTGTAGTTCCTAAATGCATGTGTCTGTATTCACACTTTTATTTGTTGGCCACTTTTATTAAGACAACCCAGGTCACACATACTCAGTTGTAAGGAAATGACTTTTGACCACTAAGTAGTCCTGGTTATTAAGCTGTCACACAGATGTCCTTTGTGATTTGCTGTTTATTATTTTGAGGCAAAGATCGCTATTTCTACACATTAAAGACTATCAACTATTGGAGTTAATCTATTAGTCACTCAAATTAGATAGATTTCCTATACATCATTATTAAATGAAATTTTACATTTGGAGTCTATGCACGGAATGTCACTATTTGTGTCACTATTTTCATAAGTCACCTTTTAAACTACTTTCTTAGATTAGCAAGTAGGAAGCAAGTAAACTTTTTAGATACAAAATAAAAAATGTTTACTGTATTACTAGTAATCTAACAACTTGAGACAAGGAAGCCTTAAAAATAGGCATACACACTAATGTGTATATAGAACTTAAGTTCTATTTGGCCAAATATAAGGTGATTTTTTTTTCCTATTTCATAAACAACTGACTTTCCCACACTTATTTTCCAACATTAGGTTGTTTTAGAGGAATTATGTATAGGGCCAATTTTTACATGGTTTGAACCCAAATCCTAAATGTATTATCATTAATCTGTGAATACCTTCACTTTCAAATATAGCGGACCTAAAACTCCGTAAGATCTTACAGAATCTACGTCTGTAACTTCTGTTGATGAATAAAATAAAAACAGTAAAAACACAGGGATAGGATCTGCCTAGCTTTGTTTCTATTGTACATAAACCACTTGATTCTGAACAAAAGACAACTTTCTTTACCTATAAAGGGTTTATAGGATCTACTTAGGTCATTAGATTTGTTTTAGAGGATAGTAGGAATTTAAGGTAGGGTTTCTAATGCCCCACTCAATATAGTTACTGTCATTTGAGCACAGGTAATTCAGGAATCCTAGTGTCTGTAGCATCTCAGGACTCAAACCTGAAACCATGAAGATGGTATTTCTAGGGAGCGCAAAGTGAACAGGAAGACTCAGATCCGGAAGAAGTAAAATCAGGAAGCCACAGATCACAATAAGCAACCAGGGAGAGATTATACACAATGATGTAAGTCCAGGATAAACACCACAGGATTGCACTTACCTGTGGAATCTAAAACAAGGCAGATGAACACAAAGCAGATATAGACGCACGAATATACAAAACAGATGGCTGTCAGAGGGGAAGGGGGTGAGGGGATGAGAAAGATGGGTGAAGGGGAGAGAGAGGTACCGGCTTCCAGTTAGAAAAGTCACGGGGACGAAAGGCACAGGACAAGGAATATAGTCCATGATACGGCGACAGTCATGTGTGCTGACAGATGGGAACTACACTTGCTGGGAGCACAGCAGACGTATGAAGATGTTGAATCCCTGTTGGACACCTCAGAATAATGTAATACTGTGTCAACTATACTCGACAGAAAAAAGAAAGTAACCAGGAGGCAAGGGAGACCGTGAACGTAAAGAGTCCTTTATGCACACAACATCCTTCATTCAAGTATTAAAGGCTAATTACTAAATCACAAACGAGATAGCATAGTAAAAACCCAACGAGTTAACACACAGAGCCCTCCTGCCAGAGGTCTATCAGGAAGGACATGCTGTACAGTATTGCCGGCCATGTGGACTACAACTCTGGAAGTAAGCAGCTGTCTGGAGAAGAGCTATTCTGGGATTCTGCGTGATTTTGCACAGGAAAGCAGAACTGTTGCAGTGGTTCTGACTTGGGTTTAAGCAGCAGAGGAATAGAAGGATGGAGGTTAAGGTTTTCTGTTCCTGGGAGTGGAGACCAGCACAAGCACAGCAGAGTGGCACTGAGGCAGGAGCTGGGGTCCGTGCTTAATTCCAGGGGACCCGCATGGCCCGAGGACAGCTGAGGACCTGTCACAGCCTGGAGGCTAGCAGAGAACCCTGCAACTTCTTTACTGCGTGGGACTTAGTATACGTAGTTACTCCATTTCAGTAAAGTTCTCCATCCTTAGCTAAGTCAGGAAAGTGCAGCTTCCACCTCCATTTGAAACCCATTTGCAGCACAGGTGTGATGGCAAAGACATGAATCTAGAAAGTTAAACACCCTCCTAAACCGTGTGTGCAGTTTGAATTAACTCTGGAGAAAGAAGAACATTTGAAGAGTCTTACCCGAGAAGTGTTGCCTCATCTGTGACCTGCATGAGCAAGTCTGAGTGTGTTCAAGTACCTGCCGCAAAGCAAGTCAGGACATGAAGCAGTTAGAGTCAGGACCCGGAGTGTCCTAGCTGGGGTTGCGGACAGGCTGGAGAAGGTGGGGACCAGAGAGACTGGAGTGGCTGACTTGAAAGACTGTGGGATTACTGGCTGGCAGAGAACAGGCAAGTTCAATGTAAGCACCTGCTGGATGCTAGGGATGCAGCAGCCCAGGCAGACAGGTCGGCTAGGGCACGTTCACCTTGATGCACTCACGTGCCTGGACCAGTGCAAACAGGAGTCAAAGCACAGACACATGGGCACTACATGTGAAAATGCAAATGATCCAAGATCCAAAGAATAGTCGCAAGATGGGGGTGACCAGAACCTCACCCAACACCAGTAACTGGACGAAGAATAACGGAGTTTAAAAACTGCAACAGAGGAGAGAGGAAAAGCCAGCTGGAGATGCCACTTGTGGACCAGAGATGGGGTCTATGAAAGAACGGAAGGCCTTCAAAATGCTCTAGAAACAGGGATTTACAGGAGGATTAAGGTAGGTTTTGGTGGCATCTGGAAGCACATAGTCCAATGGTAGGGATGAGACGGGATCAAGAAATCTGGAAGGAGATGCCAGCCACAGCCAAGTTCCATGGAGAACAGGACATCTGTTGAGATCTTCAATACAGGAAAGTTCCCTTCGCCTAACTTAAATCTGTTCATCCCAGTCTGATTCTCACCTGAAGTTTTCATATTCAGAAGTTAAATTTTGGTCTTTTAAATATATACCATGCCTCTGCCTATTTTTGTTTTTTTTTAAACCACACACAACAGTTATGGTAAGTGTTGGAACAGGTATGCTAATGCTAACATTTGCATCAGCTACGGACTACTTTCAATGGTGTGATTTATCACATCAAGGGTCTTGTTAGCCTGCTTCTTGGTATGCCTGTCCTAGGCTGAATGACAGTCACTGTGTATTTTACCTTGTTGGAGACTTGGCATCTTTGTATGCTCATGATTAGTCGTGCACGCAGTTAGGGAACTCATTTTGGTAGGTAGGACCCATGTGGTGCTCATCTAGGCTTAGTTGTCTCTTCCTGCTGAGGCAAAAGCCTTCCGGAAGGTTGCCAGTGTGGTTGTTATAGACAGACACCATCCTCACCCCTCTGGGAGCACCAAGCACAGGCAGCAGTATGGCACTGCATATCAGAGATGACTTTCTGAAGCTCCCCATGGCTGCCCTTGTGTAGCACCTGTTTGGTGCCCCTTGAAGCCTATGGCCTCGATCTGCTCAGGCTCTCACTGTGGGTCAGCTCAAGATGCTGCTTAGCTGGGCCTGTACCACTGTCTGCCGACTCCCAGGAAGCAACCTGCTGCAGGGGAGATAGATTTAGTCCTTATTACGGCTTTAGCCAAGAAACACTTTCATATAGAGAGGTTTTAAAGTATCACCATGTCCCTTATAATACTTTAGATTACAGAGAGATTCAGGGACATTTATTCTTGTTGAAGTATTTTTATTTTACTATATTTCCTAATAGGTCCTTAGAAGACCTGATTTTAAACAGACTTCTGGGGCTTATTTTAAAAATCACATAACATATACATAAAGAAATATGACCCAATACCCTAAACAAAGTATTCATTACTGATTTTTGATTTAGTTTTATTTCTGGAGAAGGGGGAGGCAGAAGACTGGATATGTCCTAGGCATGCTCCACACTCAGCAAACTCCAATGAAGCGCTCAATCCCACAATCCCCTGGGATCAGGACTTGAGCCGAAATTAAGAGTTGGATACTCAACTTACTAACCCACCAGGTGCCCCATACCTATTTACTTTATAGAACACTGGAGGAAATTAGCCAAGGTTTTAGAAATTTTAATATCTAAATTCTTATTTTGATCCCTAGGACCTATTTCTTGGTATATTATAGTTCTCACTTAGATGTACCAAAATGTTAGTCATTGTCAAAAATGATCAGTTATTTTGAATATAGTAGCTCAGGTGAAATTTCTGTGATTAATGAAGTTATCTCTTACCGTGAAAATATCACCACACCACTGCCAACTTTAGAAAATTCAGCCATATAAATTAACAGCCAAGGTGGTCTCAAGAACAGAAATGAATATTTTTACCAAAAACATGAGAAGAGTAAATACAGTACCATATGAAGAACCACTTTGCTAATTGAAAACTTGCTGAATATAAGGCAATCTTAAAGGCTGAAAATACAGGCTGTATTTTATGGTTTTGTATTCTTCTGAAAGCAACTGATGTAATTAATTGTGACACAGGTGTTTATAAACCTGAACTAGGATTCTGACTTGCACTCTGCTCTTCTTTCAAGGAGACTGATGGTCAATAAGCCACAAGTCCTTATTTGTTTGTTTGTTTGTTTTTTCCTATGACGCGTCACAACATACAAGGAAGTGAAGATTTCATTCTAGAAAGTAACAACTTAAAGTTAGCTTAAGGTTTTTTTTATTTTTTAAAGACAATTTTTACTGGCCAGGAATACTTAGAAATTCTTCCAAACATAGCAAAGTTTGTCGATATTTCCATATTGCTTGGAGGCATCCAGAATCATAGTCTATCCATAAAAGTCTCTGCATATTGCCAACCAGTAGGAACGGAAAGACAATGTACCTAACGCCATGACATTAAAAGTGCTGGAGAGGGGCGCCTAGGTGGCTCAGTTAGTTAAGCGTCCAACTTCGGCTCAGGTCATGATCTCACAGTTCATGGGTTCGAGCCCCACATCAGGCCCTGTGCTGACAGCTAGCTCAGAGCCTGGAGCCTGCTTCAGATTCTGTGTCTCCCTCTCTCTCTCTGACTCTCCCCTACTCATGCTGTCTCTCTCTCTCTCTCTCTCTCTCTCTCTCAGAAATAAAAACATTAAAAAAAAAATGCTGGAGAAAGCCATGCTACTAACCGTACTGGATCTAGTCAGTCTTAACCCAGCATTGCTTCTCGTTAAGTCAGGCTTGATTATACCTGTAATCCTCTGTGATCAGCATGAAGTCTGATTTAACCAACATATTTTTCTTTAGGTTCCAACAAATTTAGTAAACCTTGAAGGCTGCTAACTTCACCAACAGTAGTAAATAAAGAAATCAGAATATCCCAAATCTGTAATAGTTGTATAATCACAAGTCTGTATTGTTTTTCCAATGGGTGCTTGTTTTAAGTAAGAGAAAACTCATATAGGACTCTCTCTTTTCCTAGTTGTGCATGGCTGTTTTACGTAACACGCGTTCATCTGAAGCTAAACCCTGAGTCTGCCCATCTGCTACCTCATCTGTCTAGGCATGAACAAAGACAAGCAATGAGAAAAAGCAACTGAAAACAGAATGTAGGGAGGGTCAGTATCCAGTCGCAAAAACCAAACCAATGACGACAAAAAGCGCAGAACACATTGCCAACGACCTGAAGTACAATTAAGTATTTTTAGATTGCATGGCTTCAGCCCCATTTTCTAATAAAGTTACTGAGACTTTAAACTGCACTTACCAGTGTGTGTCGAGTACACGGACAGGAAATTCATCTGTGTCACACAGCAGGAGCCCGGAATTCACGCTCGTCCCAAGAAAAGAGCATGAAACTTGAACATAAGTGAGACCAACACTTGAGAAGGAATCAGAACCCCAAACGAGCTGTACGTCTCCGTATTTATTGAGCTCACAAGATCTTACCCATGTGGTGAATGTGGAGAAAACAAGACCTTACCTACGGCGGTGAACATGGAGAAAACAGGAGCTCAGCCACGTGGAGAACGTGCAGAAAACAATCAGACAGTAATCATTAACTTGTGTGTGTAAGAAGCAAAGGGCCTGGGGTCAAGTGGAGTTTGTGATCAAGGCACATTGATGTCAGATGGGGAGTAACATCCTGTAGCTATAACAAGCTACTCATGTGCCCCTTACACCACCTCGCTAGCTGACTTCGAGCGTTTTCGCCCCATGGTGGCAGCTTTCTGCCCTAAGCTTGTTTCTAACCAGTTTATGTGAATAGAACCTACTTCCCCACACACCTGTTTATCATCCTGTCAATATTTATCACAGGATGATATGTATCCTGGTCCATCCGGGGTGGAAAAGTCTGGCGCATAAACAGATCTGCTCTGCTGAGGGCTGCACCAATCCATGTTGCATTGTTCAGTGTCAGGGTGCTCATCACTACAGGGGTAAGGGGATCACACAAAACTCCCCAGAAGAAATACATGGAAAAAAAAGTGTGAGAGCCATTGGGCATGTGTGTGCGTGCACACAAATAGGTTTTCAGCTTATTTGGAAATTCAAACAAGATAGCAATGTGAACACTGTGATCCTCAGAACACCTGTTACTTTATCAGTTCACTTTGAGTGTAGTCAGCACTTTTAAGTGTTTAAGAAAGCAAGAAATGAACCTGTACTCCGTCGCTCAGCTAGCGATGTCCTTTATAGCTTTATAATTACAAAGCACACATATATAAACACACACCCAAACACTGAGGCTGAGAGAAGGCAGAGGAGGAAGAGACTCTACAGTGCCATTATGACTGAGCATTTTGTTCTCTAAGGGGCTGTTTTGGTTTTTATTGTTATTTTGCAGTTTAATAAAAATGTAAATGGAGAAAATAGTGAGGGGGGGTGGGGAGGGGGGAGGAAAGTAGATTCCCCAGAACACCTGAGTAACAGACACAGTTGATGGCCTGGGTCCACGGCAGGTGTGTGGCGGGGGGGAACAGGGTTAAAACTCACAGAGCACAGCATGAGTGTTGAAAGGGGTAATTCACATCTCTAGTCCACAAGGCAGCTAAATAGGAAGCTGGTTAGTGTTTGCTTCAAAGCTGTAAAATCGGGCTACACAGAAAGTAGGGGCAACAGTTATGCCAGCAAACATATATGGACAGAAATTGTACTTACATAAATCCCATTAGTTCCAAGGTAGTCCTGTGTGTTCAAGTACTTTGTTCCTTTTAGCCCTTACTGTCCCACCTTTGGGTTTTCCACAGTTTATAAGTTGGAAATAGTGATAATGTGCTGCCATAAAAAATGTGCAGTTTCTGCCATTAAGAATAATTTTAAAATGTATTTTATTTTCTTAAAAAATTAATGTTTTTAATTTATTTCTGAGAGAGAGCAAGAGAGAGCGCGAGAGCGAGCAAGCACGGGAGGGTCAGAGAGAGAGGGAGACACAGAGTCCCAAAGCAGGCTCCAGGCTCTGAGTCAGTGGTCAGCATGGAGCCCGACGCAGGGCTCAAACCTATGAATCTCAGGGCTCAAACCCACGAATCGTGAGATCATGCCCTGAGCTGAATTCGGACGCTTAACCGACTGAGCCATCCAGGCGCCCCTCAGAATGTATTTTAAAGCTATGAGAAAGCACACACTTATCTACATTTTCCACAAATTGTTGCAACTTGTTTAGAAATATCTATTTACAGTTATAAACTAACGTTTTATAAAAATAAATTCATGGATGTCTTCTGTAAATAAATATACTCTCTTTCCATGAGCTCTAGTAGTTAGCAGAGCCAAACAAAGTGCCCAGAATAAGAGCGATAGGTTTCACTACGAATCAAACATGAACTAATTTTTCAGACCCACTTTCCATGCATCTAATGGCAGTTTCTTAACCGAGGAAGTTATTTCCTCAAACTATAAATGTGGATATTTGTTAATTGTCAGAAGTCACTTACTGAAGCAGTTTCTCAAAAACAGGACAAGGAAATCAGCAGTAATAGACTATGTGTCAACAATGTGAGTCTTGAGAACGAGCTTCATAAAAAAATGCTAAAATAAATCCCAGAAAGTCCCCAAACACAGAATCCAGGTGGGTCTGCCTAGGGACTGTTTTAAAGGCAGCAGGCCACAAGAAGGAAAGAAGGAAATGGAATTTAAATATTTCGATTCCCTTTTAACCATCATCTAAACTTGGATTGGACTTTTACACTAGAAGGTAATTCCTGAGCAATGCTTAAACATCCTCCTCCCTGCAGGGAAAGGTCACTGTAGGTTTAAATCTCCCTGTGCACTAGATACAGAAAAGTAAATGACTTTGAGGCATGTTTCCTGCTGAAACATAAGGCTGCGGAACTGATCTTAATTTCACGATGGAGATACATTTTATTTTCTTACTAGAATATAATTAAATATCTAAATGTAAATGAAGCATTATCCATAACCTGTTAACTGTTATAATCTGCTACAGATTTTATCCAGGGTTTTGTTGACTTTTAGTTACAAAATAATACAATGCCTACTTTTAAAAGTATCTGGATTTCAACTGAGATGCTATAAATAAGAATAAAGTCAATGGATGGACTAACAGAATAACAGACTGTAAGGACCGTTACCTGCTCAATGTAAGCAAAAACCTTAACTCAAACTATTTCTAGCTTTGAAGGAAAAAAATGTCTTATTAATTATCTCCTATTTTCACAGACTGTCACCTAATTAATTCTTCAAAAGCTTGGGGAATTGTGCTTGGATTCCCTTCTTAAGTTATCAAAATTGACTTCTTATTCATCGACTCTGATAGTGAATCAAAACAGTTTAGAGGTTTTTAAAAAACCTGATAAATTAGAATGAAATTAAGTTTTTAAGCTGTCATCTTAGGAACTAAAGAAGAAGAAACAATGAAGGAGAAAAACAACATGGAGCTATATAAAGTTTCAAATCCAAACACAGAAGAAGCATGGCTTGTGCAGGACACTTCTGGAGGAAGGAAACATGGTACTGATGGCTTGAAAGAAGCAACCTTGAAATCTCCTGTACTGAAAATCTGCATTTTCCTGATTTTGCCACGTTTAGCTATTACAATATATTTTTCTTCTAGTGAATTAATATGCAACAATTTGCTTCGTAATTATCTTCCAAATGATATTCTAAGTGAATTATTTATAAATATACATGTATATACATGTGTTTACTAATATATGAACACAAAACATCAGTTTTTAGAAAAGTAGATTAATATATTTATTGTGATTTTTTACTTACCAATAGAATAGAATCATTTCCATTACAATCAACACAGATATACTTTGTTATCTTAAATTTTTTTTAATGTTTTATTTATTTCTAGGAGAGGGAGAGAGACAGTGTGAGCAAGGGAGGATCAGAGAGAGAGGGAGTCACAGACTGAAACAGGCTCTAGGCTCTGAGCTGGCAGTCAGCACGGAGCCCGACTCAGGGCTCGAACCCACGAACCGTGAGATCATGACCTAAGCGAAAGTCGGACGCTTAACCGACTAAGCCACCCAGGCGCCCCATGTTATCTTAATATTGATATTAAATATTAGCATTGCTATATCATATATAGTTATTTCTTATTGACAAAATTTGACTTGTATCCTCATTTTCCCTTAAAAATTACTGCTGTGAATTTTATCATCTTCATATAGATTTCTTTGTGAACTTAAAAGTTTTCAAAATTTGTTTTTATATCTGAGGTTATCTTTTTTACTACTTAATTTGCAAGAATAATATGTTTATGAATATTAGCCCTTTGTCATATTTAACAACTGTTTTCACCCAAGGTTTGAACTTCCATTTGCTCAATTTTTTAACACTTTTATTCATGAATTTTGGCATTCATGCCATGCTTAGGTGAGATGATATATAAAATAAAATATTTAAATTATATTAATTATGATACTGACGTATTTTTATGATGTTGCATGATGTTGCATGGTTTTATTTTTTCCACTATATTTTTTTTACATTTTATTTATTTTTTGAGAGAGAGAGAGACAGAGACAGAGACAGAGACAGAGAGGCAGACAGACAAACAGAAAGAGAATATGAGCAGGGGAGGGACTGAGATAGGGGGAAAGCCAGAATCCGAAGACAGGCTCCAGGCTCAGAGCTGTCAGCACAGAGCCTGACGTCGGGCTCAAACCCACAAACTGTGGGTTACAAACTCGTAACCTGAGCCAAAGTCGGTCACTCAACTGAATGAGCCACCCAGGTGCCTTTTTTTCCACTTTTTAAAAACATTAATTTGTTGGGGGGCCTGACTGGCTCAGTTGGCAGAGCGTGTGACTCTTCGACTCTTGATCTCGGGGTTGTGAGTTCGGGCCCCAAGATGGGTGTGGAGGTTACTTAAAAACAATAAGATCTTAAAAAAAAAAAAAAAAAACATTAATTTGTTGGTCTGTCTATAATATATTTTGGGTCAAAATAAAGATTAATCCAACTTCTTCTGTTCTCTCCAGGTAGTTATTTGTGTCCACCCATTCATTAACTAACTCGATAGCGTGGCAGAGGAAAAGAACACTGTACAGTGTCTTACTGCTCTTTATCCCCTTTAGGCAGTCTGTTATTAGTATGCTATTTGATCGTTGGACTTTAACACCAGTCTTCACAATTTACAAGCCAGTCTCATCTTTCTACTCTGTACAAAGTTTCATGGCTAAGATTATACATTATAACCAACTTTCATTTAATTTTAATGAGAATATGAGTAGTGTTAATTTATTAGGGCCTCTTTGAACATAATTTATTAGGAATCAACATGTACAAATAAATAGACCACATCCTATAGAATTTGGTGAAATCCTATAATCTAGGAATGAGTTATACCACACCTCATATATCAGCAAACATGGCTGATTAAATTCACTCTGAGAAAGTTCCTATCCATGCTAATATTTTTAAGGTTTTTAAAAATATTTATATTGAATTAGACTTTGAAAAAATATTTTATAGAAATGATGTTGCCAATGAGCTTATTAAGTTAATTTAAGAACATTTTAATTATCTACTATATTTTATGTTATCCAATATTGTATTCATACAAAAAGAATGATAGCTTGTTTTAAAGTATTTTTTAAATATACTGTTTCTTTATACTTTAACTAGAAGAAATTTTAAGTTAAAGTTGAGATTAAAGGCTTCTTATCTTCCCTTGATTTTACAGTTTGTAGGTTGTTTTGCTTTGTTTTGGGACCAGACAATGACTTAGGACAGCAAAAATCATGAACGCACACAGTGGTTTGCTAGATTAATTCACTAATATATACTGAACTACTTCCCTGTGACATGCACTGTTCGGACATGCTGATGTAGAATATCTTTGCCACCATTCATCTCTGGCATAGCTTGGTGAGATCACATTCTGGTGAAATCCATGCCCGCACCTGCTCAACTGAATGTGCATAAAGAGAAAGACAACCGTTTTCACTGGATCTTATCCCAGATTGCCTTATTTCCTCCCCAGTAATCACACTACATTGCCGCAGGCCATTTTCTCTCTCATTTTGTCTTCTGTTGTTCCTATTTCCTCACACTGTGAGCACGTCTGGGTTTTTAAAAAATACAGTCTGTGTGCTGTTGACGCCCAAAAGAAAGCTGGACCAGCCCCGAACCATGAGCTTGAGAAACAGCAGACGCCTCTGGCTCCACGGGGGGGTCTCCAGGTACTTTAAGTGCCTGTGCCAGGGTCTGAGCTTCTGAGGTAGTCCTGCCAGCTGCCTCCTCATGGTGCCACCAGGTGTCAGCTAAAAACAACTGCATTTTAACCACAACCCAGGCCAACAACCCATCATCTCTTTTCTGTCCATTCATGACTCCACACACAGCACGTTCAGTCAAGTCACTGTGAGATGTGTCATAATCCAATCATTTCCCTCCACCCCACTGCCATCACATGGTGACATGTGTCTACGCAACCAAGTATGGGCCATGCCTGGGTGCTATGGCCACATCTATAATTTACACGCAGAAACACACACATACCATACCCATCCACTTGAATATCGATACCATCTATCTGTATATGTTAAGGAAATATACATCTATTTCTATTTTGCAAAAACATGAAAATTGTTATGATTCTTCCAGTGTACTGAAAAGGTGCCATCTAGAAATATGGCTTTCTTCTTCCTTTGACCTACTAGTGTCTCCAATCCATCAATAGATCCCTTGATATCCAACTTCATTGTATCAATCAGCTATGTCTCTCCCTCCCTAAGTAAATCAATCTGATCACTTTAACACAAATATACAGGGATGCTATGAATGAGGTGTGTGTGTGTCTGTGTCTGTCTGCAAGTGATCTTTGGAACATATTAGTGTCAGTTCTTTATACAAAATAAAGAGATGGTGTTTCTTCTTTTTCTGTGTGTGGGACATATGAATTAGCAAGCCCCCTTTCAATACTGTTGGGTTTGTTGCTTTGTAGGGGAGCGAGCTCTTAGCTTGCCTCCCTGACCTTTCCTGGTTTTGACTTTGTTGCTCTATCTCAGGTCCATGTAGGTGGTTGTAACCCCTAAATGTGCATATGCTGCACAAAGGTTTTGTTTGTTGTTACTGACACAGTAGTTACTTCTCGTTCTTCCTACATACATTCTAGTGTCCGTGGTTGGTGATGCACCTGTGGTTTCCCATTTTACCCTTTATCAGGCTAAGTAGTTGTTCATTTCACATGATTTTTGAAAAACCTCTTAGGTTTAATTGCCAATTTTATATTTTTGTTTCATATTTATATTTATACTTTAATATTCCATCTTTATGTCTATTCATGTTTGTCCTATTTTTCTTACATTTGTTTGGTTGGTTTCTTGCAGAATGCTAAATCCTCTTATTCTTCCTTGTTCTTCTGTTAATAATGTAAGTTTTTAAGAGGAGGCTTTGTGTGTTGTTACAACTGCATCCCATTGGTACCGATGGTCATGTTTTCATTGTTTCTGCTTCTGGGATTCAATGATGAATCATCAACCCAGGGGATGTTTTTAAAGCATCTTTAGCTTTCTTCAAAGTGATTCTCTTTTGTGTCTTGTTCTGGCATTTACTTTTGTTGTTAACTTTTTGTGTTAAAATGCAATATGTTCAGAAAATACGATCTGTACCAACATAGCTCAAAATGTGCTCTATAACTGGCATCATGAGCACTGCCCGGGAGCCAGTTAGCTGCAAATCTAGGAATCAGCATTTCTGCAGGTGGGGCCCAGAAATCCAGGCTTTCCTAGGGTTTAGGTTCATTCCTGCACATGCCAAAGTGTAAATGGGAATTTCTGCTTTCCCTGTTTCTACTTTGGATTCCTTTCCCCTCTGCTTTCTACTACTGTTTGGTAATTAGTCTGTGGACACAGGAAAAGCAGGTACATCTTTATCATCATCATCATCATCATCATCATCATCATCATCATTATCATTTGAACAGCAGAATTTAACAGGTTATACACTCCTTGAAAGGAATAAATCCAAAGTCTCAGGAGATAGCAACATATCTAGGGTAGATTTGGAAACAACAACAACACAAAAACTCATTCACCAAAGCGTCTACTTTCTTCTCCAACAAAGAGACCACGAAACCAATCATCTCAGCGATGACAATGCTGCCTTGAATGAAAGGCTGGACCCATGGGCACTGGTGAGATAAAGTATCTAATTTAATTTTGAAATGAGTATCTGCAGAAAACACTTTACAGATTAGACTATCTTGAAACAGTTTGAATATAGTTCCTAAATTCTCACACCTAAGACATGTTGAGCTTGAGTTCATATAGGACAGTTTTTTTAATACTAACTAAACTATATTCCTGTGGGTAAAAATAACCCTGATTCAAGACAGGCCTAAAAATAGATCTCTCATTACATAGGAAAATGTTTGATGAATAATTCCACCACCACTATTCTGTTTGCTTCACTAGCAGGGAGGAAAATTTCATATGCTTTTTCTTAAGTAAATCATCAAACCATTTTACTCTATTTTATTATCTTACATATTTTATTTTATCTCATCTTATTCTATTTTATTAACATACAGTATAGTAATAGTTTCAGGTGTACAATACAGTGATTCAAAACTTCCATACATCACCCTGTGCTCATCACAAGTGCCCTCCTAAATCCCCATCACCTATTTCACCAATCCCCCCACCCCGCTCCCCTCTGGTGAACATTAGTGTATTCTCTGTAGTAACAGTCTGTTTTGGAGTTGCTGCTTTTTTTTCCTTTTGTTCATTTATTTCTTAAGTTCCACATGAGTGAAATCATATGGAATGTTTTTTCCTCTGACTTATTTGCTTAGCATTATACTATTCAATTCCATCCATGTCATTGTAAATGGCAAGATTTCATTCTTTTCTATGCCCAAGTAGTATTACCTTGTAAATGTGTACCACTTCTTCTTTATCTACTATCGATGGATAGTTGGGCTGCTTCCATAATTTGACTACTGTAAATAATGCTGTAATAAAACAAGTGTGCCTATGTCCCTCCAAATTATCAGTTTTGTTTTCTTCAGGTAAATATCTGGTTTTGGAATTATTGGGTCATATGGTATTGGTATTTTTCATTTTTCGAGTGACATCCATACTGTCTTCCACGTGAGGGCACCAGTTTGCATCCCTATCAACAACGAAAGGGGGGGTCTCCTTTCTCCACACGCTCCCCCACACTTGTTTCCTGAGTTGCTAATTTTAACTATTCTGACAGGTATGAGATAGTATCTTGTTGCTGTTTTGATTTGTATTTCCCTGATGATGAGTGATGTTGAGCATCTTTTCTTGTGTCTCTTGGCCATTTGGATGTCTTTTTTGGAGAAATGTCTGTTTATGTCTTCTGCCCATTTTTAATTTTTAACTGTACTAAGTATGGGTTTTTCTGATATTGAGTTGGAGGAAGTCCTTTATTTATTTCTGATACTAAACTTTTACCAGACATGTCATTTACAAATATCTTTTCCCATTCAATAGACTGCCTTTTAGTGTTGCTGATTGTTTCCTTTTCTGTGAAGAAGCTTTTTATATTGATGTACTCCCAATAGTTGCTTTTTGCTTTTGTTTTTCTCACCTCAGGGGAAATATCTAGAAAGATGTTATAGCTGATGTCAAAGAAGTTACTACCTGTGCTCTCTTCAAGGATTTTTATGGTTTCAGATCTCACATTTAGGCCCTCAATCCATTTTGAGTTTACTTTTGTGTAGTGAGTGGGAAAGTGGTCTATGTCCATCTTACGTATGCTGTTGTCTAGTTTTCCCAACCCATTTGGTTGAAGAGACTGTCTTTTCCCATTGCAAATTTTTTCCTGCTTTGTTGAAGATTAATAGACCATATAATCATGCATTTATTTAGGGGTTTTCTTTTTTTCTTTCCTTTCCTTTTTGTTTTTTGTTTTTTATTTCCGGTGGGGTGAGTTTCCCTTCTATTGATCTACGTGTCTACTTTTGTGCCAGTACCATACTGTTTTTATCACTACAGCTTCACAATATAACTGGAAGTCTGGAATCATGATGCTTCTGGTCTTGTTTTTACTTTTGAAGATTGCTTTGCTATCTGCGATCTTTTGCAGTAAAACGTTTATTTATCCATCACTTTTTTCAATCCAAACAATAATAGTTGACTTTTAAAAATTTTATCTATCTATCTATCTATCTGTCTATCTAGGGGCATGCATTGGGGAAGAGCAGAGAGAGGGAGACAAAATCTCAATCAGGGTCCACACTGTCAGTGCAGAGCCTGATACAGGGTTCAAACTCACAAACTGTGAGATCATGCCCTGAGCCACACAGGTGCCCCAATAGTAGACATTTATTAAGTATTTGTTACATGCAAGATTCTATTCTTACTTATATATTAATTAGTTTATGTTTGACAATTATGTGTTAAGAAATGGCAACAATTGAGGCTTATAAAAGTTGTTTCCCAACCAAATTACTCCCATGGCCAGTGAGTACAAAAGCAGGATGTGCACCTTGGTCCAGCTGGCATGAATGACCTTGCTGTCTACCGCCATACCATACTGTCTTCATGTGGGGTTGAGGAATAAAAAGCTGAATTACACCTATTTTCTTTTTTTTAATGTTTATTTTGAGAGAGAGAGAAAGAGTGCCCACACGAGTGGAGGAGGGGCAGAGAGAGAGATAAGTGAGAATCCCAAGCAGTTTCCGTGCTGTCGGCACAGACCCTGATGCAGGGCTCGAACCCATGAACTGTGAGATCATGACCTGAGCCAAAATCAAGAACTGGACTGGACTAACCGACTGAGGCACCCACGTGCCCCGACGTGAATTATCCCTATTTTCAATGTTAACGAAGCTCTCAAGTTAAGATGCATGTGTGTGTTTTGTGTACATTAATTTTGACACATATAAATAAAAATTTGGTACAAATAAATAAAAACTGAAAATGGTATACAAACTCTTAGGAGCATCCAGACAAAGAAAATGGACAAGTCTCAGCAGGAGGAGATCTTATCATATTAGTCTACCCTGCATTGACTGGAAGAGTAACAACATTAGGAACAGAGAGTAGCATCATATTAATAACGATAATAACACCTTCATAAAACCAAATCAAGATTTTTTGAAACACTAAGCTCCACAATTGGCTTTAGGAGAAAAATAAACAATTTATTTAGCAATTTTCTTACATATGTATATTTGGCAGACTATCACCATATTAAATTTTGATGAACTTTCCTAAGTAGCTAATAGGGATATTCAGAGTCAAGGATCTATCCTTATCCTTGACCTTAGATATTTGAGCATAGCCTAATTTATCATAAAATTATCAAAAAAATGTTATTGCAATCCACTTAAAGTTACAATATTTCATCATACCATTTAACGCTATGTTAAGTATTAAAAAGAGTAACAGTAAAAGATGTCACCCTTTCAAATAAGCTACGAAATGTTGACTCTAGCAATTTGCTGCCCCTAAACTTTGATTGATAGGCTCAAGTCAGGGACAAAAGCCCCAAAAGGATTTTAGAAAGGTAGATTTTTTATTTTAAGTGTATTAATTGCATAGTTAATACCATGAATCATATTATTGGCTACAATTAATAGATACATAAAAGTATCTTTCTAACAGATGCTGAAAGATAAAATGATAGTTTAAATTTTTGGAAACTTTGATATTATTCTTTACTCCTTTCTTTCATAATGGATGTCAAGTCCATTAGGAGATCCTGTTAATTTACCTTACATATACTCTTTACCCATGGTTTGCCTCCCTGGGTGTTTAGCCATCTGCTCAAATTCATCTTGTCAAAGGGGTCATTACTAGTTATCCTATTCAAATGAGGAATCCCCTAACATTACTTCCTAACCTCTTATGTGCTTTTCATTCGAGCACTCACCTCCAGCTGGCATTATTTCATGAAACTTTTTGATAATAATAATAAACAAGATCTTAAATTATTAAGGGATCACATGATTATAAGGATGCACTACTGTCAAAACCATTTTTGGATCCGGTGCATACTGTTAAAACTATTCTAAAATAAGGAAGTCCCAACCACTAGGCAATCACATTCTAACTTGCCCCACCCACTTCCCACTCTTAGCAGGTCAGAAATTTGGCCAGCCCAGCCCACAGTGGAGAACAGGACAGGGATGGTCCTGGAAATCAAGTAGGGTCAGCTCCTATGTAAGTAGGAACCATGTCGGGTGCACTGTTTCAGGGCCCAATGCCTCTCACAGTTATACATCCTTGCGCTTGTCCCATTACAAGAGACAGGAATACTGTTTAGTTTACTTATTACCCAGTGAAAATAGTAGGTAGTATTACATATTACAATTAACATATGCAGCAACAATTGCGGAATGAATTTGATTGCCATGGCCGTGCCAGGGTATGGATTATGTTTCTAGGAAAACTGTGGAGGGATTAATTTCCTAATCTTTTAAGTGTTCCATGAACTAAGTAATACTTTCAGCCTTCAGTAGTCACTTACGGGGCTCATTCTACTCACAGATAAACTATTAACAGGAGCAGGTGAAGCAGGAGACAGACGCCAGTCAAATGAGTCATTCCCATTATTTGGCATCTCGCTTCGTCACTCAGCCACTCCCAAAACCAGAGTGGCTGAGGGTCTTCCAAAAATGTGGTGTTTGGAAAAAGCTGATAAGGCTGCCAGAATATTGCCTCATGACTTAGAAGGTTACAGTGAAATGGGAGAATGCTCCAAACTTGATCCTGTGTAGAAAATCTAATTCAGCCATGGAAAGAGCTGTGTTCCCATCATGACATACTTAGAAAATCCTAGTTTCAAAAGGCAATAAAGAGACATACAGAAAAAGATATTTCAGGTTGACCAATGTGTTATTTGTTCCAAAAAAGCTTAACATGAAGAAAACCAAACCAACCTTCTTCAATCTGCTTATTGCTTTGCCTATCACCATGTTAACCTCCATGTGATTTCCTTCTAAGCTTTCCTGCATTCCACATATAATTAGATAGAAATGCAACTTTACTAACTCAAGGCAACAAATATTCTACAAAGTGCCCCCTTATCATCTGATTTCCTCAGTTACTGAGCTGTCTAACCCTACTTGCCTTTATAAACCAAGAGAAACAAATTCAACACTATGTTCCTGAATTTTGTGATATTTTTGGCTCTATAATGCAATCCTTATTCAGCGAAAAGCATGTAAACTGCCAACTTATGTTACATTTTAATATAGTTAAATGTGACACAACAAATTAATTATGTATGTATACCTGTATATCTTTCACTGGGTGATAAAGAACCTGTATTCACTAAAATAGGCACCCTTCCGGCTTTCCCACAGATCCAAATATTACAATAAAATTGTCACTCATTGGTGGGTATGGACATCTCCCACTCCAGGGAGGGGAAAACCATGTGGCTGCAGCAGAAGACAGGGGCAGAAGGGGAGCCTGAACATAAGGTGTGGTTTCTCTTTAATACGGCTTCTGGGAAGGGTTTGAAAAACCATGTTTAAATGAATGAGGCCAAAACGCAAGCTCAACGTGTGCATAAAAAAAGTATGAGATTAAAGGCAAGAATTCGAGAATCCAGTTAAAGACTGTTCAGAAGAGATCAGACTGATCATGGGCAGGTCTGCTTCTGGGCTCACAGGATGCAGCCTGGCAGAGAAGAACAAGGGTCATTTTCTCCACACCATCCCAAAACCCATCAATGCTGCGGATTACAGGTGTGAGGGGGCAGAGTGGAAACAAAGCACTTAGCACTGACACCTGTGATTTCACAAGAGATGACATCAGCAAGTTATCTCTCAGTGTTCTTGGAGTGGTTCTCCCTGCCTCCAACATTGACTGGGATTCAGTATCTACCAGTGCAGGGGCTGTACTTATTGTGCTGATGTTCTACTGAGGGGCCTAGAACCATGCCTGATACAAAGCAGGTCTCCAATAACTGCAGGCTGAATGGATGGATGGAGTGCAAGCCTCAGCAGGGGAGGAAGATGACAGAACGCACTATGTGATGACTTCCTGGACAGATAGGCACTATGTGCCGTAGATGTAAGAGTCTCCTTGCTGATTCCCAGAAACAAATAAAAGAAGAGAATAGTGTGGAGCTACAAATGCCCCCCTTGGTCAAATGGAGGCTTGGAGTCCATGTAATTCATCCATGAAAATAAATTCAGATCGTTGTTTATGGATAAACTTGTGAGTTTAGGTGTCATTTGGATTTCACACCTAAGAGCAGTAAAGGGCGAAGGTTAACTTGACAAAGAACATGATAAAATGATGTCAGCCTGTAAGTTAGGGTGACTTCCCATTTGCTCTTCATTTGTATTTTCCCAAATATATAGTAAAGCAAAAAACTCAAAACATAAACATAAAACCCAAAAAAATCTATATTTAAAACAATATGGGTCATGACTTCCACTCTTAGTGATGACTCTATAAGACTGTTCTGGACAGTCACCTGCCAAAACACACCTGTAACAGCTGGATACATTGTTTTTGCACTTATTAATTATTGAAGTGGTAAGTTTATTAAGATTGATCTATAGATTCATTGCATTCCTAGTAAAAATTATGGTGGGTCTTTTTGAACAAAATGACAAACTGATTCCAAAATTTAAAAGGAAAAGCAAATAAACTAGAACAGTCAGAACCATTTTATAAAGAAAGAGTTTAGTGTACCTATACTACCTACTCTTAAGATTTACTCCCAAACTACAGAGACCAAGAAAATGCTTTGTTCGCCTGAGGATATACCTGTAGTTCAGTAGAATATGGTCAAGACACAGACCATCACTTATACAGTCAACTGACTTTTGACAAAGGTGTCTGGATAAATCAATGCGATAAAAATATGATTTTCAATAAATGGTACTGGAAAAACTGGATTTCTGTTTGGAAATAGAATAAACTTTTATTTCACTTCACACCCACCCCATTAAACACACATACATAGAGGCGCCTGGGTGGCTCAGTTGGTTGGGTGTCCAACTCCGGCTCAGGTCATGATCTCGCGGTTCGTGGGTCTGAGCCCCGCATCGAGCTCTGTGCCGACAGCTAGCTCAGAGCCTGGAGCCTGTTTCAGATTCAGTTTCTCCCTCTCTCTCTGACCCTCCTCTGCTCATACTGTCTCTCTCTCTCAGAAATAAATAAAAAACAATAAAAAAATTTATAAACACACATGCATATACACAATAGATTACAGAACTAAATGTAGGCATTAAGTCTATTAATATAGGGGAAAAGTGGCACTGGGTAAGGCAAAGATTTTGTCAATAGAAAAAAAGTTTAATCCATAAAAGAGAAACAGTGCTAACATGTATTCCATAAAAGTGAAAACAAAAACAAAAAAAAAGTCAGCTACAGATTGAGAAAAAATACCCATAAAACCTATGATCTGACAATGGAGCTGAAAACATAAAATGCATATTTAAAAAATCTCTAACATTTCAAAAATAATAAAATAGCAAACTTAAATAATGGTAAGATATTTAAAATAATACTTCCAGAAGAAGACGTATGAGCGGACAAGAAGTCCACAGAATAATGGAACTTCATGCAACAGCAAATCATTAAAACAACACCAGAATGGCTAAAGTTAAAAAGACTGACGTTACCAAGTGTCAGCAAGGAAACAGAACAACACTAACCCACATGTTGCTAGTAAGAATGCCAAATGGTCTACCAACTTTCCTAAACCCGCAGGCAGTTTCTCCAACTTTTAAACACACATTTGCCACATAAGCCAGCAATTCCATCAGATGTCCCCAAAAGAAAGGACAACATATATTCACAAATAAACTTGTGTGCAAATATTCATAGTGGGGCTTTCCAAAATAGTTAAAAAACTGTAAATAATTCAAACATGCATCGACTCATAAAAGGATAAACAAACTGCAGAACGTTCAGAGATGTAAAGGGACAATGTATTGACCTACAGAGCGACAAGGATAAAACTTAACATAACACAGAGGGAAGGAAACCAAATAAAAAAGACTGAACACTATATTATCCCACTTGTATGATATTGTAGAAGAGGAAATATAAATCATTCTTCTATATGACTGACAAAAATATATTTTTCTAGACAAATAAGTGAGAATTCATATTAAAAACACCACATTATATAAAAGAAGGTAAAAAATATATTCAGAAGTCGCATCTACCTCTATTTGTGTATTTTCTCATACTGAGAATATACCAGGGTGAGGGCCCAAGGCCTCCAAAGCTCTTCAGCTAAGAGAACTTTCTCTGAGGAAAAGAAAAATTCCCCATTAAGTTAAATTAAAATTAAAATGCTCCATTAGGTCAGGCATGAAGGACAGATTCTCAGTGAAAATGCTGCGGTTGAAGGTGACAGCTGAATTGTTTTGCCCAGTGAAATACTGGTCCTAGATACATACCGGCAGTAATGAAAAGGGACATCAGCCGTGGGGGCACAGGCTCCTATGAGGGTCAGATCCAGGGGGACTGCAAAATGCATAAGTCCAGGGTGGTTTACCTGAGAGTGTCCAGGGTCCACAGAGGGAGCCCCTAGGACACGTGACAGAGGCTTTACAGCTGGAGTTTTCTCTCTCCCCAGGGCCTGTTTTCTGAGACCTCACACAGTATGAAGACTGTGAGCAAACACAGCCTGTTCACTCCTGTCTGAAGGCATTTAAGCCACTGAGATTCTGTTATAACCCAAGACCCTCCCCACAGTTAGGGCCACTTCGCTTGATCAACTACTCTGATATTTATGGGTCCTCACTGTGACTCTGAAATTTTGGTAGATTCACCCACGTCCAAACAGAGCAGTGAAACTGCTCACGACCTTCTTCTTGATCAGCCGTGCAATCTTTCATTGTCACAATCTTCAGGGACACAATTCTACGACCACATGAGAGCTCAGTCATTACCGGATGTCATCTGCCTCATCTGAACATGGCCTGATGCCTCCCAGCAGCCCCTGGTATCCTGGACCTCTGTGAGCCCGTTAGTCACGTACACACAGGCGGAGGTGACCCCACCTCCCTTCTCCCATTCCCTTCTCTCATGGCATCTCCCGAGACACAGGTAGTTACCGCTCAACAGCTAGCACGCATAACACTCTTTCCACTTTGTCCTTTTGTGGAATGTTCTCTGATTATCCACTGGTTAAATCAGTTATCAAATTTATCATATGTGGGAGGTGCTTTGAATCCTGATGTCACATTAGTGTATAACATGGAAGTTCAGGTGCCTCCTTATTATTTGATTTTCTTACGTATCATCCACATGCATTTGGGTGCAGAAACAAGTGTTGGCAGGGTCGATTTCTACAGATGTAGAGTCTTCTGGACTCTCTTCTGTGAGAGTAGCTACAGCTACCACATTATGATTTCAATCTGTGATACTTATCCTCCTAACTCTGTGTGTGTGAAGGAATACGTAAGTCAAAAAAAGGTGACCATAATATTTAAGTAAATTCAAGTCATGATCAATGAGAAGAAATTCAATTTTAGAAGGAGAATTAGCATCCTGAATTGTTTAAAATTATATAAAATGTAGGTTCGATCTTGGAGGATGGATCTTATCAAATATGCCATTTATTTTATACATGGTTAAGATAAAGATAAACAGAATTTCTAAATAGATCACTGCTATGTCACATTTAGATGATAAATGTAAAGTACTTTTCTCCAAGCCACAAGTATCCCACCTACTATTTTTCAGCTGAAAAAATAACCTTAAATTTTATTTTCAAAATTCAAAATGTGGCTTTATACTTCCTTAACACAATGTGATGTTTTGGTTAAAATTAATGTAATATATTCTTACGGGTGAGGCTTTTGCTTTTTCCCTGAGCAACAAATGACCCATACAGATGCGAGTGTCTACATTGTACTGCTTTGAGGGATTATCTAAACAGAACAGCCATTCCACACATTAGCAGAAGTTTCATGTATGAATGGCAAGTCAGGCAGTTGTGTCAGAGTCCCTGGGGCAGAAGAACTAGACTGGACATTTTCATTAAAGGCAGAAGGAAACTTATTGATTTTGATTCTATACATTTCAAGTAAATATTAGGCAGTCCATTTTTCTTGATGAAACTACTTTTGAGACCACTGTTACAAGTATTGAATTTCATCAAGAAAATCACGCAGAGAGGTTTTGCTTTTGTTTTTGTCTTCCATTAGCTGAAACATTATCCAGGAATGAGTTAAGAAATACGCTAGAACATTCAGAAAGTAATGCAATAAAAGGTGCTGTAACCCATTTTTTAAAGAAGGCACAGTAAAACCTGGGATTGCAAGTAATTTGTTCTACTAGTGCTCTGCAAGATGAGCAAACACTTCTAATAAACGTTAACTTGATAAACGAGCCATGGCTTGCAACATGAATAGTGGTGACTCCAACATCACATGATCACAACTGAGTCAAAAGTTCTTGAAATTCATTTTGACTTACAAGTGCTTTGGATTACAAACATGTTTCCAGAATGAATTACATCTGCAAACCAAATACTTCAGGGGCACCTGATGGCTCAGTCAGTTAAGCGTCCAACTTTTGGTTTTGGCTCAGGTCATGATGTCATGATTTCATGGGCTCAAGCCCAACGTCGGGCTCTGTGCTGACAGCATGGAGCCTGCTTGAGATTCTCTCTCTCCCCCTCTCTCTCTGCCCTTCCCATGCTTACTCACACACTCTCTCTCAAAATAAATAAACCTTAAAAAAAAAGGCATTTCAAATAGTTTCAGAATCACCAAAGTATGAATAGTTTATGCAAGACATTACCACTAATATATTAAACTCCAATTAAACCTTATTATTTAATAATGGAATAATTGATGTATTCCACATACTTAGGAATATACTAATATTCTTTAATTATAAGTCAGTTATTTAAACAGAGAAGCAGAAATATATAACAAAAATCTTTAAAATAAGAAAAAATGTATATAGCACTAGATACACTTTAACCACAATAATTTTCTTTTCTTTTAAAAGACAAGTAATTACCTACTGAAACAATTTTATGGATTTAGTTGTAAGATAGGAAGCTAATGCATTACTTATCTTTCACCATCCTCTAAAAATTGTCATCTACATACTGACTTTGTTTCTGCCAGTGATAAATGTGGCAGAAAGAAAATGGTTAGCTTTGCTGTACCAGCAGTTACAAAACTATCTGTCTTGATATATCATAAAATTTTATTTAAAACCCATTGAGAAGGAATAAATATGAAATTCCATAATGTCATTTTACATTCACTTTTTCAGAGAATATCTTCACTTTAAAATATGTGTTCTTACACTTTATAGGCAGTACTTAGCTTCCTAATGTGAAATCTACTTCCTACTGTTACTCCATGAATAATTCTGGCACAGAAAGTTATCTCAGTAAATCTCTCACACATCTCAAGTAAGAAACACTGCCATTTATATTGTCTTATCAGAGAGAGGAAGAGGTAACATCACATATTCCTTTCAAAATCCCTACAGCGTATATTTAACCACAGAACCCTATGCTTGTATTGTTTCTAACCACCTCTATAGTACTGAAATATTACCATGCTTGGGCAGCAAATACAAGTCAACGTACATGTTTATTCTGGCATCAATTTAAAACTGCACAAATGAAGACCCAAGTAACTAAGCAGGTTTTTTTTTTTTTTTAATATCAACTGAAATGTGAGAAATTAAAGACTAAAAAGTTAGGTCAAGGTGTAACCTATGAGGTGGGAAGAAATGGGCTACATTTCCTATATTAGAACATATTTCCATGAAAGTCCTTATGAAATTAAGAACCAAAGGAGGATTTAGTAGCAAGTTGAGAATAGAGAGCTCAGTTGAATCAGGCCATGAGGCATGCATAAATGGCCTGTCACTCTCCTCAAGTGACAAAACCCAAAGATAATCTACTCAAACTACAAGGGGAGACAAGTCATAACAAGATAAACATACCGGAAAGTGTGCTTGGATACAATAAGATGTAGTTTAAACAGCATCTGGCTTACACCCAGAACACTTCATATCAAACTGACCACCTTGAGCCAAAACTGGCCCAAACAACCATTAATTCAGTTAACATAAAGTAATAAATCAAAACATTTACTTAATTCTTAAAAATATAAGAGATAGAAATTCAATATGGTGCTATAGAGAAAGCACTAAAAGGGAAAGATGAAAGAAAAATTAAAAGCACTAAACAGCAAAGATTATCCCTTGTACCTTTTGCATTTACCCTTTATGTTTAGTAAAAATAAATAAATAAAATAAAATAAAGGAACTTAGGAAGCAGTGTCTAGGATTAAAAATAAAAGAAACTAGGAGTTTGTTACCAGTTTCAAAAGTTATTTTTCTGCTTAACGATATGCTTTTACTCATGACGTGTCAACTGTTATGAAACCTGTCTTTACAAAGTAAAGAGAAACCTGGAAAAAATTTATATGCAACTGTTCTTCCTGTGCCCTGGGCCACAGACGGTAGAGAACCATGTAGGTAGGAACTAACCAGGCATATTCTCCAAGTTTTCCCGTTCTGAGGTTTACCAACTGCAGTCAAGAAAGGGAGCAGAGACAGAATCACACGTGTGTCACACAGAGGAGAGAAGGACCAGAGTCAGGGACACGAAGGAACCCGGATTTGCAAGACAGAGTACTGTAGGGAAAGCGGGTCTCCAGAGATGGAGTTCCAGAAGGAGCTGCCCTTGGGTCTGGCCTCAGGTGACAATGTGCACATGAACTGGCTGGGGCTAAGCACAAGGGCTGGGGAATCCTCAGGAAACTTCTAGGCCAACCAGGCTCCGGATCTCACAATGTGCTATAAATCTCTTGAGAACCCAGGAGCAGAGAACTAACGTCATTAGATGCATGGGGGCTTCCTCGAGACCCCAGACTAACCGGGCCCCTCAGGGCAGCTACACAGCCTAGAAGTGGGGACTTCGGATTTTCCCAAAGTCTACAAAACACACATTTAAATAAATCGAGCTGATCTGGATATCATCAGCCTAACATATGCATAAGTATGTTGCCTTGAGGGAAATGCGTGGGAGACAGAAAAAATATTGGAAGAAATCACAGCTAAGGAATTAGCACATCTGATAAAAAGTATAAACTAATGATGCAAAAAGCTCAATTAAGCCTAAGGACCATAAACATAAAGAAACTCACATAAAGACAGGTCATGAGGACTTTAGAAAGTGGGATGGAAGGACATTTTAAAGAGCCCCATACTTCGCAGGACCAGCAGGGCAGAGGTAGGAGCGATCCCAAAGGGACGGGACTTCTGGAATGTCCCTATCCCTGGCAAATAACACGGTAACTGGCAAGGTTTACGGAATTCTAAGGCCACGCAGCACATGGAGAAGACCGTGGCTTCAGGAGGCCCCCAGCTTCAGTAAGAACAGTGAAAAAGTGCGGCGTGTGGGCCACAGCAGGCTCCCTCAAATCACCCACGTACCCAGCAGTCAGTGCAACACATTAATTGACAAAAGGGATTTAGGTCCAATCTTTGACAAAATACATGGCTTGCACCATCCCAGGAGCTACTTTTAGAAAACCAGTATAAAAGATAATAAAGGAAAACAGCGAGCAAGGAAGGGCATCAGAGGTGGTATGCTACAGGGGAAATACACTTGACACAGTTCCACTAAGTCACTACTGGACAAATGGCTGGGGGCACATCAGTAGCAGCCTTCCGGGTGTGTACACAGAATAAGGTCAGGATCAAGAACTACAATATATAACCTACTTTTTTCAAAAAAATATATTTTCAAAAGGCAAAAAACTGTTACCAATACACAGGGAAAAAAATCTGAGATATAGAACTTACTAACAGTTTGTTTAAATTATTACTTCATATAATCTTTTATAGGCAGGTATAACATTTTGAAAAAAAAAAGAATAAGAAAGTTGGAGAACTCACACTTCTAATTTCAAAACTATTACAATGCTATAGTCATCAAGAGTGATGTGCTGTCATAAATATAGACATACAGATCAATATCATAGTATAGAGAATTCATAAACAACCCTTGTGTTTATGGCCAACTAGTTTCTGACAAAAGGGCCAAAAATATCTTTCAGCAAATAGTACTGGTATAACTGGGTATCCACATTCAAAAGAATATTAGACCCCTACTCAACCCATACACAAGAGTTAGCTCAAAATGGACCATACACCTAACTGTAAGAGCTAAACTACAAAATTCTCATAAGAAAACAAAGATGTGTATCTTCAAGACCTTGGGTTAGCCAATGGTTTTTTAGATACAATACCAAAATTATAATCAACAAAAAATATATAAATTGGGTTTCATAAACATTAATAGTCTTTGTGCTATAAATAATACCATTAAGTAACTAGAAAGAAAATCAAAAGAAAGGAGGAGAATATCTGAAAGTCCTATATATAATAAGGGATTTTTATTCAGAATTCATAAAGAATGCATACAATCCAATAATAAATAATAATTAAAAATAGAGAAAAGATTTGGGGCGCCTGGGTGGCTTAGTCGGTTAAGCGTCCGACTTTCGCTTAGGTCATGATCTCGCGGTTCGTGGGTTCGAGCCCCACGTCGGGTTCTGTGCTGACTGCCAGCTCAGAGCCTGGAGCCTGTTTCAGTCTGTGACTCCCTCTCTCTCTGACCCTCCCCTGCTCACGCTGTCTCTCTCTCTCTCCTAGAAATAAATAAATTAAAAAAAAAAAAGTAGAGAAAAGATTTGAATAGACATTTCTCCAAAGAAGATATACAAACGACCAAAAGCATATATAAAGATACTCACGATGATGCCACTAGAGAAATGAAACTCAAGACCACACTGAGACATTGCTTCACACCCACTACTGTGACTGTATTCAAAGAATGTAATAACAGGGTGCCTGGGTCTCCCAGATGGTTAAGCATCTGACTTTGGCTCAGGTCATGATCTTACAGTTCATGGATTCAAGCCCCGCATTGGGCTCTGTGCTGACAGCCAGCTCAGAGCCTGGAGCCTGTTTCAGATTCTGTGTCTCCCTCTCTTTCTGACCCTCCCCTGCTCACACACACTCTCTCTCTGTCAGAAATAAATAAACCATTAAAAATAACTTTAAAAAGGGGCGCCTGGGTGGCTTCGTCGGTTAAGCGTCCGACTTTCGCTTGGGTCATGATCTCGCGGTTCGTGGGTTCGAGCCCCGCGTCGGGCTCTGTGCTGACTGCCAGCTCAGAGCCTGGAGCCTGTTTCAGTCTGTGACTCCCTCTCTCTCTGACCCTCCCTGCTCACGCTGTCTCTCTCTCTCCTGGAAATAAATAAAACATTAAAAAAAAAATAACTTTAAAAAACATGTAATAACTTATATTGGTGAATGTGACGAAATTAGAATACTCGATTTGATGGGGATTTAAAAAATAAAAATACATCCACAAAAACTATGTACATGAATGCTTACTGCAGCTTTATTAGTAACAGCCAAAAAAGGAGGAAACAATTCATGTGTCAATTAACTGAATGAAAAGATAAAACGCTGAATAAATAAACAATGGAATAATGTTCTTTACTCATTCTTATTCATTAGTAAAAACAAATGAATTACTAACACATGCTGTGGCATGAATAAATGCTTAACATATAGTAAGTAGAAGAAGCTCCTCATAAAAGGCTATACTGTAGGAATCCACTTTTTTCTTTTTCTAGGAGACAGAGAGAGACAGCGTGAGCAGGGGAGGGTCAGATAGAGAGGGAGATACAGACTCTGAAATAGGCTCCAGGCTCTGAGCTGGCAGTCAGCACAGAGCCTGACGCGGGGCTCGAACCCATGAACCGCGAGATCATGATCTAAGCGAAAGTCAGACGCTTAACCGACTAAGCCACCCAGGCACCCCTGTAGGGATCCACTTTTATGAAAGGTCTAGAACAGGCCAATCTATAGGACAAAAGGTAGATGAGGAGTTCCCCACAGCTAGGGGTGGGGAATTTGGGCAGGACCTGCTGAAGGGCCGGGTCTTCCTTTCAGGGAGAAACAAAAGATTTTAATTTATTTTTTATTTTTTAAATAGTTTATTGTCAAGTTGATTTCCACATAACATCCAGTGTTCATCCCCACAAGTGCCCTCCTCCATGCCCATCACCCCCTCCCCTCCTCCCACCCCCATCAGCCCTTGGTCTGTTCTCGGCATTCAAGAGTCTCTCATGGTTTGCCTCTCTCCCTCTCCCCCACTAATTCTCCCCTTCTCCCCCACGAACCTCTGTTAAATTCCTCCTAATCCTCCTATACCTGCAAACATATGGTAGCTGTCCTACTCTGCCTGATTAATTTCGTTCAGAATAACACCCTCAAAGTCCATCCATATTGCTACACATGGCCAGATTTCATTCTTTCTCATTGCCATGTAGTATTCCATTGTATAGATAAACCACATCTTCTTGATCTATTTGTCCGTTGATGGACACTTAGGCTCTTTCCATATTTTGGCTATTGTTGAGAGTGCGGCTATGAACATTGGGGTACATGTGCCCCTGTGCACCAGCACTCCTGTGTCCCTTGGGTAAATTCCTAGCAGTACTATTGCTGGGTCATAGGGGAGTTCTATTGTTATTTTTTAGAGGAACCTCCACACTGTTTTCCAGAGGGGTTGCATCAGCTTACATTCCCACCAACAGTGTAGGAAGGTGCCAGTTTCTCCACATCCTCGTCAGCATCTAGAGTTCTCCGATTTGCTCATTTTAGCTACTCTGACTGGCTGAGATGGTGTCTCAGTGTGGTTTTGATTTGTATTTCCTTGATGAGGAGGGATGCTGAGCATCATTTCATGTGTCTATTGGCCATCTGGATGTCCTCTTTGGAGAAGTGTCTGTTCATATCTTCTGCCCATTTCTTCACTGGGTTGTTTGTTTTTCGGGTGTGGAGTTTAGTGAGTTCCTTATAGATTCTGGATATCAACCCTTTATCTGATATGTCATTTGCAACTATCTTTTCCCATTCCGTTGGTTGCCTATTAGTTTTATGGATTGTTTCTTTTGCCATGCAGAAGCTTTTAATCTTGATGAGGTCCCAATAGTTTATTTTTGCTCTTGATTCCCTTGCCTTTGGCGATGTGTCAAGTAAGAAATTGCTGTGGTTGAGGTCATGGAGGTTGTTTCTTGCTTTCACCTCTAGGGTTTTGATGGTTTCCTGTCTCACGTTCAGGTCCTTTATCCATTTTGAGGTTTTTTTTGTGTGTGTATGGTATGAGAAAATGATCTAGTTTCATTCTTTTGCATGTTGCTGTCCAGTTCTCCCAGCACCATCTGTTAAAGAGGCTGTCTTTTTTCCATTGGATACTCTTCCCTGCTTTGTCAAAGATTAGTTGGCTGTACACTTTTGGGTCCAATTCTGAGTTCTCAATTCTATTCCATTGGTCCATGTGTCTGTTTTTGTGCCGATACCATACTGTCTTGATGATGACAGCTTTGTAGTAGAGGCTAAAGTCTGGGGTGGTGATGCCTCCCATTTTGGTTTTCTTCTTCAATATGACTTTGGCTATTCGGAATCTTTTGTGGTTCCATACAAATTTTAGGATAGTTTGTTTTTAAATTAGATTGTAGTGATGTTTGCACCACACTGTGAGTTCACTAAAAACTTTGGACTGGGCACTTCAAATGCGTGAAATGCATTATGTGTGAATTATATCTCAATAAAACTTACATAAAAAAAAAAGAAAGAAATCACAGGCTAGTCTTCAGAAACTCCATAAACCATAAGATAAGGAACAATATTTCTATACGACTGCAAGCCAAAAGTTAGAGCATTACAAACAAGTAGGGGAAGAGGGTAAAATAAATCTTGTGCTGCTAAATTTAGGTCAGAGGTAGTAGTCTGAACTCATTTTAATGTTATCATATCCAGAAAACTATGGAAATATTATAGATACATGTGTATACTTACAGTTTACTATAAATATATACTAGTGTGTGTGTGTATAGATATTGATTTGTATGTATGCACACATATATGTGTATATATATATGCTATTCACACTATGGAAAACTCGTATGAAAAAGCTAAATGTACAACAAAATCACTAATTCCGATATATTCATTTCTTTTTATTTTTTTTAATTTTTTTTTAATGTTTTATTTATTTCTAGGAGAGAGAGAGAGAGAGAGACAGCGTGAGCAGGGGAGAGTCAGAGAGAGGAGTCACAGACTGAAACAGGCTCCAGGCTCTGAGCTGGCAGTCAGCACAGAGCCCGACGCGGGGCTCAAACCCACGAACCGCGAGATCATGACCCAAGCGAAAGTTGGACGCTTAACTGACTAAGTCACCCAGGCGCCCCAATTTCTTTTTAATTTTTAAAATATTTTATTTATATCTGAGAGAGAGAGAGAGAGAGAGAGAGAGAGAGAGAGGCACCGACCGTGACCAGGGGAAGGTCAGAGAAAGAGGGAGATACAGAATCTGAAACAGGCTCCAGGCTCTGAGCTGGATGTCAGCACAGAGCCCGTCACAGGGCTTGAACCCATGAACTGTGAGATCATGACCTGAGTCGAAGTTGGAGATTTAATCAACTGAGCCACCCAGGTGCCCCTTCAATATATTCTTTTAAACTAATGTTTCAATTATCATTGACAGATATAATATAGAAAAGATATGAGATTTCATGTTTGGTTAATTTTTCAAAAGGTCAAGTTAATAAGATTAACCATTTCTGCATGACTTCACATTGATTTTAATAAGCTAATTTGTTTTATGAACCTCCAAAAAATGCACAAAATATGCAGTTTCCTGAGATTTATTTGACCACAGAATGCTTTTCTGAGTTATTTTTCAGGGGAAAAATTTTTGCAAAAAAATGACCAGCTAGAGTAAATGAATCCAAATAATGAGGGAAACAAAATAACTAAATGAGGTAAGAAAATATTAGCATACATCTATATATTGAAAAATGAATTCTTTTTAAAACACTTTTTAAAAAATGTTGGGGCTGGTTATAATTTGTGTAAGTAACAATAACACAGGTGTGATGAACTGATTATCAATATGATTTCATAAAATTTTCTCCCATTAAATGTCTGTGCACTGGACAAATGTTTACGTTAAAAATGAAATATCTTTTAAACAAAAATTAACAACGTTTAAACTGAAATGACTAGTCAAAAAATAAAATACAAGTTTCTGAATGTCCTGTCAAAATCACTTCTGGAAGAATGACAAAATTTCCTTAGATCCATACATAAGAACCTTCCTATCTGAATGCTGCTTTATCTCCTACAGTCCTAGAATTCACTTTTCACATAATCTTACATCAAATACCTGGCAGAATGACTCTATCTACATGTAGATAAATGTAAGTGAAGAGATGTGAAATGAGCAGAGGGAACACACTTGCAATTCTATCAAGTTCAAACTGTACAAGATTAACTGGCAATTTCTAGAGTCTTTTGATTTAAATTCTCTTTTATCTGTGGATAAGCATAAATCTGTTGGGTTTATGCCATATCTACTCTTAAGTGCAGCATCATTAATGTTTATGCTTTTGAAGACAGATATGGGTTCCAAATACTCCATGTCCCTCCTTCGACTATAAAATGACTGAGTGCAGAACGTAATTATCTACACTGAAATGGCTCTAAACAGATTCAGGCAGGTGGAATGATTATGTTTTAAAATCAGGATTACACTTAAGTTTCCTTCTGGGTCTCACTGACTCACTGGAGATTTGCAACTGATGAAAATTTTCAAAAAGGCCCAGACTATTTAAATCTCTGTGGATACGTCTGAGCCTGGAAATCTTCCCAGGAACTGAGACATGGCTGTGGAATCAACTGTTAGTACGCTTAAAATGGCAGGAATTGCTGCATACACCAGCAAAAGCCAATGAAGGAACCCTTCAACAACGCATGTCCATTTATCTCAAGCCCAAAAAAACAGAACCAAAACACTCACAGAAGTTCAGCATTCACTTTTCATCAAGGCACTTGCAAATGAAAACTGAAGCCTATACTCATGGTGGCATATATCTGATATACCCTCAAGTGACAAATGAATTTTGGGTCCACATAGTACTACCACTGAATACCGTATTCTATGTCCTAGTGCAATGAAAAACGAGTTCTACCATGCTTAATATGGAATATGCCAAGTAACATATACAAAGTTCTACCATTGATGCCCACCATCCTTGGAGTGAGCTTACACCTGAACATTAGAATCTTAAGGCCAGAAGCTGACCGTGATCTTTGTGGTAAACAGAGTTCTCAGATTCCTACCCCCTGGTGCACATGCCTACTATACGATAGGTTCCTCTTGGGCATGAGGGGTGAATCTGACGCATCCCTTTAGAATACAGTCTAGACATCAGAAATAGAAGTCAAAGATGCTCAAAGATGAGAGACTTGAAGATGCAACACCTGCTGTCCTGTTGACCTTGAAGCAGCAAAGTGCCAGGGTGCGGACAGACCACAGGAAGGAACAGTGCCATCTTCTGGGCACTGAGGATGGTCTCTGGTTGACAGCCAACAAGAAAATGAGGGCTTCTGTCCTACAATCACAAGGGGCTGAATCTTTCAACACTGAGTCTAGAAAAGGACTAGAGCCTTGTAGGAGATCACAGCCTCAGCCGGTGTCTTGATTTCCTCTTGGTGACACTGAACAGAACACCAAGCTTACCCACACTCAGACTCCCAGCTCAGGGAAATGGGAGATAATAAACACATCTTCCTTCAAAACTGCCATATCTGTGTTAATCCATCTGGCAGCCACGGAACACTGACGTGATTTTGATATGACCTTTCAAATGACCTGAAGGGAAAAAGTGCATTGGAATATGAGAACAAAATGCTAGAAGGATCCCTAAAGTCATCATAGAAGGAAAAATAACAGTCTCTTCCTTGTGGAATCTCTCCATGCATATAAATAATGCTGCATCTCTTACCACATCTTACAATTCCAGGTTTATCAATCCTCATTCTCAAAAAAAAAAAAAAAAAAAGCCACTTCTTAATCATTTTGTTTACACTTGTTTACACATTCTTTTTCAGTTTAATTGTCCAAGTCAAACTTGGATTCAAATAAAGTGGATGAAAGTTTATCCAATTAAAAATGCATTTTCTAGGATTTCTAGACAAGTAGCCCCAAGACATTCCAAGTGGAAATAGACTCTCTATATTTGTCTTTAATTTACGACTTGTTTTTTAGAGACAGAGCTTGGAGGCAGGAAGGGCAGAGGGAGAAAAGGAGACAGAGAATCTTGAGCAACCTCCACACTCTGCACAGAGCCCAACGCAGGGGTGCATCCCACAACCCTGGGATTATGACCTGAGCTGAAATCAGGAGTTGGATGCTCAACCCAATAAGCCACATAGGGACCCCCTAATTTATAATGTTTTCAAAAAGCAAGTTAAAATGAAAAGTGTTTGAAGTTTAAGGTTTTGTACAATATTAAAATTAATACCTCAAATTAATAAAATTATATTTGTTTAATGATACCTTCTTTTACAATACAAAATTTCAAATATCATATAGCTTTGAGTAAGGAGACATGAAAGATGTTTAAAAATCAACATAATACACTGAAATAATTGTGTTTTTATTCCATGATATAAGAAGACACACAACTTAAAAATTATGAGACTCCATGTCCCATTAAATGAGAAAAGGTAATAGAAAATGTAATACCTATGATAAATATGTTAGTCACTATGAGTCATGGTATAACTATGACTTGTAATAGTCATAAAAGCAATTGTTAATGATGATTATGGGAAGAGTTTCTTAAAATTGAATAGAGGTTAATAAATCAAATAAGAAGAACGATAGAAGAACAGTAGAATTCTTTTAAATGACTGGGGAAAGGAATACTTGAAAGAAGTTATTAGGATGTGTCATATTTTAAAATTTTCTATGGTTGCACCAATTACTTTAGGATAAATTTGACCAAAGCAGGTTCAAAAGATTGAAATATGTAGGGCAATTAAGCTTACTAAAGCAATTACACAAAGCAACAGATATTTCTCAATTAATTTATGTTTTGATATTTAAACTGATTAGCCCTTTATTATGACTTTTACATTAGGCAGTGGACAAAACAGATTACCAAGAGACAAGAAAGTTTTATAACTTCAAAGTGCTTAAAGACTTAATAAAATTCTATAGAGAAGCACTTCTCTGTTTGACTTGAGTGTTCATTTCCTAGTAAACTTATTACAATGAAGACACTAATTCAGTGGTACTGAAGCAGGGACCTAAATTTTTCATTTCTAATAGACTTCTGTGTCTTCACTACCTCATTCCTCTGAAATCTTTGGACAGCCAATGTGAATTACGAATCACTTGAACAATAGGTAAAAGCTTTGAATGTATATAAATTTGGAATCCTGTCCCTGCTATTGCTTCTATAACTATTTTGTAATTTAACAAATATATATTGACTAGTTAATTCTTTATATGAGAGAGTGCCCCAATGCATTTCAAAGTGAGGTTGCTCTTACCTTACCTTATCAAAATTAATGATGATTTGGTTACTGTCACAGGTTTAATTCATCGCCACAAAAGATACACTCAAGTCCTAATCATTAATATCTGTGATTGTGACCCTTATTTGAAAACAGTTTCTTTGCACACAGAATCAACTTAAGATGACGTCAGTAGAGTGGCCCCCAATCAAATATGACTTGTCTTACAGGAAGAGAAAGAGACTGACAGGAAAAGACTGCCTGTAATACAGGAGTAGGGCCTGGAGTGATGACAGACTGTGAGTCAAGGAGCACTGAGCCGGAAGAAAGAAGGTCCTGTCTGAGACGGACTATGGCTCTACTAACACCTTAATCTTAGAAACCACTAAATTTCTAGAACTACTTCCAGAACAGTGAAAGAATAAATGTCTGTTGTTTAAATCAATCCAGTCTATGTGAAGCTCTAGGAAACTAATGCAATATATAATCACATGAGGAGAGTGCTTAAAAGCTCATTTGCAGAATAGTGAATAATAATTATTAATAACTTATTTTCTAAATGTCCTCTATTTAGTCCTTTTAGCTTTAACAGGTAGTGTTACATTGGGCTAGTGAAGTACAACACAAGTAAAAAATTTGACAATACAACGTGATGATTAGATAGTGCTTTAGAAATTACAATGCCTGCCAATAAGTTAATAATTTCCTCTAACAACTTATAATTGTCATGTAAGATAAATCAGAAAGTATAATTATATCCATTAGAAATACAAGCTTAGAGTAGCTGAATGGTTTGTGCAAATAATAAATGATGGCAATAAATTAAGAACTCCTCAGTGATAAGACATGGTTTAAAGTTCCCGCAGGGGGCAGGAGGGTTCCTGGGTGGCTCAGTGGGTTATGTGACCAACTTCAGCTTGGGTCATGATCTCACAATTCATGGGTTCAAGCCCTGCATTAGGCTCTGTACTGACAGCTCAGAGCCTGGAGCTGCTTCAGATTCTGTCTCTGCTTCTCCCCCACTCATGCTCACTTGCACGCTCGCTCACTCTCAAAAATAAGATATAAAAATTAAAAAAAAAATTAAAGTTCCTGTGGGTTGTATGGTGAAACAGATACTGCTATGATAAAATAAAAAAAAAAATCAATTGGTCATCAATAAATCAACCAATCAGCAATGTTGACTTTGTGATAAACAATGAGATATCTGTTGGAATATGAACGAAGATACATTCTTTTACCAAGGGAGCTTACACTATAAACAAAACAAATAGTAGTTTTAATGACATTATTATTCCCTTCTCTTGCTTCCAACTTGTATTTCTTTGTAAGCACACATGACCTCCAAACCAATACTTTTGCATTAAAAGTTCCTTCTTACACAAGAAATCATTCCTCTAAGTAAAAGGTGGTTTACGAGATGGTGAACAACTGGTTCACCATCGCTCTTGCTGCAGCCCCCCTTCCAGCCTCACACTACACTTACAACACTCCATCTCCCCATCCCACCCGCGTGGCCCTCACACTGCTCATTGTTAACGCCATCTTCTTCCTGTAGCAGCAGAGTCACTGACCCACGCTGTTCTGTCTGCACTGGGAGCCCTTTGCATCCTCTTTGCCTCGACAGCACCCTGTCAAGCTTTCTATTCCAACAAATCATGTTTTCTTGACAAAGACTTCCGTGAATTCCCTGCGTCAATCAGATGCCCCAGTATACCGTATCATCATCTCATGTATGTATACAACATACCTTGGATGTCACTCTGGATTGTTATATTTCTTATCCAAGCAAAATATTTCTCGTTTTGCAGAGATAAAGTATGTTTTCACAAGTTTTTTTCAATTTTAAGACCTAAAAGAGTGTTTGGAACTTAATAAATAGTGAAATGTTTTCTTTTTTAGTCAAGAAATAGAGAGGCCTGATTATATTTTTCATACGAAGAAAATACAGAGTGGCAAATAAGGGATTCAATGCTGGGGTGTCACTTTGTTACAAAAGTCCTAGGAAACTAATGCAATTATGAATTGTATTTGTGGGTACTTAAAAGCTCACTGGCATAAACTCCATTCTAGGTTTTGACAGTGACTGGTCTAATTGTTAGATTTGCCAATCTATATTACCTTTCTGAGCTTCAATTTCCATATCCATGAAGTGATTATAAATATAGTATCAATATTGTTAGAATGATTTAATGTAGGAATTGATGTCAATAATTTAATATATAGACTGAAATTCGGTACACACTCAAAATTTAGTTATATATCATTATTATTCTTATTTTTGTATTTATTTTGAAGTTTATTTTATTTATTTTGAGAGAGAGAGAGTGAGAAGGGGATGCGCAGACAGGGTGAGAGAGAGAATCCCAATCAGGCTCTGCACTGTCAACACAGAGCTCAATGCGGGGCTCAAACCCTCTAACCGTGCGTGAGATCACGACCTGAGCCAAGATCAAGAGCCAGACACCAACCAACTGAGCCACCCAGGTTCCCATTCTTACTTTTATTTTGAAAAAAATTCTAGTATTTAAAACATGCTTTTCAAAACCATGAAAGACTCTTGAATTCTGAGAACTGAGGACTGATGGGTGGGGGAGGGGTGGGGGGAGATGGTCATGGAGGAGGGCACTTGTGGGGATGAGCACTGGGTGTTATATGGAAACCAACTTGACAATAAACTACTTGTAAAAAAACAATAATAATAAAATAAAAAATAAAACATGCTTTTCAGTAATTTAGTTTTTCACTAATTACTTATCCAAATGTTACTTAATTGAGAAAAATGAATGTCTAAATAAAGGAATATATTTTCTGTGATCAATTGAAACTATGAGAGAATGATATACTCTTATCTTAATTCATACATATTAAATAATCCATTCTTTTTTTATAGGAAAACTTACATCAAATATGAAAGAAATCTTAAGAAATACAGTGGTCAGGGGACCTGGGTGGCTCAGTCAGTTAAGCGACTGACTCTTGATTTCAGTTCAGGTCATGATCTCACAGTTCATGAGTTTGAGCCCCATGTCAGTCTCTGCACCATGAGTGAGTAGCCTTTTTGAGATCCTCTCTCTCCTTCTCTCTCTTTCCCTCCTCTGCTCACTCTCTATCTGTCTCTATCAAAATAAATATATAAACATTTAAAAAACTACAGGGGTGCCTGGGTGGCTCAATCAGTTAAGCATCTGACTTTGGCTCAGGTCATGATCTCAAGGTTCGTGGGTTCAAGCCCTGCGTCAGGCTCTGTGCTGACAGCTAGCTCAGAGCCTGGAGCCTGCTTCAGATTCTGAGTCTCCCTCTCTCTCTGACCCTCCCCTACTCAATCTCTCTCTCTCAGAAATAAAGTTTAAAAAAATAAAAAATAAAAAACTACAGTAGTCAGATCTGAATTGATTTAATAAACACATGTCCTAAATAGCTATTATAAGTTAAGTTTGAGGTTACAAGGTAGAAATATAATGACAAATCTCCTGACTTTGAAGAATTTCACATAATTTCCTCAATAAAACTACAAGGTTTTACAATTATCTAGGATAAACAAAGGGTCTCACAAATTGATAAAACTTTTATTTGTGCACAGATTACACTTCTTCCAGTGAAATAACATTTCCCCAAGATAGACAATAGAACCTTTATTTATTTCATGTTACTCATGAAATTTAATTTATCACATTGAATTTTAGGTTTCTGCACAATTTGGGAAAGTTAGCTTAGGAAGCCATAGCACAACACCGAAGACAAACTTTTAAAAAGAACTAGTAATACATGAGCATAATATATCATTGAAATGTATATTACAAATGGTATGATAATAAAAAAGTACTTACATGCTGCACATGAAGCTTTAAAAATAACAAATGCAATCCACCGGGTGAAATGCTCATGGCCACAGGTGGAGCTTTTATGACAGGATGCCCAAGCTGAGGTGACATTAAGGAGGTTATTTGGTTCTCTGAGGTTCATCTCTTTTCATATCAAACAGGAAGGGATAAAATTTGACTTTCCAACTTTAAGGATAAGGGAAAATTCATAAAAACTCTGAGCAAATACAGGAAGCAGCCAGCAAACCTCCAACAACAGTAGCTATTATTATGGTTGCGTTACCGAAACTGTGACACCATGTTACATACAATAGAAGTGACAAAATTGTTCCTGCTTTATCTCCCAAAATGCCCACAAATACACAGATTCAATGCATGAATGTAAGTGTGTTCCTCTTGGCAACCAAAATATTTTCTGGAAGATATTCACTAGGAAAATCCAAATCAAAATGCACACTTGAGCGTTATTGTTATCATTTATTCAAACAAAATATATTTTTCATTAAAAATACTTGAGAGTGTCATTTATTACTTGTTTTTAAATTCATTTATTTTTGAGATAGAGATGGAGAGAGAAAGTAGGGGAGGGGCAGAGAGAAGAGGGAGAGAGAGAATCTCAAGTAGGTTCTGCACTGTCAGCATACAGGAACCGTGACTGAGATCATGACATGAGCTGAACCCAAGAGCCAGCTGCTTAAACACCTGGGTTACCCAGGGGGCCCTCATCTATTACTTTCAACCTGCACAAAATATACAGTCACACAGAAGCAGGGTTTTTTTGTGTTTTTTTAAAACTTAATTTCTTGGGGTGCCTGGCTGGCTAGTTGGTATTCCAAGATTTTAAAGATCAATACATGAAATAGTAATGTAGCACATAAAAACATGGAATATTTGTTAAATGAAGCTATACATGTTTATATATGTACATTTGATTTCTTAAAGACATGGATTTTTAAATGGTTAACTATATCATCTACATATTTTAGCATATTATAATCCAAATATTATCCTGAGATTGCATAAAATCAAAGCTATGAAATTTTCTACAAATGCATCCCAGTCAACAGTAAGTAAAATAGAGAAAGTGCACAGAGAGTATATCAAGTGCCTCACACACACACAAAATCACTTAGAAATACTAATTCATTGTAGGGGCGCCTGGGTGGCTTAGTTGGTTAAGCATCCGACTTTTGCTTAGGTCATGATCTCACGGTTCGTGGGTTCAAGCCCCGCGTCGGGCTCTGTGCTGACTGCCAGCTCGGAGCCTGGAGCCTGTTTCAGTCTGTGACTCCCTCTCTCTCTGACCCTCCCCTGTTCACACTGTCTGTCTCTCTCTCTCCTAGATATAAAAAAAAAAAAAACATTAAAAAAAAAAGAATTAAAAAAAAGGAAATACTAATTCATTGTAATCATAATCTTAATATTATAATGCATAATATTTCTTGAGAGGTAAATAGCTATCATCAATATCTGTGCAAATGCATGTGTGTGTACACATGCCAAGTCCAGATATGGTTGGTAACAACTGACTATATAGCCTTCCTTGACACATAATATAGGAGCACCTGAGTGGCTCAATCCATTGAGTATCTGACTTCAGCTCAGGTCATGATCTCATGGCTCCTGGGTTCAAGCTCCGCTTTGGGCTCTGTGCTAACAGCTCAGAGCCTGGAGCCTGCTTTGAATTCTATGTCTCCTTTCTCTCTGTCACTCCCCTGCTCATTCTCTTTCTCTCTCAAATATAACTAAACATTAAAAAAATAATAAAAATAAAATATAATAATATAAACTATCAAATCAAAACAAAAATGTAAAACTTACACAATCAGTGTAAGGTATTCAAATTAAAATTCTTCTGGCTACTTAAAAAACAGGGTGGTCATTGGTAATTTTTTAAACTTAAAAATATCCTTAGTGACACATGTATATTACATATGTGTTTATACGTGTGTGCATATATATTCATAGTATTATATTTATATACTGAGTTATAATATCAACTTGGTAATTTGAATGATTTTTGATAATCATTTAGAACCAATGCAATCCATTCAGGTTAGCAGATTATCATGGAATCTTATTAAGTTTTTTTAGTAGTTGTTTAAAATCAGATTTTATTACAACTTAGTAGGGAAGGCCATAAGTAAAGTGGGTGACATATTTACATGTCATGGCTCCACCAGAGTAAACATGACCCAAAAATGATATAAAAATATGATTAAATCTTTCAAGAGCTGTGATATTGAGTCAATGAAATTACCCTAGGTAGAAAATTATTCCTTTAAAAATAACCTTTCACATTCACAAGTGTGAACGACTTTCTTACATCACTTCTCTGTATATAACTTTAATATTTCTAGGCCAACATGAACATCTTCAAAGTCATGAGCTTTCTAAAATAGTTTGGGAAAATTATTTTATTTAGTTTTCATTTAAAAGTTTTATTTAGTCTATTTGAAAGGATATTGGACACTCCACTGTACTGTACTCAGTATAATAAAATTTTTAAAAGTTAATAAGAAGCCAGTTAAACAAGGAATCAGATAGTAAAGAAAGGTTAGTCACAATGCTCTGAGAAAAAAAATCACATCAAATTATCCTACATAAGGTTAATTAATACCTCAAGTTCAGATTTGAGGTCCAAATAACCAAAGGCAAGCCAAACAAATAATTTTTTATGTATAAATCCATGAGAAAAATCTTCAAATACATGAACCACAAAAAATGCATTTAATATACTCTGTCATTAGTAACCTTGATGCAAACACATGACAGGGGAAATCAGATAAATTGGTTATTTAAGAAACTGAAGTAAGATGACTAGAGGGAAGTCAAGGAAATCGAGATGTGTGAACATTTAAAGATCTGTCTCAATTCACATATAAAATGAAGGATGGATGTCCCAAACAAAAGCCCTCATGATCCAGGCAGGCAGCAAACCAGCAAACTGTCACCCACACGCCCGCCCCAAAGCACCACCATTAAAAGGCAAAGATGTTGGTTAAAGAGCACATGTCCTCACCCTGAAAATAATAAATGCTGGGTGGCCAAAACCCAAACCAAAATCCCAAAACAAACCAGAAATCGACAAGCAGATCTGGAGCCCAAAACAGACTCTCAGATTTAGTGTCTCCTGCTTTACAGAAATATCTTGACCATAAGTCAGAAAGGACATCCAGGTTATAGTAACTAATAAGTTCTAGTTTACATGCATCCTGTTCTTCAATTAGGGGAGAATACACTATTTAGCAATGTAAATGTGATTTAATGCAGCTGTTTCATTAAAGTAATGACACCAGTTGAGAACAATTTATACAGATGTTTGTTTTCTAGAACTGTCATCAAAATTAGTCGGTAGGGTGAATACTATATTTTCTTTTTGCTACCATGATGTCTTTTTACTATCATGTGTCTTTTTACTATCGCATATTCACTTGACAAGGGCTTTGGCAGCAATCCACACTTAATTTTAAGCTTGCAGAAAACCAGGTTCTAAGTCTGTATGCCATAGATAGCAACGAAGCATTATTTATGATCCATGAGAAACAAACAGGCCTCTGAGTCACAAATCAGAGCACTACTGAAACTCCCAGCTGGGAGGAACCTTGGGGATAATGTAATCATTCTGTAGATGAGGAAGCGGCTACCTGCACAGATAAACAGAGAGTCTGGTGGATGGCCCGGCAGTTTAGTAATGAGCGCAGGAGTGTAACTTGAGTTTCTGAATGAAAATTCTGGTACAATTTTCCACCATAACCCAGCCCTGGCCGTGGTCCACAACACAGGGTAATGCCAGGCGTTTTCTCTGGTGATCGGCCAGAGGTGCCTCAAGGGTCTACCCAGGGAACCTCCTCACTCCAAGAAATGCTATTTTTAAGAGCAAATAGATGATGTGTTTGATTTCCTCTGATAGTAAATTATAGCAACGTCATTTGTTTATAGACCATGTTTCAATAACCACAATATATTTTTGAAAAATTGGAGCAGACAAAAACAAATATTTTCTTCATATGGTAGAATCACATCCTGGTCTGAGATAAAATGCTGCTGAAGCCCAAACTAAATCATTGGTAAATGTTTCCTCCAAGTTCAGCTTCTATGAGTCCTAAATTTGCAAAAGGATTTGCAGAAGTACAGAATGCAGGGGTATGGAAGTTATAGAGAAAAATACCAGAAAAGCAATGGTTTAAACTCAGCTGTTAAATGTGTTTTTCTCCTTTAAATCTTTTTAAAAAATGCTTCTAAACTATGAGCATTTCAATTACCATCAGGTCTATTCTTATAAGTCTAGCTTCATACTAAACGATGTTCTGAGCTAATTTCTGATGGAACTAGATTTTGGAGCATTTGATTATTTGTTCTGGTTACACAGCTTTTAAAATTTATTTATTCTTGGGGTGCCTGGGTGGCTCAGCTGGTTAGGCATCCGAATTCAGCTCAGGTCATGATCTCACAGTTGTGGGTTTGAGCCCCATGTCAGGCTCGGTGCTGAGCCTGGAGGCTGCTTCAGATTCTCTGTCTCCCTCTCTCTTTATTAAAAATAAATAATTTTGGGGGCGCCTGGGTGGCTTAGTCGGTTAAGCGTCCGACTTTCGCTTAGGTCATGATCTCGCGGTTCGTGGGTTCGAGCCCCGCGTCGGGCTCTGTGCTGACTGCCAGCTCAGAGCCTGGAGCCTGCTTCAGTCTGTGACTCCCTCTCTCTATGACCCTCCCCTGATCACGCTGTCTCTCTCTCTCCTAGAAATAAATAAAAAAATATTTAAAAAAAATTAAAAAAATAAATAAAAATAATTTTTTTCAAAATTAAAATTGATTTATTCTTGTAGAAAAGTCATAAAAATTCAAAAGCAAAAATGATATAGATAGTAGAAAATAAATTTTCTTTTAATTTCAGACCCCAAACCATTTAATTCTCCCCCTGAGGAAAAAAAAAAAGAGCTGATTTTATTTCTTGATTCTCTTCCTAAAGGTAAATCAAGCATTTATATGCATATACATTCATTTAATTCTCCTTTTACGTTCTGATACATCTTTTATGGCAAAAGACACTAAGTTTCTTGCTCAAACTTTAACCAAATCTGTTATGTGCAAGTTAACATAGTGTACAATTTGGACACAAATCAGACACAGTGCCCACCACAGGAAGAACACCGAAGCAATGTCATGTCTCAGTTTCTTCCTCTTTATTTTAAAAATTATTATCAAAACACTACTTTGATACTAAAAGACTATCCTCTTATATTTTCTTCCGATATTAAAATAAAATGCTGCCCTCTGGACAGAAATCATCAAATGTCTAGGGCTTTAGCTACAGGTTCCACAAAATGTCTCCACCCCACATGGGGATTTGGTGAGGCCTTGCAAGTGGTCATCTTTACTGGCCCAGTAAATGGTGTATTCCTGTCCACCCCAGGGCCAAAGTTCTCACAAGGTCACCTTTTCCATTCGGGCCCAAACCAAATTTATTTCAGTGTCATGCATTTGCTATTTTCCTGCCTTGGAAATGCTGATACTATTAGCATGTAGAGACTGACTACACAGTATTAATTCTGCTACTCAAGGGGAAAACATAGGCCAAATAAAGGTCACCTACACCTTTTCATGGTGATGGAGATCCCTGAAGCCTGGGGCACTCTTGGGAGATCTGGATATAGCTTACTGGACACTAACTCATGGACAGTACACTGATGGATGTCTAATTCCAGAATCCTTTCTGAGGGCAGAAGCATTTCCATAAGGGATGAAAAGTATTATCAGTAATGTGCTGAATGTGCATCTTCAGGAAGATGCAATCAAAAGGGTGCTGGAAGTGAAGATGACTTAGGGCTGATCTGTTTTCCTAGGTCGGAATCTCAAGGTTTTCCAAGTGGTATTTATCAGAAAACTGACTAATAGAACTTTAAGTGATTCTTCATTATAAAACATTTGAGGATGACTAGTTACACAATTATAAACTGGCTTCTTTATTTAAACATTTCTAAGACAATTCAATAAGCTATGGTAATCTTCTATGATGGGGGCATAAGACTCAGAATTTCTAAATTCATTTGTCTGAAGAATCCTTTTGTTTTTCTGAGATATCCTGTGGGCTTAGTGCCCCTAGAACACATCATATGAAACATGGCTCCCGCCACTTTGGAGCCTGGATTGCTCCTATAGGATTCTTCTTCAGACGACTAACACCTCCTGCCCTAAGTGCTTCTACTTTGATGTTTAGTGAATCATCTATCTATCCTTCCCGAGGTTGACCACAGATAAGTGAGAATTCTTTCAGTAAACTGATCATGAGGAGTCACCGGCTTATCCTTGCTCAGTTACCACACAGAGCCTTTTATTTCAAGAACCCTGACTCCTTCTGTAAATACAACTGGCAGTTGGAAGTAGGAAGCATATCAAATTTAAAGACTGTTTTCTAACCACAGGGGTCCAGTCCAAGCCACTGGCAGAATTAGTGTATCCTAGTCCTGACACTAGTCCTGCTTTTCCAATGTGGAGAGAACACAGGGACAAGTAATCAAATAACATTTCTTCCTTCTCTACAGGAAACCAAAATGACAATGGCAATTTGTTAACTTTTGGAAATAAGGGAGCAATTAAGGGAGAAATAAATCTTTGAGGATTTTCCTAAATCTCAAACTCCTTTTACAGCATCTAATTACCAAGTGTCAATGTGCATACTGGCTTTATTTGGAACAGTGTCTTAACACATGTGTGATACTTAGTAAGTCTGGGGGTTAACAAATATGATTTCACTCATATGTGGAATTTAAGAAACAAAACAGATGAATATATGGGAGGAGGAAGGCGGGGAGAGAGAGAGAGAGAGAGAGAGAGCGAGCATAAGAACTCTTAATGATAAAGAACAAACTGAGGGTTGATGAGGGGGTGGGCTAGATGGGGGAAGGGTATTATGGAGGGCACTTGTTGGGATGAGCACTGAGTGGTATAGGTGAGGGGTGAATCCCTTGGTTCTATTTCTGAAACCAGTATTGCACTGTGTGTAAAATAACTGCAATTTAAATAAAAATTTGAAAAGAAAAATATTGGCTAAAAGAATAATAAGGAATAAGACTTAATAGTCAAGCAGTTTTCAAGACATGATTGATATTGTTATTTGTGGAAACTTAGAGAAGCCAACAGTCTACCTCCCATAAAAATGTTTAAGAAACAAATTAAACAAAGAAACACATAAGAAAGGGCTAATGTCTGCTATGGTTAGTCTCTATGTCAGCTACCTAGCTATCTACAGACTGTGCTTCTGTTTTATTTGTGACATCAGAACCTGACACTTGTATTTGAGTGTGTCAAGAACACTTAAACTTCTCTGCTTAAAACTTGATCTTGGTCATGTATCGAGTGTCCTCTTGAAACTTAACTTTGGGCATCTATCCACTCTCCTCTAATGTTGCTCATGCCGTGTTTTGCTTATACAACTTGGTTTTCCATTAAAGCTCATTGCCAGAATATTATATCATACCAAAGATAAGTTAAAAACTAAAATAAACAAGTATCAGGAGTTTGGGGGAATAAACACACAGAATTACACCCCAATATATAAAAAGCAAAGATAATGTTGGGGAAAAGTAAATGAGTTGTTTAATCCTGGGTCTTTGCATCTGATGGGATTTAATGGTGATAAACATGCTGTATTACTGAAGACATTGGAACAATTTAGAGATGCAGGAAGAATCAGTTATAAATCTTGGTGTTTTCTGACACCTCTATAGCAATATGCTTTTCGTATTTGCTCAAGCAGAGAAGACATTTAGACACTAATTATTATTCTATCTTGGTCCAAGACACTGTATTCTTGAGAATACTTTATAAATAGGGATTCCCACAGAGAAGCTGTCTTTTACAGCCTACTCCCCATCTTCTACACCAAATCCATTTTTAAAAAGTATGCCAAAACACTGAAATATTTAAAGTTTTCATTTCAGGTGTAAAATTTTACCTGATATCCATGAACCCAAAGGTTCTTAGTCTGGAGAGCCCTGGGAAAACTTGCCATCCTTTGAGGGGCCCTCAAGGGCAAAATAATCCCATAGTATTAATAAGATGATATTTCTTTTTTCCACATCCATTTATTTAAGAGTGTAGGGTGACATTTTCCTAAGGATCCATGACATGTGATTGTTTTGTATAACGAAATATTTCAGTAAATGAAAGAACTCAGTGACTAATATTTTCCAAATGACTGAAGCATGATGTTATAAAATCATGCAGGATAAAAGATCCAATCAGATTACAAGATTGGTAACTGCATTTTCACAAAGTGTAATACAAAGTGTTGTTTGTTTGTTTGTTTGTTTGAATATGGTTACCGACTTCCCATTGCAATTATATTTAAGAAACTATCACTTGATAAGTTTTGGTGCAGTATATAAAAATAACATTCTCTATTATCCAGAAAGGTTACTAAATCCTTTTTTCTTCCAACTACAATCTACAGGTGGCAAAATTTAGCTCATGTGTTTCAAGAAAAAAGAACATATTGTAAAAGATTGAATGAAGTAGATATAAGAATCTTGCTAAAGTAATCATATTTATTGAAGTATTTTACCTTATATTAATAAATAGCAGGTTTAGTGTTATATTTAAGTTAATTACTAAATTATTGTAAAATGTCACAACTAACTTTTTTAATCTAGTTAGTCAACATGTGTAGCCCACATAAATAAGTTCCCTGAGAGTCCCAACTGTTAGGAATAAAACAGAGGTCCTGGGACTGAAGAGTTTAAGCTACTACTTTAAAAAAAAAAATAGCTGTTTTGAAAATCAATGAATTTTACATGTATACATCACCCTCATTATGTGGCTATTTCTCCTTTATTTAATATAGTGCAATTGCCCAAAAGTTTGTGCCTTAGTATTTTTTGTGTTTGGGTCTGTCTCTCAAAAAGATCTTCAAAAATATACCTATATCCTTTTATGTTTATATTGTAGAAATTCAGATTTGTAAACTACTGAGCAATATTCAATTTCATTTTTGAGAGCAAAAGAGCGAGAGAGTGAGAGAGTGAGATGGGGAGGGGCAGAGGGTCGTGCGTGCACTCATGCACATGAGAAAGAGAGAGGGGGGAAAGAGAGAGAATCCTAAGCAGGATCCACACTAAGCACAGAGCTTGATGCAGGGCTCGATCCCACCATCCTAGAGTCATGACCCAAGCTGAAATCAAGAGTTGGACGCTTAACCAACTGAGCCATCCAGGTGCCCCTCAAATTCAAATTTCACACAGATTTTTATCTCCCTGAGAAGTACGCTCTTTGACCTTATTCATCTGGCTAATTATTTACTCTCCATTCTGACTGGTTCAGGCCTCACTCTATGCACATTCTTTCAACCATTCACCAGTCAAGAACTAAAGAACACAGTGGCAGGTGGGAAAGGTCAGAAATACAACCCAAACCACTGCCCTCCACCATAGCAATATCTACGTTCCTTTGGATCCTGCACAAGAAACAGCATTTTTCTTTTCCTATTAGCTTCACAGCATTTGCAAATCATAGAGTTGTTAACTTTTTTACCACTCACCTCTTCTCTATAAATTTTAGAACCTACTGGAGAGAAGAAGCATCAGAGGTAATAAGTTCTTTTATAGGAATATTTGATGAAATGTCTAGGGATTCATAATATTTGATATTTAGTGCTTTGTGACTGCAATTTAAGCCAAAATTTAATATAATCTGCTGGATCACCATTCTGGAGATTAATGACTTTGGATTTGTGTGTGTGAATTTGATGACATGGACCCTGTATTTCAGTAACTGCCCCCTTGTAATTTTAGGTCAGCTAATGGAGACATTCTATAAATTGCTACCACCTATAAATACCCAAGTTTAAAGTGACACTAAAAAGTTGATGGCTGTTCAATGAATAAAGACGCACAAAACCAGCAAAGGCAAACGAAACTTCTGAAGAAATATCACAGGAATAAAAGCTAAATGAACTAGCTAAGGAACTACTAAGAGTATCTGAAGAATATAAATAAAGAGGCTGAATGAAAGTAGCTTAACATGATTTTAGAGGAAAGAAAGAAGTGAAAATTTCATGAAAATTGGACAGCCAAACTTAATAGTCAGCCAGCAGCAAGCCCCTTCAAGTAATATTACACTTGTGATTCAATCCTTATTGTTGTCATTTTATCTCCAGGAGAAATTGGGACACAAGTTAACAACAGGTTAAAGTTGTGAGCATTGAATCTAACTAGTATTCGTTATCTTAGGATCCAAAATACTTGTATTATATTTTACCAGGAGATTGCAATTCTTTAGATACCTGAGAAAACTCAGATTTGGGCCCCAAATTTCAGTGTCAGCCATTCAATGAGACTCTCTTAAGTCTCCTTAAAATTAGGTCTACCCATAAAAAGTTTTTGTGAGAAATAGATTCGTGGAACAAATGAATGGCCAAAAAATGGCCAAATAAACAAAACAGAAATGATCATTACGTAGGAGCAAAAATGATTTTTTAAACCAAAGTTTTAGGGTTCTGTATCAAATTGACAAAGATTTATTTGTGGAACTGATTTACCCACAAAACCCCTACTTTCCGATTATTAGAATTACAATAAATAAATTTAATAAATATTTGAAGATTTCCTAAGATATCTTTTTGTATAAATCTATTATATCCAGAATATATAAAAAAATATTAAAACTTAACAGTAAATATTAAACAAAATGAGCTAAAACCACAAGGAGATGTTTCACCAGAGAGGAAATACACGTGAGAAGAGGTCAATGCTGCAGGCTGTTAGGGAAAGAAGAGTCACACCTGCGGTGAGGTGTCACTGCACATTTGCTAGAATGGTTACAATTAAGGGAAGAACAGCGACCAGCGACAATGCCAAGGAGGTGGAGAACCCACGTCCCTCATACACTGCTCATGAGTGTGTTCCTCGGGAAAACACACTGGCAATATTTACAGAAGTAAACCTGTAACCACCATGGCACCCAGAACTGCACTGTGCTGCAACGTCTCCCATACAATGAAGCCTCAGGTTCCCACAAACACCTGCACACAGGTAATGACTGAAGCTTTCTCCCCAACATTCAAACTGGATAACGACCTGGGTGCCCTTACACAGGTGAATGGTTACACAAGCGGGGGCGAATCCACACTGTGGAGTAGATTCCACAACAGAGAAGAACAGACAACTGATACTCGAAAAGATAGCCCCCTTGACCAAACAATAGACCCCCAATTCTTTTTATCAATCTACCTTTCATCACATTTATTTATCCCAAAGATAACTTCTAAGCTTATTGTGTCTTATATTTTATCTACTCTGTGATAAGGTTAGTAAGATTTGCTCTCAGACCTGGAAAAGTCTATAAATTTATACCCTGTTTTCAATATAAGGTGCTACTGGTAAGAAAGAAAGATAATTTAATAAAAGTCTCCTTGGAATTGTAACATTTGAATCTATTAAAAAAGGCTTATACCTAAATATTTTGTTCTTTTTGATGCTGTCATAAATGAGATTGCCCCCTTAATTTCCTTTTCCAGTTAATAATTGTTGGTGTGTAGAAACGCAAATGATTTGTATACATTGATTTGTATTCTGCATCTTGACTCAATTCATGTATTATTTCTAACAGATGTTTCTAGAAGTTTCTACATATACAATATGCCATCTGTTAAGAGAGGTCATTTTACTCCTTGTCTGATTTAGATTCATTGTATCCCTGTTTTCCTACCTCACTGTTCTGGCTAAGCCCTCTAGTGCTACATTGACCAGGAGAATGAGCAGGGTTATCCTTGCCTTATTCCTAAGACTAGAGGAAAAACTAAGGTTTTTACCATTCAATAGAATGTTATTTGTGGGCTTGTCATAAATAGTACATCCCTTCTAGGCCCAGTTTGTATAGTGTTCTTCTCTCATAAGAGGGTACTGAATTGTGTCAAATGCCTTTTCTGCATCTATTGAGATATCATGTGAAGTTGATCCTTTATCCTGTTTACCGTGGTCCATCGCATTGATTGATTTGTAGATGTTAAAATATTCTTGCATCCTAGGGACTAATTTCACTCAATTGTATTATGATCCCTTCAAAGTATTGTTAAATTCAGTTTATTAGTATTTTATTGAGGATTTTTGCATCTACGTTTGTCAGAAATATTGTAATGTAATTTTCTTGAAGTGTCTTTTTAGTTTTGGTATCAGGATAATGCGGCTCATATACTATGAGTTTGGAAGTTCTCCCTTTTCAGTTTTATGGAAGTGCTTATTGAACAACTGGATATCCATATGCAAAAAAAAAAAAGGAAGGAAGAAATTGGACACTTGCCTTACAACATGTACAAAAATCAACTCAAAATGGATTAAAGACCTAAATATGACCCTAAACCATAAAACTCCTAGAAGAAAACACAGGGGGAAATTTCTTGATATTGATCTTGGCAACAATTTCTTGGTTATGACACCAAAAGCATAGGCAACAAAAGCAAAAGACATGTGGAATTACATTGAACTGTAAAGATTCTGCCCACCAAAGGAAGCAACCAACAGAATGAAAAAGCAACCTATGAAAGGGAGGAAAATATATGCAAATCATATCCATGATGAGAGGATAACTTCCAAAATATATAAGAAATCCCTTCAACTCTGTAGTAAAACAAAAACTACACAAATAACTTCATTAGAAAAATGTGCAAAGGACTTAGACATTTCTACAAACAAAATATACAAATGGCCAACAGGTATATTAAAATATGCTCAACATCAGTAATTATCAGGAAAATGTCCATCAAAAATCACAATAAGATAGATATTACCTCACGCCTGTTAGAATGACTATTATAAAAAAAAAAGATGACAAGTGTTAATGAGGATGGGGAGAAGTTGGAACCCTTGCACATTGTTACTGGGAATGGAAAATGGTGCCGTGGTTACTGAAAAGAGTATGGAGTTTCTTCAAACACGAAGAATAGAACTAGTATATGATCCAGTAATTCCGCTTTGGGAAATATATGCAAAAGAATTAAAATCAGGATCTTGAAGAGATATCTGTTCCCATGTTCACTGCAACAATGTTGGCAATAGCCAAGATGTATAAACTATTATTTATAGTAATTATCTGGATACTGAACTAGATGTATAAACAGTCTCCACCTTATTGTAGCGGAGGTGAGCTGCATGTGTATTTCCTAATACCTCACCAATCAATGGAGCTGTTGGAGTCACTGACTGGGGATTAATTATTATTCCCAAAGCACACTATTATGCCTGGCTCATAGTGGAGACCCAGTAAAGGCTGGAGAAGTAGTTCCTCATTAACTTCACTTTTAATTTAACAAAATAAATCTAAACACCCATTAAAGCCATGAGTTAAGTTCCACTGAACAACTTTTAACATATCCTTGAGACTATATCTTTAAACAAATTAAACTCAAAATTTATATTTATTTACAGCTTTCCTTTAAGTAGTTATTTGTGAAATGCCTCCACATTTGCTGGAGCACGCATGTTAACTCCTGCCACCACTTTAATACATCACATGGTATTAACATATTTTTAAATGTTTGGTCTAGATATGGAGTAACTGGCACCCAAGAGAAGAGTAACGTAATGCAAGACTCTGAAAAGTACAGTACACTGATTTTGGAGAAATATTTAGAATGAAATGGAAAGATAGAGGCAACAGTAAGACACATTTGATTTTGGCATTGTGAGCTTAAGAAACAGAAACAATTATAATGCAGGTGAATACTGTACATATCTCAGAATTCTGATAGACAAATCACTTGTACAGAAACATTTATAGTGGAAGCCTTGCAACCAATTAGCTACAAACAAAGTATGTCTCACTTCCTAAATATCTTACTCTCATCCTCATTTTCATATTAGAAAAAAGTCACTAGGTAGATAAATCATGGCACATATATTGAAGGGAGGCTTACATTCACTTCTCATATTAAAATTATGTTATCAAAATACACATCATTCATTTTAAAAAATATTTTGGGTCATAAAACACTGCCTTTAGTTTCTATACATTTCCTTTTGTAAGTTGAAAGACTTTTTGTTTATGGGGGTATTATGCAATGTGAAAGCCTATCTAAACTTCCCCAAACCCCCAAAACACAAACTTTGCAATGTGGGGACTAATATAATTTTATTGAAATGAAATATATTCAGAAATAGAGTAGCTTCTTTTAAAGTACTTTCATAAGATGGAATCCAAGTAACTCCTCACTCTGTCTTTGTAATTCCACTCTTCATCACCTCACAAGTAAGGTGGGATCTGTTCCGTGGGGCAGAGAGCAGCACAGGAAGCCAGGGCAGCAAACAGGAGCTGAGGCCTTCACACTCATGTGATTGACAGCATCCTGCAAAACAGCTAATCATCCTGACAAGACTCTATTTCATGAAAATGAGTCGTTAGATTGAGAGCTGTCAGGATCGATAAATATGCATTTTAAATATATAGTCAACCCAATTTCATGTGCAATTCGTTTAAAATTATTTCCTATATTTTTATGTACTCAGTGTCCCTCATGTAATAATATTACTGGGTGATAATAAATGGTTCTGAGTTGGAATATGTTTGTGCTACTCACAGGCAATACTATGGCTGTACTCTAATAAATTAGCTACTTCATCTTCCTATGCATTGACTTCAAAAAGATGGTATAATTATAATCTATTCATTTAGTGTTATCAAAATCAGCATTATTAGGAAATTTAAGACACATTTATCTGTGTGTTTCCAACGTCTAGAAAACAGAATGTGCTCAATAAATCTTTGCGTATTTCATGGATGACAAAGCTCAAAACAATCACTAGCACCTTTAACCAAATAATTCTGCAACTATTTATTTCCACCAGGTATGTACAGTGCAACTGGCCTTGGAAGATGATAATTAATATTTACCTTTGCTTCATTAATATTTAGCAAGATCCCCTGTCAGTATTGTTTGCACAGTATGGCATCTTGTCGTGGGACTCTCTCTAAAATACAAAATCACTCTTACACACAAGTGCTCTCCACTTAGCAGTGTTTCTCCATTTTGTCCTGAAACCTATCTTTCCACCACTATGTTAATATTGATTCAGCGTCTTTGACAGACTAACACACTCCACATAATCACGTTTGTAATCTATGCTCTTGATTGTGTCATTAAGACCTGTCACTAAAGCTTCTCAAAGTTACAATTTTCTAATTAAAGAGATTCATATAGTATACTCGTAGAATTAAAGGACTATGAACTTCTCGAATTAGTTGTTAGGTGGCAGAAGTCATATAATTCAAAGGCAATGGATATTGCTAAAAATCTTCAGTAGCGATTCCTGGGCTATGTTTCCATAGGTCGTTTCATGGATTAGCAAGACAAATTTTTCACAATTGTCTATACAGCATAATTTCTCTACTTTTATTATATATAAAATGAAAGATGTCCCCTTACCCACAAGCATCATTTATATTACTATACGTATTTTCATATGTATATATGGTTAGGTCTTGATTTATTTCCACTTTGGTGGAGTCAAAGTTCGGTTGATCTAGATAGCAACTCTATTAAGTTAAAAATTGCAGCATCATACAATTAAAGATGGAATGGGCAGATTTTAAAGATGGCATAGGTGTGGTTTATAGGTGTATAGGCTTTCTAGAGCTCTAATAACAAAGCACACAGATTGGCTAGATGAGAATCCAACTGGCTGTCCCACAGTCCTGGGGTGTAGAGTCCATGATCATATGCTGCTGAGGTTGGCTCCTTCTGAGATCTTAGTAGATTAGCTTCTGGTGGCCTGTGAACAGTCTTTGGCATTCCTCGTCTTGTAGATTATGTATCACACAGATCTCTGCCTTGACCTACACATGGCATTTTCCTGTGTATAGGTCTGCATCCAAATTTCCCCTTTTTATGAAAACACCAGTCACTTGAATCAGGTCCAAATTTCCCCTTTTTATGAAAACACCAGTCACTTGAATCAGAAACCTACACTACACCAGTATGACCTACCAACTGCATCTTTGACAATCCTATTTCCAAATAAGATCTGAGGTACTGCGGTCTAGGCTGAATATGAATTTTGGAGGGATATAATTCATTCGTTAACAAAATGAAATTGTGGACGTATCTACATTTGGTCTGCTTTATTTATTTAAATCCAATTTAATAAGAGAAAGAAAAGACAACAGAAAAAAATGGCTCTGATGTATGACTTGAATTCAGTGCTCTGTCACTCTAACAATCCTTTCTTCAAGTACTATGAATGTATTTTTAAAATTGCAGCCTTCCATGGGAAAAAAAAAATCAAATACAATGTTTGGTATTCAGATAATAGATGTTTATCTTTTCTGATAATGAGATAGACAATTTTCTCTTTCTGCAAACAAAACACTCTTTGGAGTGCTCAACACACAGGAGTTAATAGCATTTTCTTTTTTCTTTTCCTTTCTTTCTTTTTTTTTTTTTTTTTTTTTGAGGATGGAGGAGAGAGAAAACATTGATAGTGGTCTCAATGAGCAGCTCACTGGAGTGCTTCAGCTATTTTTATATCTATTAAATTATAATTTACTCACAAACCCTTGTAAGAGATATAGTGACAAATTTCACCTCAATAGATGCATTTTGGTTTTATCATTTATATTTAGGATCACATCTGCTGAGATCATGTCTTCCAAGTTCTGCTGTTCTGTGGTGACAATGACACATGTTCTCACCATGTGACTACTGGCCCCTCACTAGCAACGTTCATCTTGTCTACCTGCAACCCTGATTTTTTTGTTTGTTTGTTTGTTTTGTTTTGTTTTTTAATAATCACAGACGCTAAAATGGTGCTGGGAGTAGAGTGTTCATATGTAAAGGGATGTGGGGTTTCGTTCATTGATATACTATGTTAATGTCTCTTGTGGATTTATGTAACTGACTGGTAAGTGTGAATGATTCAACTCTAAACATGTCAAAAAGTATTGACTTTCTCAAAGCATGTCTTCCTTGTAAAGCAGGTTCTTCAACATCATTACCATGAAGATTAAAAGAAGTTTACCAGCCCCTTCCCTCTGACCTCAACAGACCTCTGAGCAGGTGAAGACACCTTTACTAAAAGGAGCACATCTCGTGACTTTTCAAATCTCTCAATCCAAAGCACCTTGTTCCCCTATGTGTTTGTGATATATAATAGCGAATTTTCACATTTGTTCATTCTCATAACAAAGAGTGCAGCTCCATGTTTTTGATGCTTGATTGTAAGCATCTTTTCAACTTAATCCTTCTTCCCCTCCTGTCCCAGAGTTGGGAAAGCTGATAAAACCCTCCTTGTTTGGCTCTAGCAGAAGTTCAGACCATGTGCCAATGACATCAACCCTATACTCCCAACAGGTCCAGGGACACAGAGTTAAAATGACCAAACAAAATCCAAACCAGTCATCCTTCGTGGTTCTTGTAAGCTACATCAGGCCATTCTGGACCAGACTGAGAGTCCTGCTATTCACCCCTGAGCATGTGTGTGTCTGTGTATGTGCCCAACACTAACGACATCAGAACCACTGAGTGGAGATCCACCTTGATTTTGTAGCTCTAACAATTTTGCTTTGGAGGGCTATGTTCTCTACATTATGAGACATCTACAGATGAAGAACTACGCATTTTGTCTTTGTCTTAAATCATGATACTCTAATAAAAAATAATCAAACAGGCCCTTGGATTAATACACAAAAAGGAAGGATACTTTTCTCCACGATGAATATGATCGGGTTTCTTTGGTTTCACTTTTAGCTTTGTGGGGGCCTGAATCTCATCCAAATTTGCTTTGTAGTTGATCTCTGGAAAATTAGTCATTTTAAGCTAGCCAAATATATTTAATTCAATTCCAGGCAAGGAAGATGTAAATGGCGTGTTTCTTTGCACTGACGATTTTACATTACAAGTGGTAAGCTGGGGCTGCTGGGCCATGCTGTCTCCAACAGTCTGGACATAGCTTTGCCCTGCCACATGTTCAGCGAGGTCATGTTAGCAGTAGCTATTTTTCAGCTGTACTGGAGCACTTGCACCATGAAATCAAAGTCTCCAAATGAAGACTTCCCTACCACTTTTAAAAAGGGAAATAAAGGCGGATGATTTGGGATCAGTCTCGATAGCAGTGAGTGTCTACCAGCCAGTTAGGTGCACAGCACTAGCTGTTTTAACCTACTAAGTTAAAGTTCTGTCACAAATCTGGGTAAGATAAGAAACACAGGGATGAATTTCTTTTCTATGTCCGCATTTGGTTTTTATCCTCGTGATGTTAGCATTAAACTCCACTGGTATACAAGTAGAAAAGAGAACAGGCTGGAGACAGATTACAACCAAATATTATCTTCCTTACCTCAAATCAGCTTGATTGAGGTTGTTGGCTGGAGAACAGGTTTTTTTTCTTGTTGTTTTCTTTTGTTTTGTTTTGTTTTTGTTTTTGAAATATGTCATCTCTTTAAAAAAGATGGGCAGGTTAAGAGCTAAGTTGCAATAACTCATGGATATTATTAAAATAGCCCAAAGCTATTTACCAATGCGTGGGGCCCATGTCGGAAACATAAATCATAATCCTGGGAACAGAACCCCAATACATTCTATACTAGAAATGAATTCTGAAATCAACAGTTGGTTTTGTTTTTGGTTTTGTTTCCTATTGGCAGTATGACTAACCTTCATTTCCTACAACTCAACTTGCATTTTTAAATATCTCTCATTAAGAAGATCCTCCTCTAGTGATCCCAATCAAAATAATAACAGCAATCTTCACAGACCTAGAACAAACAGCCCTAAAATCTGTATGGAACTGGAAAGGATCCCGAATAGACAAAGCAATCCTGAAAAAGGAAACCAAACCCGGAGGCATCACAATCCCAGTCTTCAAGATGTATTACAAAGCTGTAATCATTAAGGCAGAATGGTCCTGCCAACACATAGAACAAACACGAAGGTCAACGGGACAGAATAGAGAACCCAGAAATGGACCCACAAATGTATGGCCAACTAATCTTTGACAATGCAGCAAAGAATATCCAACGGAATAATGACAGTCTCTTCAGCAAATAGGGGTGGGAAAATTGGATAGCAATATGCAGAAGAATGAACATGGACCACTTTCTTACTCCATACACAAAAAGAAGTTCAAAATGGATGAAAGGCCTAGAGTTGAAATAGGAAGCCACCAAAATCTTAAAGGAGAACGTAGGCAACAAATTCTTTGATCTCAGCCAAAGTAACTTCTTACTTGACATGTCTCCACAAGCAAGGGAAACAAAAGAAAAAATGAACGATTGGGACCTCATCAAGATAAAAAGCCTCTGCAGAGCAAAGGAAACTATCAGCAAAACTAAAAGGCAACTGGTGGAATGGGAGAAGATAGGTGCAAATGACATGTCGGATAAAGGGTTAGTATCCAAAAATCTATAAAGAACATATCAAACTCAACACCCAAAAAACAAATAATCCAGTGAAGAAATGGGCAAAAGACATGAATAGACACTTCTCCAAATAAAACATCCAGATGGCCAACAGAGATATGAAAAAATGTTCAACATCACTCATCATCAGGGAAATACAAATCAAAACCACAATGAGATACCACCTCACACTTGTGAGAATGGCTAATATTAACAACTCAGGCAACAACAGATGCTGGTGAGAATGCAGAGATAGGGGAACACTTTTCCACTGTTGGTGGGAATGCAAACTGGTGCAGCTACTATGAAAAACAGTCTGGAGGTTTCTCAAAAAATTAAAAAGAGAACTACCATGTGAGCCAGCAATTGCACTACTAGGTGTTTTTCCAAAGGGTATAGGATTGCTGATTCAAAGGGGCACATGCATCCCAATGTTTACAGCAGCATTATTGTCAATAGTCAAAGTATGGAAAGAGCCCAAATGGCCATCGATGGATGAATGGATAAAGAAGATGTGGTATATAATATATGCAATGGAATGCTACTCAGTGATCAAAAAGAATGAAATCTTGTTATTCCTAACAACACAGATGAAACTAGAATGTATTATGCTAAGTGAAATAAGTCAGTCAGAGAAGACAAGTATCACATGATTTAACTCATAGGTGGAATTTGAGATACAAAACAGATGAACAGAAGGGAAGGTAAGCAACAATAAAATAAAAACAGAGAGGGAGACAAGCCAGAAGATACTCTTAAACACAGAGAATAAACTGAGGGTTGCTGGAGGGGAGGTTGTGGGGGGATGGGCTAAATGGGTGAGGGGCATTTAGAGGGCACTTGTTGGGATGAGCACTGGGCGTTATATGTAGGTCATAAGTCACTAAATTCTATTCCTGAAATCATTATTACACTTTATGTTAACTAACTTGGATTTAAATATAAAGAGATAAAATAAAATACATAAAATAAAAGTGGGAAAAAAGAAGATCCTCCTTTGGGGGCACCAGGGTAGCTCAGTTGGTTAAGTGACTGTTGATTTTGGCTCAGGTGATGATCTCAGGGTTTATGGGATTGAGACCCATGTCAGGCTCTGTGCTGACAATAACAAGCCTACTTGGGATTATCTCTTTCCCTCTCTCTCTGCCCCTCCCTAGCTCAGGTTCATTCTCTCTCTTTCAAAACATAATAAAGTTAAAAAATGATCCTCCTCTGATAAGAAAGGATAGACACACCTGTGGTAGTGATTAACATCACTGAAATCTATAGAATTATTCTGGCTACTAATTGAGTAACAGATGTTATACCCAGATTGCCAAATCATTCTCACATCCATGTAAATGAGCAACTACTAACACAAAGCATTATTTTGTAAAACATGACATCTCTTGATTAATCTTATGTATGTTAATTAATGGAGTGATTCAGTTTATAAAGTGTTTATAGTTAACTCTGTGTAAGAGACCCCTTAGCATCTTGATTAGCATCTTGAGAGAAAGAAATGGCTGCATCTGGAAAGGAAAACTAGCAGGAAAAATGACTGGATATAGTGGATGTTAAGAAGTAAATAAGCAAATACTTATTCTGATAAAATTAAAGAACTATGCTATTGCAGTTGGAACTTTATCAAGGATACTTAATAAAATTTAACAAATAATAAAATATCTAGAAGATCACGAGTAACAGTTGTGTGTAGTTATCTATAATTTTCAAATCTACCTTAAAGCAGTTTGATGAAGGGAGAAATCAGAGAGCAGCTCCTATAGGACTCTAGGACTGTAAGACACACAGCACATCTCTCCGTACACAAGAAGCCTTCAGCTCTCTGATGTCAGGAAACGGTCTCAGACAGGTCAGCGCTGCTGCCATGCACACCAGCCAGTAAAAGGCATAACTAGATGTGAACTGAAATCTATCAATTGCAAAATCTCTGGCACTTTTTCCTGAAGCTGTGTACTTGATGAAATTACCACCAGAGCACCCTGCTCTTTCCCATGATTAGGGGCAGTGACGTTCTATGGCCTCATCGGTTCCAACTTCCTGCAGAACTTGAACTTGTTTCCTCTGTCAGCAAATCTTTTCTGAGAGACTTCTGTAATAGATGCTGCCGACTCAAAGCTGAATAAAACAAAAGAGCTTCTCTCTTCATTGAAGTAGGAGATCAGAATGTTAGTAAAGCTAGTTTCCTAGTATTTTAAGGCAAAATTCAATAAAGATTTTAAATCTTAAAAGTTTCAGCCCGTGTTGGCTGGCTGGGGCACCTTCACCTTCATAAAGAGCACAGCGGGACACCGTGGCTCACGCTGGGCAGACACCAGGATGAAGGAGGAGGAATCAACTGGACTGGAGAATTCCTGCCTATCAGACTGGCAGGGCTCTGGCAGCATGAGGGAAGTGCCCTCCCTCCCTGGCACCCATCACCACTGGTGTCCCCGTTAGCAGAATTCCAGCTCGTATCTTCCTGTCATGGCTCCATTTGTCTGCTCATGATTCATCTCTCGAGGCTTCAGGAAAATGGAACTAACCACCATTTTGGAAAGTTGACATTTCTTTATGGTTTCTCAGGACATTAATTTATGAAGCTCTCCTTTCTCCGTCACAAGTCAAAGAAATCCCTATCAAGGTAGATTTTCAAAAACTAAAAACACAATTCCCACTTACATGTAGAAAGCACAACTGTCATATAATTAGAAAGTCACTAATGAGAGAAAACCAAAAGATGGTAAAGATGTGACTAAGAACATTTGAGGAACTCGGTATTTATAGGCATTTGAAATATACACTACAGTCAGAGCCCCAGGTTAAATACAGAACTGGGCAGTGCACTACAGAGCACCCAAACCATGACCTTCGTGATCAACATTCCTACCAGATGGAAATCTACAAGTTTACTTCTAAAGTTATAATTTCTAGGGCATGATCAATTAGAAGGAAACAAAGCCAAAGTAGATAAATTATCCTAAATAGGATTAAATAATATTTAGGTAGGCCTATTAAAATAAGCCCCAAGGTGACAATGAAAGAATATATTGTATTTTTTTCTGGTCTTATTTCCAAAATTTAGACAACTTTCCTTAACACTTCACATCAAATTAGAGTCTATCCCTCCTGTATTCAGGACCACACCCCAATATTATGAACTGTCATCTTTAAAAATGGTGATGTCAAAACTCACCAGCCCACCTACTGTTTATCAGGTAGATGGTGCTGAAGAGTTGAAAGGTAATGAAAGCAAATATTTGGAATTACCAACACTGTTCCTTGATTTGCAATATTATGACCTCCTATCATGTTAGATAAATGGAAAACACCTGAATTCATCTACAGGTTGTACCTGTAAAAAATGTACATTTAAAATAGCTGTACCCCATTTCAATTGATTTCTCTTTCTCATCAATCTTTCCTTTGAACTTTAAAACATCAAAATACGAAACTGATGAATGTCCTTTACATGCTAATTTCTTTACACAGTTGTATTTCTATATCATATAAATGAAATTTTACACACTTTCCTTTCATATGATTGCCAGTTTATTTGCTGAGACACAGCACATTATTCGAATTCTGCCAGTGCCATTAGTGCTTAATCTGTACTTCTGTGGCTCAAAGGACTCTTTCAAAAATATTTTTGAAAGTATCTGTGTCTTTAATTTTGGAGAAGTGCCTGATTTCCTCTACTTAAAAAACCAGAGGACAAAATATGCAAATACAAGGATCATTTGCATATCTACTCTTTCCTACATTTTCCTGACCAATGAGCAAAGCCTCCAATCCACAAATGCCACAGGCGCACAGGCATGTAAAAGAAATGCCCCTCTCCCTTCCTTCGTGTTTTGCCTGGAGAGGGGAAGTATCAAAGGAAGCTGATATTGGCAACCTCAAATGTGTATATTTTAATGCTTTCTCTTACTAACTTTGTACTAGAAACGCCACTTAAATTTCTCATTCTTACAATAGCTAAAGTCAATTTATCCATCACAAGATACATCAATTTTTCTCCATCGTAATTTCCTTTACTGAAACTACAGGTTGAACATAACATCACATCTATTCCCCAACTACTCATCAGCATAGAGTCTAAACTAATTCTTTCTTCAAAGACATGAGCCATTGTTGACATTGTCCTGCCTCATTGTTATAAACTGGTCATCCTCCTTGAGGGTGTTATGCTGAGCGAAATAAGTCAGGCAGAGAAGGACAAATATCATATGTTTGCACGTATAGGAGGATTAGGAGGAACTTAACGGAGGACCATGGGGGAGAAGATGGGGAGAAATGGTGGGGGAAAGGGAGAGAGGCAAACCATGAGAGACTCTTCGATGCTGAGAACAAACTGAGGACTCATGGGTGTGGGGGGGGAAGGGGAGAGGTGGGCATGGAGGAGGGCACTTGAGGGGATGAGCACTGGGTGTTATATGGAAACCAATTTGACAATAAACTATTTGTAAAAAAAAAAAAAAAAAAAAGATGAGGACACCGACATTTAAAAAAAACACATTGTTATAGGAGATATTGGTCACTTTACATGAATTATGTTCTTGAATCCCCACAATACCCTTATAGGGTAAATGCAATGATCACATTTAAGATATACAGACTGAAGTTTAGAGGGATTAAATACCTTGCCTAAGGAAACACAAGTGTTGAGGACATTGCATGTGATCTGAAGTCCATACTCTTTTTTTGTTAATTTTTGTTTGAGAGAGAGAGACAGAGAGAGAGAAGGAGAGAAAGGGAAGGAGAAGGGGGGAGAGGGGGAGGGGAGGAGGAGGAGAAGAAGAAGAAGTAGCGACAGAGAGAGACAGAGAGAGACAGAGAGAGACAGAGAGAGAGAGAGAATACTAAACAGGCTCCACACTCAGCAAGAGGCCCAACGTGGGACTCAATCCCAAGACCCTGGGGTCATAACCTGAACGAAAATCAAGAGTTGGACACTCAACCGCCTGAGCCACCCAGGTGCACCCAAGGCCCATACTCTTAACCAACCAAACTTTGTACTCAACCCTGCTTAATTAAACTTTGGGTATTTTGGCGGATTTAAGCAGAAAAACTGCCTTTATAATTGATTCTGAACCTTGATTTAGTCGGTTTTCTCCAGTGATAAATACCTGAAAATGCTTTAGCTCTTAGCAGACAAGACTCTAGCCTGGCTCTGTGCTGCATCCACAGTAGCCCCAGGCTTAGGGACTTGGGAGAGTGAGCAACAGACGTTTAGCGATCTCTCTCTCCTTTGTTCTGTCATCCTAACTTATAATATCATCATTATGCTTATCATTATGTTCATGACAATTTGCTTTTCTTCAGCTATTAAACTTACCCTTATGATCAAAAAATAAACTGGTCATCCTAAAGTCACAGCCATTTTATTTGTTCATAAAATGTGATATTTTATTTTGTTTTGTTTTCTGTCCTGTGCTTTTCTATGAGCTTCTTAATATTCTTATCATCTGACCCCAAACTCTCAGACATTTCCCTTTGGGTGATTCAGAATCTGCACCATATTTTAAGTTAGGTCAACAGATATTAGGACTGCTTGTTAAAACAAATACCTTTGTCTGATTTGAAGCCAGATAGAAAGACACACTTAGAAACAAGGATAGTAATATACCCCAGGGCATGTCCAGTGTAAACAGAAATCCCTATTGTGCATTCACGTTAGGAGAAATAATTGTTGGGCGATGATTTTATGATTAATCCTGCAGTTGTCATTCTGTAGTTGCATTTGCTGAAAGTGTGTGCACGGCCACCTCTCTGCTGCATTCTACCCCCTATTGGCCCCCAGCACCAGTGAGAACCTGACATCTATGCCCACAAAGTGCTTTCACTATTATTAGCATCTCTCCTGATCCTCTAAGAAAATGTTGCAAAAGTATGTCTTTCAGAGCTCCTATTTCCCTGATATCAGAGCCCTGCAGCGAACCTAAGGCCCTAGGTTCATATTTTCTATCTGTTCCTCCTTTAATAGATATGGTTCTAGTCTTTTAAAAATTCTGACTTACTTATATCTTTTAATTGAGGTACAGCTGACACACAATGTCACATTATTTTCAGGCACACAACACCATGATTTGGCAGGTCTATATGTTATACTCAGTACAAGCAGGGCTACCATCTGTCAGATACGGTTCTAGTCTTAAATGCATGCTAAAACTATGTGGTTTTGAGAAAATGACAAAATCACACTTGAATCAACTACCACAACTGATTTTACAATTAGAAAATGTGCCCCAAGGCACTAACCTGAGCAATGCCTGGTCTCCAGGATTGGTCTGTCCCTCCTGGTTGGTGTACCTCCAAGCCCTGCAACCCCATCCCTAGGAACACAGCTGGCCTCTGCCCCACCTTCCAGCTTAGGGGGCAACTCACCGTCGAAACCTCTGGGTCAATGCATTTCCCAGTTTTATTTGAACATTTAGTGCTGCAACTAGTGTACTAAAAAATATCATTATATATGTACAGATTTAACTAAATCAGCCCCATCTTCATCCAGGCTATAGAAATATTCACTTTTATGGAAAAAAATCCTCATATTATGATTCCAAAGCACTTCTCTTCCCTCTTTCCTCCTCTCTTCCTTCTTTAGAAACGATATTATTTACCTTCCTATTCATCTTGACATGTTTCCTTCAAAACCTAACCCACAGGGGCGCCTGGGTGGCTCAGCTGGTTAAGCGTCCAATTTCGGCTCAGGTCATGATCTCATGGTTCAAGGGTTCGAGCCCCGCATCGGGTTCTGTGCTGACAGCTAGCACAGAGCCTGGAGCCTATTTCGGATTCTGTGTCTCCCTCTCTCTCTGATCCTCCCTTGTTCATGCTCTCTCTCTTTCTCTCTCTCAGAAACAAATAAAACATTAAAAAAACAAACAAATAACCCACAACTGACTTTAACCAAGGGATTTTGAAGAAATTACTAGGTAGCTTTATTCACAGCCACCCACTCACTCAACCAGAAACATGAAGTATCCTTTTCTTCTTAATAAAAGTGGAAATGATAATGATATTTACATCAGTATCATCATTATCATCATCGCTATCATCTGTATCATTTCTTGAACTCCGACCAAGTTATTATTTCAAGAGTATTGTAGGTCTTAATATTTTGGTCTGAATTATTAAAGTTGATTAATTTTTTTCGAAAGGATACATAAAACATCTTTAGGGAGCACCTAAAATAAATAATATAATAAGATGCCTCCAAAAAAAAGAAAATTTTCTGTTGTAATAACACACATCTTCAAGTACTATATGCAAATTGGTATTCAATAATGTTTCTGGAGAGCAGTCATTAAATAATACTATATTTTCCAAAACCTCATTTTCATCTGTCTCTCTCAGTTTGCAGGAGTAATCTCTCTTTCAAAGACTGGACATATTTAGAGCTTCTGTACTATACAACTTAACTTTTTTCTTCAAACCCTACCTCCAGTAACTGAAGATGTTTTATTTCATATATTGCCCAGTAAGAACAAACATGTACCTAGTGTCAGAATGGCCCAGTTATCGTTGAAGATGCTTCACGGATACTAACTTATCAAATCCTTACAACTCTGTGAGTTAGGCACTAACATTTTACAGAACAGGAAACTGAGGCATGGAAAGGTTAACCATGTGCTCAAGATTACACAACTAGGAAGTAGTACTTCTAGGATTCATGCCCAAAAGTCAAACTGTACAACTCAACCATCTTTTTTCTTAAAATTTTTTAAATGTTTTTTTTTTTTTATTTCTGAGAGAGAGAGAGAGAGAGAGAGCGAGAGAGAGCGTGAGCAGAGGAGAGTCAGAGAGAGAGGGAAAATCAGAATCCAAAGCAGGCTCTAGGCTCTGAGCTAGCTGTCAGCACAGAGCTCGTTGAGGGGCTTGAACCCACGAACCTTGAGATCATTTTACCTGAGCCGAAGTTAGCTGCCCAACCTACTGAGCCACCCAGGCGCCCCACAACTCAACTATCTTAACTGAGCTGATGCTAAATGTGCATAAAGTACAAAGAGATGGTGAACTGATGCAGCTTTTAGATTGTAACCTAATTTAGTTCCCCAATGCATGGTCAGTCTGTGAGTTGGGGTAGATTACCTTCACCAACCTTCACCTTTTTTTAAAATAAATGCATATTCATTTTTAATTTTTAGGCTAACTTTTGATGGACTGAATTTTGATGACTCTAAAAATATAAGACAACGAGTCTGTTAAAAGTTTCAAGAAGAGGGGCGCCTGGGTGGCTTAGTCGGTTAAGCGTCCGACTTTCGCTTAGGTCATGATCTCGCGGTTCGTGGGTTCGAGCCCCGCGTCGGGCTCTGTGCTGACTGCCAGCTGGGAGCCTGGAGCCTGTTTCAGAGTCTGTGACTCCCTCTCTCTCTGACCCTCCCCTGCTCACGCTGTCTCTCTCTCTCTCTCTCCTAGAAATAAATAAAAATATTTTTTAAAAAAAGTTTCAAGAAGAAAGCTGCAGAGTGAATAGATTGGATTCCTGCTTCATAAAATATGATGCCTCTGTCTTTTCCTATCACTGAAATGAGATGGGCCTGAAGGAAATAGCGGGACAGAATGAAAACTGATGCAGGTAGAGAAACCAGGGCTGGCCTGGCAACAGAGAACAGCAAGGAGAAAGGGAAGATGGCATCCATGTATTTCATCATATCCAGATGGCATGTTCATGAGGAAATAATTCTCTGTGGGCTCTCAGGAGGCTTGGGCCCAGACTGAGAGTAAAGGGATCTTCAAGAGAAATAATCCTAGATTTATTAAAAAAAAAAAAAAGTAAAAATGCAACCAGCAAAGTTTTCTAGGGAAACATGATAGAGTATTTTTACAGGACTTTCCTGCATCACCTTGATCCACAATTTGAGCTCATAGATCAAAATCTAATGTTGCCCCAAATATTACTGAATGAGACAGCATGTTATTTGAATGGAATTGTCTAATTACTGCAACTCATGAAATGGAATATATCATACTTGCAACTGATGGGGAGGTCAAAGAAGTAAGCAACATGTTTTTACAACTACAAAATGTGTTGTATGTAAGATATTAAACATGATTCTATCAGATTGTTGATGTTGTTACATAAAGTTTCTCTTTAAACTTTTCTTGTGATCACATGTTAATGCCCAACTGTATATATTCAAGCAAAAACTCATTAATTAAAAGGAATTTATCTTTTCTATTTACTTTTTGTATATCTCTCTAGGATGTGGATTAGTACCTTACGAAAAATGGGTGTCTGATAAATATTTGTTCATTGATAGGCAGAGAAAATTTTAGAAATAGGTATCGTTGTACCTACAAGCTAAGAAGAATACATATTCATTACTTTGTTTTTGAAACAAATCTTTCAAGCAGTCTAAATGTGGAATAAGATTTACACTAATAAACTTTCAAACATTCTTCATGGGAACCCCTGATGTTCTAATCAAGAAAGCCAACAACCTTAAGAAAGAAAAACAAATGGAAGATCGAATATAAATTTTACACCAGATGTAAAGTTTGTCCCTGGTACAAACTTTTTTCCTAAGGATTTCTTCTGTCATTTAATCTAATTATACCCAGTAGTCTTAGGATTATATTAAAAGTTTTCCTAATGAAGAGAGGACAGTAATTTATATCCTCAAACTTTTTCAAACAAAAACAGGGACATGAAAATAGATTAAGCTGAGCTGAACTATTACAAAGACACCTGATCAAGGGGTTCATCATTTTCATTTAACTTCCCTCTAAAAACTGCAGGTATCTCCTATATGTCCTGTAGATTTATTTAATTTCCATTTTTCTATATAAAAAATATCTGACATACTGAGAAAACTACCAAGCACAGCTTTACTTTCAATCAGTGTTGTTTTATTTTACAGTTTCTAAAGCTATTAAAAACCATCAACAGGCTTTTCAATAAGGCAACGCTGAAATAAAATGTTAAGACAGCAAAGTCCACCATGTATTTTGCATTCATGCATTTATTCATTCATTTTAACTGTATTTTCCTTTTCAGCAAAAGATGTTCCAAAGAGACCTCAAGAATCTCAGAGGAAGTGCCAAAATCTAGAGTTGTGTTCCGGTGGCCTTCCCAAAAGCTGGAGTTGAAGAATGTGTTTGTCTGAACCACCAACAGGTAGAGCTTTCCACTGTAGGAACTTAAAAGTCCTAAACAGACTAATGCATGGCTACTGTGTCACAATAGGTAAGTGACATGGAACAATATATAAACGCGGGATGGAAAAATGGGACAAGCTTGGAAAGGGACTCCAAGGTTACTTCCAAGTCAATCTAGCAAGATGAAGAGACATCACTTCCAATTATAGTCAGAATGTGAGGCTTGAAACATCCTGTCAGGTGGAAAACAGAAAACCTCTGCCACTAAAATTATAAGTAAATCAGCACATACATGTAAAAGTCATAGATTTCCACAAAAAAGGGGAAAAGAAGGAATATTTAATGAGCTCAGCCCCTTAGTATGATAAGACTCCTTCCAGGACACAATGTAATGGTGCTCTGAAAAAATACTGAGGATATTTTATAGATAACAATGCTGGAATTCAGAGAGATTAAATCACACAGCTGATAAAGATATGGAACTTAAATTCAGGTTTATTTGACAAGTCTGCTTTTTCTTCTATGCTAGTGGGCACCAGGGCACCACGATGTTAAGATTTCATAGATGAGTAAAATTGGGTCGGATACTCTTCCCCAAAACAACAAGGAGCAATACAAGATAGTGATGAGTTTTAAAAAACAAATAAATAAGTTATAATAAATACATGAGGTACCATCAAGTACTGTTGGATTTTAAAGTCCTTCTCTGTAAAATATTTGTTGACTTTCTTCTGGCAATACTGCAATTTCTGTTTTCCTTCTTACATTTGTTTCTGATACACTTCCCAAAAAGGCACCATTTACATACAAGAATTTGGAAATGCCTCTCATAATGTATATGTATGAGAACTTTGTTCAAAAGAAAAGTGATGCAGGACTGACTGGGACCACTTATTTAACATTTCATTAGGCCATTAACTCACAGAACCAGGTAAGATTGAGAGAAGCTGATTCTAAAACTTTCCTCTCATTTTCTTCCAATTGTGTGTGTGTGTATGTGTGTGTGCACGTGTGTGTACTATATATACACCCATACATGACAGCTTTGAACGTGCAGTTACATTATCTGTAAGCCTCTCTCTCTCTCTCTCTCTCTCTCTCTCTCACACACACACACACACACACACACACACACACACAGGATGAAATAGAAAATTATTAAGGCCCCAAAAAATCTACAAAAAAACTGTTCAGTATTGGCTGTATGGACTGATCATATTGTTTTTGTAAAACTTTATAAATAAAGGTAGCTCTAATACAAACTCTAAAAGACCCACACACCCAATGAGCCAAAGAATAGCTCCTGTGACATTCTTGCTTCCTCCATTTCATCCTTCCTGTAAACCCACCATCAAGCTCAGGACCTTTACTCAACAAAACTGTAAATGCTGGTATAATTCCACGTAGGATTCTCACTAGAGTGTGGACATTTGTGATCCATCCATCGACTGCCTGTGATCACAGCTACACCAACATTATAACAGCAGGTGTACTTTCCGTACAAAAATTTTGCAACTAAATTGTAACATTATGAAATATATTTGTGAAATTACAGCTCATGCTTACTGTAGCTGGTTAAACGTTTAAAGTTATCACACTTAATTTTTCTCAAGTAACTTTAAACCATCTGAGACAAAACTATTAGGCCACTTAATGACAGATGAAATACTAGATTTCTTTATAAACCAGATTTATGTTAAATATGTGATGGTGAAAGACAAAAGCAAAATACCTGATGCATTTTGTCACTTGAAAATCAAACTATTCATATTTTTTAAATTTTTGTAACATTTATTTATTTATGAAAGACAGAGTGATGCCAGGGAGGGGCAGAGAGAGAGACACACACACAGAATCTGAAGCAGGCTCAAGGCCCGGAGCTGTCAGCACAGAGCCGGACGTGGGCCTCGAACACATGAGCAGTGAGATCATGACTTGAGCTGAAGTTGGATACTTAACCAACTGAGCCACCTAGGTGCCCCATGAACTATTCATATTTTTGAACATACCTTCCTCTAAAATTTTCCCTCACATGAAATCAAAATAAGGACATGATGATTATTAATTGTTTTAGCTTCTGCATTTGGAAAGACTAAATTTTCTGAGTTTGTCATTTCCTTACTCTTAGGAAAAAGGTTTTCTTGGTAGTCATAAATGTCATCCTCCTCTTCTTAAGCTTTCACATTGAATCCCAAAATGCCCACAGGACATGGAAAACTCGTAAATCCCATGCAGAGAGCATTGCAGGTGTTAAAATTCTAATCTGGTTCTTTCTATTTTTTTTTTTTTTTTGTCATTGAAATGCACACACACTACGACTAAGCTGCAGAGAGCAGAGTGGACAGCAGGAATGCCACAGGTAAACTAGCAGAGGTCACCTCCTGGCAGGAACAGATCAGGTACACCTGGCATATGAGGTGGAGGACACTCCCGTGGCATGGGGCTCAACCTATCTTGGAACCACAAAACTTAAAGGGAAAGAGAGAAGTCTCTACATGGAACTCTATCAACATACTACAGTTAGGAGGAAAGAAATACTATTTTCAAAGAAATGCCAGTTGGCTATCTCTAAATATGTCCTACCCTGACTATTTTTCACCATTTCCACAAGAGTTGATCAACATAAGTATATACTCATTTTCCCCCTTTGTTGGTCAAATTTATTTGGCAATTTTCTCTTCAGAATTCTAGATGCCGATCACAAGCTGATAGCACAAATACTTTTAGATATTTTGAAAACCACAGAGATTGCATGGCAAAACTAAATGAAAATTAAAATTGTAGGCACAAATAAGAGGAGGAAAAAACCCTGAATACAAAGAATATGATGGTCAAAACAGGAATGCAGTATTTAATATTTTAAACCACTGAGCGTCAACCCTGTGGACAACTCAAAATGCATCCAATTATTTTTGTTATTCTCAAAATACAATTAATTTAACTTTATCTTTTTAAAAATTTTTAGTGTGAGTGGGGGGTGCAGAGATGGAGGGAGACACAGAATCCAAAGCAGGCTCTAGGTTCTGAGCTGTCCGCACGGAGGCCAGCACGGTTTTTGAACTCACAAGCCATGAGATCATGAGCCGAAGTCAGATTCTTAACTGACTGAGCCACCCAAGACCCCCAAAATACATTTAATTCGAATTCACATTTATTTAAAGCAAGACCATTTGTTGTGAGTGGGATGATACAGCTGAGAAGAAGAGGCCAGGGAACAAAAAGGGCTCATGAGAGCCAAAGTGTATTAAAGAGCGCTGCAGTGCGAAAGTAGCACACACTCCACAGGGGACCAGCCAGTGCGCACAGCCTCAGCCTGCTCACCGCAGGTCCCACAGCTGGCTCACGTGGAAAGGACCTGAAGGAGAGAAGAATTTCCACCACTGAGAAAAGGCAGGAGGATGCTCACTTATGAAGACTCGATTCTATTTAAGAAAAAGAATAAAAATAAAGATGGCTTTAAAGAATTACTCTGAACACTTAAAATATAAATATTTTAATAGTATTACATAAGGTGTTTATTGTCATCTCCATTGCTTATTTTCCTGTCACCCTCTCACCAACTACACAGCTGGCCTCCTTGGACCACATAGCAGAAGGGAGCCCCTCTCCTCTACCACCAGGCAACAGTACAATTTCTACTCATGTGCTCACAGTACAGTACGGGCAGCAGACAAATCAGGAGATTATAATCGTAAGTATACGTGTTATATCAGGATGCTCCAGGAGTGCATGGAATGGGTACCTAACCCAGACAGAAGAGGGGAAATATTCTTGAAAAGTGTTCTGCTAAGGGAACGTGAAAGCTTTGACAAAGAACACCCACAGCATATAAAAAGGCTGAGGCATATAAAAGAGTGAGGTGAGTCCCATGAATCATACATAATTTCCCAATTCTGTGTGACTGAAGTAAAAACCATGAAAGATCAAAGATGACCACAGGTATTTTTATTCCTTCCTTTTGAAGGCGGACTGCCCTTCTGATTCCCTTGACCAATAGAATGCAGCTGACTGACATGCTGGGGTGCTTGGGGTTGGGTCCTAAAGAGCCCTGAAGACCCTCCAGTCCTCCTGAAATGTCCACTCTGGGGAGCCAGCCACTGTGTGGGCGATCCCACCGCACTGACCTCACCATGCAGCGAGGAAGCAGAGGTAACCGGTAAGGAGGGCCCAGCCCCAGTCGTCAGCCACATGTGTTGATGCCACAGATGGTCAGCTGGGAAGCCATCTGGTCATCCCAGCTCTAGGGTCATGGAATGAGTGAGAAAGAGAAATCCAGACGAAAGCCAGACTGAGAATACAGCCCTGTGTGAACCATTCCAGAGATCCCCAGTTGTCTCTGGCACCTTCGCCAAGACTCCAGTCAACACTGAGCAGAAACATACCTTCCCTGCTAAGCCCTCCCCAAATTGCTGACACAGACAACCATGAGCTTAATAAAGTGGATGCTGTTTTATGCCACAAAGCTTTGGGGTGGTTTGTTACATAGCAATTGTTTTTTGTTTTTTTTTTGTTTTAATATTTTATTTATTTCTAGGAGAGAGAGAGAGACAGTGTGAGCAGGGGAGGGTCAGAGAGAGAGGGAGACACAGACTCTGAAACAGGCTCCAGGCTCTGAGCTGGCAGTCAGCACAGAGCCCGACGCAGGGCTCGAACCCACGAACAAGATCATGACCTAAGCGAAAGTTGGACGCTTAACCGACTAAGCCACCCAGGTTGCCCCTGTTACATAGCAATTGATAGCTGAAGCAGATGTGGTCTGAGAGATCACCTGGGGTTAGTGTTAAGGACTTGTTCCGACTGCTCCCTTCCCCCCGGTTCCCCACTGCTTAGGTATCTGAGCTCTCAGAGCAATGAGGGACTGAAAAGGAGCTCAATGTTGAGAGGAAAAGAAATCAGGAGGCCATCCACTGGACAGAGGCACTGAGCCCGGGCTGGAGTGCAGAACATACACCAGCTGTAGAAGTTCCCGCCTTCGAAAGCTGACCCTTTGGGGGTAACCCAGTGAGTCCTCCCTGCAGGGGTTGGGGGGGTAAGGGCAGATCCCAGAACTGAGAAGTGAGGGGAAGGAGGGAGAGTGGGATGGTGAAGTCGTTGGAGAACGTGGAATTTGTAAAGTGGGGCTTGGAGAAGGGAGGAAGGATGACGGTGAGGATTAAGAAGCAGTAAAAATGGAAGGAAGGTTGACTAAATGTATGGGTGAACTGGTGAAATCAAAGAGACCTTGGGAGACTAATGGTTAGAATATAAACCATTACTTTCAGATACTTAACCTGCTCAGCACATTATTAGAAACGGAATAGAACCAGAAAAGCTCAAAATATGAAAAGAAATCAAATAATAGTAAAATAACATGGGATGATGCTCATTTTACTCATCTCATGTTAACTCCGATGCCTCAATGAATGCAGCTACAATCCATTCGCTGAAGCAGCAGCAATATCTCATCAGAGCAGACCTGTATTGTTTTCTTCAGCACACATTCAAATTACCCATATTACTGATTTCTATTGTCTGAACTACTAAAACATATACTCTAATAAACAGGAAAGAATCAGAAGTCTGAGGTATTCACAGATAGCAGGCAATTTAAGCCAACTTTGTTTATATCCATTTAAAAGTACTTTAAGGGCACCTGGGTGGCTCATTGGGTTAAGTGTCCGACTTTGGCTCAAGTCAGGATCTCATGGGTTTGAGCCCCGTGTCTGGCTCTGTGCTGCAAGCTCAGAGCCTGGATCCTGCTTGTGTGTGTGTGTGTGTGTGTGTGTGTGTGTGTGTGTGTGTGTGCGCGCTCGCGCGCGCGCACGCCCATCTGTCCCTCCTCCAACTCATGTTCTGTCTCTCTCTCTCTCTCAAAAACAAATACACATTAATTTTCTTTAATACTTTAAAATTAGGGCCCCTGGGTGGCTCAGTTGGTTAAGTGTTTGACTCTTGATTTTGGCTCCAGTAGGATCTCACAGTTCGTGGGTTCGACCCCCACATGCAGCTCTGTGCTGACAGCTCAGATCCTGCTTGGGTTCTCTCTCTCCCTATCTCTCAACCCCTCCCTCCCCAAATAAATAAACATTTTAAAAATACTTTACAATTATTATACAACAAAAAATAATACAATTTTGGTTAAAAGACAATCAATACAACAAAATTAAAAATTAAAAAATTTTCAGGTGGGTATGTGTTAACTAAACATTATAGCAGATTTTCTTTCTGACTGCTGTAGTTCCAGCTCTGTGTAACAGCCATGCACTTAAAAGAGAAGGAGTATGTCTGAAGTAGAAGCTGGATGTCAGAAACTTCATCAAAGAGAGAGGGGTGAGAAATAAGAGTAATAAAGTGGAGATGGAGGAGAGAAATAAAAGTTTCCTTTTCTTTTCTTTTCTTGAATTTTCTTTGTTTTTCCTTTCCTCTTCTCTACACTACTCTTCTGTTTTCTCTTTGCTTTTCTCTCTTTTACTTTGCCTTTGTTTGTTTTTTTTTTCCTTTTTTTTCTTTTTCTTTTTTTTTTTTCAATTTTTTTTAAATGTTTTTATTTATTTCTAGGAGAGAGAGAGACAGCGTGAACACGGGAAGGTCAGAGAGAGAGGGGGTCACAGACTGAAACAGGCTCCAGGCTCTGAGCTGGCAGTCAGCACAGAGCCCGACGCGGGGCTCGAACCCACGAACCGCGAGATCATGACCCAAGCGAAAGTCGGACGCTTAACCGACTAAGCCACCCAGGCGCCCCTACTTTGCCTTTTAATTTAGCCAAGATGTTAGTCTTGGGCTGGATGCACTCACTGTCTTGGTGGAGTTTCCTTATGGTTCAAAACTATGTTGTCTCCTGCCTCCTCAATCCCTGAATGGGTTGACTAAGGGATTTCAGTGTAAATAATCACCTCTCTGATTATTAATGCTGTCAGTGAGGGCATAAAGCAATGCCTTTGTTCAGAAGCTATTGGCTTATCCTCATTGTTGATTGGTACAGAAGGGATAAAGAGAATAGACAGCAGATGATAGAGACTCTACATATCATTTACATTACTAGTGGGGGGCTTGGGAGGGGAAAGGACTGTGTCTTTTTAGGGGGCTCTGTACCTCCCTCAAAATCTCAACGATCTTGTCTCTGTGAGCCTTGGCCCATTACATTGCTGCAAACAAATTTCTATTTTTTTTTTCTTGTTTTATACATGTATCACAATCTTTTCTCAATCTCAATGCCTAGGGCAATTTCTGGAACATGAGAGGAAGAAAGAAAGAATGACCGAACGAAGGCGTGTACCCGACATAGTCTTCCTATCATCACATCGCATTTCTATGTTCTCTCCATTTTGGTTTGTGAAAATGATGTGAGGTGCAGCTGAATCCGTCACTCCTCATCCAAGGATATGCTAGGGACACGTTTATGAAAAGCTAGGAGAATTATATGTGCGTTTTAATTGGTCTCTGGGGAAAAAAGCTGTGTGGTTTCACCAGGAAGGCACTACCATCTGGGAGTGAGAGGGAATGCTCTTTCCTCTTAGCATGACCACGACCACAGAGATCTGCGCCCACAGCTTGCACTGCTATGTGCAAGTACTGATTCCGTTGCCAAGTGTCTAAATATAAACATGCTAATTTTATACAGAATTACTACTGTTCAACATTATTAAAGACCACGTCTTTGGCCCTGTTCTCATTTAAACTGTTTCACAAAATCTACTCTCAGTAAAAGAAGAAATATTCATCGAGTATATACTCACTTTGAGAAAAAAAAAATCAAAGCTAAACAACTAAAAAGAAAACAAAAAATAAGAATATTTTCTTTAATTCCATGGGAATTCTCACCATCTTTTATAACCTTATCTTCTTTTGTTTTAGATGCTTCCAGAATGATTGCCTCTCCTAAGATATACACCTTGACATACAGGTTTGTAAATATAATAAAAAATGACATATGATCTTCCTTCCAATATTTGAGACAAAAGGTTTTATAATGAATCCTGTGCTCTCTAGAGGCCCGGTTACATTATAATGTCTTGGCACATTTTAAGACAAGAATGATCCTGGCACAAATCTCATTTATAAAAGAGAGGGGTACAAAATAACAGACACCTGATTATTATTTGAAACACACCAGTCCACAGCCTGCTACAGGCTGTCACAAGCACACACGACAGCATCACCTCCCTAAGTGCACTGTGCAGCAACATACCAAAATGTCGCTTTTTGTCTTTTATAGCCATTATGAAAATAGAAGCTATTTATAGCAAATGATTAGGATGCTCACTTTAACCACAGGATCCTTAATCTGCAAGAATGAATCATATCGCTAAATTCAATGCAGCTGCCCATTCCTTACTCTTTCAATTACTGTGGGCAACAGCAATTTTGTGGTTACCTGGGGCCGCTTACAATTGCATGCATTATATGCTTTTTGCAAAGGCTCTATAGAACCCATCGTAATATTTTATAAAATGTGTAACTCACCTTTGGGTCTAATGACAGATTAATTAATTCCACAAATGCTAATTCCACAATTTAAGAGAAAACAGTATAGCCTTTACTATCACCTTGTAAAAAATATTCAGTGCTATGTTCTCAGAAAAAGTTAACATTATTGAAAGTGAGACACTCAGATTATAACAATATACTTTCAGGCTGGGGAGATCATGAAAAGATCTATGAATAAAGAAAAGACTGCAAAATTAACTATTATCAACGTGGTTTTCAAATTTTCACTTTTCAGTGTTTTCTAATTTTCTATAATTAGGATGTATTCGCTGTGAACTCAGAGAAACACTGCTATCCTTAAAAGATATTCATGAATGCTAAATTTGAGTTAAATCTGCCTTTTAAAGTTAAAGATCCTGTGAAGTAACAAAGTCTCCACTTTCCTTGGCTTATCTACATGTATAACTTATATTCTTTCATCCTTATTTCTTCTTCTACCATCTGAGTGGTTTTCCATATTAAATAACTTTATACCCAAAGTCCACCTTAGAAAGTCATGTAGAGGGGAAAAAAAGAGTAGTTACCCATATGTGTAAACACTAGATTTCAGACCAAATACATTAAAAAAAAATACTTATTCTGTTTATCACAAACTTCAGAAGAGACTGACATACTTTAGAAAATACTTTAGAAAAGCAAACAACTCTTTCTTAATTTAATAGAGAAGATTTGGTAGATTTCAGCACTGAGATTTATATAAATAAGGAAAATGTTTACATAACCTTTTTTAAGGGGGAACCTATTTTTAATATTTCAAAAAACAGAACCTTAATCACTTAAATATGTGAAAGGTATGGCCAAAATTTGCACGATAATATGTTATGCACTTGGGGAGTAAAAATAATTAGGATTAGCTCTCTTATGTGGGGTTTTATTTTATTTTATTTTTTTTTTTATTTTTTATTTTTTTTTATTTATTTCTAGGAGAGAGAGAGACAGCGTGAGCAGGGGAGGGTCAGAGAGAGAGGGAGTCACAGAATCTGAAACAGGCTCCAGGCTCTGAGCTGGCAGTCAGCACAGAGCCCGACGCGGGCCCGAACCCACGAACCGCGAGATCATGACCCAAGCGAAAGTCGGACGCTTAACCGACTAAGCCACCCAGGCGCCCCTTATGTGGGGTTTTAAAAAGCTGATTATAAATATGAATATTTATTGTATTTGTGGGCTTAATTTCTTTGGGCTCCTAATCAAAGGCTAAGAACTGCTTAATTATATAAGCTGCAATTAGTACTTTATAACTTAAAAAAGACATTTAACATGATGTCACAGCCATCATTGTGTTGGTAGAAAGAAAGTTTACTGTGTTTGAATGCTTTATTTGAGAAGTAGTCAGTGAATCATATTCCAAATATGCATGATAATAATGCATGAGGTACATAAGCAACATAATACAATAACTTTTATTTTAAACCACTGTAAATTTATAAACTAAAAGAGAAAAAAACAACCAAATCTTTTCTTTATACATAAAAGGGACTTTTTTTTAAATCAAGAGAATACTGAATAATGTTTATGTCCTTACAAATGTTTTAAACTAAAATTTTCTGGGGTGCCTGGGTGGTTCAGTTGACTGGGTGTCTGACTTCAGCTTAGGTCTGATCTCATGGTTTGTGGGTTCAAGCCCCACGTTGCGCTCTGTGCTGACAGCTCGTGGTCTGGAGCCTGTTTCAGATTCTGTGTCTCCTTCTCTCTCTGCCCCTTCTCTGCTTGTACTCTCTCAAAAATAAACATTAAAAAATAAAACATAAAAAATAAACATTAAAAAATTAAAAAAAAATAAATTTGCTAATGTGATCTTATAAAGAATTATACAAATACTTTCAGTGGTTTTTTCAGTGTTTTAATTAAAATAAAATCAGTTAAGGAAAGAAACGGAGAAAAAATATATAAATAGAAGGATACATATTTTAAACTTATATGCAGTGCAGAAAACAGCTATAAAGATCTGGATTCTATGAACATGTGCCTAAAATTCCCTTTAATTGTCTCATAATTAGAGACAATCCTTGATCACAATATAAGTTATGGATTAAACTCCTAGATTATCTCTTTTCTACCACTAAGGTAATAAAGGATGAAACCTAAAGTCACAGTGATTTGCATGGCTCATCCCTAGATATCTGATCTTAGAGCGATACTCCACACACAAAAGATATTTCGTAAATAGTTGTTGAATTATTAAATGTAACCTCTAAAATTTTGTAAAGCAAAAGTTTACACATAATCCACTAATTAGAAGATATATTTTTAAGTTTATTTATTTTGAGGGGGAGGGAGAACAGGGGAAGGGCAGAGAGAGAGAGAGAGAAAGAGAGAGAGAAAGAGAGGATCCCAAGCAGGTTCTGCACCACCAGCACAGAGCCCAGCATGGGGCTCAATCCCACAAACCATGAGATTATGACCAGAGTGGAAACCAAGAGTCAGACACCTTCCGGATGCCCCTACAATCCAGGAATTTAAATAAATCATGGCCACACACTGAAGGCTTGAAGAAAGTTTGAACATGCTGCATATTTTTTAAAAGTAAGTTCTTTTTTATAAAAGTATTGACAAGGGTAAGTGATCTCGACTGTTTTCAACTCCAACATGGAGGTGAAACTCATCTACACCACAGGACGACTGTAAGACTGACTTAACGCTTGTAGTGACATGGATTGAAGGCCTACTGAGGCCAAATCTTCAAGAAGGCTGTGGGCTCCAGACTGAGGAGATGATGTGGGTCCACATGACCTCAGTCCTCAGGAGATGATGTGGGTCCACATGACCTCAGTCCCACCCAAAGTCATTTCTGAACTTTGGGGGCAGAACCAGGGATCTGATGGACGGGATGCAAGTCTCACAACGGCACACATATTCTCCAGTGCCCATTCTGCAGTAACAGGGTCTCGTTTTCTCTCTGTCACAATTTCCCATCTTTAATTTGGGCAAGACTCTATTTCTTATTGATCTCCACAAGTATGAAAGAACGGGTAATAGGACATTTGAGAATCCTCTAGGAACTTAATTTTCTATTTATTACTAGAATTTATCCGAGGAATGGTTTAGATTTATAGAAACACTGAGCAGACAGCCCAGAGTTCCCACATGACCCTCTGGCAACTTCTCTATTATCAACATGCCACCTTAGAGTGGCACACGAGTTAGTGTGAACCAATACGGATACCTTATTATTAACTAAAATCCACACTTGACTCAGATTTCCTCAGTTTTTACCTCATATCCTTTTTCGGTTCTAGGTCCCCATCCAGGATTCCATGTCACATTTAATGTTACATTCTGTAAAACACAAATTACTTTTTGTCCCCTTAAGTGCCTCTTGATTGTGACAGTTTCCCAGATTATGTTTTTGGTGACCCTGACAGCCTAGAGGAGTACTGATGAGGTTCATTGTACGCTGCCCCTCCTCAGAATTGTGTCTGTTTTTTTGTTTTTTGTTTTGTTTTGTTTTCCATGACAAGACTGCCATTATGGGTTTGGGGGTCTCAAAAGATTTTTAATTAACTCTTTCCTCAATACATCAACTACTCCTTCCCTTCTGGTTTCAGGGAATCAGCATTTCTATGATTTATAAAGTAGTTTTAAAACTGCACATTAAAGCTACCTTTTGAGATATAGCAGGTATTTCTAAACTAATTTAAAGTTAGTACTAATCATGACAAATTTGAAAAAAATGCTATGTGCCAAAGTTTTTCTAATACATTTAATCTACACAATGACCAAGAGGTAGACCAGTTTATCCTAAATTTCAAAAAGAAGAAAATGGGTTCTTCAAATGACATGCTTTGTCCTTGGTCACACAGCCCATAACCAGCAGAACTGGGACAGAAACTTGCTTACTTCCATTCTCACGCACTTTCACAGCACTTTCAGGATAAACTTGAAACCTGTTTTTTTTTTCTTCTAAATTTCTTATGCTTCTCCAATGTTTAAAATGGATTTAAACCTGAATTAAGAAACAGGCAATGGTTACATGGTACGGTTTTCCCCCAAATAGCTGTTTTATTACTCCCTATAGAATACCCCTTCCCAGTTTTTGACTAAAAAGAAGAAGAACAAGTAATTGAAGGCCATCCATTTGACACAGACTATATCTGAAATTAATATTAAGGCGCCATGGGGACACTCAAGTAAGAAATATCTTACCTTCCACTTTCTGCGAAGTCTGAGTGACAGGTTGGAAGTAATGAGCATGCCTGACAAATTTTTGTCCCCATATGGATAATTTAAAAAACTGGAGTCTAACTACTGTAGCTGCACATAAAAGGTATAAAAATTTAAAGAGCGCCAGAGCACCTGCCACATAGATGAAGGATAAGAGTTAATTTTTAAAATTATGACACATTTAGCAGCTCTCCTTGGCTGCAGAGTTGTCCCACTCACAGCTCACCCCCACCTGCCGTCCAGTCTCCTCATTTTCAGCTGTCACTCAGATAACTGTCTTAACTCGGGTTTATACTCAGGCATCGAAGTCATCTATTTTAGCGTTCTAGAACTTTAAACTTCTGTAAAAATTCTACCTCTTTCTCTCTCTCTCTTCCCTCTGTGTAAGTGTATCTGGATCCTACGTCTTCATTTATTTTATGATTATGTCAAAACATGTCCATGGTCTCAGTGGATACTTAGGCTTCTCCAAATTTTGGGTATGAAAAATGTGTCATGGTGAAAAGTATTGTGCGTGTCATCTTGTTCCCGTGGAAGAAAGCTCCTGAGCCCTCGCATGCACACTGAGGAGTGTGGTTGCTGAGATGCGCACTGCAGATGTGACCCTAGCAGACAGCACAGACCTCATCTCCAGGCCCACAGTGACATCAGCCATTCAGCTCTGATGTTCTACACTCTTCCTCAAATGTGGAAATAGGAGCCAGTTTCAATTTTTATTTTAACAAGTAGGGATTAATGTGACTTACGCTGCACTTTACTGATAACTAATAATGTTGGGTATGCACTAATTTTTTGTTAATCATGTGGATTTCGTCCACATATTGTCTGGCCATTTGGTAGAGAGGAGTTGTCTTTACCTTATGAATTTTTAGTTCTGGGTACATTCTGGACACAAAATCACTGCACCTGCGTAATGTGCAAATAAGGTGCTTAACATTTCTTTTCACAATTTCCCTTTTTTTAAATTTTAGATAAAGAGAAGGAGAGGGAGAGAGAATCCCACGCAGGCTCCACCCTGTCAGCACAGAGTCCCATGTGGGGCTTGACCCCATGAACCTTGATATCATGACCTAAGCCGAAATCAGATGCTTAACTGACTGAACCACCCAGGTGCTCCTTCTTAAATCAGTTTTAATATAGTCAAATTCACCCATCCTTTTATGGTTTATGCTTTCATTCTCCAACATTTGATACTAAAATACAAATCTGGCTATGATATGTTTTTATTTATACACCTTGAATTTAAGTTGCTAGACTGTCAACTTACTGAGTCAATATCCATAAGTACATTAATCTATAGTTTTCCTGTATTATTATGTTAATACAATGAGACAAGGTAGACTGACAAAATGAGTTTTGGGGTATCCACTGATCTTTGCTTTTCCAGCAAGCTCTCTGCCATCAGGCCCATGATCAGATGCGCCTGTCAGAAGCAGGGTCTGGGCAGGGTGTTGGTATGTCCCAGGAGGCTGGCCAAACCGGACTGGTTTCATTCTAGGAACTGGGAAAATGACACATACTCTCTCCCTACTCTTATTTTTAACCATACTTAAATTATGAGATTGACACTTAAAAAAAAAGCTAAAGTTTCTTTTTTCTCAGAGGCTTAGAAATTGAACAGTTAGCCCTAGAGGGGCTAGAGGCGTATGCAGGGCACCAGATAGAAGCAGGGAGCCAGGGCCACAGATACGATATGAGATAGTGCAAAGGGGACTGGAGGTGGGGAGGGCTGGGCACAAGCCACCCCGATGAACTTACAAAATGAAAGACATCATGGGTGGAGGGCACAGTGCACTGTCACAAGGTGACCACATCCCTGCAAGGCACACACCAGTGAAAAACTGAAATGCTGACGCTCCTCCGGAAGCCTTCCTCAGGCCCCCGCTTGTGCCCACGCCCCGTCCATCCAAGACCTGAGATGTTCTGGAACAGTCCAGTGTAAGAGCTGCATTTCAGGCTTGACAATGACCCTGGTCCTCCACGTCACCCATTATGCAGCATGCCGTGAGGCACATCACACATGTTACAGAGGATAAACACCTGCACAAACTAATTTATGCCAAGATCCCTAATGGGCCTGTAACTATCTCAGTTAACGGTAAATTCTTTCCTATCATTATTCAAATGTCACATTGAAAACTGAGACTTTAAATTTTGAAAGGGAATGTTATGTAACAATATTATTACAATTAAATAATTAAAGTGCAAACTGGTAGATTTTTAAGGAAGAAGGAAGAACTAAGATAAGCAATTTTCAACAGCAAAATCATACATGGCCATTAGGAATGACAGGCACCATAAGGCCTGATGCAGAATGCTGTTATTTCATACCCAAGAAACACACAAAAGCATGTGTTCTGGAGAATAATGTCAGAAGATTATGTGCTTTAACACAACCAGGAAAGGTAAATGTGTTTTTCACATCTTTCACAACTTTCTTCAGCAACAGTGTAATTTTCCCTAATAAGGAAAAATGTTTTCCAGTATTTGTGCAGTTCTCTTTACATAATATTTTAAACTACCAGTAAATTTTACCATGAAAACACTATAGTTCTCAATGATCATTAAGGATGTCTCCATGTGCTACTATAAATAACCTATAAAGAAAACCATAATTATATCCCCAGACTCATAAAGCACTGCAGACCATTAAGGTCAAACCATTCTCCAAGGCACTGAAGAGCTAAATCCAGAGACATTCAGTGAACTTCCCACTCCCACCTTTCAAGGGCTTACACTGTAGTCCACACCACCAGTGTTCAGATGGGCTGACACTTTCAGAAATTTTAACTAAGCTTCTATAATAATTTGGGCAATTTTGACAGATTCTTAAACATGGGCAAATTTCCATAGTGCTTTTTCCCTTCCATCAGTAGAAAAAACAATGAAGGTTTTTAAAAAATGGAGAAATGGCCAGAATACAAAGAAATGCACAATACACATGGATTTGACAATCTAGTAATCTTCTTCAGGCCAGCAGCCAGGCTGTTTTCCCATCGTTATCAACTCATTCATCACGCACAACAACATCGGTAGGCGTGAGCAGGACAAACTCATTCTTCTCTCTGCCTTGGTTGTCTGAGCATCAGTGTCTCCATTGGTAGTGAAGCATAAGTTCATGAGGCTCTTTTAAAAATACACCCCTGGGGGTGCCTGGGTGGCTTAGTCGGTTAAGCGTCCGACTTTCGCTTGGGTCGTGATCTCACGGTTCGTGGGTTCAAGCCCCGCGTTGGGCTCTGTGCTGACTGCCAGCTCAGAGCCTAGAGCCTGTTTCAGTCTGTGACTCCCTCTCTCTCTGACTCTCCCCTGCTCACGCTGTCTCTCTCTCTCTCCTAGAAATAAAAACATTAAAAAAAAAATTTAAAAATACACCCCTGGGGCGGCCGGGGCTCTCAGTGGGTTGAGCGTCAGACTTGGGCTCAGGTCATGATCTCACGGTTCATGGGTTTGAGCCCCACATCAGGCTCTGTGCTGACAGCTCACAGCCTGGAGCCTGTTTCAGATTCTGTCTCTCCCTCTCTATCTGACCTTCCCCTGCTCGTGCGGTCTCTCTCTCAGAAATAAATAAAACATTAAAAAATTTAAAAAAAAATAAAAATACACCCCTGAGAAATGACTCAGGAATGTTGATCCACAGATCTCGGCTAGAGCTTGGGACCTCCCGGGAGATCGGGACCCGTCTATTCTAGCGCAGGCATCTCGAGAGGACAGATCGCTCATCACTTATCAAAGAGCAGTGAACTGGCAACTGTGAATCACTGCTGTGCTGAAAAGAGAAACGTTGCTACATAACAGCAGTGGTCCTCAGACTCCCCCTTTGTTGACAGTGTCTGTTACCTGATTTCCCTCTTTTAAGTCCTGTGACACCTCTGCCAATTATAATGCAGGCTCATGGGACTTCTAAGGCCAACAGTAACACATGGAGCTAACAACTGTGTGATGAGCAGGGGTTCGGGGAGCCATGGATGACAGAGCTATAAATAAGAATTGTTCTTATTTAGGCAATATAAATATAATTAAATGTAATATTAGCTTTTTCCCCCCACAATAATTTTAAGAACTTAAGTTAAACTTTACTCACATTTTAAATAATAAGAAATATGTTTTTGTTGGTAAAACTTGCTAGTTTTTTTTTTAATTCAATAGTTTTTTCAGTTGTTATTGATGTTGTTTTTTAAGATACTCCAGATAAGTCATTTAGAAATAGTCTAAAAATAAGAGTGAATATGCATCTGAGAAAGATCTCAGGTATTACTTAAGGAATAAGTTGAAATTTGAGTAGAATACCTTCACAGAACAAAAGCTGAGAAATTAATCTTTAAGAAGGAAGCAAGGTAAAGTCTGAAATGACCTTTGAAAACTGTGAAGTTAACAATTCTCCACATCATTAAACATTTTATATAAAATTTATTTTACAGCCAAGTCAGGAATGTACATGCTACACTTTTACAAACTGGATTAATATGAAGCCCTTGGATTTTCAGAACCGGCCTCATTTTTCCTTCACGACACCAACCAAATTTCATCCCCACACTTGCCTGACGAGAACGTGGAATTGCTAGAATATGTTTATGCAACGTGGTCTGTATTTACACTTTCCAGCAGGAGAAAACAGCAGTCAGTTCCATGATTGACAATTCTGCACTTTCTCTGTCCCCACATATACCAGGTACTGTCCTCTGAAAGGCCAGATTCTGGAACAGTGTAACACGAGGGCTGTAGATAGGGTGCTCCTGTCCCCAAATATCCCCTGAAATTACTACCTATGATGTAAAGAAATTTCATGAACTGAGCATCATTTGTTTGCTGTCTTGAGGGGCAGATTTTAGATCAAGTATCCCATGGGAGCACGAGAGAAGTCGGCAGAAAGAGGAGAGAGGTGCACGTTTGCCTCAGATGTCAATAACTGCCACATCTATCTTCTTGACATCTACAAGTCATCATTGGAAGACAAGAAAAAGAAAAGCAAGTAGATAGGTAACAAAACAAGAAATTAGTCCCACTATTCTTATAATCATAACATCTGCTGGTTATAGAGAGTGTCCTACTTTAACATTAATTTTTCAATCAAGATACTGAATGTCATTTTCTGATTGTTAGGGGGGCATCCCAAAATACTTAGAAGTAACCTCTTGTTAAGTCTAATTAAAGGGCCAAGCTTTTACATTTGTGCTTTGTATTTAACATTATAGCACGTTCCCCCACACACCTGCTCTGATTTTCTGTCATACCCTCACTGCTCTGGTCCTCCACACTTACGGCATCAAGGTGAGTACCATCGGCCATTTCACTGAACAATGCATCACTACTTCAGCATTTTAGGGTTTGCTCTTCCAAGGAGTTATTATAACAAAACATCTAAGAACACAGAACTTCGGCGTCGCTGAAAATGTATATAACTAATGCCACGGTCACCCCTAATTTAATGTTTTACACACTGCTCATTAATAAAATGGGAATACTATTAGCTATACAGTTGTCCGAAGAATTAAATCAAACATGTCTTCAAATATTAGAAATATATATGATAGAAGAAATCTTATGGCATATTTATAAAAGTCTCAGAACTTCCGTTTGGCATAAGCGAAAGTTGATTTTTCAGGAAATAAATGGGAGGCTTCATGCATAACAGAGGGAGTTTAGCCTCACGAAGACCTGTATTCAACAACACGTTCCGCTGCTCAGCTAAGCAATACGATGCGCTCCTACCAACTCCATGTCTGCGTGCGAATGCCTAGGGATGTCAGCTTGCTGAGACATTTATTTAAGATAATATGCAAGAAATCTGTGGTCAGCAATACATAGGCATCCAAATAACAATAAATAAAACTAAGTGCTATTTATAAGTAAACATCAAACAGATTCAAACAATAGTAAATGAAACTACTGAAGTGATATTTGGAAGTTAAAACGGAAAAGATTCAAATAATAGTAAAACTAAGTTGTATTTAGAGCCAAAATTGAAAGAACTTTGTGAGGAATGATATGTGTAGGGCAAAGAGAAGGATGCATAGATTTCAGGTCTGTGTAACTGCATAGACAGGGATGTCATTCATGGAAACACTACAAAAGCTTGGTTCAGAAGGCTGAAATCGGGTCTGGCTTTGAAAAAGCTCACCTAGAGACATCACTGAGGCACTCGGAAGGGGCTGTTATATAGCATATGAGACAAGAGGAGTTAGCATGTTAGAGTTATTTAGAAGGAGTTCTGGCATAGGTCAGCTGCTTTAGTGCCGTTATTATTGTTATTACTATTGTCATTTGCAGGTTCCAAGATCAGAAGAGAAACCTGAACAGAAAATGTACATTTTGCACTGTCCACAAAAAGTCTTACAGCACGTGGAGTCTCAACGCAGCTAGAATGGGCTCAATGAATCCAGTGAGGGGCCAAGATGATAAGGCTTTTAAAATGTGTTCTCCCTGAGGCATGGGGGAGTTCTCTGAGAGGGAACCGATGAGGAAGCTAGGGATCCCTGGAGGTAAGGGAGAGGGTGGACATCGAAAGTCTGCAGAGAGCACTCTAATGCTAGAGTGGCCCTCCTTCCCTGAAGAGGGATTAGGGCGTCAAGTCGGCACGTCCACCCCTCGTCTGGTAGTTTGCCATGCTCAGGTTAACACTGTTTAACCTCCTTGTTCTTAAGCTACTAATGTACTGTGTCTATGAGGTATACTTTGGGAAATGCTGCTTTAATTTTTTTTCTTTTATTTATTTTTTTAAAATGTTTTATTTATTTCTAGGAGAGAGAGAGAGACACCCTGAGCAGGGGAGGGTCAGAGAGAGAGGGAGTCACAGACTGAAACAGGCTCCAGGCTCCGAGCTGGCAGTCAGCACAGAGCCCGACGTGGGACTCGAATCCACGAACCGCGAGATCATGACCCGAGCGAAAGTCGGACGCTTAACCGACTAAGCCACCCAGGCGCCCCTTTTTTTTTCTTTTAAAGATTATATATGATAAAAGGTACTCAGGTTCAAAAGGAAGAAATTAAACTGTCTTCATTCACAGATGGCATTATTGTCTATTAGAAAAGTCCAAAAACGTTCCTAAAGCCAATAAGCAATCTGAGCAAGGTTTTTAAGATATAAGGTTAATATACAAAACTAAATCCTTTCTTACATACCTGCAATAAACAAGTGGAATTTGAAATTAAAAACAATACTATTTACATGAACAGTTAAAAAAAAGAAAACTTAAGTACAAATCTAACAAAACATATGTTTCTCTCTATGGGATAAACTAAAAAACTCATGTAACATATCAAAAAGCACTAAATAACTAGAGAGCTGTTTATAGACAGGAAGACACAACAATGTAAAGATGTCAGTTCTTCCCAATGTGACAGACAGATTCAATGTGCTCTCAATGTTCAGCAGGTTATTTTGTGCACATGGAGAAACTGACTCGAAAGCTGCATAAGTGACGAAGACCTGGAACAGCCAACATGATATTGAAGGAGAAGACCTAAGTCAGAAGACTGACATCACCCGACTTTCATAAATGCCATAGAGCTACAGCAGTTAAGACAGTGGCTAAGACAAAAGGACAGACGGACCAATGGAATAGAATAGAGAGATGAATGAGTATAATAGAGAGCCCTGAAATAGACCCACATGAACTGACAGTCATTTCAACAAATGAAGCCAGAACCACAGGGTATCCACATGCACAAAAAGAAAAAGAAAAAGGCTGTAGACACAGACTTGCACCCCTCACAAACACTGGATCACAGACCTAACTGCAAAACACACAGTTACAAAAATTCTAGAACACAACATCCCAGAAAACCACATGACCTTGGATCTAGAGATGACTTTTAAAATAGAAAGCCATGAACACAACCCATGGAAGATAAGTCTGATTTCATTAATTAGGATCTTCTGGAAGACAAAAATGCTGTCAAGAAAATGAAAAGACAAGCCACAGCCTGGGAGAAAACATGTGAAGAGGATACATCAGAAAAAGGGCTGCTATCCAAATTATAAAACAAACACTTAAAACTCAACATTAAGAAAACAAACAAGTCAGTTAAAAACTGGGCCAAAGATGTGAAGAGACAGTTGACCGAAGAAGATATACAGATGGCCAAAACAGCATATAAAAGGATCCTCCACATCATACGTCATCAGGGAAATGCAAAGTACAGCAACGAGGCAGCACTTCCACACCTATTACAACGGCCAAATCATCGAACACTGACAATAGCAAAAGTGGTGAGGACGTGGAATGACAGGAGCTCTCTCGTTCACTGGTGGCAGGAATGCAAGATGGTGCAGCCACTTTGGAAGTTTCTTATAAAACGAAACATACTCTTACCATATGATTCAGCAATCATGCTCCTTGGTACTTATGAGAATAGGAATATTATGCCCATAAAAATACCTGCACACGGATGTTTATAACAGCTTTATTAGAATTGCCAAACCTTGTAGGTGACCAACATGTCCTTTGGGAGGTAAGTGGATACATAAATTGGAAACATTCAGGTAGTAGAATAATATCCATCACCAAAAAGAAATGAGCAATCAAGCTGTGGAAAGGCTTAAGGGCATTTTTAAAAAATGTTTTATTTATTTCTGAGAGAGAAAGAAAAAGACAAAGCGAGCAGGGGAGGGTCAGAGAGAGAGGGAGATACAGAATCTGAAACAGGCTCCAGGCTCTGAGCTGGCTGTCAGCACAGAGACAGATGTGGGACTCAAACCCATGAAGCGCGAGATCATGACCTGAGCTGAAGTCAGACGCTTAACTGACTGAGCCCCCCAGGTGCCCCAGGTGCATTATTAACAAGAAAGAGAATCATTCTGAAAAAAACGATCTACGGTATAAAGCCAACTATATGTCATTCTGGAAAAGGCAAAACTGGTGCGCCTGGGTGGCTCAGCTGAGCGACTGACTTCGACTCAGGTCATGATTTCATTACTTGTGGGTTCGAGCCCTCTGTCAGGCTCTGTGCTGACAGCTAGCTCAGAGCCTGGAGCCTGCTTTGGATTCTGTGTCTCCCTCTCTCTCTGACCCTCCCCTGCTCATGCTGCCTCTCTCTCTCAGAAATAAATAAAACATTATTTTTTTTTTAAAGGAAAAGGCAAAGTATAGAAACAGTAGAAAGCTCAGTCGTGGCCAGGGATTGGGGGAGAGAGAAATAGGCAGAGTTGTTTTAGGGCAATGAAATCCTTCTGTATGATATTATAATGTTTGATACAGATCACTATACATTTGTCCAAACCCAGAGAATGCACAACATCAAGAATGAATTGTAAACAATGGACTTTGGGTGGATAACGACGTGTTGATGTATTCATCAACTATAAAACTCTGTTTCTGAGGAAATATAGGCAAACTATTATGTTCACTGCCAAAATCACTCTTATTTCCCTCAAAATAACATATTTTCAGAAATAAGAAAATGCAAGCTTCAGAAAAGCACAGTAACAAAACTAAACCTATTTGGAATAATCTAATAAACACGAACCTATTTCTGTCAATGTCAATGAATGATCACCCTAACATGTGTAGATGTTTTTTAAACTAAAGATGATTTTTTCAAGGCAGGAGGGATGACAAGGATAATTATCCAGGAAAAAAATTACAAGCTAACATTGACACGGTTTATAGTTAAAAATGTTATTTTTTTCCTTACAGCTCAGAATAAACCAAAGCAGATATATGTGTTTTAAATTGGAAAAACGGTTTGTTTTCAAATATGAGACAATGAGAAGAAAATTTCTCAGCAGAAATTTTGTGGATTATTAAACTGTTTATGGCAATGTCGCATTTATGAATTGATTCTTGTTACTTAAAAGTATCAGAAATTTCTTAAAAGTACTAGCACATGCTGTATTTGACAGCTTTTTCTGTAATCACTATGTCTAGAGTGAATGAACAGAGCCACTAGGAAATAAACAAACACTTCAAAAGGGATCTTAAGCAATTTTTAAAAAGAAAGTAATTTTACGAGAGCTAAGGTTGCTTTCTCCACAGTTTGAAGCCAGTCTGTGTAGGTTTCCAATTCTTTACGAAAATGTAGGCATGATCAGACCTAAATCTTAATGCATGTATTTTTTAATAAAAATATTAGTTTACTTTAAAATTAAGATTGTAAGAGTTTTGACAAATTCTAACACAACATTTTATGAGGCTTAAGAGTCAATTTTTTTTTAGGAGTACATCTCTGAAATTACATTGTCAGTTACTGGGAAAATATGGCTTTATATGCATAGACTATAAAGCCTGATTTATATATGAGTTTTAAGAAAGCCTCTTTTGTATGAAGTAATATATATTTTTATGCTGGGAATATAGTGATTTATACTATAGGGTGTAATTTACCATTATATATATGGTATATATGTATATATATATATACACACACACACACACACACATACGATGCACACTAGTAAACATGTGGGTGGGGCTAAAATGTCTTCCAATGCTATGGATTCCCATTCAGACTGAACACAAAGCTTGACTTTCTAAAAACATATTTAATTATCATCACCACTTCCTTATTATCTGAATTAAATTATTTCTTTCCAGAGGTCATTATCTGCCCGGGCGCCTGGGTGGCTCAGTCGTTTAAGTGTCTGACTTAGGCTCAGGTCATGATCTCGCGGTCCATGAGTTCAAGCCCCGGGATGAGTTCAAGCCCCGGGTCGGGCTCTGTGCTGACAGCTCAGAGCCTGGAGCCTGCTTTGGATTCTGAGTCTCCCTCTCTCTCTGCCACTCCCCCACTCATGCTCTGTCTCACTCAGTCAAAAATAAATAAACGTTAAGAAAAAACAACAAAGATCATTGTCTGTTTACCTAGGTATGAACGAAGGTGATAATCATTACATTTAGCTATTTCTGATTGTTAAAAAAAAAAATTGCAAAGGGCATTATTACAAAAGCAATACCCAAAACAAAATCCTCTAAATGCTTGTCATCGAAATAAATGTGAACTGATTTATAAATCCATAGTTTTCATATAAGTACTAAGAAGAGATCTTAAACATAAAAACAGGTAATAAGCAAATTCCCTGCTCCTATCAGATAACAATTTAGGAAGTGTGCAGTGAAGTGTTTCTGCATAACACAGCAAAGTACACCACAGAAGCCACCCACAAGATAGCAACTACAGCAAACGTCTTCAAATTAGTTCCTGACCTTTCAAAGTAATTTATAAGGTAAAAAAAATAATTATTTCCTGAGTGTCACATAGTCTTTGTTTTAGGTTGAAATCACAGTACAGACAGGACAGTCGCATAGCCTGAAACAGAGTATGGACAGGATGAGACGCCCACACATAACCACGAGAACAACGAGGAAGACAGTCAGGAGCTAGACACGGATATCCCGTCACACAAGCCTGAGCTGGACCGTGTGTGCCAACCTGCCCTATGTTCTTAGAATTTCTATTTTGTCACCGTATGAATTCTATGTCTGCAAAGTGAGAGAAGTGAAGGCAGGGAGCCAAGCCGGGCATGTGCCCACGCCATACTCTACACTTGCTAGTTCTCTTGCCACAAACCTCTTCGAAGAGGTTCTGAGGTTCATTCAAATAATCAGTTGTCTCAGTATTATATGAAGTTGCATAATATTTTCAAGGAATGAATTGTAAAGGGCAGGTGAGGCGAGATAAATAATAAACAAGCAACCATGGAATATGTTGGGGAGGGGTCTCTGCTGTGATAAAGCATAAAGCAGGTAAGGGAAAAATTGTGATACAGGTGGCAAAGGTAGTATTTCAAATACTTTGAGCAGGTGGATCTCGCTGGGAAGGTTCCCTTTTAGCAGAGGACTGAGTGAAGCAAGGGAGAAAGCCTGCTATTAGGCAAAAGAGTGTTCACACAAGTGGCAATGATGAGATTTAAAAGTGTTCACCATCCATGAAGAACAGGAGATAGGTGTGGCTGAAGCCAGGGAGGGAGAAACTGGAAACAGCAGTTAGGGTGAATGCACTGGCCTACTGTGTGCAGTACATTCATTCTGAAAATTTTACTCATTATTAAATCCTGTTGTCTTTATAAGACAACGTGAGGAAAAGAAGGTGCCACTGACGGAAGCCGAGTAGGTAAACAGCTGCTTCAGGACAGGAAGCAGTGCGATGCGGCACCAGGGGTCACACTCTGAAAGCATCAGTCTGCAGCTGCGGAGGTAATGAGTTTCTCTATTATTGCTTCTTCATACGTGAGAAAGAGATGAGTAAAACAAATGTAGGTGATGAAAATTCAAAAATTTTAAAGACACAAACGTAAAAGGAGTAAAATGCCAGGAGGATTGAGCTGCCAGCCAGCGGTGTGGCTAAACTTGAAAGGTATCAGGACGGCATCTATCAATTCCAGCCCCGTTTCCCAGCAGCAACTGCATACTAAACGTCCGGGTGAAAATACCAGCAAGACACCTGGATCTGCTTCCCAGATAAAACTCCCAAACCCTCTGCACACCATTCACTCAAACAGAAATTCCTCAGGCCCTTCGCTGATTCCACGCAATGTTAAAACCTCACCAGAAAGCTGAGATATCTGTAAATAATAAAATGCAATGTTTTATTTCAATGTTGTTAATGTTTTAGCCATTTGTACAAAATAAAATCAGAATTAACAATATTTTTCATGGAAAATATCAAATTACGTGTTCAGTCGAGAGGCATTTTTCAACAGTACTGCTAAAAAGGTATGCTTTCTCACTTGATAGGCTTTTATTTGACACTATATCTATTTTAACCCATGATCTGTACAAAACAATACAGGTTCTGTGATGCTTCGTTTTGCTAGCTGAAATCAATGATTTGAAATACTGTTTTAACTATTGTATATTGAGATAAATACATTTATTTTAAATATATCAACAATAAGCTAATGTTTCATATTAAAATCATTAAATGAAAAACATAACATGAAAAACATGTTAGCATATCACGGTATCCTCATCAATGTGACCTAACATTTCAGTGACATTTGAAATTTTTCCTTGGTGGTGTTGTTATGGACAAAAATGTATATTTTCTCCACTACAGAGGTAAAGAGACAGAGACAGATCTTGTTCTGAAACTTGACCTTTCCCCCTCACGGTCTGAATCCCATGATCACACTGGAAATGTACAAAATTCCAAAATGTGGAATCAAATCACAATGTGATTTCCATGCTGCTATTTATTACCAGGTGTGAAACTCTATGGTTGTTGTGAGAAAAGAAATAAAAATAAAGCACGGCCATAATGGTTTTCCTAGCACCAGCAATGTCATGGGAAATAAAAGTTATATGTCCCAAGGTCAAGTGCAGCAGCAAGAAGTAACGTCGGCGCTCTGGATGCCCCAGGAGGCCGGTACCACGTGAATTTGGTGACCACAGGGTGCCCCCTTGATAGCACCTCAGGAAGAGTTGGGTTTTAGTAACATCTATCCACTGAATGACTGAACCTTCAAAATGTATAGTAATTTAACAGGTAATTATTTTTTATTTATTTGTCCAATAAGTTATTTCTTTTTTTTCAATTTTTTAATGTTTTATTTATTTCTAGGAGAGAGAGAGAGACAGCATGAGCAGAGAAGTTATTTCATGATAAAAGACATAATTCCTCCAAGTTATACTCAATTCAGACTGCTCACGTCCTCTGGTGTCCGGCCTCTCACCCCACTGGATGGACTGCGGTGGGAGAAGTTAACCACCATTTCCAAGGACCTGAATGAGCCCAGTAACACAGTGACCCCAGAGTAGCACGACTCACTGGTTAGGGGACAGCTGGAGTCCTGCTGTTCCACACCTGATACCGCCAAAGCAAATGCTTTCAAACAGTTCATAATTAATACACTTAACTTCTAACTGTATAATGACTTATAACATATCCTTACTGCTAGAGGTGAAAGAAGGCTGATACTATTTCATAAAAAATATGCAATTTCAGTTATTGTCAGAAACTTCCCCACGTAGAATCAGTTGCCAAAGAAAAGGGGACATAGGGGGAAAAAAAACCTTATTTTGCATTATTTCAGATGATGGTGGCCAGGTGAGGCCATGAATGTCCTCCCAATCTAGCAGACAAGATGAATGTCCAGAGAAAAATCATGTCCATGGTCTGAAGTGTAGCACCTATAACAGTTTTCTTTTAGAGGAGTTCTTTTTTAATTGACAAGCTGAAACATCAATAAATGTTCACATTTTCAAAGCTAGAATTGCCATTTTCTGTTTGCTTGTCAAGTGTACACTAACAGTACATTTCTCTTCAAGATTTTGTTTTTCCTTCCTGAAAGTATCCAAAACATAGTGCACTTTAAAATTGTCAGATGCTTGAAGAATCACATGTGACCAACTCCCTTTGAATTGGCAACAAAATAAGATAGTTGAATATCAGCCTTACTTCTTCAAGGTCCTTAGAAAACGTCATTCATTCTGAAAGAACAAAACCAAATAAAACAAATACCCTCTGAAGAGACACTTTCTCTGCAAAGTTTACTACGTCTTCGCCATTTAAAACTCTGGAGAACGGGCACTCACTCATGGGTAGTGTGGCTCGCAGTGAATTGTCCACATTTACTCTGTTCCCCACAAACTGAATACTCTTGGTTTATCTGAATTGACTTTGCTACACTTTGGGAGAAGGATCTTGTGCGGGGGCAAGTTTGATGTACCGCCACATGCAAATTAAGACTTCAAAATGTGTTTAATACTTAAACTCAGGAATGGTTTAATTGTCTGTCATATTATAATCGTAATAACAAATTCCATTCATCTACAAGAAGATATTTTCATTTTCAAGTCAATATAAACCATTTCAAAAAAAAAAAAAAAAAAGATGAAAAGCTTTTTGGCTGTGATGGCCTGAATGTCCGAGTTCTCTCAAAACTCATATGGTGAAATCCCAGCCCCCAAGATGACAGTGTTAGGAGGTGGGACCACGAGAGGTCCTGAGTTTGGAGCCCCCATGCTGGGGTCAGTGCCCCTGTGAGAAGAGCCTCCAGATGTCACCCTCTCCCTTTGCTCTCTTCCCTTTGAGGACACAGAACATAGTCATGTGCTTCTCACCAGGCATCATGTTGTCACTCTGATCCCAGATTTCTCAGCCTCCAGAACTGTGGGAAATTATTTAGGAAATTAATTTCTATTGCTTACATCACCTCATCAATGATGTCTTATTGCGGCTCAGACCTAACAAGAGGGTAATATGGATTTTGTCCCAGGCTGTCATTTCTATACCAAAAACAAAGCAACAGAAGCCTTAGAAAATGAATGTTTAAAAACACAAAAACAACATTGAACAAAAATAATGAAAAAATGATCTGTTATCTGGTTTTACTAAAACTCTCTTAAAGCCTGCCTCATTCTCATCACAACTCCAAAGGAATCACGGAATTTTTCAAATCTGTCATAAGGTAAATCTATTCTTTATACACATACTCATGCACATGTGCGTATTCAAATAGTTCCAAGTATTTTTCAGACCAAAAATTTTAAAATTGTTCTGAAAATAATTGGAATGATATATGTAAACTTGGCTAACATGTATTCTTCAGATTTGATTCTCATATATACAAATACATGAACATCTAGAAATATTTTTAGATCCTTAAATTTATACACTCGGTATATACTTAACATCAATTTAAATATTATATTATGCTAAATTCTATGTGGATACCTGAAAAAAAAAGAAAAATAACTATACAAAGTCAATCATTACAATTTTATCCTACAACTCTTTATTCTAGCTGTATCCATAAGTACTTAATATATACTGGATACCATGTAAATTATTATTGCCTGTATAGGAACTATCCTGAAGACTTTCTAGCACGTTATTTTACATGTAGAAAAAAACATTATTTTTCTGGGGAAACACCAAACTCACAGTGAAATACCAAATAAAATGAAACCTGATATTCAGGTTGGATGAGTCAATTATCAGGGGTTGGGATAAAAACTTATTTTCTAGGTAAGGATTAATGTTAAATTCACCTAAAGATCATTCTACATAACCTCTATCTAGCAATGATTTAAACTATGAATTGGCTTGTTAACTTGCTGATATTTTGCACACAAAATTAAACACAATGGAAGAGCATTTTTCAAGCAATTCAATAACTGTTCGATTTCTTTTTTTACCCAACTTCTTTTATTATTATTTTTTTACAGTTTATTGTCAAGTTGGTTTCCATATAACACCCAGTGCTCATCCCCACAAGTGCCCTCCTCCATGCACATCTCTCCCCTTATCCCATACCCATGAGTCCTCAGAATAACTGTTCAATTTCTAAGCCTCTGAGAAAAAAGAAACTTTAGCTTTTTTTTAAGTGTCAATCTCATAATTAAAGTATGGTTAAAAATAAGAGTAGGGAGAGAATGGGGCGCCTGGGTGGCTTAGTCGGTTAAGCGTCCGACTTTCGCTTGGGTCATGATCTCGCGGTTCGTGGGTTCGAGCCCCGCGTCGGGCTCTGTGCTGACTGCCAGCTCAGAGCCTGGAGCCTGTTTCAGCCTGTGACTCCCTCTCTCTCTGACCCTCCCCTGCTCACGCTGTCTCTCTCTCTCCTAAAAATAAATAAAAAAACATTAAAAAAATTAAAAAAAAAAAGAGTAGGGAGAGAGTATGTGTCATTTTCCCAGTTCCTAGAATTAAACCATAATGAGTTAAAAGTGAAAAACCATCAAAATATGTTTCATAGAAGTACCCCATGATTTAAACAGATATGACAAGTAATTTAGGTTCTTTAAATTCCCCAGGTTTATGGAATAAAGCATCATTAAAAACTCAAGTGATCTTGGCACACAACATTCTTAAAGTGACAATTATCCCAAAGTGTCATTCATGATATGTGGCTGAAGTATACCAACGGTGCTTTCATGGCTGCTGATTTTCAAGTTTATCCATATGAAAATAGAAAATGCACTTTTTTTAAAATTTCAGATTGTAACTTTGAAATATGTTTATTTGTCCAAACTTTTGTGTTTTGGTAGCAAAAGAGAATCATCAATATTTTTAATTAAATAATTTTCTTATAAAGCATGGGTCAACTATGAAGAAGTCTCCTTGTTTGTTTTTTCATATCCAGTTTGTTTTTCATATCCATACTAAATTTGGAACTTTAATACAGAGAATTACATGAATGTACTGTACTAGTATCATAAATATCCTTTTTGCATTTCACTTTTAATATGGAAACAACAATCATAAAAAAGTAACAATACATGGACTTCAGATTAATCAGTAGATAGGTGACATAATCACCACAGAAATAATTAAGATTTTAAATTACTGCAGTAGGATCAAGAGTGAGATATCAGGAAGTTCTGAGCTCCTCCAGGAAGTCACTCCCGATTTGTTTCTCACTCCCCATGGATCTTGCGGCCATGGTCCTTGGTGCCCCTGTTCAGCTCATCTCCGCAACTGCCCTGAGCCTAGTTTGCTACTTGACCCCTCAGGTGACTCTCTGATCCCCCAATTTCTGATCAGATTCTCTGTCCTCTGCCTTATTAGCAGCAACTATCAAAGCTACTGTAGAAACTGGCATAAAACAGGCTTTTGGTGACTGCTTCAAAAAGGACATGGAAATCTGCATGGCTAAAACTAGTAAATGATTACCATGCCAAAAGTATCAACCATGAAGGGCAGTCTATGAAAAATCTGTAATCAATGTTTATTTTTTCTTTTTCTTTTTACCTTATTATTTTTAAATGATCTCTACATTCATCGTAGGGGTCGGACTCAAGACCCCGAGATCAGAGTCTCATTTTCTTCCAACTGAAGCAGCCATTATGGTGCCCCCAATCAATGTTTTCAATCAGTGTCTCTTTGTTATTATCTCCTACTATTATTTCCTCTCTACTCACAGACCACAGTTCTTTAATATCAAATGTGTCTCTTTTTGTTTCTAAGTATTGTTGCAAAATATGTATTGTGGTTTTACAGGCACACATATCCCCCTTCACGAATTATGACTCCAGAAATCCTGGTCTTTCCTGTGCAGGGGCTGGCAGTGCTGACATGGGTCCCCAGTGGACCTGGAGGTCCCATGCACAGGCAGCCACACGGCTTCCTCCCCAGGGCACTGCTCCCTCCAACCAGCCAGCGCCCCCGCACCTCCCCCCTCCCCCTGCTGGCTGCTCCTCCCTTGGTTCCAAAAGGTCTTGCCTTTGTTCTCCTGAATCCTCAGAGGACTGGACAAAGAAGACCTAGTGCCCCATCTGCCCTCCTGAGCACTCCAGTCTTCTTACCACAGAAACACTTTCTCCCTGGGTTTACAAAACAGGTTATCCTGCGCATCAGCTGATGCGCAACCAGACTCAGTTTTTAGTTTTAAAGAGTGAAGAGGAGCCCAGTGTATCATGTGCCTTAATGATGATTACCAGAACAAAATAGGGATTTATTTATACCAAAAAGTAGGGATATACTAAAAAAGTATATACTAAAAAAGTATATACTAAAAAAGTATAAGAATGGTTTACCTGAAATTAAATTTAACTGGGCGTCCTCTATTTTTAAAGGTAATCTGATAAAGTTAGCATTAATAATATCTGAACCACAGGTAATCAAGCCAAATATACACTTATTAAATGTTCTCTTATCACCTGACAATGAGGATTTGAACAGTTAATATATTAAGAAGCAGCAGCTGTCCAGAATGGTGATTCCAAGAGTATGATGTGAAGAGAAAGTCATTGATGGATATTTCACTAATGGCCTAAAATCATATTTAAAATTGAATGCAGATTTAGATTTTGATAGTTTAAATATAATTGGCATTAATATATCCATGAAATATTATTAGGCACTTAAAATTATTTCTAATAAGTTATCATGAGCAACTGACATAAATTAAGTTGATGGATAGCAAATTCTTTCTCCATAAATATTACCATCAATGTTCATAATATCAAAATGTATTTGCATTTTTCCTATAAATAATTAATCTTTACATTATTATGAGAAGAGGTACATTTCTAATAAAAATTATGAATCTCCACGAATGATTAAAATGGAATTATAAAGAATTAACATTCACTCTTACTATTTTGCACATTAATCACAGTGCAAATATAATGAGTGTAACAAACATTAAAACCAATCATATGTTTATAATAAAGCAGAAAGATTGAGGCCAATGATTAAAGTTTTCACAGGAGAAATTATGCAAATGTAATGGGTTTGCATCTTTAACATATTCCATTAATCTAAATGGCTCCAAATGAATTTATTCTGACCCCAAATGCTTCTCACCAGCTCCTTGTTTCCACAGTTAGTGTAGTGAATGTTCCAGTTGAACATAACTCTACTGACAGAGGCAATCCCACAGCATCAATTTCATAAACCCGATTTTCTCAACATTTTCAGAAAAATTACCATAACAAAATTCTGAAATTATTTTATCAGCATTTTCTGAAAACCAATGGTATTTGTGTGTGTGTGTGTGTGTGTGTGTGTGTGTGTGTGTGTGTATTTATATATGTTTTAATATAAATGCATTTTTGGGGTGCCTGGGTGGCTCAGTCGGTGAAGTGTCCAACTTCGGCTCAGGTCATGATCTCATTTGTGGGTTCAAGCCCCACATCGGGCTCTGTGCTAACAGCTAGCTCAGAGCCTGAAGTCTGTTTCAGATTCTGTGTCTCTCTCTCTCTGACCCTCTGCTGCTCATGCTCTCTCTTTCTCTCTCAGAAATAAATACATTTAAAAAAGTTTAAAAAATATATAAATGCATTTTTATTATTTTTAGGGTATGGAAATTAGTTGATTTCATAAGTTCTTGTGATCTTAAGTTAGTCCTCATCAAATGAGTAGGATAAAATCCTATTAAGGTAGACACTAAATACGGTAAAAAGTCCCAAGTTGGAATTTTAATTTGGGCACTTTCCTTAGAAAAATCAATTAAAATTCCAAGAGTTTTTAGCTTCCTCATCTGTAAAACAGGTAGAGAGATACAGAAACAATGAAGATGTAAATACAGATATAAATGCCTAGTATTTAGGGCATTAGGATTTTGTTGAAGATCAGAGTTGAATGTATTTCAAATTTTATAAAATGTTAGGCTACAAATATACAGGTAATGACTGTATTAGCACATAATTATATATAAATAAATTATTTTAGGCACTTGACAATAATATTTTGATTCACAACCAGTTTTATCACAATCCCTGAAAATTTAGTTTTGACATTTTCAATTTGTTAAAAGCTTATTGTTTAGCAAGATAAATTTGATCACAGTATATCCAAAGGATAGGAAGTATGAATCTTCCATATCACTGGGACTATCTATAAACTAACCTCTGTGGTACATTCCTAGGAGCTTTCTCTTCCTTCCTACGACCAGCCAACTAGCAACGTGAGCAGCCCTTCAGGAGAAACTGAGAAGTGGTGACCTCACAGCCTCACACCTTCCCGGGAACGGTTCTGGTCACCTATCCTGGGGTAAATAGTTTGACAACAGAAATGATGCCTTCTTGGACTGGCGGGAATCACATTCTCAGTTTTGTCTTCCGTTAGGGACATGCAGCACTACAAACCATGCTTTCTCTAGATGCTAACCTTCCATCCTATTTTACTTCTCTAGAGGAGTTCCTTCCAGTAGAAGGGAAAATGCTCAACTACTGTTCTGTTTGTCAATTTCTGATCTTAGCCTGCTACTCCCACCCTTTGGGGTCTTTCTAGGGCAGACCTCTGCATTCGGGTTTAAATGAGAAGAATCTTATGTGCCTGATCTTGGCCTCATCGTTTTGGTCACCGCCATCATCATCATCGTCACTGTCATCAAAATCACAGCAGTCAACTTTACCAAACGCTTGCTGTCTTCCGAGTCTTTAGAAAAGGGTCATTTGGTTCAGCACGTACAGACATCCCATGATGTAAGTACCATGATTATTCTATGGCATGAATGTGAAAATGGAGACTCACAAAGTAACTCACTCAAGAAGCTGTAACTAGTAAGGGACAGGGCTAGTCTCAACGCTTGTTGCACTGTAAATCCCTGCACTGGAACATTACTCCAGCCTGCATTTTAAAGGATTTGACTAAAACCCGCACAGGGTTTTTTGTTTTGTTTTGTTTTGTTTTGTTTTGGTTTTGGTTTTGGTTTGGTTTGGGTTTTTTTGCTTTCTTTTTCCATGATGAATGCATGGTCTACCAGCTCCTGGCATCACAGAGGGCCAGTCTCCCCATTGAAACCCTGTGGACTCAAAATCTATTCCAAGTACTTAACTTTCTTCTGCAAATTCCCTCATCTATAAAATTGAGAATGATGATAATTGCAGAGATGCCAGGAGAATTTATAATCATTAATGAGCTAAGCCTTTTGAAAATATAAAACAGCATTAAATGTTAATATTACTAATCTTCTTAATTAGAGGAAGTGGCAAATGTGTCCAAAAAGTCTGTAACTAACTTCATTACTCTTTCATTTATGTAACTAAGTTTAAGTCCTTCAAAATGTGTTTTATGTTGATTAAACATATGGCTGGCTACATTTGTAAATGTCTATTACTAATATGTGCAGTAGGGGGACCATATTTTTGCTGTTATGACTACAGAATGAACTTTGGTCAAAAATGTTACATCCCAATAATTATATATTCCTCTTCTATTTTTATTTTATTTGCAATAAAGATGTATTTTTCATACATTAATGTTCTTCTTGAGTTAAGGATTTGAAGGAACTTACAGAGAATATAACCATCTCAAAAAAAGAGAATCTAAACTAAAGTTTAAGAATCTAAACTGAACTATGGTTAAAATCAGACAGAAATACAATGATAAAGGATGGGGTGCCTGGATGGCTCAATTGGTTAAGCATTTGACTCCTGATTTCAGCTCAGGTCATGATCACAGGGTCCTGGGATCCATTCCCCCATCAGGGTCTGTGCTGACAGCAAGGGGTCTGCTTAACAGTCTCTTTCTCTCTTTTTCCTTATGCCCCTCCCAAGCTCATGCTCTCTCTCCCTCTCTAAACAAGAATAAAATGAAATAAAATAAAATAAAATAAGTAAAGTAAAAACAAAAAACAATGATAACAAAGGTCAATGCTTGGCCAGTGTTAAAACCAGAATTTGTTTTTAAGCTTCTGGCTGTGAAAAGATAAAGACTTAGATACATGCCCCTTTGTTGTCCTGTTAACAGGGAGGAAATGCACTAAAACCAAAGGTGTTTCACACTTTATACATTTCATACATAGGAAAAAGATTATATAGTGAGGATAAACATTTTTAAAATCACAATTCTTCACTATAAATATGCTCACTTAGTAAAGATATAGGTTGTATAATTTATCAAGGAAACTGTCCTCAATTATTTATTTTTGTGTGCCCTTTCAAATTAACAAATTAATGAGGAAGCGCCTGGGTGGCTTAGTCATTTGACAAGCATCTGACTTCAGCTCAGATCATGATTTCAGTTTGAGAGTCCAAACCCCACAATGCGCTCCCTTGCTGTCACCACAGAACCTGCTTTGAATCCTCTGTCCCCCTCTTTCTGCCCCTCCCTCACTTGTGCTCTCAAAAATAAACAAACAAAAATTAAATTAAATGAACACTAATGGGAACAATATTCATATTTAAGGCCTTTAATTATTATTTAAATGAATTCAAATTCACCATATTCAGGGGCACCTGGGTGGCTCAGTTGGTTAAGTGTCCTACTCAGGCTCAGGTCATGATCTCTCAGTTCATGAGTTCAAGCCCCAGGTCGGGCTCTGTGCTGAAAGTTCAGAGCCTGGAGCCTGCTTCAGATTCTGTGTCTCCCTCTCTCTCTGACCCTCCCCTGCTTGTTCTCCTTCTTTCTCTCTCTCAAAAATAAATAAACATTAAAAATTACAAAAAAAAACCAAAGCAAATACATCATATTCAGGATTGACAATGAGCAGCATACTTTATTTTAAATACAAATTGATTTTATCTCTTGATCTGTGTTACACAGTGAGAAGGCATCTAGGCTTGTTGTCCTAGGTACTCCCATATGTATATTTATGACCAGACATATATGTTCTGAACCGAAATCAAGAGTCAGACACTCAACCGACTGAGCCACCCAGGTGCCCCAACACCCACTTCATTCCTTTATTTTTTTTTTTTTACAAATAGTTTATTGTCAAATTTGTTTCCACATAACACCCAGTGCTCATCCCCACAAGTGTCCTCCTCCATGCCCACCCCTCCTCCCCCCACATCCATCAGTCCTCAGTTTTTGTCAGCATTCAAGAGTCTCTCATGGTTTGCCTCTCCCCTTTCCCCCACCATTTCCACCCTTCTTCTCCCCCTTGGTCCTCGTTAAGTTCCTCCTAATCCTCCTATACGTGCACACATATGATATTTGTCCTTCTCTGCCTGACTTATTTCGCTCAGCATAACACCCTCAAGGTCCATCCATGTTGCTACACATGGCCAGATTTCATTGTTTCTCATTGCCATGTAGTATTCCATGGTATAGATAAACCACATCTTCTTGATCCATTCATCTGTTGATGGACACTTAGGCTCTTTCCATGTTTTAGCTATTGTGGAGAGTGCTGCTATGAACATTGGGGTACATGTGCTCCTATGCATCAGCATTTCTGTATCCCTTGGGTAAATTCCTAGCAGTGCTATTGCTGGGTCATAGGGGAGTTCTATTGTTAGTTTCCTTAGGAACCTCCACACTGTTTTCCAGAGGGGCTGTACCAGTTTACATTCCCACCAACAGTGTAGGAGGGTGCCCGTTTCTCCACATCCTCGCCAGCATCTAGAGTTCTCTGATTTGCTCATTTTAGCCACTCTGACTGGCGTGAGGTGGTATCTCAGTGTGGTTTTGATTTGTATTTCCCTGATGAGGAGGGATGCTGAGCATCGTTTCATGTGTCTGTTGGCCATCTGGATGTCCTCTTTGGAGAAGTGTCTGTTCATATCTTCTGCCCATTTCTTCACTGGGTTGTTTGTTTTCGGGCGTGTAGTTTGGTGAGTTCCTTGTAGATTCTGGATATCAACCCTTTATCTGAGATGTCATTTGCAACTATCTTTTCCCATTCCGTTGGTTGCCTATTAATTTTCTGGGTTGTTTCCTTGCTGTGCAGAAGCTTTTAATCTTGATGAGGTCCCAACAGTTTATTTTTGCTCTTGATTCCCTTGCTTTTGGGGATGTGTCAAGTAAGAAGTTACTGCGGTGGAGGTCAAGGAGGTTGTTTCCTGCTTTCTCCTCTAGGATGTTGATAGTTTCCTGTCTCACGTTCAGGTCCTTTATCCATTTTGAGTTTATTTTTGTGCATGGTGTGAGAAAATGATCTAGTTTCATTCTTCTGCATGTTGCTGTCCAGTTCTCCCAACACCATCTGTTAAAAAGGCTGTCTTTTTTCCATTGGATATTCTTTCCTGCTTTGTCAAAGATTAGTTGGCTGTATACTTTTGGGTCCACTTCTGAGTTCTCAATTCTGTTCCATTGGTCTATGTGTCTGTTTTTGTGCCAATACCATACTGTCTTGATGATGACAGCTTTGTAGTAGAGGCACCCACTTCATTCCTAATTACCAAAACCAGACTAGGATTTCCTTATTAGGGGGACAATAAATAATCCTGTGGCATTATACAATTTATACAACGGAATACTAGTGCTAAGGAGTGAGCGGTGAAGCCATGAAGAGACACTACTAAGAAGCCCATCTAGAATGTTTACCTACTGTAGGATTCCAACTACAGGACATTCTGGGAAAAGCAAAACTATGTACCCAGGAGAAGGGTGAGGGTTGGGGGAGGGAGGGCTACACAGGTAGAGCACAGAGGGCACTCAGGGCAGGAAGACTATACCTTAAGATACTATAATGATGGATACACATCTTTATGAACATGTCTAAGCCCATGGAACCTGCGACAGTGCATCCTAACGTAAGCTACAGACTCTGGTGATGAGGAGTCAACATAGGTTCACCAGCTGTAAAAATGTGTGTGTGGGGGGTGCACAGTGGAGGGGGCTGCAGGGGTGCGTGAGAACTCTCTGTACCTCACTCTCAATTCTGTCATGTATCCGAAACTGCTCTGTCATTTTACAAAGTCTGTATGTATGATCCCGAGTCTATCTTGATCAGATATTAAGCTTATTATCTTAATAGCATGAACTTGTAAATATTAAACTATGTTTGAACTACAACGATGATTTCCGGTATGTTCACCACTGTGCAGTTTTGACAGTGAGGAGAATAACCCAGATGCCAGTCATGAGGGAAGAGTTTGCTAGAATGTGGTAGATAATATGGTACAACCTTGCTGTGCGAGCATGATTTGTTCTGGAAACATGCTCGTCATCCAAAGCACTTGTATATCAAAGCGAATTTCCCCAGAAGAAATAATGGAAATGCAGATGATTTGTTCCACAACCCAAAATATTCATATAAAAACAATTTCAATACTGTAACATAAGGGCACCTGGATGGCTCAGTAGGTTAAGTGTCCGACTTCAGCCAGGTCATGATCTCACTGTTCGTGGTTTGAGCCCCACATCGGGCTCTGTGGTGCCAGATAGCTCAGAGCCTGGAGCCTGTTTCCGATTCTGTGTCTCCTTCTCTCTCTGACCCTCCCTTGCTCACACTGTCTCTCTCAAAAATAAATAAAACATTAAAAAAATTTTAAAGAATACTGTAACATAGAAAATAATGAAGAAAAGACAAATTATAAAGAAAATAAACAGATTAACCTGCACTTTCCTTCGAAAACCTCCATAGCTGGTGTGAAGGAGACAGGAGGGTTATTGTGTAGGATGACTTTCACTATCACTAATGGATGTTGACTACAACACAGTATTAATAAACTCTTGCCACAGACTGTATTGAACATAACCAGCAGTAAGGCAGCAGAGGAAAGGGTCTCTATCTGTAGGCAGCCTGACCTAGAAGGAAGCAAAGCATTCATAAGCTCACTCTTGTCTGGAAAAGCAAAGCACTGTCCATAGGTGTTATGAAGTGACAGAAAATGCACTGGTGCCAGCTGTGGGCACCTTGCAACATTGTGAAAAATCACTGATTTCTGCCAAACACCACAGTCTGAGACCGAGCATCTGAGCATGGGAGACGATTACCCACAATTCCAGAGAGAGAAAAGACACTGGCTCAGTGTTATCATGATCTCATGATACTACTCGTATTGTAGACATCACTCACTCATCAGGTTAAAATTTATTAGAAATGTTTGCTCATCTTGCAGAACAAGTTACTTGCAATCCAAGGCTTTACTGTGTGTGTGTGTGTATATGTGTATGTAAGTGTGTGTATATATATATATATACACACTTACATATACACATATATATATATACATGTATATATATAAATTTATTTTCTGTTTTTATTTATTATCTTTTTTTTAATTTGAGTACAGATGACACACAATGTTACTTTTGTCTCAGGTGTACAACATCTTTATATGTCCACTATGCTCCCACCAAGCATAGCTCCCATCTGTCAGCACACATCACTATCACAATATAATTGGCTGTATTCCCTGTGCTGTGCCTTTCACCGCCATGACTAATTCCTTCCATAACTGGAAGCCGGTACCTCGCTCTCCCCTTAACCGATTTTTCTTATCCACTCACCTCCTTCCCTTCCGGCAACCATCAGTTTTTTCTCTGTATCTGAAGGTCTGATCTTACTTGGTGCAAATGTACATTGATGCAACCACTGTGGACAACGGTATGGAAGTTCCTTAAAAAAACAAAAATAGAAATACCCCTCCATCCAATAATTCCACTACTGGGTATTTACCCAAAGAAAACAAAATCCCTGATTTGAAAAGATACATGGACCCCTATTTTCACTGCAGCATTATTTACAATAGTCAAGGTAAGGTGCAAATCCAAGTGCCACTGATAAAGAGGATATGGTATGGTATGAGTGCACGCGCATGTGCACGTGCACACACACACACACACACACAGTGGAATACTATACAGCCATGTAAAGTATGAAGATCTTCCCATTTGCACCAAGAATGGACTTGGAGGGAGTTAAAAAGGTGAAACAGGTAAGACTGAGAAAGACAAATACCATATGGTTAAACTCACATTAGGAATCGGAAATACAAAACAAATAAGTAAACAATAGATTTCAATTTTGTATTTGAGATCTGCTTATATATACTATTATACTTAATAAAACAAGTGTGTTTTTATTTTAAAATTAACTCTTGCAACCACACTGAGAGCTGAATGATCAGTTGTGTTATCTACCAACTATGGGAAAGAATTACCTGTGAAGTCACCTCAAATTACATTTATATCAATGATGGTCAAGGCTGTAGAATCTACAGCCAATGTCCAAAGTCTGGCTCTCCTACCTGTGTAATCTGGACCAAGCTACTGAAACTGTGCTGCTCAGCTCTTTTGTTTCCAAAACAGAAATAATCATGGCACTTCCTCGAAGGATGGTTAAGTGAATTGAGTAAGTAGTACTGATGGGGAAGTTGAAGGAACTCCATTTTATTTATTTTTTAAGTTTATTCATTTATTTTGAGAGAGAGGGAGCACTACTGAGGAAGGGGCAGAGAGCGAGAGAGAGAGAGAGAGAGAGAATCCCAAACGGGCTCTACACTATCACCACAGAGCCCAACATGGGGCTCGAACTCATGAACCCTGAGATCATGACCTGCACCAAAGTTGGCCACTTAACCAACTGAGCCACCAGGTGTCCTGAAGGAACTCCATGTTAGAAAGACTCTGTCTCTGCTGTTTATCTGCTGGGCCCCATTTACCATGTGTTGCCTCTGAATAAGGCAAAGAAGCTATGTTCCCACTCCAAGGGGGAAACAAGAGAGTCAAACATTCTCTGAGTTTTGCCCCAGGCCCCATACCCTGATAACACCCAGGAAGAGCCAGGTGCCAAACATGTTGTAGGACATTAGCTTCAAACCAGCTCACCTGACACTGGCGTCAATACCCCTGCCTTTGATGAGGTCTAGAATAACACCTAGTGTTCACCTGACACTTGCTTCTATTGGACCCTACACTGGATTCCTGGATGAACATGTACCCTACACCCCTTTCCAATATAAACCTCTAACTCCAGCAATGACTAGACTCATTTTTCTCTTCTTTCGAGTCTCCCAGACACCATCTGCTATTCTCTGTCTGTCACTCATGCTATTCAGTAAACTTTGTTTTCACTTTCTCTGGCCCACCTGTGACTTCTATCTTGCAGATGCCAAGGACCCTGCTGGCTGGTCCTGTGGGACCTTCCCCTGGTTCTCAGATCCAGCCTGCCTGCCCCAGCACTACGTATGGCTATACTGCACAGTGCCTGGCTGATATTCAATGTTAAATAAATGTTTACTACTAGCATTCGTAGTAATTGGCCCTGGAGATTCTGGAGACACAATAATGACCTCCTCCTTCAGGGCTTCCAGGAGAGGCTGTGATCTCACGGTCACACATGCCCAGCCACTGGCCCCTGCTCCTGGTGTCCATATTTCGCTGGTTACCCTTCAGATAACCCTGGCTGTCCAATAACCAATACATAAAAATCGTATCGAACTGGTGAAAGAAAAAGTATTTATAAAGATTACATGTGAAAGGAGAGCTGTCAATTTGCTTAACTTTAAAAGAACAGATTTCACTGTGGTGGTTTGGATAAAATGATCATTCAGATCCATTTACCTTGAAAAAAGCTTACTGAGATGTAAAAATTTATGTGCTCTTTGATAATGTTTTCCCGAGATTTTATTTTTTGTTCCGGGGTCTCGTGGTAGCTTCCAAGCCCCATGTTGCCCCGATGCAGCACAGCGCTGGTGCTCAGGTCACGTGGGCCACCCGCACTGTCTGAACTGAACGAAAGTAATCTGTCACATCCAAAGTCGGTTAAAGAAAATGAAAAGCAAAAAGGCAGAGTGAAAGACAGCTGTACTTCTGACACCATCGCAGGTTCTGAACCCACAGCATATGGCCAAGGCCTAAGCAAGCACGTGAGTGGGAAGGAGAGATTGATCTGGGCTGACCTTTCCTCACAGAGGGAGCATATGAGTCCTTGCTATCCAAGCACTTACTACTTCCACTGGAAGGGGCCCTGGGTGAAGTGGGTGCCTTATCTCAGGTCTCTGCCACCTTATTAGCAAATGCAAAACTGTTTTGTTTTGTTTTTTTACTATCTGTGAAATATTTATGGCAAAGACAACAAAAAGTAAGAATTTCATAAAAAAGGTTGCTGATATCTAAGAGTGTTTTATTATCTAAATGTTACAAAACACAAAAACTCCTGTGTCAATAAACTGCCTGCTTCTAACAATTTCTGTTATAGAAAGCCCATACTAGTTTCGAATAACTATGTGTTTTGGTGGGCCCACCTAGCTACTTAGTAGATGACAGTATGTATTAAAACTTAAGTAATTAACTAGAAGAAGAAAGCCTACACAAATGCTGGAAGCCCATGGGAATATGTGTCTTAGTTCTGATATTATAATAACAATTTAGTCAAATACCAACTTACAGCTTCATTAGGATAAAAGTCATAATGATTATTGCTGTGTGAGAACATTTGAGGATCTCAGTAAAAGAAAGAAGAAAGGATCCCTAATATTACCAAATATTTGCATTTTATACTTTCTAAAAAAATTCTGTAGAGTTAGGAGAAATAGGGATATTTTAAAAGAAAAAAATGGGAAAAGTGAACATTTGTTCTAACAGAATTATGAAATACTGTTAGTAATAAAAATATAAAGTAACTAAACCTCACAAAGATTCCGTTTCCTCGGTTTACCTATTTAAATAATAACACCTAATTTCCCATTAAACACACAAGAGAGGGTTTTCTTTTTAGAGTCTGATTTCTTTGTCATTCCATCTACACTACTTCGTGAAATCTTTAAAGTCATTGTAGGCATTTCCATCATCCATATTTTATTTAGGAAAGAAAAAAGCAAGGGGAAAATGAGAAAACTTTAACCAACAGGTAAAATTCAATCAACACTGATTAAAATGAAATAAAAGCTTTTAAAAAGTAACTTATTTTTAACCAGAAGCTCTTTGCTCTTTGAAAAGTACAACAAAATTGATAAACATAGAGCCGCACATAAAAAAAAAGAGTCAAATAAATAAAATCAGAAGTGAAATAGGAGAAATAACAACCAATACCACAGAAATCCAAAGGACTGTAAGATAACAGTATAATATTATATGCCAACAAGTTGGATGGACAATGCAGAAGAAATGGACAGATTCTCACAGATTCCCACAGATAACCTCCCAAAACTGGATCAGGAAGGAACAGAGAATTTGAACACACCAATTACTAGCAGTGAAATTAATCAGTAATCAAAAAAACTCACAACAGGGGTGCCTGGGTGGCTTAGTCGGTTAAGCGTCCGACTTTCGCTTAGGTCATGATCTCGCGGTTCGTGGGCTCGAGCCCCGCGTCGGGCTCTGTGCTGACTGCCAGCTCAGAGCCTGGAGCCTGTTTCAGTCTGTGACTCCCTCTCTCTCTGACCCTCCCCTGCTCACGCTGTCTCTCTCTCTCTCCTAGAAATAAATAAAATGTTTAAAAAAAAAAAAAAACTCACAACAAACAAAAGGCCAGGACCAGATGTTTTCACAGGTAAAGTCTACAAAATAATTTAAAGAAGAGTTGGTACATATCTTCTCAAACTATTCCAAAAAATAGAAGAAGGAAAACTTCCTAATTCATTCTCTGAGGCCCCTAATACTCTGATACCAAAACCAAATTAAGACCCAACAATAACAGAAAACAACAGCCAATTTCTCTGATAAAAACAGGTGCAAAAATCCTCCACAAAGTATTAGCAAACTGAATCCAACAATGCATTAAAAAAAAGCATTCACCACAATCAAGTGGATTTATTCCTGGAACACAAGGCATGATTCAATATTTGCAAAGCAATCAATATGACACGTCACATCAATAAGAGAAAGGGGAAAAAAAAACCATATGATCATTTCAACAGATGCACTCATTCATGATAAAACCCCTCAACAAAACAGGTTAAGAGGGAATACACCTCAACATAATAAAGGACATCAACGAAAAACCCACAGCTAACATCATACTCGTTGGGGAAAAAACTAAGTGCTTTCCCTGTAGGATAAGGAACAAGACAAGAACGTCTACTATCGTCCCTTTTTTTCAACATAGCACTGGAAGTCCTAGGCACAACAATCAGACAATAAAAATAAATAAAAAGCATCCAAATTTGTAAAGAAAGGAAGAAATAAAAATTTCAGTATTTACAGATGACATGATACTATATATAAATAACCCTAAGGAGTCCACCAAAAAAGTACTAGAACTAACAAATGAATTCAGCAGTTGCAGGATACTATATCAATAGACAGAAATCTGTTGCATTTCTTTGTACAAACAACAGAAGCAAAAAAGCAATTACAAATAATCTAATTTATAATTGTACCAAAAATAATAAAAATACCTAGAATAAGGAGGTGAGAGACCTTACTCTGAAAGACCATACTATAAAAAAAATGATAAAAGAAAATAAAGATGACAAAAACAAATGGTAAGATATTCCATGCTCATCAACTAGGAGAACAAATATTATTAAAAGTTACATAATCCCAAAGGCAATCTACAGATTCAGTGTAATCCCTATCAAAATACCAATAGCATTTTTCACAAAACTAGAACAAACAGTCATAAAATTTGTATGGAAACACAAATAATCCCTTACAATCTTGGGAAAGAGGAACAAACCTGGAGGTATCACAACTCCAGATTTCAATATATACTACAAAGCTCTACTAATCAAACAGTAAGGTACTTGCACAAAATTAGACACATAGATCGAAAGAACTGAGAGCCCAGAAATAAACCCATGATTATATGATCAATTAATCTTCATCAAAGGAAGAAAGAATATGTGATGGGGAAAAAACAGTCTCCTATGATTCTGGGAAAAGTGGACAGCTACATGGAAAATAATGAAAGCGGGTTACTTTCTTATCACCACACACAAAAATAAACTCAAAATGAATTAAAGATCTAATGTGAGACCTGAAACCAGAAAAATCCTAGAAGAGAGCACAGGCAGTAATTTCTCTGACATTGGCTGTAGTAACACGTTCCTAGAAATGTCTCCTGAGGCAAAAGAAACAAAATCATAAATAAATTACTGGGACTCAACCAAAATAAAAAAGCATCTGCACAAAACAAACAAACAAACAAACCCCACCAAACAAGGAAGCAAATAAATAAGAAAATCAACAGTAAAAAAGACAATGTATTCAATGGTAGAAGTGATTTGTATATCCAGTTAGGGGTTAGTATCAAAAATACATAAAGAATTTATATAACTCAACCCCAAGGAAACAGATAATCCAATTAAAACTGAGCATAAGACCTGAATAGACAGTTCTCCAATAAAGACATACATGGCCAACAGACATGTGAAAAGATGCTCAACATCACTCATTATCAGGGAAATCCAAATCCAAATCACAGAGAGCTATTACTTCACATCTGTCAGAGTGGCTAAAAACAAAAACTCAAGAAATAACAAGTGTTGGCGAGGATGTGGAGAAATAGGAACACTCATGCACTGCTGATGGGAATGCAAACTGGTGTAGCCACTGTGGAGAACAATGCAGAGACTCGCCTTAAAAAACTAAAAATGGAACTACTATATGATTCAGTAATTCCACCACTGGGTATTTACACAAAGAATACAAAAGTATTAACTAAGAAAGATATATGCACCCCTATGTTTACTGCAGCATTATTTATAACAGCCAAATTATGGAAGCAGCCCACATGGCCATCAATAGATGAATGGATAAACAAGATGCGGTATACACACAATGGCTTATTACTCAGCTGTAAAAAGGAATGAAATCTTTCCATTTAAAACAATATGGGTGGATCTAGAGGGTATTGTGCTAAGTGAAATAAATCAGTCAGAGAAATACAAATACCGTATGATTTCATTCACATGTGGAAGTTAAGCAACAAATCAAACAAAAAAGAAAAATGAGATTAAAAAAAAAAAAGAAAAGCAGACTCTTAACTACAGAGAACACACTGATAGTTACCAGAGGGGAGGTGAGTAAAGGGATGAGGGAATAGGAGATGGAGACTAAGAGTGCACTCTTCATGATGAGCACACACAACTGTTGAATCACTATATTGCACACCGGAAACTAGTAGAGCCCTGTATGTGAACTCTACTGAAAATGAATGAATGAATTAATGAATGAGCTTATTTTTACCAACTTTTGTTTTCCTTTTCTGAAAAATTTAACCTGAAAATAATGTATGAGTTTGTGGGAAGGCGTAAAGATGAATAGGTAGGTAGAGCTGGCTGGTTGATGTTAACATCTAATTTCTCTTCTTTTATAAATAAATATAGTAACCTATTAGGGCATGATGTTTAGTTTTCATCATCAAACAGAAATAGCCATCAAACTGAGCTGTATGTCTTTCTCTATTACAAAGAGTAAGATAATACCTAATAAAAAATAACAATAGTACTATGTGTCTATACTTAGTTTATATATTGGGGAGGTATATTATTATGTAGGTTATTGAGATATTTAGAGTATATATTAACTACATAACACAAACATAGTATATATGTTAAACTCTTTTTCTACTGAGTTCTGTCTATAAAGATTCAAGTGATTAAGATTTTCATGATCTCACTAAAAGTAACAGCTATGAGAGTGAACATCATATACAAATATACATAAAGTACTTCAAATAGGAACTTGACCCTTCTTATCAGTCTAGAAGCAGTCATGAGAAAAGAAAAAAAAGGAAGAAAGTATCTGCTGAGAATTCCTACAGCACAAGATACCTCTTGGGTTTCCCCCCAACCTCCTACTGCATCCTTCACACCCCCTCACGAGTAGATCACTTCTTGGGCTCCTCTGCTGGGTGACTTGGGTTTTGAATGAGCAGAAGGCTGCTCATTGCATTTCCAGTGTATGGCATGCATATCAAGATATACTTGATAAACTTATAATAGAAGACATATGTGAAATTGATGTATTAAAGGAACAGACATTTTTTAAAGGGAATTTTAAAAGTGTAGGTCAAATGCCTTAATATTTTAATACCCTTTCCAGAAGTAATCCCACTTCTCAAAATGTACTCTAAAGAAAGATTACTAGCTGTGTGGTTGGATTTAGCTACCACAAGGATATTCAACATAACCATTCTTTAGCAGTAAATAATTAAAATCTATCTATACGTCCAACTTTATCATTGCTAGCTATGGAACACCAAGGAATAAAACTTATGCTTTTAAAATAATTCTCAGTGCCCCCAGATATATGTTTGAAATACACGAAAATAAAAATATGTTCTTAAAAGAGATAGGATTTTTTTCAAAAATATACGTTACTATGAAAGTTATGACATTAAGAGAGTGTAAAAAAAAAACATTGTTAGGTAATAGTGTCATTAAAATTAAATTTCTCTTTCCTGCAATTATAAGGGAGAGGGTTTCTTTAGGGCAGGAGAGGGCTGTAGTTTTTGTTTCTTTGGTTTTTTTTTTCTTTAACTTTTCCTATTGTTCATCTATACTATACAAACTGAACAGGTATAATTTATGTATCAAGATAAGATCAGTAAGTTCAACTCTTAAAATCAAAATGAAAAGCCACATAATAGAGGAAAGGACATAAAAACTAGCTTTGCTTTTCTCCTTATCTGATGAAAAAGAATGCATGGTTTATAAAGAGAAACAATTTTCCCTCTGGTTTCAGCTCTAAGCTATAAAAGAATCTATTCTGTAGATCTGGAAATAAGAGTTACCGAATACCTAACACGCATTAAGATAAATCACTGTTTTAGGTTTTTTTGACAGAACAGAAATATTGTGTTATCACTTACCGTATCAACCACTGGTAAAGAAAATTTCAAAAGAGAAAATGGAAAGTTTTGTGATTTTTCACCAAAACGCTGAAAACTGTTACCTAAGGTTAAGCAAACAACTTTCTAGGGATCTTTATATGGTGCCCACATCCACCTCACAGGACAATCTAAAAGATCCGGATGGCTGGACCGTCCGGCCATTCAGGGACTCTGGTCATCATACAGCTCAAGGTGGAACTTTTGTTCACATAGTTAGTATTCACCAGAAGAAATACATACACATTAGATGTCAGATATGAAGATGACATGCATATATTCACAGTGCTCCTGTCCTAGTCTGAAAGACGTGTGTTTAGAGAATGGAAATTCAAGTTGCTTCTTCTCTACCCTTTTCAAGTTCATGGTATTACAGCTACCACTTCAACTTGTATAATACAAATATTAATGAAAACTATTTGAAAATATGCTTCCAGCTCATAAATAATACTAAATACTCTTTTTAGAAAAGGATTGTGTGTTCATGGTAATGTAAGCCTCATGACTGTTGAAATAATTAAGAGTTCACTCAGATTTGTTAACATTTTTCAGATAGATAGCATGCTAAAGGACAAAGTGAAGCTATCTCAGATAATGTTAAAGGGTGGGATTGGATACTTACATTGGAAAAGCTGCTAATCCTCATAAATAGTAAATTAGAGACATAAATATTATACAGGATTGACTGCAAGAAGTTGGGATTAATCAAAGCATATGACATTTTGGATACTGCAAAATTACAACTGTAAACACTTTTTTCTACTCGATGTGAAAAAAATGAGTCTGAATAAATGCTACTGTATCAAAACAGAATTTTTACTGTGGATCATAACTGTTGCTGAGGTCAGTTAATATTTCCCTTGTGATGCGCCCCACCCCACTGGGCTGGGGACATGGAAAGAACGGTCTTCTGAAGGACTGAACGACGAGGGGTTATACACAGACCTCCCGCACACACACCAACACTGGCCTTCTTCAGATGGCAGCAGTGACTTCCTGCTCTACTGGGAACTGGTTCCTTCACTTAATAAAACAGTCCTGGTAATGGAAAACCCATATATATCATCCATCGGTTATTGATTTTTAGTCATTAAAATTCACTGAAATATGTTGGACATGAAAATTATTCAAATATAATTTTGTTACACGAGAGTATTGTTCAGATTCCTCAGAATATCATCTGAATCATCAGCCAAGATCACATAATATTGAAAAGATGGGACACTAACTATAGGTTCGATAATCTGAAAGGTTTATTTTTTCTTTATAATTATCTTAAAAGATCTTTCTTCTATAAAGTAATAGTATATCTGGTGAGGGCCTATTTCCTTTAAAGCTATGTCTATATTAACCAGCTTTAGGTGACCCAAACATCTCTCAAATTTAAAACAGTACACATGGAGTCCTTATGTTTATACCTGGCCTCATAATAAAAAACTAAATTTGTTCACACATTTAGCTTTACATTGGAACGATCTGGAAAATTTTTAAGATTCAGATGAATAGGCCATATCTGAGACTAATTCACACTGAATCTTTGGTCCGACAACCCAAAAATCAGTATTTTTTAAAAAATCTACAGGTATAACCAAAGTTGAGAACCACTAAACAAAATAATAAATGTAAATCATGTGTGAGATAAAAAACTCACTGAATTGATACCAATGTTTGTACTTCATAGTAACCAGAAGCCATGGTGATGCAATCACAGGTCAAGAATTCACTTTGTAGCTGAGATTATAAGAGAACTGGGAACTGAGGTCATTGTATCTACTTTTTTCCTGTAATTATCAGAGAATGGTGATATTCATCTTTATTTTGATTCTTTCTAATATAAAACTTTAATATCTCATTCAAAAATTCTAAAATTATTTTAAACAAATCTATTTTTTAGTTCCTATCTATAAAACAGGCTTTCCGTTTTGAAGTCAGTAACTTCAAGTTGGAATTTAGAGCCTAGTGCCCGTATGAAATTCTCATAATAATGCTTACATTGCTTACTACTAGGCGAAAATATGCATGGTTATGGATCCTAACTGGACAATCAACAGACTTCTAGAGATGAAGGTGTCATTGTAGACATGAGAACTGAAAAGTTTCAACAACTATTAAATTTAACTCTTGGTCAACCCTTACTCGAGAACTCTGTTGGATGACTATGACTAGAACATGTGTGATTTTTGCTGATTACACCATCATGCAGAAATACCAAAATTAACAGATTTATAAATCATGGAAGGAAAGTAATGTGATACTTTATGGGCTATAGGGAATTTTTCTGAGAGCCTAAACCTACCAAAGCATTCTGTCTTGCCTAATTGCATCCTATTTGTGTGCTTGGTTGTTTTAACAAAAACAAGAAAACAAAAACAAAACCGAAAAAAAAAGAAAAAGAAAAGAAACAATACTTGAAAAATGTCCCAGTAAAGCTGAATATTGCACTCAGTCCCTTGGCCTCACTACACTTTAGAAAAACTGTGATGCACTGCAAATAATCAGTCAAGTTTTAGTTCTATAGTGCTGTGGCTCAGTAACACAGAAAAAGTCATTTAATATATCATTCTCATTCCCAGCCCAATTAAAACAGAGAAAATCAGATCTACTACTCCATCTAAACAATAAGATTTTTAAAACTATAAGAGATAAAAAATCACCTTACAAGAGTATGAATTAAAAAGGGTAGAGTTCACAGTGTTGTTTAAAATGTAGGGTATGATTATATTTGAAATTTTTTTTACTGTTTATTTTTGAGAGAGAGAGAGAGAGAGAGCGTGAGTGGGCAGAAAGAGAGGGAGACACAAATTCTGAAACCAGCTCCAGGCTCTGAGATGTCAGCACAGAGCCTGACGTGGTGTTTGAACTCATGAACTCCAAGATCATGACCTGAGCTGGAGCCTGACACCTAACCAGCTGTGCCACACAGGCACCCTTGATTACATCTGATAGTAAAGGTACTGTGTTTTCATCAATTAATATACTCCATAAGCTCCCATAAGCCATAGGACTTTGTGCTCACTTACCAATTCATGCCAGGATAAAAGGCACAATTAAATTTAGGAACTTGAAAAATCATTTTATTGACGATGTCAACTTGAAGCAAATTCCTACACAAGATGACACAAACTTGCTTTTTAAATAATTTACCATTTTTCCAAATACATTAGAAAACTTGAACTCAATCATTCTAACAGCCCTTAAATGCCATCATGAAAACATCTATCTCCTTCATTTGTAGGTGGGAACAGACAAAGACGATGGAAGTCACTTGGCTAGTGGGTAATTCTACGGGGTCAGAGCCTAGGTCTCATGAATTCCCAGGTATTATGAATTCCAGGAAGGTACACTGCCCTTTGCCATTACTCTCAGCCCCTAACTAGAGAGAGACTCATCCTGGGAGCTGGGATAAAATTGAGGCCAGCATACTTTCATTTATATTTCTGGCACTCTCCCACCTCTCTTGAGGTCTGTGAGTTATGAAAGTACAGAATTAGCTTTTTTTTTTCTTTCTCCAGGACCCCTTATTGTTTCAGTAAACTATATAGGGGAATTTATGATGCCTTACATTGCGCTGTGCCCAAGGACTTCACAGAGGAATCATACATAGTCGCTCCCCACAGAGATCTCTCAGTACATGAGGGGGACCAAGTGGGCAAACAGAATGTCACTAAAATGCAGAAGTATTAGGAGAAAGTTGTGAAGGCAATGATGTGACAACATATAAATAGCGTACTGAACTCCACCTAGCATTTAGGAAAGATTTCCCACAAGAGACGACAAGTGAACAGGGTCTTTTGGGAAGAGAAATTTGATAAAAGAATGAGAAGAGGATTCTATGGAAATGGGGTGAATGAAGTCACCTTCACGCATGTGATTTTGGTGGTAGGTCCCTGGTAGAAGGAGGGGCCACAATGGGAATACTGAGAGAGACCTGGACTGGGAAAAATAGGTTTGGACTTGATTATGCAGATTTATGTGTACTACTAGGATTTCTACACAATGTGATGCAAATAATGAGAAGTCCATGATGGTAACCTAATGGGTTAGAACAGCAATGCCTAGAAAGACTAAATGCAGAGCCAGATGACTGAATAGATAGAATATACCAATGACATGGAGACTGAAGTGTTAAGAGGAGTGAGACGGTAGAGCAGGCCACACCAGCTGTCTTCTCCCCACAGAACAACATCTGGACACCTGTCTGTGAGGGGCAGTCACTCTGGGAAAGCTCAGGAATCCAATCTGGAAGATACCACAGCAGAGTGAGCAGGACATGGAGAGGTACCTCCCGTAAAGGACTACCAAGTACATCCGCTGAGCTGAGGTGTCCGGGGACGCCCAGGGCAAAGGAGTGGGGCAGGGGCTCTCAGTGTTGGCCATTCAGCAGATGCCACTGTGGCCCCTAGTGGCCCGCTCTGCTGCGCCTCTGACACCACAAGCTATCTACAGCCTTCACAGTGGAGGACCCCATAGTGGTCACTGGCACAGACCCAAGAAGCCTGCTCTGTACAGGACACGGCCAGCTTCAGCAACTGAGGAAGGCAACAGCCATTGCTGCCCCTTGTGCCCCAGAAAGAGAGATGGGGTCACATCCCTAGAAGGAGCTGCTGCCCCGGGACCAGGGCTGCCAGCCTGAGCCCCTACATATCCCAGACCCCAGACCTGCAACTCTCCCACATGCGCTCCTGTTCAGAGACAGGAGCTTTGCACATACTTGTGCTTCAAAACCCAGCCCCGCAAGTGCTCCCCATCCACTCATGTCTCGGGCACTGGATTCATCATGTCTGTGCACTAGGTAAGCCCAGAGCCACTGTCACTCCACAAGCACTCACTCTCTTGATTCTGGGTCCATGGCTGTCCCACTGGCACATATACATCACACATTGGTGTCATTACCACCGTAAGGGTGCCTGTGAGCCTACCCGGTGCCAAGGAGGACCCAATTGCCATGATGTATGTCCTAGTGGAAAAAGAGATGGGCAGCCAACACCTCAGCAGCCCTGACACAGCTGCAGGTACACAGAGCCCTGGAACTGAGGGTCCCTGCAAGCCCCACTGACGCTGATCCCAGATGACCACAATGCCGTGGGTCCTTTCCTGGAGCAGGACTTATCACGCTCCACCTCGCTGGCATCCTCACTCCCACCCATGGGGGAAATTCTTTCCTCATGAAAGCAGTCTCTAAAGGAAGGGAGAGGGGCCTGCCCCATCAAATATGTAGACATCAACACAAGGCTATGAGAAATTGGAAAAATCAAGGAAAGATGTCACCACCAAAGGAACACAACAGTGTTGCACTAACCAGCCACAAAGAAATGGAGATCTGTAAATTACTGGACAAAGTAGTAATTCAAAATAACTGTTTTTAAGGGAGCTCAGCAACCTGAAACTAAATGAAATCAGGAAAACAGCAGATGAAAAATGAAGACACCTAAGAGAGATAGAGAAATGACAAAAATAACTCAGCAGAAACTCTAGAGCTAGAGAATACAAAGAATGAAATAAAATAAAATGCAACAAGAAAATCAGTTAACAGATTTGACTGGTCAAAAGAAAGCAACTGTGAACTTCAAGAAAAGTTACTTGAAATTATCCAAAGGGGAAAAAAAATCACACACACACACATCATCATCATCATCATCATCATCATCAGGTATAACAATATTGACACTGTGGTAGTCTCCAGGTGGACAAAAGGAACAGAAAGCATATTTAAAGACATAATTGTTGAAAAGCACCCAAATCTGGGAGAGATATGGACAGCCAGATTCTCAAAACTCATAGGTCCCCATACAGTTCAACTCAAAGACAGCTTCACCCAGACACATTATCTAAAAAAGTCAAAAATCAAAGACCAAGGGAGAATTTTTAAAGCAAAAACAAAAGAAATAGAAAAAAAAAAAAACAAAAACTCATCACTTATGATGACACCCCCAAAAGGCTATCAGCTTCTTAACAAAAGCTTTGCAATAGTAGAGAATGGGATGAGATGCTCAAATTGTTGAAAGAGAAAACTGTCAACCAAGAATATTTTACTTGGTAAAACTCTCCTTCAGAAATGGAGAAATAAATATTTTCTCAGACTAGCAAAAGCTGAGGGACTTCATCACCGCTAGACCTACGTTATAAAAAATGATAAAATGAGTTCTTTAAAAGGAAATGAAAAGTTGCTAACAATAACATGAAAACACTTGGGGCACCTGGGTGGCTTAGTCAGTTAAGTGTCCAACTTCGGCTCATGTCATGATCTCACGGTTCATGGGTTCAAGCCCCATGTTGGGCTCTGTGCTGACAGCTAGCTCAGAGCCTGGAGCCTGCTTTGGATTCTGTATCTCCCTCTCTTTCTGACCCTCCCCCGCTCACGGTGTCTCTCCCTCTCAGAAATAAATAAAAAACATTAAAAGAAAAGATTTTAAAAAGTAACATGAAAACATTTGAAAGTATAATTTTCGTAAAGCTAGGTACGGATGCAAATTCAGAATATTCTTGTCCTGTAATGGGGGTGTATAAAACAGATCACTGTAGTATAAATGATAAATGACTAAAGTATTAAAAGTAATTGTACAGACAATACTTCTAATGGATATACATTATAAAAAGATGTGCACGGTGACATCAAAAATATAAAGTGTGGTGGAATGAGTAAAAGGATAGCTTTTGTATATAATCAAAGTTAAGCTCTTAGCTTAAAACAGATTGTGAATATAAAATGTTTTATAGAAGGCTCATGGTAACCACAAAGCAAAACCTAGAGTAGATATACAAAAGAAAAAGAATAAATCAAAGCATACCACCATGAAAAATTGTCAAATCAGAGAAGACAGCAAAAGAGGAAGAAAAGAATAAAGGGGATACAAAATAGCCAGAAAATAATTAACAAGATGGAAATAGTAAGTCTTTCCTTATCAGTAATTAAATGAAAATGAAGACAAAGCCTATATTTGTACCAGACCATATACACTAAATCAAAAGCTGCTACTGAAGACAAAAAAGTCATTATATAATGATAAAGGAGTCAATTCATAGAGAGAATATAACAACTGTAAATATATACATGCACCCATCATCAGAGGCCCTAAATAGATTAAGCATATGTTAATATATTTGAAAGCAGAAAGAGACAGCAATGCATTAACAGTAATAAACTTCAATACCCCACTTTCAACAAGGCATAGACCATCCAAACAGAAAATCTATACAGAAATATTGGATCTTGAACTACATTTTAGACTAAATGAACCAAACAGACATATCCAGAACATCGCATCCTAATGCAGCAGAACACACATTCTTCTCAAGTACACACCAGGCATTCTCCAGTATATAGCATATGTTAGGTCACAAGAAAAGTCTTAACAAATTTAAGAAGATTAAAATACTATCAAGTAACTTTTCCTACCTTAAGGGTATGAAATCAGAACTCAAAAACACAAGAAAATCTGGAAAATTAGCAAATATGTAGAAAATAAGTAACACTCCTGAATAATAAGAGAAGAAATCAAAGATGTCTTGAGACAAATAAGAACAAAAATAACACACCATTCTAAGAGGGAAATTCATAGCAATGTATGTTTAAAGAGAAGGGAAAGATCTCAAATAAACAGCCTAACTGGTCATGTCAAAGAACTAGGAAAAGAATAAACCAAGCCCAACATTATCACAAGGAATCCCATAACAAAAAGCAGAACAGTGAATGAAATATAGACTAGAAAAATAGAAAAAAATCAATAAAACTGAACACTTCTTGAAAAGACCATACAATTGACAAAACTTAAGTTATAAATTAAGAAAAAAAAAGTCAGAAGACTAAATCTGTCTAAATAAAGCCAAAATCAAAAGAGAAGACATATAGCTGGTATCTCAGAAACACAAAGGATTTTAAGAGACTATTAATGAATGATTATACACCAACAAACTAGATAGAAGAAATGGATAAATTCCCTGATATATACAACCTACTAAGATTGAATCATGAAGAAATAGAAAATCTGAATATACCTACAATTAGTATGAATCAGTAATCAGAAGTCACTCCCCCAAAAAAGGCTCCGGACCAAATGGCTTCATTGGTGAACTCCACCAAGCATTTCGAAAAGAACTGATGTCAGTCCTTCTCAAACACTGAAAAGGAGGGAATATCTCAAAACCTCAGTGAACATGGAAGTATGGGTATCATTGTGAGATGATAACTCCTGGGAGTCAAGAAACCGTTCCATTCCCACCAACTCATTTCCAGTCTTTTATTGGCTAGTTAATATCAGATCCTTTTTGACATGGGTGTATTTCAAACCATGGATATTCATAATTCACGGATATACATATATATAACATATATATAGACATGCATATATACCATATATACATATAATATTACCCAGATATTTTGTACATATTTATATGTAGTATTACAATGCACACAATAATTGGGTAACTTTCTTTTATGAACTTATGTTCATTTTCCAAATGCTTCAAATGGGCTATTCCCAAAACTAAAAATTAAAGCTTACCTGATCATGAATAGGGGCAATTCTCATATATGCAAAAGAGGTGAGGGAGACTTTTCACTTTTTCAGACGATCTTAACCAATGTAACCTTATTGCACTGTATAAAAAGGACAGTACACATTTGCAAGAGATGTTGCATGCAATGGCCACTCTGAGATCACTGTGTGAACATGGGTTTGCAGTGGGCTTTCAACCTTGGTCTTTCTGTCTGTAATTAGGCATCAACACACCTGCCCTAACATCCTTACAGCTCTCATACTAATTGTGTGAAGCCATATAGGGAAAAGTGATGATCAACTATAAAGCTCTGCTACTAAAGATGTACCCACTGTTCAGACCTTTAGAGCTTCCTGTGTACATACCCAAAGGAATCTATATCAAAAACATCTTCCTTTATATACATAAAGATGTTGTATATTATCATCACATATTTAAGCCAGATGTCCACAGTCCATAACATGATATACGCAAGACTGATATGTGTGAAAACTCTTTAGACATTTAATCATGCTATCTCTACCAGTATGACAGTATGCTTATGCCTGAGCATATGTGTGATATTGTAAATAATTCATGAAATAAACTAACAATTCTGACCGTAAATAATCTTGCTGTTCTGCACAGAGGTTTCGTGTTCAGGACTGCTCTGAGAAAGCATGACTCTGTAAAACGAAGACTTGAGAAATAAACATCAATCATACTTTGTTAACTGATACAGAAGCAAGTTGGAACAGCTCTGTAAATAATATTTAACCTGTCCTAATTAGGCACAAACAAATTCAAACTATGTTTGAATAATATGTCAAATAGAATAGACTCTTCACACTGAAGAGTCACTTTATACTGAAAACCTCCAGAGATATCTCTAAGGTGATGAAAAACACCAAAGACAAATGAGAAAAATCCATAATTTGAACTTCTTTTTAAAAAAAAAAATAGTTTTTATTTCTGAAACAGAGAGAGACAGCATGAGCAGGGGAGGGGCAGAGAGAGAGGGAGACACAGAATCTGAAACAGGCTCCAGGCTCTAAGCTGCCTGCACAGAACCCGATCACGGGGCTTCAAATCACGAATCGTGAGATCACGACCTGAGCCAAAGTCAGACGCTTAACTGACTGAGCCACCCAGGTGCCCCTAATTTGAACTTCTCACATGGAGATGCCATAGAAGACTCTACATCAAGAGGAAGATGCAAGCTCTAAAAATAAACCCTTCAATGCCACACAGCTCGTATCAGGGACTCCCCAAACTTGAAGGAAAAGCAGTTCAAGTGTGTTTAACAAAACCACGTTTTTCAACTAACTTTAATGTATTCAAAAGAGGTCCATTATACTTGTTCTTTTTAGAAGGAAACTTCTTAATTGGAACTAAATCATTCATTATTCACTGTGATACAGGTTTATACCCTTAGGTTCCATGTAATTATTCACATGTTCAGCCGACAGAAGGGGAAAAAATCTATTCTAATGACTGAGCTTGGCTTTGACTCACTGGGTTTTATCTCTCTTAACTTCCAATCTCAGTTACAGATGGCATTAAAGCTGGGGGAAAAGCATTTTGGGAGATGGTAAAGGATACATACGAGTCATTCTGAGTTGCTGAAGCTTTCATTAAGTATGGCAAGCTACTTCAAATCCTAGAGCTATTTAAATGAAGGGCTAAGGCTTTTCTGTTGTATTTACTTAAAAGCATAAAAAGCACTGTTCAGAATACAGCAGTTAACCTCCTGAATGGTGTGATTAGACATTTATTTTGACAGTGCTCAATGAAGACTCAATCATGCCCCCAGAGTGAGTCTTGCATATCATCAAAATATCTAATGATCTGAGTGTTTATGGGGTAACAACCACCTACATACTAAACAGTTTGCCAGAATTCCATCATTACAACATCTACACGGAGCACTTGGGTGCTTCTCTAATGCACCTAAATCTACTATGGAGAAAGAAGTGAAATTATTCCTAAGCACTTCACCCAAGTTCCCAGAAGAGAAGATATTCATGAATAATAAAATGCATATATGTAGAATCAAGGAATCCCAGTGGTAGAAGAAATATTTTAGGTCATTTAAACCAGTCTTTGCATTTTTTTCAATTTGGAACTGAAATTCATAAATTGTAAAAGGGCTAATCCAAGATTAGACACATAATAAAAGACAGGGCTGAGCCAAGAGTACAAACCTCTTAATTCAGAGTACAAACCTCTTAATTCAGATTTTTTTAAAAATTTTCTATCATGCCAAAGCAATTCTTGGAAATTAAAATTAAATACAGGATGTCCAAAAGAACACATTCGCCAAAACAGGAATTTGAGGGTACTATTTGGGGTAACCTTATATTGTTTCGTCAGTTGTGTATATTATTAGAAGGAAATCAGATATTCTAAGAAAGGTTCTCATCACCCCCCAGCATACTGAACCTCCGAGCTAACCTAGAACATTCGAAACACGGATTTTGATTTAAGGTAAATGACATACCTTAATGACATACCTTTCTGAATTTCAGAAATTCATTTCTGAAACCAAAATCTGTCAAACTACCAAAACGTAGGTATGTGTTTCAGCCTCTTGTAGAGTATACAAAATGACAGACTTGTGCCAATGGCAAAATATTAGAAACAAAGTCAGAAACCGTGGCGTCTCCTCTGATCTCTGCTGGTCCATGTCTCTATAACCTACGGTGATTCACCTAAACTCTTTGAGCACCGCTTTTAATAAATCTGCATGGTTCCCATATGAGTTCATGGAATTCAAGTATTCACACTTTGTACTTTAAACCAACCACCTAAATCTCATTATGAAGTAAGCTGTGGGGCAATGTCCTCCTGCCATCATATCACAGCCAAGATTCTCTGACATTACTCTTCCCCAAATGGAGGTGTCCTGTAATCCACACAAGTCTTGTTGAATCCATGACAAGTTCTGCCTCATGTGGCCCAGCTGCCTTCTCTTCCCCCTCCCCCTGACTGCAGGTGAAAACCATTGGGGCTCATTATCTGCATCTTTGGAAGGGAGTTGGTTGCCTGCAGCCTTTCTCTGGCCGCCACCTTGCCACCCAGGGTTCCCAGGCTTCCTTGAACTTTCTCCCCAGATTCTGTGGGCACCACAGAGGCAGCACCAACAAAAAGCAGAATTGGAATATACACTACTTCTATACTTTGGAATATGTGCTCCATCTTATAATATGTGAATCAACAGTTCAACCTTCAAACAGGCATGCTCTATACCAAACAATACCTTTCCTCCATTTACCCTAAGTATTTGGTAAAAAGCAAAATGTAGTGCACATTACGCATAGAGGATAATTATTTATGATAATTGTGATAATGATCTCTAGTTCTCCTTCTGCTCTCCTGAACCTACAGGTGATCTTCAAACCGTGTATCTTGCAGAGTCTGTAAAACTGCTTATTCTAAGTCCCTAAAATTATATTATTCTTCCCTATCCTCTAGAAAGTCCTATTCAAGTAGCTTCAAGCTGAATAGAAAAGACAGGCATTATTCAAAAGACAAATGTTAATGCAGGTTTCAGTGATTCAATGTATTTCCTGTCCATCACTGATATAAGTGGTATGTAATCAAGGTGTGCTATAGATTTCTATTCCAAAAGGAAAATAAATCAAAAAGAAAAAAGAAAATTAATCTTAAAATGTTTTTATCATGGAAGTTTTAATTTGAAATACCAAAGATGTATTATTTAACAGTCAAGAAGTGTATAGTAGACTTACCTCTGATAGGTATTACCTAAAATAGGGATGTATGTTTTCCTAAAGACATCTTAGAATAGAGACCAGCAGACAGAGGGAGCCAATCTTTGCAGGGATTGTAATGAATTCAAACATACTCATTAATTTTATAGCAGCTCATTCGGTTTCACAGAGAAACATAAAAAGGTCTATCTTATGGGAGTGAACACCCACCAGCTACCTGGATGCTTGATGAGAAGGAATTTGTTCCACTGTCTGAAATGCATGACTGATAAAGCAAGGCTTGGAGATATTTTTGTTAGTTCCGTTCTCATCCATCTTCTCTAACAGAAATGATCTATGGTAAAATAGCTCACAGTACCCTCTCTTCTGAAGGTGATTTCTACATAAAATCTGAACATAACTTTAAGTAGCCATTACTAGTATATGCATTTGAATGACCTTTAAAGGAATAATATTTTCTGCTGATGTTAAAAGTTTGCTAATATCTGTTTTGTTAAAAGTGGTTTGGCCACTGTTCCTGTATGATCAACCTCAAACCATCATGTTTAAATGAGCTACAGTGCTTAATTTGTTTGTTAACAATCATCCCGAGGGAATTCTATAGCTTTTTGTCAAGTCTGACTTAATAAGGAGCACTACATTAGTCATATCAAGAGACTATGACAACCAAGGTTTTCTTGGTAGAAGGATGACATAATGCCTGACTAATAACATTTAATTAAAATACACAAGATGGCTTGTACAAATAAAAGCAGAGTGTGCCTTTCACAAGAACATGAAATAATTTCTCTTTTATGGGAAGCCTTCACATTCATTTGGAGCTTAATGTAATTTGAACTGTTCCATAAATGGTCATTAGCTAATTGGTTAATTATTTGGAAAATTATTTAAAAATCAGATACCTATAAATATCTTACATTATGATTAATTCAAGCTATAACACAACATAAAAGAAAACTTAAAAATAAAAGGCATAAATGTGAATATTCAAATAATTAAAACAGTAAAAATTAAAGCTCTTTAGGCAAATCATGAAGGGCAAAAGTAACGGAAATATTAATAGATCAGACATAAAAATCTAAATAAATACATTCAAATATACCACGAAAAGCTAAAGATGCCAAATTGTGAAAAACATCAGTAACCAATAACCAATCAATTATTAGGAAAACTTCAAAACTGCATGAAATCATTTCAAAAATAGAGGTATATAAATAAAAATTATCATATATTTATTTTTTAATTTTTTACCATTTATTTATTTTTAAAAGAGAGTGAGAGACAGATAGAGGGTGAGCAGGGGGTACGGGGGAGGGGCAGAGAGAGAGGGAGACACAAAATTAGAAGCAGGCTCCAGGCTCTGAGCTGCCAACACAGAGCCCAATGCCGGGCTTGAATCCATGAACCATGGGATCATGACCTGAGCTGAAGTCAGACACTCAACCAACTGAGCCACCCAGGTGCCCCATAATTATCATATACTTAAAGTCAACCTCCCCATTAAAAAGGTAATGTAAAACACAAAAAATTTTTGAAAATATGTTGTTGAGTGAAAGTGCAAATTGCTTCCTTTCTTAGTATATCCTTTAAGCCAATCATTTTCTACCCCTGGAAATACATAAGAAGAACATGACTGAAGATATGCACAGAGCTATATGAAGATTATTCTAGAAGCAATATTTACAGCACTACAGAATGAACACCCCATGAAGGAGGATTACTGAAAACGAAGGTGGCTGGTGACAGATGCAACGGGGAGTCAGCGTGTCGCACTGAACGGCTTCCCTGCCTGCAGCAAAGTTGTCCTATCCCTTTGAATTGCCCATACTTTTAAAAGAAGAAGGAAATTCCAAAAATCTTCAACTTACATGCATTGACAGTAAAATCAACTTTTAAAAAGCTGTGAACAGTAACAACAAAACACATCACTGGGTCTAATTCGGCCTGATTCCAGATTGCAACGTTAGATGATGCAACCGCATAATATTGGTAAAACCACTGTGTGATAGGAAAACATTGCCATAAACATGGTCAGGGTAAACTTATAAATGACAAAAGCAGTCTATTTTATTTAAAGGAAAAATGAGGTTGATGAGGAACCCCAGGCCACTAGAAATTAGCAAGGAGATCCTTCAACATTAGGACTGATGACATACATCTTTTTCCTTCTGTATTTTTCAAGATTTCATTATAAGGATGTATTATTCTGCATTTGGGAGTGGGCAAAGGAAAAGGAGCATTTTGAGAGATATGGAAGTTTTTACTGAGAAGTAGAGCGTGTCATAGGGAACCCCCACCTCAGTGTCAGCTAGTAAGGAGCAAGAAAGTGGTTCTTGGGGCCGGGAAGGTGTCCCAGGAGTCCTGGCAGTGAAACACTGATGGTAACCCAGGACGTGGAGCCCTACCTAGCAATGCTCTTCTGCTAGAAAATACGGATAAGAATACAGAACATTAGTACCGTATGACAGCCGATGCCTGTGCTGGGGAGAGGTGACAAGGAAGAGATGATTTTGGGGATGAGCCCCACTTTGCAAGCAGGAGTGATGTGAAATACATCCAGAAAGATCATTGTCTGAGATGAACCTCTCATTTGCTTCCTTTTTCCAAATATGGGTGCTTATTATCTTTACTTATCAGTCCATGTGTCATATTATACACTGAATGTGATGGAAAGCAGATGGATTTTAGTTGTAAGTTCTAGATCAAGAGGAGACCCAGTACAGAGACTTACACTAAGAAGACTCACATTACTAATACTTCTCCAATCAAAATGTATAATCACTCCAATAATAGGTAATGTGTTCGCAAAAGCCCAATAACGTGCCCAGAATTTTGCTGTTGAGAAATACGAAACAGCAAATTCGGTAGATCAAGGAGTGTCTGCAGACTTGCATTATCAAACATCTCACTGGCATAATCAAACATCTCACTGGCATAATCAGATAGCTCTGGCAGGCACCCATTGCACTTATAATCCCTTTCCAACAGTTAGTGCACATATATTCAGAGAAATGGTATTGACTCTGTATTGTTTTAGGCTGAAATCGTCTAAGAACTTCTCTGGTGCTTTTTCTTTTAATTCTTATCCTCCTAATTATCTGATAATGACCCTTTAAACTGGGAAAGCACTGATTACATTCCATACTTGTTTGGAGTAAAGTGAGCACACTTTGGCCACAGACCTAAAGCTGAAGACTTCACCTGAGACGCAAATCTCTAAGATTAATCAGCTTTTAAAACTGAACACAATTCTAAGACATTGTTTTCTGTCTAAACTTTTAAGTTAATTCTAGCCTAACTTTTAATCGATGCTACTGAGTAGTAAAAAAGCCTGAAGGCCACTGTTTTGTTCTAAAAAACAAATGAAGAAAGAAAGGCATGTAACTCTAATGAAATCAGGGTAGAATGTAGAGTCCCTATTAAAAAAAAATACAATTATTTCTAGTAACTGTGCTTTCATTTCAGATCATTTTCAACAAGTATATTAATACAGAATAAATACAACTCCAGGAGAAATCCAGGTTGCTGTTCTTTAATTGAATTGCTTTTTATTTATTTATTTTTAAGTGTAGGCACTCAAAGCCAAAGAGATGCTGAAGGCCCATAAACCTGCTGTTAACCTGTTGCGTTGTGTTGTGTCATTTAAATTACTGAATTTAATTTTAATTTCATGGTGAAATTAAATGAAATTATATGAAATTTTAATTTCATAGTGAATTAGTCACTCACTATAAAAATTTTCTTAGTGAAAACTTTACCAGGAATCTTTCACAAGAGTTAGGTCAGGTATTATCTGTAGTTTTTGGTCTGGGAATCTATTCTACTAATGATGGAAACCACAATCTTCCTAAGAGTATCCAAACAGCAAAAATAAGTTAACAACTGCAATTGTTCCTTCATTTACATATATAAAAATACATATTTCCCCTTTAAGAATCATGACAAGCATTTTTATTCTATGTTTGGATACACATAAAACTACCAAGCAGTCATATCTAATATATTTTTCTGTTTTCCTCCAAAACACTTGTTCTAAATGTTTGCCTTGTAGCAGGCTGAACCGTGTGTCAAGAATCACCATCAACATGTTACTTGAACTATCTCATTAAACTCTTTTAATACTCATGAGGTCCTAGCACTGAAGGAACTGGTGTAAAAAAAGCATTAAGAAAAAATGTCCAGTTTCAAAAGCAACTAAACATCAGAGCCCAGGAGTGCAAGGACCAACCTTCTACCATTAACCACTGTTTTCTGAACTGATGGAGAAAGGGCTAGGATAGATGAGCCCAGTGGGACCCATCGTGTACTGAATGCCGATTGCCCTCCAGTGGCCCAATGTGGGCGAATCCACATAAAAAGAACATGATTAACGTGATGACAGTAAAATCAGGAAGAAGATCTTGTACTGCACTTTCTTTTTTTTTTTAATTTTTTTTTAATGTTTTTATTTATTTCTAGGAGAGAGAGAGAGACAGCGTGAGCAGGGGAGGGTCAGAGAGAGAGGGAGTCACAGACTGAAACAGGCTCCAGGCTCTGAGCTGGCAGTCAGCACAGAGCCCGACGCGGGGCTCGAACCCACGAACCGCGAGATCATGACCTAAGCGAAAGTCGGACGCTTAACCGACTAAGCCACCCAGGCGCCCCCTGTACTGCACTTTCTAAAACAGGAACTCAACAGAGTCTGGAATTAAGTTAAAAATTAAATATGGGAAAACAATAAACGATCATAAACATATTTTGTTAATACCATACAGGTAAAACTTTCTTTTCAGAAAAAGTTATTTCTACCTTAAAAACAAGGCACCCACATATGTTGATATATTGAACCCAACATCCCATGTTCCTTAAATGCTAAAAATAAGAATTTCCTTCATGAAGAACATGAAGAAAAAAAAAAGTAGTTATACAATGTTAACTTCAAAAAATACAAAACAGAGACTTGTAAGCAAGGGCAGTAGGTTCTCGTTTTTTAATATAATAAATGTGAAAACTGTATCCAAATAGAAAATTCACAAAGCAAAATGGTTGCTGCCAATGAGCGGTCATATTCCACTAGATGTGCACTTGGCAATGTCTATCAGAAGCATTAAAATCATAGCTGGTGGTACGTGGGAAACACCGTCAAGAACCCTCAGAGCACAGGAATGAAGAACACAGTACCTGGGGGCGTGATTCAAATTCCATGTCTTCTTGAGTGTCATTGGCCAAAGGTCTTCACTTTCCTGAACATGCATTGTCATGTCGATAAATTGGGAAAATAATAAGATTACTTTATGAAGTAAGGATTAAATGAGTTAGTAAATGCAAAGTTCTTGAAATAACAACAGGTATAAAATAAATCGCTACATAATTCATTGTTATTTTTGCTAATCTGTATTTTTATTTTTTTAGTTTAAGCAGAGTTATCTTATGAAGATAAAAGTATTACATTTTTTTAAATTTCTAAAATGTTTCTAACTACTAACCATGTAGGAAAATATAGCTTTCTAGAAGAATAGTATTTAATGTAGAAGTTATATATATTTATTTTATAAATACTTGCGTGCCATATCTTTAATCATTTTAAAGCTCATTACGGTAAGTCCTCATTAGCCAACTGTTTATTTATTTGTTAAATGTTTGCCTAGAACAATTAATCTCCTCTCACAGGAAGTATTCCTAAGCATACAGTCTCCCCCTACCCCCACTAGAAAGATGAGTAAAAGTGTTACTGCAATCCTTCCCACCACCATTTTTGCTAATTAATATGCTCCTACCTAAGAATATGTTCACAATTAACGCAGACTCACTGCATTTTTACCAAATGTAATCTGCTATTTTTGGAAACAGAATGTTTACAAGTGAATTTGTAATTCCTTAATACATGCCAAATGTCATCGGGATGTCGTGGCCAGATGGGTTCTAAATGCCAACAGAAAACCAATTCCTAGAGCTAAGTACATATGATACAGTTTAGACTGTGAGTAACTGGGGAGTCTGGTGACTGTGGGCATTCTTTAAAAATGATTGCGCACGCATGTGTGCATATGTTTGTGAATGCATGTGTGTGTGTGTTGTACATATCTGCACAGGGTATTATGTTTATACCTCTGGATACTAAAGGATAGAATCAAATTATATCCCCTCACAGTCACACAGTGATCAACAAGAATATAAATACTGTACCCTAAAAGTTTGACATAACATGTTCACAAAGCCAGCATAATATTTCTTAGGGGAAATAGTATAACACCTGAAAAAAAGTAGTATGATGTCTCAGGTTTATTATAAAGTCACAGCTAATATAAGTTAGTTGTAGTACGGTAATTCATGTTATTTTTCAATTGTATTAATTTTTTAGGATTCAACACCTATAGCATTTTAAACTGTATAAAATATAATGCAAATAACGATATCAACTCACCTTTATAACATTTTCACATCTAAAGACCCTTTTAGGGGTGCCTGGGTGGCTCAGTTTGTTGACAGTTCAACTTGTGGTTTCAGCTCAGGTCATGATCTCAAGGTTTTGTGAGTTCCAGTCCCACGTCAGGCTCTGAGCTAACAACACGGAACCTACTTGGGATTTTCTCTTTGTCTCTCTCTCTGTCCTTCCTCCACTTGTGCTGTCTCTGTCTCTCTCAAAATAAATAAACTTAAAATTTTTTTAAAGACCCTTATGATAATTTTAAATTATGTTTAAGATTTACAAACCTATGTAAAGGAACACAAAATGTTATGCAGATGCTAATGTAATACATATTACATTACCTAAAAATTGTTCTGAATAATATGTACTATGTGAACGTTACAAAATTATTTTTAAAACAGTAGTACTGTTTCAAACAGTAAAGTACTGTTTTAAAATACAGTAATTAGGTTCCATTGTTCCATGAAGTGATTAAATCACTATATTGGTGAACACAAGGAATTTTTACTCTTCTAAGTATATTGAAAACTATCAGAAGGCACAGTATAAATAATAATTGAATGGATTTGGCCTCTGTGCTTCAGCAGAGAGACAAATAAGAACAGGGACATTGTGGATCTTTAACTTGTATCCTTTTAATTGTTAATTAACCTTTTAAAATACTCTTAAAAGAAATTTTGAATCAAACCATTAGATCAATTAATAATAAATTCTTTAATTTTCAGAAAAGTCTGTCTATGGTGGTAGGGAAAGGACTTCACCATGAAAAAGCAAAAATATGACAATTAGAATGAAAAGTTCAATAGGAAAACTAATACATATATATTCTAATATATACCATACATTATTTATTTTTTTATACTTTTTTAACATTTACTTATTTTTGAGAGAGAGAGAGAGAGAGAGCGTGCGCACATGAGTGGAGAAAGGACAGAGAGAGAGGGGGACACAGAACCCGAAGCAGGCTCCAGGCTCTGAGCTGTTAGCACAGAGCCTGACGCGGGGCTCGATCCCACAAACAGTGAGATCATGCCCTGAGTCAAAGTCAGACGCTTAACCAACTGAGCCACCCAGGCACCCCTTTACATGTATTTCTAAAATATATTACAGGGGCGCCTGGGTGGCTTAGTCGGTTAAGCGTCCGACTTTCGCTTAGGTCATGATCTCACGGTTCGTGAGTTCGGCCCCGCGTTGGGCTCTGTGCTGACTGCCAGCTCGGAGCCTGGAGCCTGTTTCAGAGTCTGTGGATCCCTCTCTCTCTGACCCTCCCCTGCTCACGCTGTCTCTCTCTCTCTCTCTCCTAGAAATAAAAACCTTAAAAAAAAATAAAATAAAATATATTACATACATAAGGTCAGTTTATTGGTATCTGAAACATGTAAGAAGAAAAACAATATGAGAAAATAACTGACAGCTTTTTTTAAAAACATGATTCTTAGTTAATAATCTTAAGTCAAAACTGACAGGCGTACTTCCTTTCTCTTCCTACTCACGGAAAGAATTCAGCACTGGAAGGAGGTGGGGATTTAAGGAGTAATTCACAAATAAAAACTGTAGGAAAGTTAGAAAACATCTAAGGTCACATAAATCATTTCTAATGTTTTATTCATCTTTAAAACAGAAGCCAGTGTTTCTATCCCGCCTGAGGATGCAGTCCAGAAACAGCTCGGTATTCTTGCCTAAGTTGTAAGACATTTTACTTAAATAATGGGGCTGACCAACCACAGCCATTTTGTTCCATATGGAACCCAGGAAATGTAATTCTTAGAAGACAAAATGTTATGGTTTTAAGAATGAAAGAAAAAAAATTAAGACTTTCTTTTCATCAGGAATCAAACATTTCATTGTCATCCTCTGAAACGGTTTCTCAAACGTTTGGCAAAAGAAGAAATGCAAGACACAGGCAAACGTCCTCCCTCTCCTCCCAAAGACCATTTGACATGACCCAGGCACTGGGACTTCTGCACCTTGAACTTGTTCTCTCTACCACAGCTGTATCTTCACTGGGATCCCACTCACACGCCTGGCTGATGGCAAACCAAGAAAGACAGCATGGGTGTCTACCTTTCTAATGTGCCCCTGGTCCCAGGGCTCCATCTTCAATTCCCTGGATTTATGAGTGTAACATCCTACCACCCGGTCCAGATCTGTCATGTATTCAAGTCTTGTTTCTCGTTTGCACCCAAATCTTCACTGGACTCTGGCGCTCCAGACACGAGATAACGGACACCCGCAGACCTCAAGCAGCTGGTACAGCTGGCCTCACATCCCTGTGACTGCCTTTTGCAAAGCTGTAACTTGTAGGAATTTTTATCTAAGGACCTGAAAACTCTCCCTGCAAACACATGTTAGGATTTGTCTTCTTTTAATGGTCCTCCATTAAATTCAAACGGCCTGTTAAGGAGTCTATGACATCACCGACTGAGTGTCAATGAATTTTTTCACATTAGCAGAGATGCATTTAGGTAAACACAGGTGGCATATGTAGAAGATGAGCCATTCTCATTTGAGGAATGTAAAACAGAGATGAGAATATACACAACAGCATGGTTGATGAAAAAATATATATCTAGTACACATGAAATCACTTTAAGAGATAATATCTTCTTTTATAGGCAGAGATGAAGTGATTTATATAAGAACACAGAGGATGGTGGAGAAAACATAGGAGTCATGGCTTCTAGGTTTTCTTGGACAGAGATTGGGAAAACTTTTTTGAAAAGTCTGTCCTTGGCAACAAACAGGCACTAAGACCTAATACATCGAATATTACTAGGAAAATAGTGTCCAAAAATTTATCACTAGAGAAAAGTCCAATGTTTCCACTGGTACCTAAAGATGGTTCGAGGGTAGAATTAGGTAAAATATTATTCATCACAATAGTGCCACCATGTGGGAGATTCTTCCACCCCATGGGGTGAGGGGTTATGTAATAGAAAAAGAAGCTTCCAGATCTTCTTAGTCAAATTCTACAATTTTTTTTAATGTAGAAACAGACTGACTTTGCTATCAGTCACGTTACTGTATTACAAAAGCCTTGAACATGTGGCAGGAATTCTGGAAGCAAACATATACGTCTCTTATATTCAGGTTGTACTCCTAGGATTAAACTGGTTTTGTGATTTCCTTTCCGGGTTTCCCACTTCTTATGGTGTCATCAACCAAACATCTAAAAAGGTTGCTGGAGTTTCAACAAAAAACGAAAATATAACTCAATTCGGAAAAATTAACACATAAATCATGTCAATTTGTGCCATAAACCACTTGAGAGGTCATATTTCATTAAAACACGCAAGCTGCGTTTTTAAACCTTCAACATGCACAGAATTCAAAGCAGTAGTCAACCAACATATACATGCAATTGAACAAAAACGATTTTTTAAAGAAAATAAGCAAATACAATATCCTCTTCCTTTATCAATATGTGATGTCATGCTTTTTAGTGATAGAGAGCTCTATATGCTCACTAAGAAAACCTGTTCTGCATGGGTAGCACTGTATGAAAAATACAATAAAACACAGGAACGAGAACTCTTGAGAACAAAATGCCAATGAATATCACACATATTGAAGACCTTGACAATCAGTGACCAACTTGCTCTGGCTAGGAAAAATTTCATGGAAATGTCACTTGCAAAAAAAGATCCGAAAGAAATGGCCAATCTTTTCATTGGGTTCATTATTTTATCAATCTTTTCCTTCACTTTTATGTCACCTTCATGACATTTTATTAACGGAAATGGAGAGAGGAGAAAAAACTGATTGTAGGGAGTTTTTAAGTTTACTCTCTTTGTCATTACATGTAAGCTACCTGTGTCACTTTGAACCAATAGCAAAAATATACATGTAAATACATGAAATAAATAGATTAACATTTTAATAAGTGTCCTCCCTCCAGTGACCAAGAAATAAGGTTTTCTTAGCCAAACCATCAGTACACTAAATGTTTTAAAACCATAAAATCTAAATAATCTTGAAGCATTTCTATCACCTCAGTGCTTTTCTTCTCAAATGGCCACTGACACAAGTTTGGTATTTGAATAGTCATCTCAAAGGGCAGACATGACAATAATAATGACATTGATAACAGAAAACAAGGAAAATTCAGGAAGATGACAAACACTAGAAGAAGTTTCAGTTTACCATTAGGTATGATACCCTCCCCAAAAGCAAGTTCATCAACACTAAGCCTGTATATTTCACAAAATAATTCTTCAATTAGAACTCGAATCACGCATGGTATTAAACATGCACTTAAACTGGATCCTCTTGCACAACTTTATCACGTGTTTGGGGTCAGAAATCTCCATTTTCATGCATTCTTAGGCACTATAATTGGAGAAAACCCATTTTAGACCCTAAAGAGTGAAGAGTTTATTTGGAAGCCAGTAACCACAGTGGAGAGCTGTTTATGTCCTTGGGATTCCCAATTCTCTTTAAAGCATTTATCAAGCAAGGAGTCTGACCTTTGAGATAAACCTGCTCATGCAGATCTAAAATACGACTGATTCCTGCTGCTAATCCATCCTCTATACACACACACCCCTCAGATGCAGCTTTACTCCGTCCCTTCTGCACTGCCCCCTTCTACTCAAGTACAGCGCCCACCACCAGCTCAGTATTACCATCTCCCCACTCCCACTGTACTCTCCCCTACCCACCTGGCCCAGCACAGAGGCTTGCTGAGTACCCATCACCTGCACAGCAGTTACCACCGGGTATGAACGTTCCTATTAAGCACAACCCCAGCTCAGCACTGCCCTGTGAGAAAGAACACGGAGTGTTCTAGGAGTGACAGCCTAGTGCATAGAGGAGGGTTCGGTTCTGATAGGAAGCTACAAGTGTGCAGGAGAAGAAGGTCCCACCAGCTGCAGCTTTTATATATATATGTATATATATAATTATTATTATTATTATTAGTGTATATTGTTATACTTATATGTATATTATTTTTTAAATGTTTTATTTATTTCTGAGAGACAGAGAGACAGACAGCATGAGCAGGGGAGGGTCAGAGAGAGAGGGAGACATAGAATCGGAAACAGGCTCCAGGCTCTGAGCCTGCCGTCAGCACAGAGCCCAACGCGGGGCTTGAACCCACGAACTGGGAGATCATGACCTGAGCCGAAGTCGGACATTCAAACGACTGAGCCACGCAGGTGCCCCCCACCAGCTGCAGCTTATGTCAGGGATAATGTGTAGGTAGGAGACAGTGGTGTGGACTTAGGCTGCAGCCTGGACCTTGTAGATGAGAGACGGAAGTGTGGACTGAGGCTGGACCCCGGATCTTGTAGGTGGGAGATGGTGGTGTGGACTGAGGGTAGATCCTAAACCTTATAGAGAGAGATGGTGGTGCAGACTGAGGCTGGACCCTGGACCCTGTAGGTGGGGGATGGAAGTGTGGACTGAAGCTGGACACTGGACCTTGCCTCCTTCTGATTTACCGGACATCCTGAATCTACAGCACCTGTGTGTGAGGACGTAAATAAACCCCATACCATTCTATTCCCAGAAACAAGATCAGAAAGGAAAGGCAGCAGCAGTCTTTCTACAGACAAGTACTGCAAGCTGGGAATATTGGGTCATTTATTTCACTGATTACTGAATGTAGACGTGAAATCCTAGGCACTGATTTTCAACAAAACAACCCTCTTAAAGTTAACTTACCTCTCTGGTTCCATCTATGTATCTATATTCTTGATATGTAAATTTTAATATTGATTTTTAAATTTCCCCACAGTCCAAAAATATTGTTTGCCAAAACATCAAGTGCTGTTTGTATCATCTCATGCAATCTCTATCATTAGTTAACATGCAACTATAGGGATCAATTACACACACTACATACGAAATCTTACCACGCTGAATTGCACCCAACATACTACTTCAGTCTTACCCCCAAATTACCTCTTTTAAGTAAAAAAGATCAGGTATTTAAATAAGAACTTCAGGCAAGGCTGGAAATAGCAAACTATTTCATCATTCCTGCAGACTGTAAAAGTGTTCTATTCTCTCTACACTTATACGGCTCTGTTACATGGGCAGCATAGGGAAGGAAGGAAGGAAGGTAGGAAGGAAGGAAGGAAGGAAGGAAGGAAGAAGGAAGGAAGGAAGGAAGACTATAATGTCCTTGACATCTTGCAATTTGAAAATAGGAGAGACCCCATCCCAGTTTATACATAATAATGCAAGCCAAGTCTCCATGCACTACATCTGGACATTAGGAAAACTTGCATGGGGAAAACTTTTGGAGGGTGGGGGGATGAAGGTGATTTCTGAGCTGGATTGCAGTTGTCTATGACACTGACATTCGTTTCCCATAATTCTTGCCCACAGGAAACACATCCTTTAAGAAACTGAATAAAATCAAGTTGGACCTTCTCAACATCTGCAACCCATCAACTTCCCAGGGAAGCTCGCATACCCCCAACACCAAATGGAAGCAGGGAGGCGTTCAAGCGAGAAGCCAGGGAAGGCAATGCACCTTGAGGGTGCTGTGAATCTGGTGGTCCCTGAGCCCAAATCCGAAAAGGGGGGTGGCGCGGTGGGAAAGGAGGGAGAGGGGGAAGGCTCAGCTGCATGAAGCCAGACACCCTTTCGGAACCCAGCTGGGCTTTGGAACCCGGATCCCACCCCCTCGCCTACCTCCGGGCTCCTGGAGCAACCGCCGGCTTCCTCGCCTCCGCTCCCTCCGCAGCAGCGGACACCCGGATCCGGAGCCGCCAGGAGCTTGGGTCCTGCAGAGCGCCCGTGCCAACCGCTTCTCTCGATGAGTTTCCACGGGAGAAAAGGATGATTAAATCCAGTCTTCAGGCAGCAACGTCCCGGAAGGTTCCGGCTCCTCTGTAGTGCGCTCAGCTAGCTCTTTGGCCCGGAGAGGGTTCCCGAGCGCCCGGCAGCAGCTCCTCGTCGCCTGCTCCGCCGCCGCCACACTGGGCACCCGGCTCTCCCCTCACCGCGCGGCGAAGAGGCCTGGCCGCCACCGCGCGGCGGAGGCGGAGGGGCTGGACCGACAGATTTTTTCGGTTAAGGAACGGAAAACTTTGATGTTGGAACGGCACACGCAGGACTGAGAAGAAACCAAAACAAGTTGCAGGTGCCAGGGCGGGGAAAACGCTTTCAGTAGCTCTGAGAAAACACCCCCGCCCTCTCCAAAATCCCGGCGAGGAAGCTCCCTGCTCCCGGAGCGATCCCTGAGCGCACCCCGTGAGCGCTGGTCTTGCAGTCCACCAGAAAAGCGCAGGGCACCCTCCCCATGTGCAAATCTCAAATGCGCCTCCCGCTGGAGAGGCTGCTGTGCGCTGGGCGCAAAGAGGATGGCGAGCAGGGCAGATCTATACAGCGTGCGCGGGGCCGGGCCAGGGACGCGACTCCCTCCAGGCAAAGTAACTGCTACAGAGTCCGTCCCCTCCCGCGCCGGGACAGACACACGGAAGGGCCCAAGCGGACGTCAGCACCCGGCGAGCTCTGGCGAGAGCGCTGTTGCGCGCGGGGGGCGGTCTGCGGGCGCCCGAGGGGTGGCGGTCGCCGGCAGCGCTGCAGAGTGTCCGGTGCCCGAGCCCGGCGTCAGAACCCGTGTTCCGCTGGCGCTGGTGCTGCGGGTGCGCTGGCTGGATCGAGCGGAGCCGGGGCTGCGCCGAGAGCGCCTGGCCACTCTGCGCGCGCGCGCGCCCAGCGCTGGGTCACCGAGGCGCTCAGAACCCAGGTTTCAGGGAAACCACTTTCCTCTCTTGCTCTGGTCTGAGTCATCCTCCTGATTCATTTCGCAAAGTTCGTCGAAATCCACCGAGACGTCTTTTAGGTGAACGGGAGTAGACTTCTCAATCTCTAAATTCCCATCGAGACCGTCTTAAATCTCCCCGTAACCCTACGTGCTGACTCCCTAATTCAGAGTCCGAATGGATGGAACTGTTCCGTGCGTCCCAACCCTCCTCACTCTCCGAGATGATTTCTGGGCTTACACACCCACTGGGAGCCTTTGCACAGGGAAGCAGAGGTAGAGCGCCGCGTTACTCTAAGTGGCAGTTTCTAAGGTTTGGGTAACTGTCTCCAAGCTGGTGGTGAGGAATTACATGCAAGCTCACACATATCCCGGGAGGCCGGGGGTAGTCTATTTCTTCGTCCCGTGTTAAATAACTGATTCTGTCCCCAACTTAGTTTTCCATTTTTTTTTTTTTTTTGCCAGAACAATGATACATCAAGCATACTTTAAAGAGTATAGAATAAGATTAGATGGAGGTGGAGACAGGATTCAGAAAACAGGAATTGGGTCTCGGCGGCCCCTTCCTAAACTGTCCTTCAGTAAGAAAAGGAATGAGCCGTTGAGCGCACCGGCTGCCTGTCTCCGTCTTGGGCACCTGGGCACCTGCAGGGTGCCGCGCACCGAAGGGGGGACAGCACTGGGGGTCCGGGGGCGGGGAAGGCTCGTGCCCCACGCCGCTCGCGCACTGCCAGCCTCACCGGGGCGGCTCTTCCTGGAAGCCGTGTGTGGAAGACGCACACCCCGCCAGAGAGCAGCTCCATGTTTGTTCCATCTCGTTCGCCGGCCCAGCGGCCCTCCCTCTAGCGGCCGCGCCCGGAAAACACGCGGAGCGCGTGTGCGTGCTGCGCGCGCGTGTGCGTGTGTGTGCGTGCTGCGCACGCGCGCGCCCGCGTGCGTGCGGTGGGGTCGGTCCGCGGGGGCGCTCGCACACCCCGCGGCTGCCCGACGCCGCCTCTTCCCCGCAGGAAGCGTCTGGCCCTGCACCTGCGGCACAGCCTCAAGAGCCTCTGTCCCCGGGGCCGCTGCGCGCCGGGAACGCCCGGAACTGAAGTGCAGCTCCGCAGAGGGATGGAAAGTTTGGCAACTAGCAACAGTGGCTGTGTGTGTGCTCTCTGTAGTGAATGCACCCGGAAAGGTCGTGGAAACGTCAGGAGTGGGGAGGGCAGCAGGGCGGGAAAGGGCTTTAGGAAAGCGTCGGTCACCGAGCGCAACTCGTTTTTTTCTGCCAATTAACAGGTTTCCGAGCAAAATTACTAAGAAGTCAGCGGCATAGTCATTTGTTTTGTTGACACCTGCACTCTGCATTCCTGTTAGGTTCCGTGTCTTCCAAACTTAGCGCTCCCCGCAAATGCTTTTGGGGTCGGGGGAGAGCTTCGTCCCCGAACGGGGAAGGCCGACGGTTCCCCGGTCCCCCCTCCACGATTTGGGTGGCTTTTCGAGTGCCTGGAGGCTCAAGGAATCACCACTTGTGGCCACAGGACAAGCAAGCGGAGCCGGTCTCATCCTTGATTCACAGTCGCAAAGAGGGGGAAGATGGACCCAGCTGGGGACGCCGACGCGCCCAGGCCTCTGGCAGGGCTTGGGCAGCCCGCTTCCCGCGCGGAGGCTTGGGGTGCCCGGTGGGCTCCCGCGAGGGAGGCGGGACCTGGGCCTTTTGGGGACCCTATCGTCGCAGCCCCCATGACCGGACACGCGGCGCCTTCTGCGAAACGGGCGGAGAAGGGCGCCCTTGGCCACGCGGCTCCCGCGCCCGCCCGCACGTCCGGTCTCCGGGACGAAACCCCGGCCCCGCGGAGCCCGGCGTCCGCAGCTGCGAGCGAGAGGAGCCCGGCTCCCGCGGCCTCTGCGCACCCGGTGCCCACGGCGGCCTCTGCACGGTGTGCGGGGCAGAGACCAGGGCTGCCAGATGCGGCGGCACCGTGACTGTGGCCTGGGCGCGCGGCTCCTCCCGCCGACCCAGAGCGGGCGCCAGACCGGCGGGGTCCTCTCCAAGGGGGCGCTCATCCCACGACTGGGAGAGCAAGGGTCCTCGGGGGTGGGGGCGCATCCCGGGGCACCCAGCGAGCTGGGTCCCCCCAGGGGGGCGCGGGGAGAGCTCAGCGGGAAGACGTCCTGAGCGGCGGAGGAAGAAGAGCGGGGTAGGCCCTGGGGGCACGTGCCCAACGAGCGCAGCCGATGGGCTGCCACACCCCGGCCGAGGGCGCCCCCCGCGAGCCGGGCGAGTCGGGAACTGCACCCGGGACGCCCCGCCCACCGCGCGGGAGGTCCTATGGTCCCCAGCGGATGGAGCGGAGGAGGAGCATCAGGTGACCGCGCAGGAGGCCGGCATCTCCCTTGGTGGAGACCGACTCTGTATCTCAATGAGCTTCCTGGCTCCTGCTTGTTCACTTGAATCTGACCCGGATTCACCGGCGCCCCCGCTCTGGATAACCAGGGAGACCTTAGAGAGGGTCTCAGCCGGGCAGGCACTAATTTGTCAACCCAATTTTCCAAAAGTGCCAATAAACAAAGTTCCTGTTGAATGTGTCCCCAAAGATCAACTTTCTTTGAATGTGCTTGTCATCATAACATAGATGCCTTCACTAAGGGAAGCATACCCTCACTGACTTTTTCTCCTCCTGCTTAGAAATGTCAAAAGAAACAGTTCTGTACTACTAGATAGACTAACAATTGTTTTCGCTGGTACAAGATAATGAATACATTTTATTCTAGCTCCTAAAACAATGAAAATATCTTGGTGTGATACATAGAAGAGTTACATAGTAATATTTCTTAATTAGACCAAATTGCCATGTTAGTAAACAATATTGAATTTCCATTTATTACAATCCTCTTTTGTTGTTAAAATTTAAAAAGAAAAATTTATAAATTTGAAAATTTCTTTACATCTAGGAAAAGTTCACTTACAACATTAAAATAGGAATACTATTTTAAAATATCATTAATTTAAAAATACATTTTCTATGTATTCATATTCTCACATATTAAACTATAACTTAGTGATCCAGATCAAAAATACTAAAAATAAATCTCAAAAAGATTATTGGAGAAATGGCAAGGAAGTTGGAGAAAAGTATTTGCGGAAATATTACATAACTGAATATTTGATTATTTATAGATATTTTAAGTTAATATTTTATATAATTATTTATTAACTTTTTTTATATTTTTATTTATTTCTAGGAGAGAGAGAGAGAGACAGCGTGAGCGGGGGAGGGTCAGAGACAGAGGGAGTCACAGACTGAAACAGGCTCCAGGCTCTGAGCTGGCAGTCAGCACAGAGCCCGACGCGGGGCTCGAACCCACGAACCGTGAGATCATGACCTGAGCGAAAGTCGGACGCTTAACCGACTAAGCCACCCAGGCGCCCCTATTTATTAACTTTTAATTATGGCTTAGAACACATTACATAAAATTTACCATCATAACCATTTTTAAGTGTATAGTTGATTAGTACAAAGTTTATGTACTTTATTGTGCAGATCTCCAGAACTTTTTCGTCTTGCAAAACCACAAGTCTATACCCATTGAACAGCTAGCTTGCCCTCCCCAGTTTCTGTCTCTTTGCACAAACACAGAAGAAAAGCTATTGGGTTGGGTTTCACAACCTCCAGATTTGTGTGATAGATTTCTGTTGTTTAAGCCACCCCGTCTGTGGTATTTTGTTATGGCAGCCTGAACAGACCAATAAATATGCTAATTCTATTTTCAATTTTTTTCGGAATCTGCATCCTGTTTTCCACAGCAGTTGCACAATTTTATGTTCACACCAACAGAGCACGAGGGTTCCAATTTCTTCATATAATCACCAACACTTATTATTTTATATTTCATTGATAATCACCATTCTATCGGGTCTGAGGTGACATCTCATTGTGGTTTTGATTTCCATTTCCCTGATTATTTATTATATTGGTCATCTATTCATATATCTATTGGCCATTAGTATATCATCTCTGGATAAACGTCTAAGTCTTTTGCCCATTTTTAAATTGAGTTAATTGTTTTTTGTTGGTGATTGGTTGTAGGAGTCCTCCATATATTTTAGATTAGCCCCTTAGCAGATACATGGTTTGCAAAACTTTTCTTCCATTCCATAGGTTCCTTTTCACTCTGTTGATTGTGTCTTTTGAGTATAGTAATTTTTAAGTTTGATGTGAGTGTATCTTTATATTAAACTGTATCTTGTCTCAATGATAGCTTTCATATTTTGGGAAATTCACATGTAACCTTTGAAACCTCCTTAATATACGAATTTTCCTGGTAAGTCATGAGATTTTCCCTACTCATATTAATCTGAAAATTACCCTCTTGATTACTTGCTCTGTATTTCAAAACATCATTTGGTTGTGGCTTATTTTATTTATTACTGATGGTAATGATCTCATACTTTTTAAACAATTTTTGAAAGCTTAATGAACTTCACATATTAGAGGAAAGTAATATATTTGTATAATGAGACATCTAACCTTTTTAAAGTTACCATAAAATATTCTGCATATAAAGTGAAATATTTGTATTTATTTTTACTGTAATGAAAACTTCAATCCAAACTTTAAAAAAAGAATGGTAAAATCGATAAAAAATAAAAAATATAATTACTATTTTTTAATGTTTTTTTTTTAATTTATTGCTAGGAGAGAGAGAGAGAGAGCGTGAGCAGGGGAGGGTCAGAGAGAGAGGGAGTCACAGACTGAAACAGGCTCCAGGCTCTGAGCTGGCAGCCAGCACAGAGCCCACGCGGGCTCGAACCCACAAACTGCGAGATCATGACCTAAGCGAAAGTCGGACGCTTAACCGACTAAGCCACCCAGGAGCCCCAAAATATAATTACTATTTATGTGTGTTGCATTATATGCCTAATTATACTTCCAATAGAGCATTCTTTTGCATTCTTATTTGTGCTGCATTCATATATAATTCATATATATAAAGTGAAATAACACTTTCAAACCAAAATAGAACTAAGATATTCTTGACTAGACAATCTTGTGCTCTCTCTAAAGTAATTATTTTAATCACTAATTTTATATTTTGTTCCAAAACTAGATAATCTGAATATATGAATGATTATGTAAGACTTGAGGGCTCTAATTAATAGGGTAAGCATATTTTCATATACTTTTGTATCTTTTATAATTCAGTTGTGTCACATATATGTATGTAATTCTAGGTGGAGGAAAAAAGCAGAAGAGTAAATTTATCAGTTCATATTAAATGTGGAACAATGTATTTAATTTACTATTTTCTAGTTAGGACATCCAGCTGAGTTTTGACTGAAGTATTAAACTGCACCTAGAGGTTTATATGTTTTAAAATAAGTTGGGATTATATTTTGTTTGAGACTTTGCATTCCAAATAGAAAAGAAAAAAACAGAGAGCTTTGCCTACATGTTAATCTATGTGTTTAGTCTCCGAATTAATGTCATGTTTTTCAGGGTCATCTTTAGACTGTGAATGGCATAGTCTGACTCTTCTGGTGAGAAGTGAAACAGGAAGATAGATCTGTGGGCAACCACAGGTTATTGCAGAAATTTTTAAAAATCTTCCGTTGGAATTTACTTACATGTTATCTTTCTTTTTTCCCTGTCTAAAGATGTAACCTATTTTCTGTTTGGACAGCCATCATGGATTTAACTATCTCCAGAGAAGCCCTGAATATTCTTAGAAAAACCAAAATGTTATGCAAACCGATGTAGATGCCATTACCACAGCTAAATATAATCAAGATGAATCATTATTGCAAATCATATTGACAGCAATAGCCATATCAGAGATGATTAAAAGGATATTGAATCACATACGGGATGTAGAGACTGTTTTCAGTGTGTATAATGTGCAGACAATGTTACAAGAAAGTTACCTTCTGACACACACTGCATACTTAGGAGATCTGGTTCAGTAGCAGCAAGCTCCATTAAGTTAAAAGGAAAATATTTCTTATTTATCATCAAATGCCTCACAACAAAATCTGCTCTATCCTCTTTATAACTATCGTATAACATTATGTTTAAGTCAATTAAAAACTTTTTGCTGCATATGTGCAGCCATTTTCCTGTTATTGTCATAATGCCCCATCAATAAAGGTGTCCTATGGTCATTTTTACATATAGAATATCTGGAATGGATCAAATTTAAAAAGAAATATTACTATTGGAGTCTACCTTGTGCCCAGGCCTGGTAAAAGTCACTTAGGGAGGCTCTCTGGGAAAATCAAACTTAGGATTTTCTCAGATGCTTGAGAAGCAAACTGTCTACCTAAAAATTCCTACAATTTAAAAATGGGGAGAGGGGCAGTTCCTGGGTGGTACAGTCAGTTAAGTGTCCGATTTTTGATCTCGGCTCAAGTTGTGATGTCATGGTTCATGGGTTCTGGCCTCACATCGGGCTCTGTGCTGATGGTGAGAAGCCTGCTTGGGATTTTGGGATTCTCTCTATCTCCTTCTCTCTCTCTGCCTCTCCCCCACTTGTGTGCACGCTCTCTCTCTCTCTCTCTCTCAAAATAAATAAATAAGCTAAAAAAATTTTTTTAAATACCTATGGGGTTGGAGCTAAGTTTCCAAGGCCACTAGAGAAAAAATGAATTTTAAAAATGGAAAGTACAATATTACTCTATGTAAACATATTTTACAGAAACTGACTTTCAAGTACACAACAAATGATAAATTTAGTCAATAACTCTAGTGTAAGCTTTAAAATGAAAGAACTATCATTTCCTTTCTCTTTTCCTTTTGCTTAAAAATATTATCTTTTAGAATTCAATGAGACCAAGTGATTAGAAATCAGACACAATATATGTATTCACAGGTAAATTTAGAAAAAATATATTTCTTGCTTGCTTAAAATTTACATTTCCTATAAATCTCATCTCTTACAATAATTTTTAAAAAGTGCTTTGACAGTCCAAATATGTTCTTGAATATTTGAGCAGCTTGTGTTAATTTTTTTTTCTGCCGCCTTTAGTGACTGTCACAGAAAACAGATGCAAATAGCATCTGCTTCGGTGACAGATGCCACGTGGTGTTGGCATCCTTGAAATGTCCACCGGGTCTGTCTGGACAGTGATTAGCATTCCGTGGGGCCCATCCGTGCCATTAAGCTCCGCAGTGATAGAAATATTGTTAAATACGCTAGCATTTTTATGTTTATCCATTTTGTCTGCAGGACTAAACTGCAAACACCATGCTCATGCCATACTTCTCCAAATCACATTCAGGCATTTCCCAAGTACCATTACCCTATCTGTAGCTAATTAGCAAGTTATAAAAATTCAGGAGAAATAGTTAAAACCATGTATACTCTTAAGGATACTTTTCTTTCTTTTTTTTTCCTTTCTTTTCTTCTCTTATTCTCTTCCTTCCCTTCTCTTTTCCTCTCTTTTCCTCTCCTCTCCTCCCTTTTTTTCTTTTCTTTTCTTTTCCTTTCTTTTTTTCTTTTTTTTGTATTCTTAATGATCAAAACAAAACAGTCTAAAACTGCAGCTTCTAGATCCCTCTGTCCTTGCTGGTCTTGTACCTGTCTTTGAACTTGACCTTGGCCTCTCCTTGGGCAGTGTCTTTAAGAGCAGTGTCTCTGAAGACATCCTTGTTGAGGACAGTTATGTCCAAGGGGATGTCCACAGAGTACCTTGTGGGCATGAAGCTATTGTAGTTATAAACTATCACAAAAGACCTGATCTTTGACATCTTGGCGATTTTCTTCTGGCCCATGGCAGCTGTCACTTTGCAGCAATAGTCATTAATTCCAGCCACCAGGGCATGGATTTAGGGAAGGTCTGAGGTGCCATCATCGATGTTCTTCATGATGCTTTCTGCATCTGAGTGGTGCCTGCCCAGGACCAACACCAGCTTCTCAGGTTTCCTGAACTTGCCCATCTCAACAGCAGAAAGTTAGGAATATTTTTCTTGCATCTTCATCCTCTAGTTGTGTTTATTATCACTCACCATGTAACTAACATTCACTGACTATTTCTTGTTGGTTGAGTTCTACACTAAACACTTCACTTATATTACCCCATTACTTCCTCACAACAAATGAGCAAACCTAGAGTCATTATCCCACATTACAAGTAAGGAAACTGAAACTTTTAAAGGTATAAACCTGGGGATGCACTCTAAGAGCTGCAGCCAGGACCAGGACGCTGATCCAAGTCTGACGTCAGGATGTGACTATGGCAGGTGCAATGGTCACCCTGCAAAGATGCAACATCCCAGGGTCTGGAACCACGTACACGGGAGACTGCATGGCAAAGGGAATTGTCAGTTTCAGAGAATTGAGATTGCCAACTAGCTGACTTTAAAATAGGGAGATCATCCTGGACCACTGGGTGATCCTGCAAAAGGAATAAACAGAACAGTAAGTCAGAGTCCCACGCTCTGTGCGAAGAACCCAATCTTTTCCTGTGGGCTTTAAAGATGGGGGGTGAGGGCCTGCACAAGGGAACTGTGTAGCCTCCAGAAGCTGGAAAAGGCAAGGAAACAGAGTCTCCCTGAGATGGCCCAGAAATTAATGTGCCCCCCCAACCCCCCGCCAAACTTCATTTTAGCTCATGAATGAGATTCATGTAAGATTTCTGGTCTACAGAAAGTAAAATTTTTAAAAAATGTGTTAAACCACTAAGTTGGTGGTAATTGGTCACAGCAGCAACAGGAAAACACGACACTGACCCAGCGTTGCTGCGTCAGAAACCTCATTGTTAACATCCACACTATTCTGTCAGTGACCATCTCCCTGGTGAGAAGACCATTACCTGTAAGGATCAAATAAGTTCTATGGAGAGAAAAGCGAAGGATGGAGGGGAGCCTTGACACAGATTCCCCTTCTCCTATGCTAACGAATGTGCACACATTATACAGAGGACACAAGTCACTTCAATACACCCTTTGTGGTCACCTCACACACACAAAATCACTTTATATAAAATCAAATGGTCCATTTAGTCAGTTATTTAGTTAATTAGTTATAAAACTGCCTTGCTCTAAAAACAATACATATTTAAGCACAAAACACAGCAAGGAACACAAACTTTCAAAGTCAGGGAGAGATCAAGGAGAACTAAGAATTCAAAATTAAGAGTGTGGTGAAGTTCGTATATAAAGTACATAAATCATTAAAAAGAAAAACAATCACAGAACTTAAAAGCGGGAGGACTCCTTACATTTTGTATAAGAATTAGACCTTACATATAGGGAAAATAAAAGGTTAAAATAAACAAATAAATTATACTCCAGTCAGGACATAGAAAAATCTTAAGTGACCACTGCACCCCACCAGCAAAGGGGGAAGAGCTAGATAGGCTGCAAATTCATATTCCTGGGGACCCCATCAGAAGTATGATGATGCAATGGATGTAAAAAAAAAACTGCATTTCAAAAAACGATGGGCACTTCTTGAAAGAAGTGAGTTCCTCATGAGGTGGCACAAGATTAGGAAAGGCAAACACACAGGAGGGAAGGGTGAGAAGAAATGCCTTCCATCAGAGCAAAGTTGCAATGTGACACAGGAATGAGCCTGGATGATGAAAATCCAGAGAAGACAACATCTCTGACCTAAATGCACTTACTAATTCCTCTTCAATAGCCACTTATCAGTGTACAAAAGCAGTGTGATGAAGGCTGGGGGGAGAACAAAAGGCCTGACAAAGAGATGCCCACAAGATGGAGGGTTGTCTTTGTCCTTTTTGAGCCCCTATGGCAAAATGCCACAGATTGCACGTCTTGTAAATAACAGAAATGTATTCCTCACAGTTGCGGAGGCTGGAAGTAGATCAATGTGCCAGTGTGCTTGAGGGAGGTCACAGACTTTTCATTATATCTCAGATGGAGGAAGGGGACGGGATCTGTCTGGGGTCTCTTTTACAGTGACAAGAGCCTCATCAATGAGGGCTAAGCCCTTAGGACCTGGACTCACACCAAAGTCCCCACCTCCAAATATAATCACTTTGGGTAATGGATTTTTATCATATGAATTTTGGAGGGACACTAGCTTTCAGACCATAGCAAGGGTATTGAGCTTCTCAGTATAATCGTATCCTAAAGGTTGGGTTTAGGATCGGACAGTGAGAGAAACACCAAACAAGAGCTCAATGATCTCACTGAACCAATAGGGGCATACTGGCTAGGGAACTTCACCAGCTTTAGAAGCAGTTCACTGATGTCTGGGACCCAGTCATCAAATTGGAGAGAATGTTTTTCCCCTGGGTACAGAAAGAAGGGGGCTTCACTGGAGAAAAAAGAGATACCCTCCCAGCTGCCCGAAGTCTGGACTAAAAAGTTGAGACAGAACTCTGACATCTCCCTGATGATCAGATACAAAACAGTACCAAAGATAGAGTACTATCAATCCTTGAAATACTTGAAGACGGTGATGAATAAAGGATGCAACAAAGCCTAGACCCATCTGAACAGTGTGTTCAAAGGGCTCAGCCCTAACCCTGATCCCAGTGGCCTGAGAAGAGTCATTCCACATTCCATTCAGTCTGTAAATAGTATTTAGTATGCTTCCCACTGTCTTATACATACCCAGGACATATTTACAAAATATAACATATTAGGAAAAAATTAAAAGATATATAATCAATAGAGAAAAAAAGTAGCCAATAGAAGCAGATTCACAAAATACCCAGTTATCGGATTCTACACAAGGCTTTACAATAGCTATTATAAAAATGTAGAAGGAATTACTAGAAAGAGGGTCAAAATGTGCAGACATATTAGGAATTTTCTAGAATGTTGGAAACTTAAAAAAAAAAAAACCTAACTGGACATTCTACAGCTAAAATACAAAATTTCAAAGATGAACATATCGTTCAATGAGTTTAGCTATGGACTAGACTTAGCTGCAGAAATTAGGGTACCTTGGGAGTGCCTGGGTAGCTCCATTGGTTGAGCATCTGACTCTTGATTTCAGCTCAGATCATGATCCCAGGGTCATGGCACTAAGCTCAGCATGGAGCCCGCTTATGATTCTCTCTCTCTCTCTCCCTCCCTCTGCTCATCTTTCCCACTCATGCTCTCTCTAAGAAAAAAAAAAAGAAAAAGAAAAAAAGAAAGAAATTAAATTACCTTTAAGACTAGTCCATAATAATGAACAAAACATAAAAAAAGGAAATTATGTTTGAGACCTATGGGGTAATATCAAAATGAAAAACAAAAGTCCAACTATATTTTTTAAAAATAAAGGTAGTGAATGTGGAGGAGACACATTATAAAAGATAATGCACACGAATTTTCCAAGATTGATGGAACTCAGTAATCCCCAAGTACCATACATGCAAAGAAAACCACACTGAGATACCTCAGCAGGCACGCTGCAGAGAAACACAGAGGAAAGTAACAATAAAAGGAACCCTTGTGCAGTGTTGGTGGAAATGGAAACTGGTGTGGCTGCTGTGGAAAACAGTAAAGAGTTTCCTCAAAAACTTAAAAACCGAACTCCCATCTGCTACAGTGATTCCACTACTGGGTGTTTAAACATGACAATAAAAACACAAACTTAAAAAATATATATATATACCCCTATGTTTATTGTAGCACTTTTGCATTATTTACAATAGCCAAGATATAGAAGCCACCCAATTGTCCATCAATAGATTAATGGAAAAAATGATGTGGTGTGTGTGTGCACGCATGCGCGCGCACACACACACACACACACACACAGAGGAATATGACACAGTCATGAAAAAAGGATGAGACTATGCCATTTACACTAACTTGGATGGACCTAGAGGGCATTATGCTAAGTGAAATAAGAATAAAAAAGACAAATACCCTATGATTTTGTTCATGTGTGGAATCTAAACACAGAACAAATGAATAAACACACAGAAAGCAGAATGAGACCTATAAATACAGAGAACAAACTGATGGTTGTCCGAGGTGAGGAGAGGGGTGGGGGGTGGGGGGAGTGTAAAATGGATGAAAGTGAGAGGGAGACACAGGCTTCCAGTTACTGAATGGGTCAGTCACAGGTCTAAAATCCTCAACACAAGGAACACAGTCGATGGCACTGCAATAGTGATGTGTGACAGCAGAGTATCGTGTATAAACTTGTCCAGTCCCTACATTGTGCCCCTGAAACTGATGTAACAGGTGTGTCAACTATACTCATTTTTTAAGCTTATTTATTTATTTTGAGAGAGAGAGAGAGAGAGAGAGAGAGAGAGAGAGAGAGAGACAAGCGAGGGAGGGGCAGAGTCAATAAGTCAATTATACTATACTCATTTTTTTAAGTTTATATATTTATTTTGAGAGAGACAGAGAGAGAGAGAGAGGCAGAGACAGAGACAGAGAGCACAAGTGAGGGAGGGACAGAGAGAGAGAGGGATAGACAGAATCCCAAGCAGGCTACCCACCATCAGCCTGGAATCTGATGTGGGGCTCTAACTAATGAATTGTGAAATCATGACCTGAGCCAAAATCAAGAGTTGGTTGCTTAACCAATTGAGCCACCCAGATGCCCTATACTAAAAAAAAAAAAAAAAGTTTAAACAAACAAACAAAAGCAAAAACACCCAAAAAGACTAACATGAACAACAATTAAAAGAGCCTAGAGAGATAGAAAATGAAATCGTGCCATTTGCAACAATGTGGATGGAACTGGAAAGTATTCCAAGTGAAATAAGTCAGCCAGAGAAAGACAAGTATCTTATGATTTCACTATTATGTAGAATTTAAGCTATAAAACAGATGACATAAGGGAAGGGAAACAAAGGTAATATAGAAACAGAGAGGAAGACAAAACACAAGAGGCTCTTAAATACATGAACAAACTGACTGTTGCTGGGGAGGGATTAAATAGGGTGCTTGTTGGGATGAGCACTGGGTGTTATATATGAGACATATATCACTAAATTCTACTCCTGGAACCATTATTACACTATATGTTAACTAACTTGGATTTATATTAAAGAATAGAAATAAAAAAGAAAAGGGCCTAGAGAAAATTGAAAAATGATACATTGTGCTCATAGGAATAACAATACAATGACAGCTGACTTCTCACCAGAAAATATAGAAGACAGAAGACAATGGAATTATATATTTAAAGTGCTGGTAAGAAAATCCAATAGAATTTCATATTTTAAAAAAATATCCTTTAAGAATGAATAAAAATTAAGACACTTCAGACAGACAAGTTGCAAGATGTACCCAGCACATCGGGAAGTAGGAGAGATACTGAAGTTGTGATTATAAATGACACCAATGGATACCCACAAAGCCAGGAAAAATGAAGACTACTGGTAAATGTGTATGTGAATAAAGAGAGCACTTAATTATAGATTTGCTTTCCATTTCCTTAAAATATATGGAGTACTTAATGAAACATTAACAAGTTTTTGTGAATTTATAAAATATGGAGATGAGAAATGGAGTAGATAAGAAATATAGGCAAGAGTAAGCTGAGTATTACTGCTGTAGGGTTTTTACATTATTATTATTATTATTATTATTATTATTATTATTATTATTATTATCATGGCTTTTTTAGAGCAATGTCATGCTGAGAGCCCAACTGAGAAGAGGGCGCAGAGCCAGCCCATGTGTCCATCTTGAGGACACATACACAGCCTGCCCCCTTAGCAACTCTGCCACTGCCTACAGAGGTGTATTTATTACAACTGGTGAAGCCATACTGACACCTCTCAGTCACACAGCCCACGGTGTGCATTACAGCTCACTCCGGGGTTACCCATTCCTGGGTGCTGACAGGTATATAACGACATGGATCCATCTTCACGGCATCAGACAGAGTACTGGCATCGCACTGAACACCTTGTCCTCTCTGGGCTCACGGGACTACCTCGAGAACCTTGTGCTGGGCTGGAGGCCGTCATGGGGCTGTTGTGGGTTTGCAGTGTGGACTTCGCTGAGCGGCACTCAGGGGTATGTGGGTGTGCTCTGGCCCTGGGATGAATGAGACCATCTCCAGTGCCGTGTTACTGGGGTAGCCCTGGGACTACGGTCTGCGTCAGGGTGCACGTGGGATCCTCTGGGTGAGTGGATATGTGCGGCACCCGGGGCGTCCCTGGAGGGCTGCTGTTTGGGCACTGGATGGGTTCCCGGGTGGGCAGCGTTGCCCTGGACGGTGTCTGAGAGGGGCTGGAGCTGGGGCGAAGCCCTTCAGGACCCCCGGGGCATTGATGGGCAAATCTCTTGCTGGGCCCTCAACGGTGTTGGATGTTGGTGAGGACCCTGGGGCTGCGGTAGCATCCTTTCCTGATCTCCAGAGGTGGACATGGGAGCATCTCCCGAAGGGTCCCGGTGCCGCCATAGTGTGCGTACCGTGGCTGGTGCAGGCCGAACCCAGTGGCAGGGCCCTTTCCAAGTACACAGCGTGGCCGAGTTGGTGGGCTCCCCTGCAGGCTCCCGGACTGCATGACACGGACTGGAGTAGCGCTTCGGCCACTGGAGGGTCCACACTCAGTGTCTGCACACCCGCCTGTCACCCTATGCGCAGGTGGGTGTGACTCCTCCGGGTCCCTTGGCACGTGGTGCTGGTGACAGAACCAAGGCCAAATGGGGGGTAACCCGGTCCTCACGGTGGGGAGCTCAGCCAGCTGAGCAAGAGCCTGGCTTCTAAAAATGGCTCTTGTTGGCCTTGGGCGGCACTGAGGGGTCACAGCCTTGTGGCTCCCAGAGCTCCTGGGCAGCACTGCTGTTCTGGAAAGAGGCCACCTTATCATGGTTGACAGGGGGACACAGCACAGGACCACTGGGACGTCTGGTGGATGTCACTCCTTTCCTCTTGCTCCGGAAGCATGAGCCGGCCTCTCAGAGTGTGACAGGCACCAGCACCTGTGTCTTCCAAGTGGTGAGTCAATTCCTGACGTAATTCCTCAGTACTTAAATGGCATCTCGCCTCCAGGTCTGGCAGCTTATTTCAGTGCTTCTTGTTTTTATAATTTTGTGTGTCAGGGTTCAACATTTTGGACAGCTACACTCCTCAAACAATACTAATTTATTTGCTCACTCATTGATTTGATCTTGACGTATTTATCGGTATCTTCTGTACCCCTACCCTCATCCACCTCAGGCTGGTTGCAACAAAGAGAAGTCACTTCTAAGCTACTTGTGCAGGCAAAGTCTTTGAAGAGGAGAAAACAAGGAACACAATTTTCTTAGTGCAGTGCGTTATCCTACGATATTATAACATATTCAATATTTAACAACCTGCAACTCAAAACGAGTAAGATAAATAGAAGTGCTGTGATTTAAGTGCAAATTAAGCTCTCAGAATTGTTAAAATATAGGCTTTGTATGTAATTAATGAAGCAGTGAGAATGTAAATAGTATGTAGTAATTAGATTCGTCTGTGGTAAAACTGAGGTTACCTGTGATTTATTTTCCTACATCAGGAACAAATTTTAAAACAAATATAATAAACAGCAATTACTGTTTTGCGATTGTAAATAAAGTCATATATTTAAGACCTGAAGCCTCACTTACCATATTCCTAAAAAGCCATTTCAAATCTTGAATCTCTCGGGAGTACTTCAGTCTGAATTATTAGAACTTTCCAGTGTAAGAACATTTCCCACTTATTTCAGGTTTAATTGTCCCAAGACCATATTTTCAGGGGCAACTACTTTTTTGTTTTATGTACAATTTAAATGTAGACAAACCATTGGCTCATTGATAAGCTTATAAAATATAATTTTGACAAAAAAGGCATATTATGATGATGTGATTAACAAAAGGTCAATTCCTTTTAATGTTACAATAAACCGATGGATACCTGAACATCGAAATCTGTCAAAAGCAGTTTGTGTGCTCTTTCAAGTGAATGAACTGTTCCTAAGTAAGAAAAATCAGAGGAGTGTTATTTTCTGTTAGAAGCTCAGGATTTCCTGCTTTTCCTCTGGTTTTATTAGGAACCTGATGGGAGCAGATGGATGCCACGGATAAACAGGCAGACCTTCAATCTGTTCTCTCCGCATGTCATTTGCAGCCTCTCCCTGTGCTCATGGGATCCCCAGGTCACCCAGAGCCTCTGAGTCTGGGGGCTCTAACACCTCTCCATCACTTGCTCTCGCCGTTCTCTCTGCTGAAACAACCCACTTTCCTGGTTGTATTTGCTGGTCTACCTTCCCCTCATCCTCTGGCCTCACCTAAGATGATGCTCTTCACAGCGAGTGTGCCTCTGCCGTCCTGGGGCGCGGCGGGGAGAGGCGGCAGCATGCCCGCCCGCCCGCCCCAGGCTCCCCCTGCATCCATGCAGTGTAGGTGCTACAGTCACTGCTACAAAGTAGGGTCTGTAGAGGGAGAATCCGGATGAATGGGGTAAATGCAGTAGCTGGGAGTTAGGGTTTCTCTTGCAATACCAGGCAGGCTTGAACATCTGCCACAGGGCACTCCGGGCACCCAGACATGTAGATAACTTTAACTCTATGGTAGCATTCACAGTATGGACCTCTGCTTTGCTTCTTATAAATCAGCTGCCCTGTTTTGTACCACAGATCTCCAGAGACTTTATGAAATATCCCTTGCTTTGATTTATTAGTTTTCTGGGGCTTTTTTAGGTCCTTAATATTTGAGAGAATCTAAAGAGATTCATGAACCTGATGAACCTGATTCTTAGAAAATGTCGGGCTCTGTGCTGACAGTTCAGAGCCTGGAGCCTGCTTCAGATTCTCTCTCTCTCTCTCTCCCTCTCTCTCTCTCTCTGCCCCTTCCCCGTTCATTTTCTCTCTCTCAAAAATAAATAAATATGTAAAAAATAAAGAAAAAACCCTCATTGAAAGTTTATGTAATTGTTTCAATATACATTTGAAAGGGCTCAGAAGAAGCCTCCCCAAATATGCCACTTTGGCCTGTGGATTATTCTGAGCCGAAGACAATCATGGTCCAGCAGACTCAGGAAGAGCTTTTTGTTTTCCTCTCTCCTAAATGCCTAAAAAAATGTAGACAAGGCGGCCTGTACCAGGAAGAACGCTAAACCAGAGGTAGCTTTTTATATTAGAGAGACTTCTGGCATGGCATGGCATGGCATGGTATGGCATATATATGCATATGTATATATATGTATGCATGTATTTATATTCATATTTGTATTTATTGATAGGTAGGTAGGTAGGTAGATATTTAAATATTTTACCTAAACAAACAATAACAAAAATAAATAAATAAATATTTTACCTAACAGGTATCTTTTCTTCTTTCCATGTCTTGTCTTCCTCCCTTTGAGCCCCACCCATTTTCCTTTGCTCAGGACAGCCCATACACCTCAATTGCTTGACTGCCTTTGAGCCTCACATCCGTGTGGGGCTTTCGTTTGTGAGTAATTAGATTTGTTTTTCTCCTGTTAATCTGTTTTATGTCATTTCAGTTATTAGGTCAGCCACAGAACCTAGAAGGGAAGAAGAGAAAAGTTTTCCAACTACACATTTATAACCACGCATTATAAACTTCCTTAGCACTGGCTTGAAGTCACAAACAGAATATTCAGAGATAGGAATGGTGTTCTATTTTCATGTATTTGTTTAAACAACTAACATTTATTTGATGCTAAGCTTTATTCTTTCAAATAAGAATTCCCATGGGCAATCAGGGAATGGATCATTCAGTCAGAAGAAGAGTTGAATCATGAGTGTTTTGCAATATAACTTGATAGCCCTGAAGAGATATGAACTTGTATAGACAAATAACATTTCTCAAACATCTACTGTACCCCTAACATTGTGTTTGTTTTGGAGGTTGCTAAAGAAATAGCTAAAGGAATAACCACTTTGTGAAGATTCCCTAAGACTCTTGTTAGAGAAGTGAAGAAAAATACAGCAAATAAGTTAAACAATGTTATAAAATATAATCATCACTATGTGGTGATGGCAGTTTAGAAGCAAAAAGTGAATGACAATTACTCTTTCCTTATATGCTATGAATCTTGAGCTTCAAGAGAAAAAAACCAGTACATATAACAACTGAAATCACACACATCCCTGGTAATCTGCACTTTTCATTCTCGTGTATATCTCAGGTAATCAGCCAGCCACACTGGAGTACCGCACTATTGTTTACTGCTGTTCAGAGTTTGAGATTTTTCCAAGTCTAAAGCCTTTACAGGGTCCAAATCTAATGTTCTAAGTTAGTGCATTTGGAAAATTCTGCATTAAGACCTATGGGAAAATACACGATTCTCCTCATAATATAAAAATAAATGCTTCAAATGCCTAAAACTTCCACATATGCGTATATGTGGCCACGGGGACCGCACTGTTTAAGTACCTTATTAAGATGCTTTATTTGTCAGATTTCTGTGATGTTTACAGTAAGCTAATTAAAAACAAATAGAGAAAAAGTAATGATTGCAATACATTATATAAAGTCACAAGTCACGGGCAGAATTTGTGATCAGAATGGAAATAGTCAACATTGTGAACTTCAGGATCAAACTCAGTAATTTTTTTTGGCAAAACTTTGAAACCTTTTTTTTTTTTCTTTTGCCTCTCAAACATCAATATGCCAAGGGATCAATGAGAGGAAAATTCTGGGAGGGTAAGAGTCAGCTCAGAAATGTATAATTCAGGTGAACCCTGCCAGGTGAGGTTACTGGTTCTCAGGAGCCAGGAAAGACTCTTCTCACACACCAAACACTTGCATCCATGTAAGCCCTGCACATGTTCCACAGATGAATTAAAACAAACATACCAGTGAAACCTGAGGTCAGCAAAACTGACATCCCTTGATCAAAAGTCACTTACGTAGTTCAATGAGTCCCTTTATTCTCAAAGATTGCTGTGAATCAGTCCCTAAGAACTTTCTGAAAACTGTTAATGTCAATTATTTTACCTTCTCTTACTTATTGAACTGTAAGAAGGTACAAAGACGAGATGAGATGTTTTGATAGGATGGTCTCTGTATGACATTAAACATAATTTTATGATTTTATGCTATAAGAATATACAAATACAAGTTTTCAAAGTATATTATTGACTGACTGATTAAATGTGAGTTTTATGTGCATTCTTATTTAAAAAGAAAACACGGGAACAAATGAAAGCCAAAAAATATGGTATTTTTATATACCAACAAATATGCTTAAAATGAAACAAAAGGAATAAACGACGATTCAAGGTTGACAGCTCTATGGAGCAGTCACAACGCTCAGATACTAATGTTGTGAATGGGAGTTGACGTGGCTGCTTTAAAAAACCATTGAGTCCTATCAACTGTAGCTGCCTGGAGACACTCTGCAGACCAGACTTTCCTTCTACCTCAAAGCATGTAGAGTCGACAGATGCGCACACATAGGTTCAAGAGCAACAACAAAGCTAGCTAGAATATTTGTAACAATCACATCTGTGTGTCTTATAATGGGAAACTACCTAAATTTGTATAAATAAATTGTATTATATTCATACCACAGAACACTATCCAGCCATGGAAAATACTGAAGTCATAATTAGACACAAAGTAGGAAGAAATTTCACAAATATAATGGGGAGCCGAAGAATTCAGACAGCATGACTCCATTTGTAGAACTTCAAAAAGACAATTGGTCAAGAAGCGTTACGATGGGTGATCTTTGATGGGAGGCAGTTGGGGACGGGCAGGGAAGACGAGGACAGCGCCTTACGTGTGGCTGTTATCTGTCTCCTCTATGGGATGCACACTCAGTGTTTGAAAAATTTATTCAGAGATACATTATAAATTGTGCCTGTTTCTGTTTTAATGTTATTTTTCTACAAAAAGCTGATTATTACAAGTCAGATTTTCTGTGATATTGGTTAGAGGAATATAAGATCCAAAATGTGTCACTTCAGATAAAATACATTTTTAGCCTGAATATGAACAGCTGTCTAAGCCTGTTAATTGATTCATGTATTAATGATAGATGCCAAGTCTAGCCTCAATTTCTGGATTTGATCAATCAAGCTGACACAGTTTACCCTGAAGATGTGGTAAGTCTGTATAAATTCTACAAAGTGTTTTGCATCAGTTTTGTCCAAAAGGCAAATCTGGAAGAGAAGCCCAACTGGAGGGAGATTGTGCTCTGATACTAACGTTCTGCTCTGCTGTCTGTCTCCAAGATGCCCACTCAAGAGAAGATCTACATGGAAAAGTTGCACCTTGTGCCCATCCTGGACATATGTAAGTGTATCTGTTGATCATACATATGTAGAGGTTTTATATGAAGAGTGTGTTCCCATTATATTACTACTTTCAGTTTCTGTGTAAAGAATTTATTTGTATTTTTTTTAATTTTTTTTTATGTTTTATTTATTTCTAGGAGAGAGAGAGACAGCGTGAGCAGGGGAGGGTCAGAGAGAGAGAGGGAGTCACAGACTGAAAGAGGCTCCAGGCTCTGAGCTGGCAGTCAGCACAGAGCCCGACACGGGGCTTGAACCCACAACAGCGAGATCATGACCTAAGCGAAAGTCGGACGCTTAACCGACTAAGCCACCCAGGCGCCCCAGAATTTATTTGTATTAATAGAGACAAACTTCAACTCAAATTGGCTTTTCCTCGCCTTTAGTTCATTTGCTATACCTTTTGGAAGAGATTAACAAATGTAATAAAAAGGTATTTTTCAAAATGCTAAAGGACTCGATAGTTTTATGCTTCTTTCATAAATTTAATCTATTAATTTGTCAAGAATACTGCAATTCTGTGTTTATGATTGCAATTCTTAATGTGTGTGCATGCACACATGTGTGTGTGTGGAGTATGTGCATACAGTTTACTGGAGCAGCACCATCAGATTTCAAAATAAAAATCCAACATTAATTACACTAAATGTAAAACAGATCCCAAATTATGAATTCTCTGAGGTATTTGCTTTTGCTTGACTAATGCAGCAGTTTGCTGGGAGAGGCTACCTCGGCCTCCCTGGAGCGAGCAGCTGGGGGATATGTCCTTCTCTCAGTCTTACCCTGCCTTCTGGAAGAATCTTAGCTCCACTTCTTTCTTCCCCTTCATGAATATTTTGTCCCACTAGGACAGCTAAGATTGTCTTTGCAGTGGGTATTTTTTTGCTTTTGCTTTTTTTGTTTTTTGTTTTTTTCAAAGAACAGAAGAACAGGGCCCTTCAATCTGTTTATATTTTTAGCCCAGAAAAATAAACTCTTAATCAGGGAAGAACAAACAGATCTGGTTCGACATATACAATGGCAGAGGTGCAGGGAGTAGAAGAATGTTTATATCCATTGACATATTAAGAAGTTATGTGGTCAAAGGTGGCTTTTGTACACTTGGCATTCACAGCTATTCATGAGCAACTTTGTGATCAGGGTTAGTATTGAATGGCGGGCCGTCAGGAAATGAGAATGCTTTAAAAGGTAAATATAAATCAAAATATATTCTCAATATTTTTAGATGCCTCATGAGGTTGCTGAGGGAAGGTACCCAGTATGGCTTGTTCTGCATCCCCTCAACATTTGGTGAGATATTCTTGAATTTTTTAACACACATTCTCACATACACACACACACACACACACACACACACACACACACACACATGTATCTTGGAAAATGACTGAATGGCCACTCTCTCTATGTATCATTCACAGAGTGCAGCCTGAGGTAAGTTCATTGGCTGTGGGATTTAAAATTTTATTTATGGGTCACTTGGGTGGATCAGTCAGTGAAGCGTCAGACTTAAGCTTAGGTCATGATCTCGCAGTTTGTGAGTTTGAGCCCCGCATCGGGCTTTGTGCTGACAGCTCAGATCCTGGAACCTGCTTCAGATCCTCTGTCCCTGTGTCTCTCTGTCTCAAAAATAAATAAACAATAAAAATGTTAAATTTTTAAAAATGTATTTATTATGCTATTATACAAATACACCCTAATATAGGGATTCACCGAAATGAATACTCATCTGAGTAGAAGAGTAGTTTTGTTTTTTTCTCTTTTCTGATTCATATTTTTAAAATAATAGGTAAGTTTTTTTTCCTCATGTTAGATTTATTGACATATTTTTGCTTTGCTTGGTTTTGTGTATTAAAAGTAATTGAAACTTTCAGGCTGACTAAACAAGTTGACTCATGTTAATTATTAATTAAACTTTCTATTTTGAGATAATTGTATATTCCCATGCAGTTGTGAGAAATACTGCTGAGATCCCTTGTACCCTTTACCCAGCTTCCCCCAATAATGCCAGGATAACAGGACACTTTCGGGAAAATTCCATCTCCACAGGTACGTCACACATTGTCTTTCCTCCCCCTTCTCACTCCTCCCTCCTCCCCACTCCTGACGACTACTAACCTGTTCGGCATTTCTGTAATTTTTTCATTTCAAGACTCTTGTTCCCATTAAATTGCATTTTAAGTAGCTTTTTTCCACTGGACTGTTTTCAGTTTGGGGCCATTATGAATAAAGCTGTTATAAACATTTATGCACAAGTCTTTGCATAAACATTCATTTTCGTGTCTCAGAGATAAAAGATCAAGAGCACTGAATTGTACAGCAGTTCCACATTTACTTAGACTTAATGTCTGTCCCTCTGGTACTGCCTTGGTGATAGCAGCTATGTGAGAAGTCTTGACAGCAATCAGACTGATCACCCTTATTTTGTCTATTTCAGGATGTCTCTGGCTATTCTAGTCTCTTGCCTCAGAAGACGCTTTACCTTTGTAAGTTTTAATTCTAGTTCCTTCCTTTCTCCTTCTGTATCTGCAACATATCTCACTGGGACTTAGATAGGAATTGCATTAAACATGTATGATTAAGGGAGAATTGACATACTATTTGAGCATTGTCATCTATAAAGCCTTTTGTCTCTCCAAATTCTTAAATTTTAAAATCTGATTTCCTTCATGAGAGTTTTGTAGCTTCTAGCAAACTGGCCTCACATATGTTTTATTAAACTTCAACTTAAGTATTTTGTTTATTTGAATGATTATAAATGGAATCTATTTTTTAAGTTTATTTATTTTGAGAGAGAGCAAGAGAAGAGAGAGGCAGCAGGGGAGGGAAAGGGAGAGAGGGAAAGAGAGAATCACAAGCAGACTCATCAGCACAGAGCCTGATGTGGGGCTCAACCCCATGAACAACAAGATCATGACCTGAGCCAAAATCACGTAAGATGCTTAATTGACTGATGCCCCCCACCCCCATGCCTCAATGTAATCATATTTTTAAGTTTTGTGCCCATATATTAGTTGCCAGGAAACAGAAATAGAATAGACATTTATATGTTTATTTTGTATTTTTGACCTTGCTGAACTCACTTATTTGTTCTAGGAATTTTTCGAAAACTCCTTGGGACTTTCTGTGGAGATAATCATGTTATCTCCTAATAGAAAGTTTTATTTCTTTATGTTTTATGTGTATACCTTTTATTTCCTACCTTTCTCTACCACCTCCAATCTCTAGTGCTAGGTTGGATAAGGGTATTGACAGTGTACATCCTTACCATACTCCAAATGTTAGGAGCAAGCATTACACCTTTCATCATTAAGTATAATGTTGACTATAGGGTATTTTTTACTTTATTTTTTAATGTTTATTTTTGAGAGAGAGAGAGAGACAGTGTAAGCTGGGGAGGAGAAAAGAGAGAGGTAGACACATCCGAAGCAGGCTCCAGGGTCTGGGCTGTCAGCACAGAGCCCAACACAGAGCTCAAACTCATCAACAATGAGGTCATGACCTGAGCCAAAGTCAGACACTTAACTACAGAGCCACCCAGGCACTCCTGGAAGGTTTTTTAAGATCATCCTTACTAAGCTGAGAAAGTTCCTCACTATTCCTACTTTTTCTGAGAGTTTAAATCATGAATAATAAAAAGTTGTCACAATTTCTATAATGTTATGTGAATTATACCTCAGTAAAAATAATTAAATAATTTCTAAAAGCATTTTCACAATTTCGTTTGTGCTCAGTCGGTATGATCATATAGTTTTTCTTCTGGTATGTGCTCAATTGGTATGATCACATGGTATTTTGATATGGTAGATTACATTGACCAACTTTACACCAATATAATTGATTTAACCTTTCATCACTGGAATAAACTCTACACGGGCATGGTCCATGGGATAGCTATATTCATGTTATAAAAGTATGTTTCCTAATATTATCTTAAGTTTTTTTGTGTGTCTATAATCATGAGAATTACAGGTCTGTAATTTTCCATTTGTTTTGTTTTGTTTTTGTCTAGTTTTGATACCAGAGTAATACCAGCTTCAAACAATGATTGGGAAATGTATCTTCGTCTTTTGTTTTCTGGAAGAAATTGTATCAAATTCGTGTTAGTTTTCTTTTAGGTATTTCATAAAACCCGCCAATGAAATTATTAGGTCCCAGAAATTTCTTTTGGATCGATCTTTAATTAGAAATTCAGTTTTCTTTAGTTGTAAAGCTATTCAGGTAAATAACCTATTACTGCTCTGTCACATTTGTGTCACAGGAGTTGTCCTTGAGGTCACCTGTGGTCTCCCATGCCCAGCTGTGCCACACAGAATTTCTACAGCACAACCTCATCAGCCCCTCACAGTGGTCCTGTGCACCAGGCTCGTGTCACCTCTGGATTGAGGACTTCTACAATTCTCCTTATTTATTTCCCCTCTCACCCATCCAGGGATCATATTTTTTTTTGGTCTCATGATCACTTTTCGCCCTTCAGGATGTTATGTTCTTATAGCCCCTTCATTTACCTTCTCTGCACACCCTGTAAGACTTTTTGGACCTTAGACGTTTTGCTGGGAAAAGCCCTCAAGACATGAAGGCAGCTTGCGTTTGTTGGCTCTCCCCTGCCTCCTGGCAGTTAAGGCATTAGAGACGAACACACACATTTAAATGGGGGGCGGGGGGGGGGGAAGGGAATTAGATATTACTAATAAACATACATATTTTAAATCTTTATTATTTTCATCATCAGTCCATTAAATTGTATGGATAATATGGAAAGAGAATGAAGACATACATCATTTGATGAGGAAAAAATTAAAACAATGTTCTAATATTTTATATCCAGTTGTGCAGGCAACTTTTTTAGCTTCCACACAATTTCCTGAGGACTGGGATGAAGGGACTGGATGAGGGAGATATGAAGGTATTTTCTTAAACTCCTATTATTCTAAATTTGAAAAAAGCCTTTGTATGTTGTGTATTATTAATGCTATCCAAATCCAAAACATTTTAGCAGACTCAATTCCTTTAATTCTTCTGAGAGTATATATATTGGTGTTAGGAAATGTCAGCAGCTAAAGGAGGAGTACAGGCTGTTTGAGATAACCTCGTTTTGTGAAAGAGAGCACTGAGCTCCGGAAGACATACATGACAAAAGTGAGCCAAGTACCAATCTCCCTGGTACGCCTTCATACTGACTCCTGTCTGAATCAAAGTGAAGTATGTCAGAACAGGAACAATATTAGTTACATGTGACTTACCCTTGTAAGAATTAATTCTGAATCCTGGATGTATCGGATCTGAGAAAATGCAATTCTCAAATACTTCTGACAGAGTAGAATTCTACCTCTTTTCATCAGTTAAGTAAGACAAAGGTAAAAAAGGAGACTATTAAATACTGTAAGATACCTTCATTTAATATTATATTCCTAAATATTTCATTTTCTAACTTTTTAACAAGATGAGAAACCAAAAGAATATCATATCTTCATATTTTATGTCTAAGTTATCAGACGTGATATGCCACCACCTTATAAATAAGCAAGTTTATAACTAGCTTCCCTTTAGACACATATGCAAATGATATGGTTAATAATCAAATCAGACTCTCTCCTTTATTTCTCATTGCATCGCAGTTTAAACTAAAGCATAATTTTATTTTATATACCAACAAAATTGTCATTCTGGGAAATAGCCTCATAATATACACTAAGACCATATAAAATGAATTATTATTACACCTAAAGTGTGCACTGTGACATGACTTAGTAGAGCACTAGCTTCCATGCTGTATTCTCACCCTACTTAACAATTACAGGAAAACAGAAATGACGGGCTGTAAAGAAAAGCATAGAATTAGAAATAGAAATTACTGTACATCGTGCTGCCATATGATATAATACACTGCAGCATGCTGACGGTAATCTTAATGAGGACTATACTAGAGATATCAAAAATATATGTTGTCATCTAGTAACAGTCATGGACTCAAAGGTATTTATCTTGAGTCTCCATTTGCATGCTACTTTTAAAAGGGTTTTATTTTAATTAACAGAATGTTGAAATCCCATTTGAAAAGAAATTTGAATGCTAAATTAAACCATCAATAAAATTCAACAGAGACAACATAATGAGGAAACGCAGAAAATTTGAATGGTATTGAAATTCTGATTATGAAGGACAAACTACATTCAACCTGGAAGATGTATCCTCTGGTTCTGACATTCAAACATTATACAAGATTTGGCCATTGGCTCCCCAGGTGAAGAACCTGCCTTTGTGTCCATCTACTCACACAGGGTGAGCTGGAGGTATGGTTCCATTTAAATCCTCCAACAGCCATATAATTCGTGGTCTATGTTTGCTGCATTGTCCATGAAAAATCGAAAAGTATCTTTCATTATTTAGGACCCTGTCAGTTAAACATATCAGGGATCCTAATATAAATAACAGAAGGCTTAGGTTGGGGGTGAAGTTTATTGACTATATACATCCAAAAAATTGAATAAGTCAACACAAAGTCAGGGAGGAAACTGGTCCAAAAATGCATTAGGATCTCAAACACTGGTTTATCTAATTTGTTTCTCTCTATTTGTGTTAGTATATTTTTTTTCACATTTTCTCCCTATGTGATATAAACTTGGCAAACATCACCTTCCAAGTTTCTACTGTATACCTTAAGCTTTTACTGATTTCAAAGTTTTCAAGCCTTGGTAAAGTTTCTAGTTTTCCCAGCTTGAGTTTGGCTCCTCTACATGACCAGGGCTTTGTTGGATAATGGAAAAATGAAGAAGTTCTGTTGTGGGCAAAACTGTTTGGAGTAGCACAAAGTTTTTGGGAGGGGCTGTTGTTCTCAAAAGAAGAAATAATCACCATACCAAATAACTGTTGCCTGGCGTACATTCTTGGAGTTGCATATAAAATATACGCATGCAGAAAAATTATGCTGGGGTCTCCCTTTAGGTTAATTAATTCACCCCAAATTCTTAATGGGTACTTCCTGTGTGTTAGAAGTCGTGCAAGGCACCTGAGATTCCACAGTAAAGACCACTGACAGCCTCGTTGCCCTCAAATAATGGACATTTCAGTATGGAGACCGCTAGACTGCAGGCTAACAAGCAAATACAAAAACATGTGCTAAGGAAACAAGAATGGAGATGAAGAGTGGTGGGGGTGGTTATATAACACGTCTGGCAAAGAACGTTCTGAGCACCAGTCTAGTCAGTGAAAAAGGGAGAACAGTGTGCACAACGGTGTGTGTTAGGAAACATGGGGATCTGTTTTATTGGGTCCTCATAGGCCTGGAGTTCCTGCCAAAAAAAAAAAAAAAAAAAAGTTTTTTTTTTTTCTGTTCTATCCCTAACTTAAAACAATTAAGTTACTAAAGTAAATTATTGCAACACATTTGTGGGAGGAACAGAAAATCTCTACTAATTATCCTTGCCATGAGTTTTCATGCTCTTCCAAATAGGAATATGGGCTGTCTTTAGTGTGGTTTCATGATCTACAAAGTAACTCAGGTTTCGTAGCTGACCATGGACAGTGACTTCATGGGTGGCGATTTTGCTTGGTCTCCTGAAAATCCACTGATAATCTGCTTCAGTACAGAGGTTAACAAATAGTTTTGTTGACTGTCCACATATTGTCCCTCTAAAAACAATGCAACCTATCAGTAGTCTCCATGACCCTCTGAAAATGGGCCCCTTCAACTGCCAGTCTGATGTTGCTTTTCAACTGCATCTATTGTGCCTGCCTGGCTTTTGATAGTTAAGTGCTATCGCATGACCTATCAGGTAATCAAGTCCTTACAGCATCACCCACTATAAGCCCTCCCTACAACGGGCTATAAGCCCCACCTACAATGGGGAGCACAACTCAAAGACAGGGTTGCCTCCATCAACAGCACATTCCTATCACTCTGGCACATGGAGGGAGTATCCCCCAGGCTCTTCAGAGAATGCTGTTGGCCAGTGGAATTTACAACTTGATGTTGTGTATTTACTTTCTAATCCCCATGTCTCTCAGCCTGTGATTCCTTCCTTAACTTTCACATGTGGACATTTCTATTTCATTAAAGTGAGTCATCACTTTCTCCAAGCTTAAAAGAGAAACCCTAACAGCATAGTAGCATCATTTATTGGGATTACTGGCAGGGTGTTAAAATTTGTATCATCAGAGGGCTCTCCCATATCACAACCTCCTCTTTTCAATTTTGTGTTCTACCTGCTCTATCAAACACCCTCAAGATCCAGTCACAGCTCCTGATAATACCTATTAACCAGATCCTGAAACATTTTGTTCTTATTACTCCTCCTCCCTTGGAAATCCCAGCTTCTGTTCAGTCAGGCAATGTTAGGTTTGAATTTCATTACTGATCTAGTTGCCCACAAGGGGCTTAAGGGTGAATCTTGAGGCAGAAAATCTTTGTTTTGTCAGATAGCTTCATGATCTCCAAATAAGAAAGAGACTATCTTCCAAGAGGGGTGACGTGTCACCTTAGTGGGCTCAGTTAGTTCGGAGGAATCTTTAAGTAGAAAGTTCCTCAATTGGCCCTACGCAGCTATCTACATACTAATCATTTTCTATTAGATCCCTGTTCTTTTTAGTAAAATCATATCATTAAATATTTACCGAAGGAAAAAGACTTTCGAAAGCAAAAAGATTAAATGTATAAACTCATGTGAAAATATAAAAATGATTAATTAGCTAAATGTGTTTCATTTCAAAATAAAAGGAAAGAAAAAAATGAAATTACCTCCTAAAGAGGGTTTTTTTTTCAGAGAGACAATAATCTATTCATCATGAGTAGATTCTTACCACTCAGAAAACACTATAATACATTCAAATATTCAAGTTAAATCATACATAAAAATGATTTTGTATGGCTTTATAATAATGAAAATAGATACAAGAGAAACGTTTGTCTAATGTGTAGTTATTTTGTGACAATTTGGTGACATTAAGACAATTATTTTAATTCTCTGATACTTGGTTATTCATCTGAAAGTTGCCATTAAAAAAAACACAACTACAAGGGAGTCTGGGCGGCTCGGTCAGTTAAGCGTCCAGCTCTTGGTTTTGGCTCAGGTCATGATCACACGGTTCTTGGGATCAAGCCTTACGTCGGGCTCTGCTCTGACAGCATGGAGGCTTCTTGGGATTCTCTCTCTCCCTTTCTCTGACCTATCTCCACTCACACTGCCTCTATCTCAAATAAATAAATAATCAAATAAATAATCTTAAAAAAAGGAACACAACTATATAATGGTTGACTATGAATATTATATTGACATATAATATATGTAAGGCTCTTAGTATATTGTACATAGTAGGTACTTAATAGATGTTTGTTCAACAAATGAATTTAAATCATTCAATTCAAAATAATAATTATGTTTATGATAATTATAAATGGCATAGTGCCTGATTCTGACAGAATGCTCAGAAAAAATATTGTTTTTTTTAAATCAATATTGTTGTTTTTAATCAACAATCAAAATGTTGATTATATTGGAGGAAAAAAGGATAAAAAAAGACAAGCCTTTTACACTACTGTCTTAAACTTCTACTCCTAGCAGGTCTAAAGTTGCCAAGATTTGTAATATATTCTGAGTAAAAAGTGGTGATGGCTTCAGACCTTAAGGCACTGAAAATTCAGTTGACATATTTTATTGAATTCCATGATGAAAAACGTCTCTACAAAGAAAAATAGAGGTTAAAATACAGATTTAATAATATTTTATTTATTTAACCAATTTATGGAATCCCCTGCATATTAACGACCCGTTCTTTCCTCTGCAATAACTGAGGTGTCACATGTTGTTTTGATGATGCTTTTATTCACCCTAACACTTAGAATCCTTCTTTGTATTCTAACTTTAGAACTAATATATGAGAATACACAACACACACACACATACACACACACACGCATTACATAATTTTATAATCAACCTTCATTTCTTAAAAAAAACATGATTATCCAACTTAGTCATCTACCCACTGTATTCACTCACACCATACACATTTGACAAGATACATATTTGACAAGATTAAGTAGGCTCAAATAAATGTGTTCTAAAACGTGAAGGCAAAGTTACAAAAAAGAACCCTAAATCTTGTTTTCGCAAAGGTGGCATCACCAAAATAAATATGTAATCAATTAAGGCAAAATCTTGAAAGTTATCATTGTCATTTTCACACAAAACTCAGGAGACCTTATGCTACATATTATTTTTAATATGGTGTTTTGGTGATCATTGGTTTCTTGATGGATATTATTACGTTTCTGACTGCAATATGGATTTTGAACAATAAATTAATATGATATATATTTTATTGCTCAATAGCACACAAAAGATGCCAATGTAAATTTTAAAAAATCATATGTAATGGGGTCAATGTAGAAAAGATAAACTGTCTCAGGTATTAAACAAAACCACCCCTAAACATAAAATTGTATTATATACATTCAATTCTATCAGTGCAGTATTTTTGAGTTAACAAATATACTGAATTAAAAGGTTTCCTCTTGTCACATTAGAAAGTGAGTTTCCTGAAGTGTAAGACTGAAGATCAACTCAAGAGATACCGCTAAACAACCTTAAGGAGCCTATAAAACCAATTAACTCCAGCACTATTCTAAGTTAACTTTTAAACTTTTTAAACGAGACAGGTTTTGTAGGTATGAAACACTGAGTGACAAATTGCCCAGTTACTCACAATCTACCTAAGGAACAGTACCTAATAATGATTTTGAAGGCCTAAACATGCCTCTCCTAAATATATTCCTATCTCTTCACCTCAGAAGCAATACATGTTGTTTTCATCATTGCCATGATTTTCAAAATTCATAGACTATTTTTCAGAGCAGTTTTCTCTTTAGAGAACAAGTGAGCAGGAACTTGAATTACCAGATACTCTTCCCTATCCACTGCCCCCCCTATAGTTTCCTCTCTTACTAACATCCTGCCTTGGGGTGACTTATTTATTACAGTTGATGAACCGATATCGACATATTATTCTCAACTACAGTCCACACTACATTGGGGTTCACTCTTTGTCCTGTACAGTTCCAAGGGTTATGACAAATTCGTATGTCCTATGCCCAAGATTACAATACCATACATAGTAGTTTCTCAGCTCTGAATATCACTTCTTCTCCAGCTATTCATTCTGTTCCCAGCTCATGTCCCCAATCGCTCCAATTGGGACTCTCTGGAAACCACTGACTTTTTATTTTTTATTGTTTGTTCCATAATATATGTATTTGGAATGAGACAGTATGTAGGCTTTCCCAACAGGCTTCCTGGACTCAACAATATCTATTTACAACTCTTCCCATGTCCTTTAATGAGCTCATTTCTTTTTATCATTGAATAATACTCTATTATATAGGTCTACCACATTTTGGTTATCTATGCCCCTATTGAAGGGCATCGTGGTTCAGTCCAATTTTTGACAATTATGAATAAAACTCCTGTAAACATTGGCCTGCAGGTATTTATATATACATAAGTTTCCCACTTATTTGCATAATACAATTGCTGGGTCATAATCTAAGAATATGTTTACTTATGTAAGAAAATGTAAAATCGTCTTCCTAAGCAGCTGCCTCATTTTGCATTCCAGCCAGCAGTGAATGAGCTTCCTTGCCCCACATATTCAGGAGCATTTGGTATTGTCAGTGTTTTGGATTTTAGCCATTCTATTAAGTGTTAGTGGTATCTCACTGTGATTTGCAATTTCCTAATGACATATGATGTTGGGCATCTTTTCATATGTCTCCTTGCCCTCTGTATGTCTTCTTTGGAGAGGTATATGTTCAGATATTTTACTTTCTTTTTAATTGGAATTTTTTGTCTTCCTATTGTTGAATTTTAAGTGTCATTTGTATAGATTTGATAAAAGCCCTTTATTAGACATGTGTTTTGCAAATATACTGCCCTGGTATGTGGCTAGTTTTTCATTATCCTAACAGAGCAGGAGTTTTAATTTTAATGAAGCCCAACATACCAAGTTTTCTTTCGTGGATCACGCCCTATCTAAAACTCATTGCCGAACTAAGGTCACCTAGATTTTCTCCTATGTTATCTTCTTGGAGTTTTACAGTTTTGCATTTTACATTTAGGTCTATAATTCATTAAGAGTTAAGCTCTGTGCAAGATGCAAGATCTGTGTCTGAATTCATGTTTTTTGTATGCACATGTCTTGCTGTTCCAGAATCATTTTTTGAAAAGACTACTCTTTCTCCATTGAGTTGTCTTTGCTCCTTTGTCAAAGATAAATTTACTATATTTGTGTGTGGTCTGTTTCTGGCTGTCCTGTTCCAATAATCTATTTGTCTACTCTTTCTCCAATATCACGCTGTCTCTATTGCATGCCTTAATGATGTCTTAAAGATAAGTAGTGTCAGAACTCCAACAATGTTTTTCAATACTGTGTTTGCTATTTTTGGTCTTGTACCATTAGATATAAAACTTAGAATCAATATGTAACTATCCATAAAGTAACTTGCTGGGATTTTCATTGGGATTACACTGGATTTATAGATCAAGTTGAGAAGTGACTTCTTAATAATATTAAGTCTCCATGAACATGAATGTGAGCGTAAAATATGTCTCCATTTATCTAATCCTTCTTTGGTTTTGTCCATCAGAGTATTATGTTTTTCCTCATATAGATCTTGCACATATTTTGTAAGATTTATACCTTATTGGTTCATTTGTGGGAGGGGTTATTGTAAATGATATTGTGCTTTTGATTTCAAATTCCATTTGTTCATGGCTGGTATATAGGAGGAAATTGAGTTTTATATATTAAACTGATGTCCTACAAACTTATTATAATTATTATTAATTCCAAGAATTTTTTTCTTGATTCGTTGCAATTTTCTTCACAGATGATCCTCTCATATGAAAACAAAGACAACTTTATTCCATATTTCCTGATCTATATAATTTTTATTTCCTTTTCTTGTCATATTGTATTATCTAGGACTTCCAGTACCATACTGAATAGGAGTGGTGAGAGGGACTACCCTTGCTTTGTTCTTGATTATAGGAAAAAGCATCTAGTTTCTCATAGTTAATAATGTTTGCTGTAGGTTTTTATAAATGTTCCTATCATGTTAAGGACATTATTTTTTCCCCCAACTTTGTGGAGAACTTTTATGATAAATAGGTCTTGGATTTTTTCAAATGTTTATTCTGCATTTACTGATATGATTAGATGTTCCTCTTTATCTTGTAGATGTGATAGACTACTTTAATTTGTTTTTGAATGTTGAACCAGCCTTGCATACTTGTCCTTATAAATCAATGAGACAGTGTCCCCTGTGCTTCTGTTTTCTAAAACAGATTGTAGGGACACATGGGTGGCTCAGTAGGTTAAGCATCTGACTCTTGATTTCAGCTGCAGTCATGATCTCACAGTTCTTAAGATCAAGCCCTGTGTCAGGCTCCATGCTGTTAGTAGATTCTCTCTCTCCCTGTCTCTCTGCTCCTCCCCTGGTTGTGTTCTCTCACTCAAAATAAATAAATAAACCTAAAAAATATTGTAGTACATTTCTCATTTAATTTATGGATCTGTTCATTTCTGATACAGGAGTGTTAAAATTTCGAAATATAATAATGTACTTGTTTATTACCTTTGCAGTTCTGTCAATTTTTGTTTCATGTACTTTGATACTCTGTGGTATCAACCTGAAAAGTAAAACAGGCTGTTATTTTATCAGTAAATGGATTTATTCATGATGAGCAGAGGACCTGGAATTCAGGACATGCAAGCTATAGTGAAGCCACAGATAGTCAGCAAATCGACGCAGGGGATCCTTACTTTCTAGAGAAAAAAAGAACGTTGGGAGGAAAGGGAGCCACCCTGGATGGAAGTGCACTGGAGGAAAGCAAGAGCTCACAGTGGTGGAGGGTACTCACTGGCTGAGTTTTCTTATTGGCTGAGCTTGTTGCCGGGCAAGGACCAAGTCTTCCTTCTTCTTCCTGCTGTCAATGTAACTGAGGACAAGGGGTCTGTAGTATCCCCCCTGATCCTCAGCTCCATTTTTAATGAGGTTTCCTTTATTCAATTTCATACTTTTTAGAAACATACACATGAATAACTGTTAGGTGTTCATGATGTATTAGTCACTTTATCATGTAATAACTGTATTTCTTCCTGATAACTTCCCGCACTCTGAAGTTGGCTGTGTCAGATGTTAATATAGCTACTCCTGATTTCATCTTATTGGTGCTAGAATACCCCTCTGCTTTTAATCTTTTTGTATCTTTATATTTACAGTGGCCTTCTTGTAGAGAACTAGCAATTATCTTTTTTTAATTTACTGTGACAGTCTCTGACTTCAAGTTGGTGTATTTAGTCCATTTAAATTTCATTTGATTATTTAGATAGAATGATATTGACACATATTTATAAAATTTCCTGTTTGTTATCCTTATTATTTGCTGCTTTTTTTCCTATTCACTTTTTATGCCATTTTTCATTTTAATTGCACATTTAATATAATCTCATTTTCTTCTTTTAACAATTATATTTCTGCTAATTTTTTTCGGGTTTGCCCCTATGTTTGTAATACAGATTCACCACTGAACTTGTTCCACTTTTAATAGCACTCTACCATTTCATGGGTATTTCAAGTAACTTGTAAGAATGTATTCCAATTCCTCCCTCCCATCCTCATTTATATCATTCATTTATTTTATCCATAAGTTATATTCACCCAATACATTGTTGCTATTAACTGAACATATTCTGTTACACATATTCTGTTAAATTAAGAATAAGAAAAAATAAAGGACTTTACTGCTTTCATTTATTCCTAGACAAATGCTCTTCCTTTATGTAGATCCACCTTCTACTCCGTATTATTTTCCTTCTCTCTGAGAAAAGTTCTTTTAATACTCTTTCAAGTTAGGTTTTGTTTTTTTTTTTAACTTTTAAAGTTTATTTATTTGAGAGAGAGAGAGAAAGATAGAGAGAGACAAAGAGACACAGAGACAGAGAAAGAGACAAAGAGAGACAGAGCACAAGTAGAGGAGGGGCAGAGAGAGAGTGAGACATAGAACCTGAAGCAGGCTCCAGGCTCTGAGCTGTCAGCACAGAGTCGGACACGGGGCTGGAACCTACAAATTGTGAGGTCATGACCTGAACCAAAGTTGGATACTTAACTGACTAAGCCACTCAGGCACCCTGACTTTCAAGTTAGCTCTGAAGGCAACAAATGCCTGTCATTTTTGTTTGTCTGAGAAAGTTTATTTCCTCTTCACTTTTGAAGATTAATTTTACTGGATATAGAATTCTAGGTTGTTTTTTTAAATTTTCCTTTCAATATTTATATGTTTCATTCTACTGCAGGTGTTTTGCTTGAATTTCTGACTTCCCACTCTTGTGGCAGGTACCAGGTGTGGGTCTGACCAGGGAGAACTTAAACATAACATGTAACATTACACTTGTTAAGTGACAAATACCTGCTACTGCCAAATCCCACTCCTGAAGCCATGGCCGCCATCATCTCTTTCTCTTAGAAAGTTTTCAGAACACAGCACTGGTGTATTTTCCTGCAGTTCAGGGCACCACAGCTAATTCAAATTCTTCTTATAAGGCAAAACAGTCAGCCATTCCCACTATTCTTTGCTTTAACTGTGAAGCACTGCAATATAAGGCATCCTTACCAAATATTTTCCAGCTTAACTTCATTCATTATTGAATTAGAAAACAGAGTTAGCTTAGAAACTTTCGATAATGTTGTTTCTATAATATATGAACATGCATTCTACTGTTAATGTAGGTTGAAATTTGAAGAGATTAAAACATTCTCCTTTCTCTTCTTGAGTTATGATTTGATATTTTGTTTTACTTTTAATTAATAAAATTGGTGACTATGACTTAGGTGTATGACTAAGGAGACTTTCTAAGACTTACTTCTAAGTTGAACTTACTACTTACTCACTCTAAAAGGGAGCAACTGTAGACCTAGGACAGGGCCCAGTCACCTAACATAGGATTTTGATGACACAGTCTCTTAAACACAAGAGAAAAGGAAGTTGATTCACACATTCTCATACTTTCTTCCCAAATCTCTAATGAGGTCTATCAGTACATGAAGGATAAAAGGGTATCTTACATTCATTTTTCCCTCTAAGTATGGAGAAGTTTTCATCTGTCATGGAAATTTGAAGTAAACTTTGTCACTGAAGAGTGTCTGACAGCCACTGGCATCTGGTTTGTGATTACTCTGTCAACTTTTCTTCAAGCTTAAGGGGGGTATGCAAAGTACTGTAGCTCTCTGCAGTAGTAATGAGTCCATACCTCCAGGGAAATCTGAAGAGCAGCTAATATTATTATGAATATTCTAACATTTGGGAGTAACTTTTGATGTTCTGCATAGTTCACTTTTTTCCCCCTGTGCTGGTGATTTATTTTGGGAATCAATGCAAACATTTCCTCTTCTGGAATATTCCCGAAAAAAAATAAATAGCAGAAAATAATTTACAGACTAAACTAAAAACAGAAGCAAAGAGTAATTAACAAACAGTACCGTGAGGTTTTCTTATAGGAAAACTGTTACTCTCCAAGATGTTCTCAATAAAATAGTAAATTTACCTTAGATTAATGAAAACCATGTTTTCAATGAATATATGATGGGATGGAGAAACTGTTGTGATGTAACATTAATTTTTTAATGACTGTTTATTTTGTCAATATTAACCCAACTCATGAAAACATGCATTCACATGCTCATTAAAAATTTTTTAAGAAAAAGGAGATATATTTACATTTTTAAAAATGGTCTGCTGCATGGTAAAATATAGGTAAATTGTAGTTTTATGTCATTTTTTTAAATTTTTTAAACATTTTTTAAAAATTTATTTCTGAGAGAAAGAGACAGCGTGAGCAGGGGAGGGTCAGAGAGAGAGCGAGACACAGAATCTGAAGCAGGCTCCAGGCTCTGAGCTGTTAGCACAGAGCCCGACGCAGGGCTCAAACCATGAACTGTGAGATCATGACCTGAGCCAAAGTCAGACACTTAACTGACTGAGCCACCCAGGCGCCCCCTTATGTCATATTTTTCTAGATTCTTTAATTTTACTCCATATGTCTCTGACTTACTCGAGGGGTTCTGAGGGGACCCTCTATAATTAGCATGAATCTCCTAAAGGCACAAAGACACTAATTTGGTTTCAAGATAAAATTTCCATACTTTCTGTATAATCAATCATAGAAGAAAACTTTAGTTATTTCAGGGATAGCTTTAGTTTTATTCTATTTTTTTTATTCAAGTAAAAAAAAATATTCCCTTCAGCATAGCTGGAGATTAAGTGTAATATTTTCAAAATAATTGTGAACTCCTCTGTCACAACAAAAGCAGTACGAGGAGAGGTTAACAGCGCTGGTCAGTGGTCAGAAAGATCCAGGTCAGAATCCTGTTATAACAGGTTCCAGTTACACGGTGTTGGGCAAATTGCTGACCCCACTTAGTATTGGTGAACATTAACTGAGCCAGTGTATTCATACCAACTTCTTAGTCTTATTATTACTGTAATCACATTAAAGAAAATTAAGCTTAACTGAGAAATAGTGAAGAATTTCTTTAATAATATCAGTGTCCAATATGTAACACTTCCTCATTTCAGTGAAAACATTGTGTCTCTGAAGGGGTATACATTTTACATCAATGTTTTCCAGGTAGCTTGTTTTATTCTGATATATTAAAATGCTACTTCCCAAATTTAGTGACTTCCTAGTAAATACTTAATGAGAAAGTTGTTTGTAGTATAGATTTTCATTTCTCCATTATCTCATTGTGCAAATGTTATAATTGGCTGACTACCAACTTTTTAGGTTGAATGCATCAATAAGTTATTCTTCTGTAAGTACTGTCTGAAAAACTTTGGATTTACACACCATACATATATTATATCCAACATTTTAGTAATGCCTTTGTAAAACAAAAAGTAGAAAAAAGTTTATGCTGCTCTGAATGTTTAATTTTTTCAAACATAGATCTTATTTATATATTTTTATGAATCCAAATATATATTTGACTTAAGGGGCACCTGGTGGCTCAGTGGGTCAAGCATCTGACTCTTAATATTGGCTCAGGTCATGATCTCAAGATTCATGAGACTGAGCCCCACATGAGGCTCTGCACTGACAGCAGGGAGCCTGCTTGAGATTCTCTCTCTACCCCTCCACTGCTCATGATTTTTCTCTACTCTATTTCTCTCTCACTCTCAAAATAAATAAATAGAATTTAAAAGTATATGTTACAACTGACTTAAACATGTAAAAGTATATAGCTGAACATCAGAGAAGTAAATACATTTTAAGTGCCTTATTTAGACATAGACTAAAACTAGACAATGTATCAAAGATTCAGGGATGGGGGAAATGCTAAGCTCTTTTTAGTCTTAATTCTAGTATAGTTAACGTACAGTGTGATATTTCAAGTGTATGATACAGTGATTCACCACTTCCATACAATTCTGAGGGCTCAGGACAAGTGCTCTCCTTATCCCTATCCCCTATTTTACCCCACCTCCCCTCTGGTGACCATCAGTGTGTTCTCTATAGTTAAGAGTCTATTTCTTGGTGTCTCTTTCTCTCTTTTTCCCCTTTTGCTCATTTATTTCTTAAATTCAACAGATGAGTGAAACTGTGTGGCATTTGTCTCTCTGTGACTGACTTATTTTGCTTAGCATAATATTCTTTAGCTCCATCTATGTTGATGCAAATGGAAAGAGCTCATTCTTTTTAATGGCTGAGTGACAGCCCATGTATATATTGACTACATGTTCTTTATCCATTCACCAGTCGATGGACACTTGCGATGTTTCCATATTTTGGCTAGTGTAAATAAAGCTGCAATAAATAAAGGGGTGTATATGTCTTCAAATTAGCATTTTTATATTCTTTGGGTAAATGCCCAGTTGTGGAATTACTAGATCATATGATAAATCTATTTTTAACTTTTTGAGGAACTTCCATACTGTTTTCCACAGTGGCTGCATCACTTATATTTCCACCAACGGTGTATGAGTGTTCCTTTTTCTCCTCATCCTTGCCAATGCTTGTTTCTTCTGCTTTTGATTTTAGTCTTTCTGGCAGGTGTGAGCTGATATCTCCTTGTGGTTTTGACTTGCATTTTCCTGATGATGAGTGATACTGAGCATCTTTTCATGTGTCTGTTAGCTGTCTGTGTGTCTTTGGAAAAATATCTTCTGCCCATTTCTAATTTTTATTATTTTTTGTGGTATTTTTATAATTTCTTTATATACTTTGGATATTAATTCTTTACCAAATATGTCACTTGCAAATATCTTCTCCCACTCAGTAAGTTCTCTTTTAATTTTATTGGTTGTTTCCTTTGTTGTCCAGGAGCTTTTTAATTTGATGTAGTACCAAGAGTTTATTTTTGCTTTTGTTTACCTTACCTCAGTAGACCTATCTAGAAAAATGTTCCTGTGGTTGATGTCACAAAAATTACCACCTCTGTTCTCATCTAGGATTTTTATGGTTTTGGATAACGTTTAAAGAACATGGATGCTAGTAAAGTTTTATCCTGAATCTTGATGTATTAAAAAAAATTATTCAGGCTAAATTTACCATTCTGTTGCTATGACAATCTGCCTTTTATCTAATGGAAATATTTGGAAAAGGAAAAAAAAACCCTAAGTTCTAGACAATGTGTTGCTCCTATAATATGTAGCTGATACACGCTCTGTTTTAATCAATTTTATGTTAAATATTATCATTCACATCACAGTTGAATAATTCATAGGAAAGCAGGATTGATTATAAGTTATCCATAGCATTACAATTATTTTCTTAGTTTTATATATCATATGAAAATGTGTATTTTTCTAATGAATTCACTAAGTATTTCCAGAAGTCAGTTTCTCATAATTAAACACTTAAGTTAGTTAAAATTGTCCTATGAACATGTAGAGATGTAGAGAAAAAAATAATTTTTGGCATTAATACCTCTTTAAATTACAACTAAAACTGAATATTGATTAAACAAGTTTTTTAAAAGATAAATTTCTTTCACAACATCATACTTTACCACAAAGAAGGACATCATTTGGGCCAAAGTATTCTTGTTAATGTAACATCTATATTTAGTTAAACAATGAAAGTATTCAATGGCTAATTTTCTTTTTTGTTAGAGTCACAGTGCACGAAACTGCTTTTATTTTTGCTTATGTTATTTTTTCTATGAATATGAGTGACATTTGGTTCTGCTTGACTTTCTTATTTCTCTCTTCGTTTGACTACACTGCATGTGAGGTGTATTTTCACATATGGCTGGTGCAGCCTGTGCAAGACGGGTGTAGACTTATCATTTAGATGATTTCCAGGTCACACCTGTTACAGGCAGGAGTGCATGGTACATAGCACATTATAAAGCATGCATTCCTTAACATTTTCATTATGTTCCTGATACAGTCCTAATGACTGAGGAAAGGAGGAAGGAGGGAAAAACAAACAACATTCCTCCCCCTCCCAATTGGTGTTTCAGAGAGAACGTCACACAGCTATCATGTGCTTCCCATTGTCCATGGTGGAGAACACAGTTGTGTAAATATTTCAGACGGGGCTCCACTCTGGGAATAAATTCATGCTCGTTAGCTCAGAGTAGGAAGATTTAATACGCAGAAAACTAGTTTACATTTTACAACGGAATTGGGCAAAGTTGAAGCATTAGCCTAGATTTTAACCACTGAGGACAAGACTCAGTATAACTTGGAGTCTGAGTTTTGCAGCTAAAATTTGATCAGCACAAAGAATTGCTTGGAGCAAATGTGTTAGAAAATGAGATTTTAACCAAAGTGGTTTTAATCCTCGAAACACAAGATAATCCATTACACCACATTTTCTCTCTTCAAAACAAGAGTAAGACATGTCAGGTCTTAACTGACACACAGTACGGCCTTCTAGACTTTCCCGGGGCCCTGAAAGGACACTGGATCCACTGGGAAGAATGCTTTTAAAGAGAAGTGGATCATCATGTACGGTAGAGAGAATCTCTCCTTTAAAGAACGCTGACTGAACCATGTTACAGACCTATCTTCAATTTCCAAGACCTATTCTTGCAGATTCCTCAACACCCACTTCACTATTACATCTTATCTATTTTTTTACTCCCTAAAAGTGTATGAGCTCTTCTTATTAGCGATATGTGACTTTGTGGTTTGGTAGGGGACACACTTGTGTCTCCCTGCAGCCCTCGGCACACACTCGGGTGATCTCGGATCTAGTCCTATCTCTGAAGTGCACTGCAGTGGCCTTGGGTTTCAGCGTCTCTAGGAAGTGGTCCTGGGCAAGTCCGTGGCCCCCAGCACAGCAGCCAAAACCAAGGTCCCTACACAATTTTACTCTAAAGGTTCATGGCCATCCCCCTCAGTCCTGCCTCAAGTTCAGAAGCACTGTGCAGAGTGTCACATGGCCAGCCTCAGCCACCACGCTGCCAGAGACTCCCATGGAAATTTTCCAAGCCCAACTTCTCTTCTGCCCTCCCCAGCCACCCCCAGCTCTCCACTTTGTTTCCGGGTGCTAACATCATTGCACGGTAGAAGAAATATCCAAGGTCATCCCAGCCCTTCCTTTCATCTGTTATTTTCAACTGGGTATCTGTGGTATCTGTTTTTTTGTGTGTGTGTGTGTTTTTTTTGCAATTTTACCTCTTTCACTCTCCGTTTTAATCAAGACAGGATCACCATGTTTCAGACTCTCATTTGCATTCTGGAATGTCAGAGTGCAGTCTGCACCGGATGTCCCTGGATGGAATGCCTCCACTGTCGAACCAGAGGCCTGAAGTGAGAGCACCAGGCAAGGGAGCTCCCAGACTAGTGATGCCAAATGGTGAAGCTCTGTGTACCATTTCTGGATGCTAGCACTCTCGTCTTCCACACTACAGAACACGGTTTCCCCTCTAACCTTAGAGGGCATTATCATCTTCAAACAGTGAATGACAGCCATTCTAGACTATTTTCAGTGTTTAAAAGGCCTATTCCATAGTTACTAGTTTCTGTGTCTGTTGACACAGTTCTCTTCACTCTCAAATGGTGATCCCCATTTCACCACGCCATGAAGAAACCCCTAACGTCCTTAAAGATCCAGCTCAAGTGATTTCTTTTCTCCTGAAATTGTTCTTCCTTAAAGCAATCTCTCTTCTCCTGAAACCCCCATGGGTTCTCCATATCTCTTTTGCATTTACTACATTATATTGGATGCATTAACATTATCCTCCCTAATTCTGTCCTCTTCAGAAGGACATGAACTGAGCAACTTCCCATCTTCCTTCCTAGCTACTGCCATATACCTTTTGTAAGCTTTGATTGTTCAATACAAGGTTGGTGAATAAGGAAAATCATTATGCAAACAAAACATCGATATTTTAAGATGATAATATTCTTTATATATTCTATCTTTAGGGCTTTATTCCTAACATATTTTTTTGTATTAACATTTTTTTTTTATCTCTCAACTGTTTCAATCCTTTGCTTTTCCTGGTCCTCCAAACCTCCTATAATCAAACGCAGTATTCTCTGGCTACACACTGCGCCAAGCATTTACTCCCCACCAACTTCCAGCAATTTCTGACAACATATTGCAATGCTAAAAACATTTTGGTTTTTAGTTCATTTTGGTTTGTAGTTCAAAATACACTTGATAGGACGTTTTATTATAGAAATAAAGGAGAAAGCATGTCTAGGAAATGTGACAAAACAGGCAAACAATGAATATTTGACGGATACTTGAAAACAAGCTTCTTTGCGATTCCGAGGAAACTGACACTGTCTGGGAGTAATTATACCATCAGAAAGGTCCCTTTCTTGACAACTGCTCATCACTCTGTGTTACATCACAATTGTTATTTGACCAACACACAAACACACATTTACTGTTCATCCAAAAAGTGTACAATTAATGTTGGCAGTTTAAAATAGCCTCCCTTCTAGTTTGCACAATAGATTCAGTAAAATATGCATTCCTCTTTCCACACCAATGACCTCTGTAAACTCAAAACAGCAATCTCCCATTTTAACGACAACTGAGATGTCAAAATAATAAACACTTAATTTAGGTTTTGAAGCTGCTGCTGTAACCCTATGATGAAGGATTACTCTGACAGAATAATTATGAAACTCAGAGAATAGCACGATAGCATGAAGACCCAGCAAAAGAACTAACAAAATTTTCAATTCTTTCCTTGAAAAAAGGGGGAAGGTAGGTAACTCTTCTGAAAAAAAAATTTTTCCAAATGATAAATCCAAGATTGTTAGTGATAATGAAGGCTAGAATATAAATAATTTAGTATTAAACTTGAGGCTTTAGATGTTAAAGGTGGGGGAAAAAGAGAGGAGAGTAATACATAATTTATGCCCATCACCATGTATCGCATCAAAGCTGCATGTGGAAGACAAAACTGTGGCACAGAAACAGCTAGTTTAAAATCTATGTGGCCATTTTTAAACCATTACCTCAAATAAGTAATACTAATTTACTTTTGTTTTTCCCAATGAAAAAGGGATCCAAATATCCACATTACCCTTTTCATAGGAAGATAATCACTTCCAACACAGAAAGCATGGAGACTGCTTTCAGGTTGATGTAAATGTGAGATATTAGCCTTTGGTTCTCAGATAAATAATAAATTCATATGAATGCACTGCTGCACAGCACAGCACACCACAATTTCAGGAAGAAATATCAAGAACTGCAAAGTCTATAAAGATTTTTTTTCTTCTATTCTTTTGAGTAATCAGAAAAAATACTTAGTATAGCACTGTATTTTCCAAAAAAATACATTCATTGGAAAAATTCTGAGTAGTATTTGTGGCATTGCTATATATCATTTTGTCCAAAACTACCATTTCAACTGATGTAAAAGCTAACCATATACTATGCAAAACAAATATAAGAGTTTGATGTTGATGTGAATAAACAAACATTATTCTCCCTCTTTCATTTACAGTGTAGAGACTGACTGAGTACTGTCTTCATTTTTTTCTAAACAATCAGAGTTTTCTGTTCCCATCCTTAGTGGAGTAACTGATAATCCTTCAAGCCACAAGAAAGATGCTGGACAACAGGCTTGCAGGACAAGGGTCATTCATATAAGGGGAAGTCCCAAGGGGAGCCCAGAGCCCCAGGATAATCCAAACTTCCTGATTGCAGGTTCTTGTTGACTTCATCTCAAGGAAATGGGCCCAAACAGCACACTGATCTTTCAGAGTTCAAGAATAAAAAGCTGGAGTTCTTCAGCACCTTGGGGCTCATTCAGTTAAGTGCCCAACCATTGGTTTCAGTGCAGGTAATGATCTCACAGTTCATGAGTTTGAGCCCTGTGTTGGGCTTTGTACTCACAGTGTGGAGCCTGCTTGGGATTCTCTTTCCTTTCCTCTCTGCCCCTTTCCCTACTCACATGCACACACTATCTCTCTGAAAATAAATAAATTTAAAAAAACCACAACAGCAACAACCAAAAAAACTGGAGTTCTGCATTACTGACATAGCTGAGATTTCAGGCAGGGTACCAGGAAACAGGAGATGTTCATAGAACACACTGCAGAAATCAGCTTGAGGTCCCCTTAATCATCATCCAGATACCACTGTCCAAGTACAAATCAGGACCACACAAGCAAGCAGGGAATGCTTTCCACAGTGCTGCTGATGGAACAGAGAACTGGAGAACTAGACAAAGAGCTGAGAGACAGGATCCCTGCCCAACCTTAGTGGGGAAATCAAAACGAAATAAAACAGAAAACTTAGTATGTGTAGACAAAGGCAAGTCTGACCAATAACCAGGAGAAACATCATCAATAGTATCAACAAATACATTGAAATTAGCAAAAGCATGCTTTAAAATAACTCTTACTTACTATGTATGAACAAAATTTAAAGCCAACATAAATATAATGAAGAGGGAGATAGGGAATCATAATAAAGAATAGGAAACAAACAGCTGAGCCCCAGATTTCATGAACAGAAGAGTTCAATGTGTGGGTCTAAGAACAGACTGGCTATAGTAGATGAAATCTATTAAACTATCCACACTGAGCCATAGAGGAAAACAATTTGAGCAAAAAGAAACAGAGGCCCAGTGTCCTGTGGGACAACGTCAAGTAGCCTCATGTTCATGTAACTGAAGCCCCAGAAGACAGGCGGATGGCATAAAGTAAGAGAGGAAATAGAGTAGGAGGGGCTTCTGCCTCTGGCCCCAGATTTGGCTGAATGGTGCCAACAAGACTGAGCACAACACAAAAGGCACGAGGCGGTGTCCTCAGCATTGCAGGAAAGACAAGGCAAGACAACGAGTCAAGCAAAGGGCAACTTAGGATGTCACCCCCAGCTCCAGATACACGTATATAAAAAACCCACTTTAAATACAAAGACACATAGATTAAAGAAAGGGCATTGAGGCAGATACACTGGTCAAAAGAAAGATTTGTGTGCTCCTGATTGTAATGTAGACTGAGGTCAACTGGACGTTCCTTGTAGTGTCCGATGGCTGGTGCTACTCGTCCCAAAGCCTCCTTCAGACAGCTGACTGCTACTTGCTGATCCAAGGCCTCACTGTCATGTTTGATCAGTCAGGGCAATTGACCGGATCTCTCAGTGGTGACACATCCAGAGGGTCCTCAACTACATGTGTGCATTAAGCCTCTGCTCCAGAAAACTGATGGAAAATGTGGAAAAGCACTCTAGCATCTGTTATAGAATATTATGTCATAATTCCCAAGGATGGGACAGAACTCTGTTATATACTCATTAAAGAGAATGGAATGAAGACTTCCCACATGTTAAAAGTTCAATTGTTCTCATATCTACAATGACCAAGATACCTGTCTCTCTCACACAGAGACTCACAGGACATGCATATGAAAAATTAAGTGTTTAAATAAATATGTGAATGAATGCATATTTGATTGTTTTCAATTCTGATAAACTTTGAAGGAAAGATGGGAAGGAAAAGCCAAGTACGAAATAATGTATACAATGCACTCTATGTATTATATGTTGTATAATATATAATTATATGCAATATGATACATGTAATACATAATTATATATAATATACATTACACGTGTACATATTGGATAAAATGTTTAAACCTGTAGTTTTTAAATTAAAAGTAGACCATGATCATTGAGGGCTGATGCAAGTAATAAAAATATGCTATTGTATACATATAATACATCAGATAGTCAAATAAATGTTATATTAGTAATACAGCAGTAACACCTTCTACTAGAAGTCAGTGAGAGAGAACAATTTTAGTTAAGGAACACTATGTTCTAGAGAGGATATCCGAGGCCTTTAGACTGGTTATCAATTTGTCTCAAGAGCTTATCTTCACTACAAGGATGGGAGACTTTGGAGCTTCTGGGCACCAGCCACAGTGGAAAAGATGGTGAGAAACAGATGGTGAGAGAATAGGAAGAAAGAATCAAAGTAAAAGTTGGGAACACTGGATCCTCCATGGAATCCTCCTCCTGTGGTCCAAAATTATTCATTAAATTTACTAAGGCAACTGCCCTTGAAAATAGTCCATTTGAGACATCTATATGCAGAAACTTTTTTGTACTAAATACTTTAAAACGGAAACCTACCCTGACTCTACAAAGCACAGATAGACCATAACTTCAGGGTATATGGTTTAACTCAACGTGGAGATATAACAAAACAAAATTTTATTTTACACATAGTCTGCAAAAAATAGTATAGATGTTTTAATTTTGTTGATGGATTCATAAGTAATTAGGATTATATACATAAGACTTCATAAGACTATCCTCATTTAGAGTTTTTGATAATTTTCTCAGCTTTAAACTTTAGGAATGTAGGACCTTCTCTTACAAAGATATAGTATTAGAACTTAGTAAGCTTGTCATTTCAGCATGAACTTCCATCAAATCAAGTAAATATGATGGTAGATGCCAAAATCCTAACTTGGGATATACAATTATATACAGAATAACTTTTAGTGGCACTATAAACTCACTTTAACTTTTAGTCCTTCCATGTGATCACTAGTAAAATATTCTTAAGACTAGTGTGCTAAGGAAATCTGACAATAGGCAAAATCTGTTTGAGTTATTCTAGGTGGCCATTCTTACCATTCTCATTGCCTGCAAATAAATTCAACTTTTAGAGGTATTAATGATCCATATCACTAGTGAACTGTGATCTTTCATTATTGTAATTCAAAGGAAAAATATTTCCGTTTTATGAATTCAGATCTGATGTTGATGTTAACATTTGTTGCTTGTAGATGAAGTCTTCCCATAAATAACTGCTCAATGAACCTGCCTGGACTTCTTTTTAAAGACCTTGAATTCAACTGCTGTAAGTCTCTTTTTATCAAAAGTTTTGTAACTAATACAACAGTATATAATTGTCAGGGAACTAAAGTAGCTTTTTAATTTAGTTTATTTATTTAGAGAGAGAATAAGAGAGAGAATGAGACAGGGAGGGGCAGAGGGAGAAGGGGACAGAGGATCAAAAGCAGGCTCTTTGCTAACAAAACAAAGCCAAACGCAGGGCTCGACCACAAACCATGACATCATGACTTGAGGTAAAGTCAGATGCTCAACTGACTGAGCCACCCTGCACCTCTAGATTAGCATATATTAAAGATTAGAAGTTTTGCTGTGTAGATGAGATAACATACCATAATTATTTGACAAAGAATAAAAAGTATAAACAAACTTTAGAATGTCTAAATTTCCTGTATCTTTATCAAACCTTAACTTGCCATGGAATTCCAAAGTGAATGTCTAAGCAATAATCCTATGGAATTATTCCTGCTTCCATCTTTGAATTCCAATGAGTGAAGTCAGTGTAGAACACTATATGCAAGGGGACTTACTTAGGTTCAAGACTTCCATTTCCATTCTCCCTAAACAGTTATAAATCCATAAATTCCAGAAAGATAGAGAAGTAGTAATGATTTCTAATTGAAAGCTTATTTTCTACTGAGTCAAACATCACTGGTTTCAAAAATCAAAACTGCCATATATTATGTACTTGTTTTCTCACATATCTGAATATACATGGTGACCTAGCTGTCACGAGCCTATTTCCTTCAGTGCAGGTATCACTAGGATGCTGGGCAATGACTGTAATACCGTAATGTTAGTTTAGTGCACATTTATATTCATGTATTCTTAAACTGGGTATAAATTAATGTATGTGACATTTAAAAAGAAAATCTAATTTTGAGGACACACACACACACCAGCTATGAAAATTAGACATCTTCTTTCAATCCATCTCAAACAGAATTTACAACGAGCTAAGGGAAATTTCATTAAAATCAAAATCCTTTCCAGTATAACTCCATCTCTGCCTCTGGCTTCTCAGGCTCTTAAGAAATTTGGTGTCACAATTTCTGATAGCCAGCTTACTTCTCCTGATACTTCACATAAGATATCTGACTATTTGCAATTTACTCAGAAAGAATGGAGGATAATCTCTTAAAGAAAACTTAATCTTCAATCAAATTATATGGGCCCTTAGTTCCACAGTCCTTAAAAAAACTCTTATGAGCTACAATTTGCTACAACGTCTTATTTAATAAGACCTCACTTTCACCAGTGGAGAACATTAAGTACAATTTGTAATCCATGCAGATCTTAATAATTAAGATTTTGCTTTTCCAAAAGTAAAACTGTGGTGAACTAAAGTCTTAGATATAACTTACCTTAAATTACTCCTGACAAGCTAAATATAAATTTGACTTATGACACCTGTAAGTCAATATTTAAAAAATATATATATTACTTGCCTTGAATTATAATTGTTACCTAGTGATACCATCTGCAAGCCTATTCAAACTTGAATGAGTAGGCACAAAAGTCCCAAATTTCAATGCACTAGGAAGTTTCTCATCTATAGTTTCTACTACTATCTGTTCTTCTCAGAAATCCAGGGGTAAATACCAAATGTCAAATATAAATAAATAAAAAAGGCACTCTGTGTACATGGTCAAATGGTCCCTAACAATTCTAATTAAAATAAAACAAAACTATGGAAAAATTCATATTTTACCAAAGGAATATGTGCTTGGAAAAGAATGAATATCTTTTTTCAGACAAAGAAATAATTTTATCTTTTTTTCATTTTTGTTTGTTATTCAGAGGAAAGGAGATGAAGAATTATAGCACTCTGTAACCACCCATTCAACTGCTCACATCCCAGAATTCACTGCTATCATAAGGATCACCCACACTGATCCTTATTTTCTATAGAAATTGCTCCTAAGGCATTCAGATTCCTCTGGGAGAAGAGATTACAAAACCTAGATCTGATAATCTAGCAAATCTGCTATCAAAATAGACACGGCAAGGCATCCTTTTCTACTGTATTTATATATGATTTCAGAGAGGCTATATTACTTTTGTGGATTTAGGATATGCGGGGAAATCGTAGATCATGTATCATGATCTAATTTTGAATTTCATTCTTGGCCTCCCTGAGACGATCTGTATTATCCTTTAGAACTCATCGTGTAGTGTGTATCAGTATATGTCCAGCAAGAGGATCTAATTTCTCACAAAGTCACTAAGGTATTATCTTTCACTGTGACGCTAACCCAAGCTGAAACACACCACTGATTTGAAAAATCTGCTTAATATGTGTTAGATTTTAATGAAATTTTGGCTTGCTTATTTAAAATATATCTATCTGCACACATAGGAGTCAGTATTTACCCTTTTTTTTTTAAAGTTAGAAGCATTATTTTAAATTGTAAGGAAAGGGAAGGCAAATATGCTTATCAATATCAAACTTCGGCTACTTTGTTCTTAAAAATAAAAAGAAATATATTTGTCTTCAGGGAATTTCCACTGGCTTTGTTAACTTACTCTGAGAAAAAAAAGAGAAAAGAAAAAAAAAAAAGTCATGCTGACCATACAGAATTGTTTTGGAGTAAAAGGTGAGCTAGAATATATTGAGATCCAAACTTTCTGGCATTAGAATACCTAGCTCCACTCCTGAGGGCAACAAATGTATGTTTTCCCACCTTCTTGGACAATTACAATGGTTTTATGATTTTTGTTGGTATTTTTAAAGTATTATATTTAAATCATATATAAAAATACATTTGTGTGTATGTTTTATGTTTGCCATTTTCCTACCCAATCATTATGCCTCACTACAATCACATGACCAAAAAGGGAACCAGGGCTCCCTCACAGCGAGCCAGACCCTAAGAGGTAAGCCATGGTTGTTCCGTTGCACATAAACAAGTTCAAAGATCACAACCATCAGCCACAGTCCCTCTAAATCACAATGGACATGGATGTTCTCATGGACAAGAACGAGACCATGTCTATTAATCATATGTGAGCACAGACAACAAGTAGGTCTGTCCAGACCCCAAAATGACCCAGCATTCGCCTTTTCATTACAGTGTGACTGACTGATGCTTCTTTACCAGTTACAGCTTTCAACCTGCTCTATTTCCCCACCATCTACACAAAACATTGTTGAGATGCCGGATTACAGAACGACCGTTGCTGTCCCACAGTGCTCAAGGCAGAGCAAAACATGGCCACCTAACCCTCTCCTAAATCACCCAGCGGCTGCCCACATCATATGACAACCCCCTCTTAACACCGTGTCCTGAGGAGTCCCTATTTCTCACGATGGGCTGTCTTCCCTGCTGCAAGGACCTGATAAACTTTCTCTCATTTCCTAGGTATATGTCCCTGATGATCTCCGGCTAAAGGTCAGTATGTGACTACACAGCAGTCATTTTTCACACATATGAAACTGTACATATGTGAACCTGTGTAAATATACATCATTTCTTCACTTTTCCATGACTTACCTGTATGGATGACCTCTCTTTCTTCTTACAGAAGTGTACAGTACACGACACTATTAAGATATAAACTTAAGCTTTGATTTGTCCTTAATTATCCTGGTTTAAATGTAATACGTTAAGCACGTAATCATATTCAACATTTATCTTTTAGTTTTTAAACTACTGAAGTATAATTGACTTACAGTGTTTATTAGTTTCAGGTGTACAAGGTACTGATCAAACAGTTCTGTTCATTACTCAGTGCTCACCGAAAGCACGGTCACCATCTGTCACTATACAACGTTATTACAGTATTACTGACTACATGCCCTATGCTGACCTCTCTACCTCTGTGACTTATTTTATAATTGAAAGTTTATGCCTCTTTATTTCCTTTATCTATTTTACCCATCCCCCACTCCCTCCTCTCTGGCAACCACTAGTTTGTCCTCTGTATTTGTGAGTCCGCTTGTGTTTTTTATTTTGTTTTTTATATTCCACAGTTAAGTGAAATCATTTGGTATCCATCTTCCTCTGTCTGACTTACTCCACTTAGCATAATACCCTCTAGGTCCATCCATATTGCCACACATGGCAAGATTTCATTCTATTTTACAGCTGAGTGATATTCCATTGTGTATCTATCTCCTCTTCCTTGCCATTCATCTGTTGATGGACAACTGGGTTGCTACTCTATCTTTGCTATTATAACACTGAAATATAGAGGTGCATGTATCTTCCTGAATTAGTATTTTTATATTCTTTGAGTAATTTAGTGGAATTCCTGAATTATAGAGCAGTTGTATTTTTTAATTTATTAAGGAACCTCCACACATTTTTCCACAGTGGCTGTACCAGTTTGCATTCCCACCAACAGTGCACGAGAGTTCCCTTTTCTCCACATCCTCGCCAACACTTTTCGTTTCTTGTTTTGTTGATTTTAGCCACTCTGACAAGTGTGAGGTGGTATCTCACTGCGGTTTTGATTTGTATTTCCCTGATGATGAGGGAAGCTGAATGTCTTTTCAGCATGCTGTTGGCCATCTGTTTGTCTTCTGCCCATTTTTTAACTGGATTATTTGTTTTAGGACATTGAGTTGTGTAAGTTCTCTATATTGGATACTTATCTAATCTTTAATTGGATATGCCATTTGCAATATCTTTTCCCATTCAGTAGGTTGTCTTTTTATTTTGTTCATTGTTTCCTTCACTGTGCAGAAGCTTATTTTGATGCAGTCCCAATAGTTTGTTTTTCACCTTTATTTCCCTTGCCTGATGAGACATGGCCACAAATATGGGGATAGGACTGATGTTCAAGAGATTACTGTCTATGTTTATGGTTTCAGGCCTCATATTTAGGTCTTTAATCCATTCTGAATTTATTTTTGTGTGTCCTATAAGAAAAGTAGTTGAGTTTCATTCTTCTGCATGTGGCTGTCTCATTTTCCACCACATAACTTATTGGAAAGACTATCTTTTCCACAAAAATTACCTGAGTGTCTATTATGCACTGGACAGGCTTCTGTGTGCTTGGAAACACTTCAAAAAATAATACAAACAATATGCTTGGTCTCTAGTTAAGGAGTTACTATGTGCCAGATCCTGGCGTCTATTAACTCATTTTTAATACACATGTAATGTTAATATTGCCAAATTGAAGAATGTTGAGTAAAAGAAGCATGTAAATAACTATGGAGTAGAGGGAGAATGTTAGCATGAGTGGGGGAATGTGAAAACAATTTTCTATTTGTTAAAAGATCTTGCTCTCCAGTCTATGTTCTCTCTAACCTTGCTTTGAAATTCAGTTTCTGCCTGAGCTCATTTCTTTATCGTATACCTTGTGGAAGGCAGTCACAGAGTCAAAAAGGCACAAACACGCTTACTTTTTCCTACACTGTCCTGGACCACCTGCCCCAGAGGTCCATGTACTGCCTTGCCCGTGACTGCAGATGACATTCTACTGAATATTTTTCACTTTATGATGTGGCTCTCTAGCTCCCTGCCTGCTACCTCATTGGTGCAAGCCCATTCCCTAACCAATGTCCAACATTGTGTGGTGTTTCACGGCTATGCCCTACTCTAAAAGTCTCCTTTCCCTATTAGTTATCATTGCTGCTATAAATACATCTTGATTTACCAATGGCTTTGCAGAGTGACAGCCTGTTAGTCATTTATTTCACAGCGCAGTGCAGGTGTTCTGGTTGAGCAGCCCTGTGACTGACTCTGCAGGGATGCGGACTTCTCCCTTGCAAGGCCTCCATTCCCAGGCTCCTAAGTGTCCTCCCAATCATCCCGGAAAGTAGGGAAAGACTCCCAAATCCAGCCCCGGGCCTGACACAGACATAGATCACCATTATACTTATCTAGTGCTCAGACTACCAAACTCGACTTATGAAACATAAATTAATTATAAAAGTAGGTCAATAAAAAATGTCTGATTACTGGGTTCAATTCCTATGTATTTTAATCCATTTGTAAGTGGAGTGGACTCTGAAAACTTTGGTCTGGGCCCCCTGGTTTCATGCCATATGATAAACTGCATTTAATTACAAAAATGTCTGTTTGTCCTTCTGTTATTCTGTTTAGCTCTAGATCTCACTACAAAGTAGTTTAGAAGCAGGAAGTGAGTGGTTGTCTTCAAATAAACCACATGACAGAAACAATAAGTACCTATCAATATTGAAGGAAGAATTATTCAGCAATTTCTGGAAATTCAAATATTAGTCCATTTAGTGTAATCAAAAAATCAACACCCATGAGTATATTCTTGTGTCCCTGAAATATTATATACCATTTAGTGGTGACCCAGAGAAATCAAGGGGCATCACTTCCAGACCAATATAAAGTTTAATAAAGAAGTGTCCTATTTTCATCCAAATGAGCTTCAGTTTTTAAAGCTCTCACCACACATGGAAAGATCACTATTCAGGAAAGGTCACTGCTCAATGATGTTCTCTCCCAAAGAGGTGTTTCATTATTTCATTTCAATTTTTTTTTTTTTTTTTTTTAATGTGACCAGTCTTGTAGTATTACACAACGAAAACAGCTCAGGAAATCTGTTCTTTTTTTTTTTAAATCTGTTTAAGTCATAATTTGTAGTGTGAACGTAGCAGTCTTTACAGTAGGTGTTTAAACTTGTTGGGATGAGCACTGGGTGTTATATGTAAACCAACTTGATAATAAACTAGTAAAAATAAATAAATAAAATTTAAAAAACTACTTATGAGTTAGGTTATATTCAAAATTAAATTTTTTAGAATTTTAAAATTAAATGTCTAGTTATGGCTATTTTATTACTACCTTCTACATTTATCTTGCTGTTCAGTTCCACAACATGTGTCCGAGAGGGATGTCATGTTTTACAACAGGGAAGTAACTTCGTCAGTTCTATTCACGAATGTATTTATTTTAATTTTCAGTGGTTATTGGAGAGAGATATCAGTCTGATTTATAACATAGACAAGGCCTCATTCCCTGATCAATCTTCTTGTTTTCTCTTGTTTCAAGATGGCTCAGGTGTCTTTTTTCCTATGTTGGTGAATCATGCTTTCTTAATGTGTTTTTCACCATAGGATTGTTGAAAATATGTTGAAAGAGAGTTGATAGAACAGTAAACTCATGCTATTCCTGTAGCTGGTGCACCATTTGAAATATTGATTTTTCTAAGTTTCCTTTCCTCCCCATTGGCTACAAATTGCTTCCATTTTTCTGTTAACTCATTCAATTTTGTCTTTCTCCCTTTGTTTAGTTCTTTCTTTTGTACTTACTTTGCTCTTTTACAATATTATGTATATTTACCAAAAAAAGCCCATGAGTTTTTGAATTCGTTCTTGTGGTAAATCACATTCAGAAATATGTTTCTGAAAATTCTCAGATAATTCTAACCACTCCTCTTCATCGAAACTAGGAGCACCTAACCCTTGTGATGTTGTGTTCAAAAACAAGACACTGGTCTTGTGCTGTAATATGCTACATTTTCTTTGTTTAAAGGGATGATTTATACACCAGAAAATTCATTCATTTTGATTGAAATTGAATGATTTTTTTTTTGTAAAGACACAGAGTTGTACAAGCATCGCTGCAAATTTTAAAATGTGTTTATGACATGACAAAGACAATCCAAGCTGTAGGCAACCATAAGTGTACCTTCTGTCCTCATAGATTTGCTTTATGTCGATACTTCGTATACATGGAAGCAAATAATATGTAGTCTTTGTCTCTGGGTCCTTTCATTTAGTAGGATGTTTTGGAATTCATCCACATTAAAATATACATCAGTATTTAATTCCTTTTCTCCCCTTCCAAATATTTTTCCATTGTATGGATATACCACGATTGTTCATCCATTCAGAAGTTGATGGGCTTGTAGTCTATGTCTGCTTCTTGCTATTATGAATGATTCTGCTATGAACAGAGTGGCAGAGTATATTATATAAAATATTATAATAATAAACATTTTAAATGTTTTGTAAAGCTATTACATGTCAGCATCATTCTTTCAACATTAACATATGAAGTGCGCCACCCTATGCACTGGGGACACGGCAATGAATAAGTAGGCACAGTGTCTCTCCACATATGGAAACTGCAGCGTACAGGACAAAATAGCAAACACAGAGTCACTATGTGCCCGTTATTTTCATTACTCTCTTGCTGCATAATACACTACCCCCAACCTTAGCATAACCGTTTTATCTTGTGGGCCATGGTTTTAGGGAGAGTGTGAATGAGCAATTCTTTATTGATTTCTCATATGCAGTTATGCTCAGATGTTGTCCTGGGCTGCAGTCATCCATGTTTCTTTGGGGCTGGACTTCCAAGATGATGCATCCACATGGCTGGCAGCTGGGAACTAATCTCAGCTGTTGACTAGAGTTCCTATAGGAGGCCTCTGTAAGCAGGATATTCTCTCTTTCTCTTTTTTAATGTTTTATTTATTTCTGAGAGAGAGAGACAGTGTGAGCAGGGGAGGGTCAGAGAGAGAGGGAGACACAGAATCTGAAGCAGGCTCCAGGCTCTGAGCCAGATGTCAGCACAGAGCCTGATATGGGGCAAGCAGCCACGTAGAGTCCAATGGAATCTGCATTACTGTCAACAGGCTTTTCTGGCTTCAAATTTAACCCTGCTTCATGTCAGATCTGTTCTATTGCTTACAAGTGAATCCTTCGCGCTGATTTGAATTCAAGGGAAGGGAGTGGAAGACCCGCTTCTCAATAGGGGGAGTGCCCAAGATTTTGGAAACATTGTAAAACTGCTTCATACGCACTAATTAAAAATGTGATAAGTGCACTGGAGGACACGTGAAAGGTGCAGTGAATCAGCGCAACAGTGAGGCCTAGTTTAGACTTCTCACTTGAGAGAAGAAAATTTATTAACAATCCTGAATTATGAGCAGGAATTAGAAGAACAGAGAGTTGGAAAATAGTTGTCCAATAACGTGTGTAAAATCTAAAACAGAGAAGTCCTCCTGGGTGACTCAGTCAGTAAAGCATCTGACTTTTGACTTCGGCTCCGTTCATGATCCTTGGGTCGTGGGACTGAGCCCTGCACTGGGCTCTGCATTGAACGTCAAACCTGCTTAGAATCTCTCTCCCTCCCTCTTCCCCTCTCCCACACTTGCTCTATCTCTCTCTTGAAAATAAAAATAGTAATAAAAAAAACTCTGAGCCAGGAAGGAGCATGTAGCACAGGAAGGCCCGTGTGTAGCAGGATTAACAGGAGGCTGACACAGGAGGGCATCGGTGGACCAGAGCGATGCCGGAGGAGATCATGCAGGGCGTTGTAGTATTCTTCAGTGACTTGACCTCTTTTATAAATTCTGTGTTAAATCACTGAAAGGTTATAAATATAGAATTTTGTTCTGTTTTGTTTTTCCGTGACAATAGATGGGAGTGGGAACAAAACACAGTCAAAACCAGTGATTAGAATCTCTTCTGTTAATCTCACTCCTTTCTCTTTTCTTGAACTTTTAAAAACATCACTACTATTATTTGTCGATCCATAAAATTCATAAAATTGTAGAAAAGAGTGAAAAGCATAGGGTTCATCTAAACCTACCCTCTCAGACGACAAAGATGGAAATCATGGGCCCAGAGATTAAAGCTGTTCACTGAATGTCCTCCTCCCTGCTGGTGGCCAAGCCTGGACCAGAGCTCCAGCCTCCTGGCTCCTCTGCCTCACATGTGGCTGCCTTTCAGCTTGTCGAGCACAGCCCATTTGTACTTCTCTGGTTAAAGAACGAGCACTGTCCACAAGCTTCACATTTGCAAGCAAGAAAACATGAAGTCAAGTCTGGTCAGAATCACTGGGGGCATTTCCCTTATTTTGGAAGCTATTAATGATTTTTGTCCTGGCCTCTTCTATCTGGAATGCAGAGCCATGGCTATTAATATGATAAAAATAATTTTACAATCCTTGAAGGCAAAATATTTCAAAGTGTATTAGAAGCAAAGTTACAAAATGTAAAGAAAATCGATGATCAGAGAAGGCAGTTCTCTCCACTGAAGGGGGTCAGGCAGCATATGACAGAGAAGGAACTGAAAAGTACTGAGTGCTCCTGCGCGAGGTTTACGGCAACACAGAAGCCTCAGAAAATAGGGAGAGTCAGGGGGACCCAAGAATCCTGAACAAATATCATTTAAACAGACTTTATATATTAGAACAGTTTTAAATTTATAGAAAAATTAGTTCAAAACATCATACAGGATTAGTACCATATACTTCTTAACAAGTTTCTCCTATTTTTAACATCTTGCATTACTTTGATATATTTGTTAAAATCAATGAACCAATATCGATACATATTTATGAATGAGTTTACCCTTTATTCAGATTTCCTTAATATTGAGTACTGTCCCTTTTTCTGTTCCAAGGTCCCATCTAGGGAATCATTGCATTATTATCATGTCTCCTGAGGCTCCTCTTGGCTGTGACGGTTTATCAGACTCTTCTTGTTTTTGATGGCCTGGACAGTTTTCAGTAGAACTTGTCAGATATTTTGCAGCATGTGTCTCTGCCAGAATCTCTCTGGTGTTTCCCTGTGATTAAACTGGAGTTCTGTGTGAAATGGGTGCCATTTTTATCACATCCTATCAAGGGCATACCATACTTACCACTGTTGATGTTGACCTTGACTACCAGTCTGAGGTGGTGTCTGTCAGGTTTCTCCACTGTAAGCTCATTAGTTTTCTCCCACTGTTCATACAGTTCTAATCAGGAGGAAGTAACTGCGTGCAGCCCAGAAAGGAAGGAATCGTGAGTGACGTGCTCCCTGTTCAAGGGAGGGATATTTACAAAACTTATGTGGACTTCTTCTGCATGGGAGATTTGTCTCTTCTCCCTCATTTATGTATGTATTCTATAATCACTTACATCAGTAAGGACCAATGCGTACTTACTTTATTCTTTGGGTCATAATCTAACACTTGATTTTGTTGTTCAACCTGCATCAACCTTGGCTAGTAAGAGCTTCTCCGGCTGAGTCTTGTGTCCCTTTAGCACATACCTAGCAATTTTTGTTCTGCTGTTAAGCACTTTCTTACTTTTTCATGTTATAACATGCTCCAGGCTCATTTAATGTATATTTTCTTCAGTCTTAGAATGAGACATTTTCCCAAGGAGATTCGTTCCTTTTTATTGGAAAAGAGTATTGAAAACCAAGATCCCAGAATTATCTGTACTCACTGCTAATGGGGTGTGGTTGCACTTAGTTCTCAACTGACAGAAGGAAACATGATATGGATATATACACCATATGCACCATATATGCCATCTGTATACATACACACTACTAAATATTTATGTACATAAACATCTGTATCTGTATTGGGCTAAATATGAGTTACTCCCAATTTCTCCAAATCGAATTCATACCAAGTAGATCATTCTAGCTTCCTCCTCTTACTTATCTGTAAATTCAAACTCTGACAGGGAGAAATCCCCACCCTCAGCTGTCCGTGTATTCATTGTTCAGGCCCAGCACACCTGTGCAGAGGCATCAGAATTGTGAATGTGAGTAGGTGGACCCGGTGTTGTTTCTAGCACCTGAATCTCGTAGATGACAGCGTTTCCAAAGGCATTGAGTTCAGCAACTGTCCTCACAATCCCATTGGTAGGGTTGTTTTGTGTATTTGTAATATACTTAAATAACTTTTCTCACTCTGCATTTCTCTATGGGATCCCACAGTCCTCTACAGGATTTTTAAAATAATTTTACATAAAGGTTCATTTTTGTGCTATAAATCCTGTGGGTTGTGACAAATGTGTCATGCCGTGCATTCATCATTAAAATATCCTAGTGAATAGTTTCATGGCCCTAAAATTTCTCTGAACTCCATCTATTCTCTCCGACCCCTCCTTTCCCTGAACCCTGGCAACCAATGATCTTTCTATGGCTTTGCTTTTTCCAGATTCTTATGCAAGTGGAATCATGCAGTATTTTGCCTTTTCAGACCAACTTTTCACACTTATCCATATGCAGTGAACACTCCTCCATGTCTCTCTAATAGTAGATTACTGTTTATATGTTTCTGTCACTCACTAGTGCTCCTGTGCACGAGTGTACCACAGCATGTTGTCCATTCTCCTGGTGAAAGCCATCGGAGCTGCTCCCTGGTCTGGAGATTATGAATAAGGCTGCTGTAAACAGTCACATGCAGTTTTCTGTATGGACATAGGTTTTCGGGTCAACAGGGAAAATCCCTTGCTGGATCTGACAATGAAACTGCATTTATCTGTAGTTAACTACTGGAGAGTCTCCCCAAGTGACTCACCCAGTATGTATCACCACAGAAGGTTTCTGTTGTGTCTTCATCAGCGTTTGGCTTGTCCTTCATTTTGTTAGCCTTTCTAATAGGTGCACAGTGGTATTTCACTGCTGCTATAAATGTGCAATCCCCAGATGAAGATGATGTTGAACATTGGCATCTTTTCTTATGCTTATTCTCCATGTCCACATCTTCCCTGGTTAAAAGGCTGTTTACACCTTTTGGCCGATTTTAACTCAACTGTTATTTCTCCAGTTTTGTTCCTTTCCAGCTGTATATTGGCAAGTCTAGGTCTTTTGCCTTTCCATATACGTTTTAGAACATGCTTGTTGAGGGGCACCTGGGTAGTTCATTTGCTTTAGCTCAGGTCATGATTTCACAATTTGTGAGCTCAAGCTCTGCATCTGATTCTGTGCTGACAGCTCAGAGTCTGGAGCCTGCTTAGGATTATGCTTCTCGCTCTCTCTCTCTGCCCCTCCACCACTCGTGCTCTGACTCTCTCTCTCTCTTTCAAAAATAAACATTATTATTTTTTAAATAGAATGAGTTTGTTGAATAACTTCATGATAGCTTGCAGGTGTTCTGATCGCAGTTCTACTGAATCTACATCAAGTTGGCTAGAACTGACATTTTAAAAATATCAAGCCTTTCTATCAATGAACACAGAATCTCTCTCCATTTATTTGGAACTTTTATTTTTTAATCAGAAATTATGAATTTCTGCATATAATTCTGGTTCATATTTCACTATATTTATATTTAAGTATTTCACAGTTTTCCTATGTTAACACAAGCAGAACTGTTTTTTCATTCCAATTTTCACGTATTCACTGCCAGTATATATGAAATTAATTGCCTTTTGTATATTAATCTTACATCCTGTAGCTTTGCTCTAGTCACCTATTAGTTACAGTAGTGTTGAGTGATTTGGAGGGGGAATTTTCAATCCAGACAATCATATCATTTGCAAACAAAGATAGTTTATTTCTTATTTCTCAGTTTGTATACTGCTTTATTTCCTGCTGTCCTCTAGATGAGCTACAGAAGCCTTTTAGTACAGTGATTAATAGGAGTGATAAGATGAGACATCCTTGCCTTGACCTAAAAAGCACCTAGTTTCTCAACACTTAGTTGATGCTGGCTGTAGGGTTTTTGTAGATGTTCTTTATCAAGCTAGAGGGGCTTCACTCTATCTTTGGTTTAATGATTTTTTTTTAAATATATAAATGGATGTTGGATTTTTCCTCATGCTTTTTTTACATTAATTTATATGATCATATAAGTTTTCTTTTTTTTAATTATTTTTTAATGTTATTTTTGAGAGAGACAGAGTGCAGGTGGTGGAGAGGGAGACACAGAATCCTAAGCAGGCTCCAGGCTATGACTTGTCAGCACAGAGCCCAATTCTGGGCTCGAACTCACAAACTGCGAGATCATGGCCTGAGTCGAAGTCAGATGCTTAACTGACGGAGCCACCCAGGTGTCCCATAAGTTTTCTTATTTATGTTGTTGACAGGATAAATTACTTTTATCAATTTTCGAAGTTGAATCATTCTTGCACACCTGGTCATGATATATAATTCTTTCCATACACTGTTGGGTACCCACATGCTAATGTTTTGATGAGAATTTTTGCATCTGAGAACTTTAATTATCCTTTCCTGTAGTGTCTTTACCTGGTTTGGGTATCTGGGTAATGCCAATATCACAAAACGAGTCACAAAGTGTTTCCTCTGCTTTTATTTACTGTAAGAGATTAAGGAGCATTGGTACCATTTCTTTCTTAAAAATTTGAAAGAATTCACTTGTAAAACCATCCAGGCCCAGTGTTTCCTTTCAGAAGTCTGTTAATAATTGGTTAAATTTTAAAAATAAATATAGGGCTATTCAGGTTATCTGTTTCTCCTTGTGTGAGTTTTAGTAGTTTGTGTCTTTCAAGAAATTTTTCCATTTCATGCAAGCTGTCAGTTTGTAGTATAGAGCTGTTGCTCTTAGTCTTTCATTATTCTTTTTGCTGTCCTTGGAGTCAGCAGTGATGACTCTCCTCTTTGATTTCTGATATTGGAAATGTGTGTCTTCCCTCTCTCTCTGTCTTTCTCTCACTAGTCTGGCTAGATGTTTAGCAAAATTAGTGACATTTCCAAATGATTAGTTTTATTTCACTGATTCTATTTTTTCCTGCTTTCCAGTTCATTGCCTTCTGATTTAAATTTTATTATTTCCCTTCTTCTTCCTTATTAGGCTTAATATACTCTTCTTCCCCTAGCTTCCTAATGTGGAGGCTTGGATCATTAATTTCAGATGTCTCTTCTTTTATAATATATACTGCTTTTGCGGCATCCCACACATTTTGCCAAGTTGTATTTTTATTTTAATTAAAAGAAATAAGAAAATATTTCAAAATATATCTAGTTACATCTTCTTTGACCTTTTGTGTTACCTAGAAGTGTGTTTTTAAATCTTCAAATACCCGAAGTATTTTCCTGCTATCTTTCTGTTACTGATTTCTATTTTAATCTCATTATGGTCTAAAAAATATTTTGTATGATTTCTAGTCTTTTAAATTTCTCACTGTTATATTCCCTAAAATGTGCTTTAAATTGGAGAACGTTCCATGTGAATTGGAGAAGAATATGTGTTTTCTAAAAATGCCAATTACACTGAGTTGACTGGTAGTGCTATTTGGTTGGTACATCTTCTCTTCTGCCTTTTTGTCTCATCACTCAATGAAAGGAGGGTGATCAAGCTCCCAGCTATGATACTGACCTGCCCGTTTCTCCTTGTGGGTCGACCAGGTTTTGCCAAATGGATTCTGTGTTTAGAGCATGTGCGTTAAGGATTACTACATGTCTGGCTGGAGGACTGACTCTTTTGTTACATAGTATTCTTCTTCATCCTGATAAATGTCCTTATTAGAAGTGTGCTAGGATGAAATAACCAGTCACTGCACTTTTCTATCACTAATGTTTGCATGTCTATGCTTTTGCTTTCAGTTTGTTGATTTATTAAAATGGATTTCTTTTGATAACACAGAATTGACCTATTTTTATTTTTATATGCTTTCTTAGTCTATTTTTAATAGGAGTATTTAGACCATTCACATTTAGAGTAATTATTGATACTATTGTATTTGTATGTATTTTAATTATGATATTTTCCTATTTTTTTACCCTTATTAGTAGATTTTTAATTTTTCTGCCTCTTGTGGTTTTAATTGAGCATTTTATTATTTTTTTAAGTTTATTTATTTTGAGAGAGAGAGAGACAAAGAGAGAGAGAGTGCACACTAGCAGGGGAGGGGCAGGGAGAGATCGAGACACAGAATCTAAACCATGCTCCAGGCCCTGAGCTGTTAGCACAGAGCTCGACGCAGGGCTCAAACCCATGAACCTGAGCTGAAGTCAGAAGTTTACACCCAGGCACCCGTTAACTAAGCATCTTAAATGATTCTAATTTCTCTCTTAACATATAAAGTATATTTCTTTAAAAAAATTTTAGTGGAGGCACCTGGGTGGCTTAGTCCGTTAAGCGTCCGACTTTTGCTTAGGTCATGATCTCGCGGTTCGTGGGTTGGAGCCCCGCGTGGGGCTCAGTGCTGACTGCCAGCTCAGTGCCTGGAGCCTGTTTCAGAGTCTGTGTCTCCCTCTCTCTCTGACTCTTCCCTGTTCACGCTCTCTCTCTCTCTCTCTCCTAGAAACAAATAAAAATATTTTTAAAAAATTTAGTGGTTGCCCTAGACATTTACAACTAATTTGAGGCCCATTTTGAAACAATGCCGTGTGTTGTTTACAGGGGACACTTTACAGGTGACACAGGTAACAGGTAACATAACGGTGTTCTCACTATGCCCTCCTATTCTTAAAACCACTCATGTCATTCACTTCACTTATTCTTAATTTGTAACCAACCAAAGGATTACCTTGAACAATTATAGTAGGTCAACAAGAATATTAAATTATTTTATTTTACCTTCATTTATTCTACTTCTAAATCTCAAATAAATGTAGATGAATTTTTTGACCACATAATTTTATTCCCTTGAAAAACTTCTTTTAGCATTTCTTTTTTTTTTTTTTTTTTTTTAGCATTTCTTAAGGGGTAGTCCTGATGGCTATAAATATTCTAGGTGTTTGCTTTTGTTTTGTTGTCAGGTAAAGTATTTATTCTTTACTTTTGAAGGATAATTTCAATGGCTATAGAACTGTAGGGTTTATTTTCAACATTTCAAATATTTCACTCTGTTATTTTCTCATTTTCATGGTTTCTGATGAGAAAATTGCTGATAGAATCATTTTTCTTATTCTCCTATAGGTTTTTTTAAAATTTTTGTCTTATTTGTAATTTGAGTATGAGATGAGTAAGTGTATTATTTTCAGTATGAATGCTGGTTGACGTTCTCTAATATTCCTTCATCTCTGGCTTTGCGCAACTTATCAATTTTGGAAAATTCTTAACCCTTATTACTACAAATATTCATTTTTCTCCCCCATGTCTCTTTTTTCTCTTTTTAATATTATTATTATTTTATTTGAGAGAGAGTGAGAATAAGAGTGTGAATGGAGGAGAGGGGCAGTGGAAGATAGAGAATCTCAAGCAGGCTCCAAGCTCAGTGCAGAGCCTGACATGAGGATCATGATCTGAGATGAAATCAAGAGTGAAATAATGAACTGACAGAACCACCCAGGCTCTCTTCCTTTGGATATTGCGTGCTATGCCTTTTGAAATTGTCCCACAGTTCTTGGATATTTTGTTCTTTCTTCTTCTTCTTCTTTTTTTTTTCATTATTATTTCTCATTTACTTTTCGTTTGGGAAGTTTCTATTGACGTATCTTCTCGGTCACTATTTCATCAGTCATTTCCAGTCTAGAGATGAGCCCATCAAAGGCATACTCCATTTCTTTCTTTCCTTTTTTTTTTTTTTTTTTTGAAGATTATGTATTTGATTGGGGGGAAGGGAGAGAGAGAGAGAGAGATTGAGAGAGACCACACAAGTAGGGGAGGGGCAGAGAGAGAGAGAATCCCAAGAAGGCTCCATGCTGTCAGTGCAGAGTCCAATGAGGGGGCTTGAACCCATGAACCATGAGATCATGACTTGAGCTGAAATTAAAAGTCAGATACTTAACTAACTGAGCCACCCAGGTGCCCCAGGCCCACTCCACTTCTGTTACAGTGGTTTTTATTTCTAACATTTTCTTTTGGTTCTATCATAGTATCCATTTCTGTTTATGGTATACAACCTTTTTTCCACGGTGTCTACTTTTTCAATTAAAACCACAGCTGAGTCTGGGTCTGACACTTGCTTTGTCTCTTTAGACTGTTTTTCTTTTTTTTTGTCATACTTGGATTATCTTTATTGCCATCTCTAAAAGCCAGGCACAATGGACTGAGGGACCAGACTTGAGGTAAAGGGTGTGAGGTTCTGCGATAATCTGTCTGTGAGCTTTGTTTACTCTGTGCTGCTGGTGTGGCCTCCAAAGACCCCAGTTTTTCCTTGGCTCTTGTGTGTCTCTGTCATTGTCGGGATCCCCTGAAGACCTCCTCAGCAGACGACGTCCTTACCTCCAGCTCTTTCAGCAGAGATGAACTGTGTTTGCTCTGACGTCCTGTTTGTGCGGCGGCAGAGTGAGGCAGAGTGAGGGCGTTCTTCCACGACCCTAGGATCAGTTCTGGTCCTGGTCTAAGGATCAGTTCTGGTCCTGGTCTAGGGCTGTCCTGGGACTACCAGATTCACAGCGCTTCTAACCTCTCCTCTTGCCCCAGGAGGACAAGCCTTTCCCTCAGGGAATATGCCTTTGTTCTGGAAAATGCTCTGGGAGTGTGTGTAAACTGGGAACCTTCCTCCCCTGCTGAACCCCTGAAGGACTTTTCTTGACTCCTCACCTTGAGACCATCCACGGGCTGGTGGAGGAAAAGCCCAGGAGAGTGTGGCCCCCATGCTTGGCCCTCAGGAATTCTCCATTCTCTCCGTAGCCCACACGCGGCCTCCAGCAACTCCTCACATACGCAGCCTGTTTCTTCCTCCAACGCGGCCTGTTTCTTCCTCCAGTTCTGGCCCCCTTTGCAGCATAGCTGTTTGCCCATACAAACAGCTGCGATAGTACCTCTCTAACAGGTGCCAGGAAAGGCACTGATTTACAATTTCCCTGTTTCTTTCTGGTGTAAGTGTGGGCCTGCCAATCTCCCTGCATGTTGGAGTTAACCCTGGACATCTCAAATGAATAAATGTTAAACAAAATATTTAGGATGGCCTACAGCATGCCCCTCTCCCAATCTTACTTCAACTGTTTGATGGTTACATGTTTTTCTAGAGAGAGATATACATATTATCAAAAGTTGTGTATAAATTGCCCCAGCTGCGCCACCTCACCTCACACCTCCGCTCTTACTTTCAGTAACGTGGTCACTGGACTTCTGGCTTCCTCACCCACACCAGGCTTCACAACTCAGGCTTTTTGCAAGAGCTGGCTCCTCACCTTCCAGAACACTACTTCTCCTCTGTTTGTGTCTATGTCTCTGTGTGTGTGTGTGTGTCTCTCTCTCTCACAACTCACAATAGACTACATTTTCACACCATTCCCAGCCCCAACCTAAGAGCCTGGCACAGAGAAGGAGTTCCGTGTGCATGAAATGACCCAGAGGAACATACAACATGCAGCACTTATCACAGCACAGGGATGTGAGATGCTCCATGGCATAAATCATGCCTTTTTGTCCCTTTTTGACATTTGGGATAGTTATCAGTATGCTGTCCTAGTGAGTTTTCAAAGCGTATTTGTGGAGTAAATTATTTATTTTCTATTTTGTATCAAATTTGTATGGATTGCCTACTCTGAGCCACGCAGTCTAGTAGGGATTTCATCTTCATTACCTCATTTTGTACTCATGCAATATAAACAGGTATTAGCTATAATTCACAGATAATAACGTCGGGTTCAAGAGGTTGAATAGATTATCCATGGCAACAGTGCTGGCGGAACAGTATCAGAATATGTGTCTAATAATTTTTGCTACATTTTATCGAGTACTGGCCATTTTGCATTATAGTCAGTCTTGTGTATTCAATCTACTCTATTACAAGTGAAAGCGGTCAGGTTAGAAACTAGACCTGATGCATATTTGGATCTTTACTTCCCCTCTAAGAAGTAAAATTAATAGTTTTATTCTTGGATGTGTAACATAAATATTTCCAATTTTTGCTATAATTTATCCATTAAATAGTTATTTATTGAGTGCCTACTGAACATTAGACACATTATCCAGCACTAGGAAAATAGCAATCACTAAAATAGTTATTTTGCTTTCCCTAATAATTGGGGAGAGGCAAAAATAAAATTCTAATTAAATCAATGTTAGAAACTATCTTTATAATACAAACATAAATTTTACGTATAAAAATAGAATGATCAATTAAAAAGGAAAACATCAATACAATTATTTAATGTGTGTTTATTTTTAGGTTTAACTTTTTTCACGTTCATGAACAATCAATAGAACAACTAAACTACTGGAGAAGCTGAGCTCAGTGGAGATATTTGAGATATCCTGAAATCCACCAGTCAGCAATGGAATTCCCATCAGGCTTTGAAAGCCACAATGTCTGAGGAAGACACCAGATCTACCCTTATAGCTTCAGAAGTGAAATATGAGGTGGCTTAGACTTTGTGTATTTGTATTTTTGTCAAACCCACAATGAGAATGTAGAGGCAAGAAGAACTCTTCACTTACTAATACAGTCTGTGATCCTTCACCCCAAACTCCAAGCATCCAAAAGAAACCTAGAAAATAAAGGGTAAAGACAAAACAGGTTTATTTATAGTCATTTGGGAAATTCCTCAATATTCCTGATGTCAAAAGACTTCACACGGAGAGTGACCTGACCTGTCAGAATCATTTCAAAATAGCACATTTGGCATAAATGCATGTGAAACACAGAAAGCACTTCTCCCCAAGGAATAACAGGAAGTGAGGATTTAAGTGGATCTTTTCTGGACTCCTGCAATCTGTAAGAGATGCTTGTGAAGATTTCAGTTGTTCAGGCTTTAATGAGCAAGTTACAGCAGGAAGCCAGGTCCCTGTGAGATTAATCAGTGGCTGCAGGAGAGAGCCAGGCAGAGGCATCAGTGGTCACAACCTGAGGACGACTGGTCAGAGATGAGGTAAAGGGAGTATCATACGCACATGTGAGGCCCACTCAACCATTAAATTCAACATCTTTACAGTAAATTGAGACTGCGAAGAAACTTAATGATTGGGAAATATAACCTGTTTGCCTAATTTACTTTATTCTTTATTACATGGAATTTCTGTAGCTTTATTACATGTTAAGAACTATCATGAACAATTCATGCAGCGGTTATCATATAGCTATTATAAAATTCCAGGTGGCTCATATCATTTCTCCTCTGGGAATGAATCTACCCATAACACTGAGAGAATCTGTCCATCTGTCCAGTTGTTCTGCCATTCTCACTTCCATACAGTTCCAACCGAGCTACATGAGCATGCTCAGAACAGGTGGAGAGGAAAGCCCTGACCCCTCTCTCTTATTCTGTGTACCTGCTCCCCTCTTGTGTCCTCCCACATTCATTTCTCCAAACTGAAGGTAATCCGACTGGTTGTCACTCTAAATGGATGTGTGGGAAATTAGCATTCTGAACACACTGTGGATGCCTGGAGATTCCCCATCTGATTTTCAAGAGTGCTTTCCACACATCAGATTAAGAGAGCATTATTCAATAAATTACTACCTTAGGTCATCCATTAGTTCATTTACTCACTCACATAGTCGGTCATTCAACAACCATTTATTATCTACCATGTTCCAAGAACTCTACTAGGTAGAAGGACGTTGTTTCTGTCACTAATTGTATGAGTAGTGATCAGTCACTCACAAAACAGATAAATATATTTACCTAACATTTCCTTTTTTTAATGTGTATTTATTTTTGAGAGAGAGAAAGACAGAGAGACAGAGTAAGAATAGGGGAGGGGAAAAGAAAGGTAGACACAGAATCCGAAACAGGCTCCAGGCTCCGAGCTGTCAGCACAGAACTCAATGTGGAGCTCGAACTTAAAAATCTTGAGATCATGACTTGAGCCAAAGTCAGATGCTTAATCAACTGAGCTAGGCACCCTGTATTTAACCTAAATTCCTAATAATATGTCCTTGGTATTCCCTAAAGTAGTACAGTAGTTTTCATCAGGAAATTCATCCTAATATTTGGTAATCCTAATATTCTGGGAGATAATTCAAAGTAGAAGGGACTAATATAACTTAATGCAGAGAAAATCATATTTGTGTCAATAAAACCAGACCTATTATTGATCATGTACCCAGTCACATTATATACCTCAATTCTACTTAGAATTTCCTGCATTTTTGTGAATTATTCTTCACTTTCTTTACACCAAATCTTTTCTGCACTCTGATCTCAAAGACTATACAGTATCCAAGGCATCATGCAATTTAGTGGGAAGAGAATTGAATTTCATTCAGGTATGAGGTCCTGATTCAAACCAACCCCTGTCTTCTCAGCTTTCTGGATGGTTACACTAGGGGGAAAGTCTACAATACTTCTTAGAGCTCCTTCCAGACCCCAAATGCCATGATTTTAAGGACATCTAGTTAAAGAATATCCAGGTATTGAACATTCAGTTACTGTCCCCTGTCATTATGAATTCATGAGGAGTTTGGCAAATTTAACCTTGAATAATCTTCCATCCTAGTCTCTGAAATAAAAGCAATTATAGTTGAAAATGTGCAATAATTGAAGCTTTTAAGGTTCACTTGTCGCATACAGAAACATTCAACTTTTCTTTAATCAGCAAACTTAATAGGATCCAATGCCACATGCAAATGCAAAGAAAATAATGCCTATTTCAATTAATACTTTGATAAGTACTAGATAAACACTCAACAATCAGATGCTCAAAGGGAGTATTATGGACTCAGGAGCTGGAGAATAAGAGGAAGATTCTGGAAAATGGGAATACTATCTCAGAAGCCCTTTATGTGGCATTTTAATCACATGAGCTCTGGTTTTCTGGAACCAGACCACATGATTACATGTGACATTTATAAAGTCTTAGAGGTTTTCAAGTACTTTTCTTCACATCACTTTATTTATGTTTCATTATTCAAAGTAGTGAAAAGTCACAGTAACCTACATTTATTTCTCAAGGAGTTAACATGTTTTAGTTACTGATCATGCTTCTTTCCTAGTAAAGTCTCAAAACTTCTGGTTAGGGCACAATATTATAGTCATTTCACTGATGAGGAAATAGAGATGCTGAGGACTTAATCCCTTGTTCAAAGTGATGCAATTAGCAGGTGTCCATGTAGCCAGGAATCAAACCCACCTCTGCCATATGCTCAACAATCACATGCCCTTGCCTGCAGGTTGGCCGTGATTTGCATGAAATGACAGAGGTCAGTGTGAGTCAGAAGTTAGGACAGAATGTTGAAGCATTATTTACCACTGAGACCATGGAGACTTGAAGTCTGAAGGTCACGTGAACATTTCCGTTGGGGTTAGGATTGGCTTTTATACCTTCCGGTTCTAAGCTCACTGCTATTTTTAGTGTACCATATTTGTCTTTATCATAGATAAAAACAAAAACAATAAAATAAAAATGTAGGGATCTCAGATCTACTTAACTAATCTTCTGCCTAACCTACTGGCTGGTGTGCCTCACAAACTGAATATCTCCATCTAGAAACTTCTCAAGTATGCCCACTTCTATGCCCTAAACCAAATCAGCATCCGAGCCAAGTTCTGTCAGGATGAGAATTTCTACCTTAGTAACAAGCAAGTAAGTTCTTGCAGATTCATACTCAGCAAACAATTTATTTTAATTAAAATGTCTATCTTTCCATTGTTGCACTCAGGATACCATAGGGTGACTAGAATATCAAGTTGAGAAAGAGGCTGGAATGTCTTCTGTGACATAAGCTTGGAAATCTCTGTGGCTTACCTGAGAGCTCACTGACACACCTGTTCCAACCCTGTGAGTGAGGACTTGGACTGACAGAAGCCAAATTTCCCATTTGAATGTGAGTTCCACAAAAACCGTTTGTTTTGTTCACTGCTGAATCACCAATCAGCACTGCCTACAGCAGGGCCTGACACCAAGCAGGTGACTCACAGACACGTGTGGAATGGGTGGCTGAATGAATGGATGAAGGCAAGTATGTGAAACTGCCTGCACTTCTAATCATCCATTTCTCCATCATAAAAAAAAAAAACAAAAAAAACCCAAAAAACAAAAAACAAATAGCAGAAGCCCCCAGATGGGCTACATTAACCTGTCACACAGCAATCTTATTCCAGGTCCTCTGACTCTTTGGAATAAGAGATTACGAGTGAGACGTATTATTCTTCTATACTGAACTGATAGATATAGAAGTATCCAGCAGGGACGGCACTTCATGGCACTGGCTTCTCAGCTGTGGAACGAAATACAGTTGCTGGTTGCAGAAAAGGGCTCTGGTAGATTCCTACAGCTTCAAGGGGCTCTTCTCTACGACTTCCACACTGAAGATCTAAGAAAACTGGGTTGGACCACAGGTTTTGCTGATGACTATGTTGATGAGGTTTGTTGTAATTTCAGGATAGAGTAAAAGATTACTTTCCAGAGGATGCTAGCAGATTGCATCTCTGACCAGTGTTACATGGTCTTAGAGAAAACAGATTATTAAGGTAACCCAGGATAGAAAAATGACTCACAGAAAACCACAAGCATGATTTAATTTCCATTTCTTAAAAACTTTTTAAAGTTTGTTTGTTTGTTTGTTTGTTTGTTTATTGAGAAACAGAGCATGAGTAAGGGAGGGGCAGAGAGAGAAAGAGACACAGGATTCAAAGTGGGCTCCAGGCTGTCAGCACAGAGCCCCACGCTGGGATTGGACTCAATGAATCGCAAGATCATGACCTGAGCTGAAGTCAGACGCTTAACCAACTGAGCTACCCAGGTACCCCTTAATTTCCATTTCAAGTGAGTTTGCTTACTTTTACAATTTCTCCTATAAAAAAGATAAGTAAAATAAAGAAAAAAAAAAGAAAATTTATCTTGTGACGTTTCTTCTCTTTAAGTCCTAAGTGCTTCTGACCTTTTATTTTTTTAGACGAGATACTAAAAAGCAGCTCACCTTCCTCATAGATAAGGCAACATCAGCTGCTTCAAAAAACTAAGCCCTAAATGTCTAAAAATAGAAAGAGATATTTATGTTTTGGTCACATGAAATTCAAACACAAACCATTCCTGCTCTGCTGTAAGCCCTTCTCCAGTATGTGAGGATTCAGAGACACGAGCGTGTTTTACCTCATCGTGTCCCCAGTGGCCGCGTTCATCAACGCAAATCAGGCAAAGCCTGTGACTCCAGGTTAGGGTGCGTCAAGGAGCCCAGAGTCCTGGTTTGGATGAGGTTACTGCTGCCACCAACATCCCATTGGTGCAGGTTAGACACACGGCCCCAGGTGACAGCACAGAATGCTGGAAAATGGGGTCCTGCTGGATTTCCAGGAAGAAAAACAAATTATTTTGTGAAACTGCTAACCAATCTCCTCAAATATATAAAGAATGCTTATTTTGTAACACTTGGTGCTGATGTTTGGTGCTTTTGACCTAATCTTGCCTGTTTTCTTGTCTTCTAAACATGCCTCCCCACTCTTGGCTCTCTTGCTTTCTTCCTTCACTCATCAAGACAATTAATAAATATCCTGCCACCAAAGTTCTACCAAATCAGTAGCAGCCCCATCATGTCTTCACAGGAAGGAGAGGGGTGAATATTTAGTCAGAAGAGAGACCTGGAGATTTTCTAGAAGTCTCGAATATTTCATTTACCCAGTTATGTTGGTTAGAGTGTACTTTTGTCTGAAGTGGGCTGGAGGAGGTGGGGAAACCATGACGGTCTGGGAGGTGGGAGCTGTATTCTTTTCAGTTTCCTGCGAAGACAGGGTGCATAGATGAGGGTGTCCACAGCATCGTGCCTATGCTCCTTTCCAGTCATGGGCTGGGGAGAGGTTCTCTTTATTCTGGGATCATTGAGCCTCACTGCTCTTTATGACTGTCAGCATTTGGCACATATTTAAAAACTAGAACATGAAATATGAAATAAACTGACCTGAGTGCTTATTACATGTAGCAAACCTCATGCATTTTATTTTGGGGAAGATGCCAGGTTACTTCCCAGACTTCTGAGTAAGCACTCATTTCAGTAAGGTCCATATAAAAGGAGAAAATGTATCTTTATTTTTAATGTCCTCATAAAAAGATAAATAAATAGTTGCTATGATTTTGACTGCCATTCAAAGAGATGTCTGGTAAAAAAAAAAAAAAGATCGCTACTAATTATGATGATATCCTAAAAATTAGAAAAGGCACTTAATACTGGTACTGCTATCACATGTCCACAAATCAAACATATCACCTCTACCTGGCGGGCACTAGTGGCTTTAAGGTTACAGTGACAAATGGTGACAGTTCAGTATAGAAGAATAATTATTTCCCTGAGTAGTGCATCAACTATGAACTTCCTTCTTTCAGACATATAATTAGAAACCACTATATAATGAATGAATGACTGATATTATTTTAATACACCATTTCATTTGACACTAGGTCAAACACAGAGAAATAGCCTATTCTAAGAGCGAAATTCATCCAATGGTTTCTCCAAAGAAGGTGGATACATTGGTGGATTTGCAATGAACAGAAGAGTCTTTAAACAAAAATAAATACACATATCAATCCTAACTGAGTCCTTTTTTTTTTTTTAAGTTTATTCATTTATATTTGAAAAAGAGAGGAAGAAAAAGAGAGCATGCACAAATTGGGGAGGGGCAGAGAAAGTGGGAGAGAAAGAATCCCAAGCAGGCCCTGTATTGTTAGCATAGAGTCCGATGTGGGGCTTGACCCCAAGAGCTGTGAGATCACGACCTGAGCAGAAACCAAGACTCAGACATTTAACTGACTGAGCCACCCAGGCACCCCATTCTTAACTGAGTCTGGCCTCTCTAGACAAAAGGAACTGATAGGATTTATATAGAGGAAGAGATTTATTGTAATGAATGGGCTCCTGTGACTGTGGAGGTGGACAAGTCCCAACATTGGCTGTGTGCGGGCTGCAGACCAGGAAGACTGCTATCGGACACTGTGATGCATTATGTGGACATCACGGCATATCATGTACAAACTGACCCCATGACAGCCAATGCCATCAATGTAATAAGACATTAGGAAAATTCACCTGTTACCCCAGAAAGATGTCAAACTTTCCATTCTGGAGATTGCAGGTTAAATGAAGGAGACTCAAAATAAAGGCCTACATCTAAGTGGGTTTTGGCTTTCATGTTTAAATTATTCTTGTAGTTCAGAAATATATAAACTTACAAATTTGAAAATTATCTGACAAAAGCAAAAAGAAAGCTTCCCTGGGCCATGGGCCATCTGTCTGTGACTGTCCTCCAGAAGGACAGGGGCCCCACTACATGTAAGTGTGGAGGCAAATAAGGGCTCACCAACAAGTGCAGATGCCATCTGCTTGCCGTGGACAAGAGTGAGCTCTGCACGATCCAGCTCCTAGCACCTGCCCCATGGGCCTCACTGATGCAGGGTCACCACTGCCCATACCCTGTGGTGCCACATCTCAGGGAGACTTGTGATCAAGAGAAACTCTGGTCGTGACACTCTTGCCCTGTGACTTGGACAGGCTTTATAGGTCTCAAGTCACAGGAAAATCTCAGATACAAATACAGTTCTACGCTTGTAGCTATGTCCTCTACTGATCCTGATCCATTGTCTTTGAAATTACACTTGGAGATTTTCATCTTTTTCCCTCTAAAGTCACCTCTCCCAGGAGGTTCTGTGACCTTCAGGTAAACGCACTCCAGACGAGCCTGTGCCAGCACCGCACGTGTGTATACGCTGACACTCCCACGAAGAACAGGGTACATTCATGGTCACCCCCTGCAGCACAGTTACGCCCACGCTCCCTACCGTATGGAGCTGTTCTACCAGCTCAAGTGGATAAATGCAGGAGAGCCATGTGTGCTGTGAAGGACTATTATTTCATTTATCCATTTCCGGTGCTTTCCAAAGCAAATTCATGTCTCTAATATCAGATGTTTGGCTACTGGAAAGGTCTGGGAGCTGCATGGCTCATAAAGTGTTGGCCAAGATGGGGAAAGAGATACAAGATTTCAAACTTCAATAACTCATCAGTTGTAGGTTTTTTTTTTAATGTTTTTTATTTATTTCTAGGAGAGAGGAAGACAGCGTGAACAGGGGAGGGTCAGAGAGAGAGGGAGTCACAGACTGAAACAGGCTCCAGGCTCTGAGCTGGCAGTCAGCACAGAGCCCGATGCGGGGCTCGAACCCACGAACCGCGAGATCATGACCTAAGCGAAAGTCGGACGCTTAACCGACTAAGCCACCCAGGTGCCCCCCATCAGTTGTAGTTTTTAAGCAGACTGAGACTCTCCGTTCAGCCCATGTATAGATATGGTCACAGAAGTGCATGTGGCCCACTGCCCTCCCAGAACACAGGGATGAGATGGATGCAGGTGCTGTGACAGCATCTATGTGTGCCAAAAAAGTGCCCGTCAATCCTGCACAGCACACTTTCCACTCAGCCATTTGGAGCTGTCCCCATGCCCGAAGTTTTGTCCTAAGGCACGTGTCCCAGGGTGCGTGGGCTCTGCAGGTCCAGCTCCCCTTCACTGTGCAGTGGTCCGGGCAGCAAGGGGCAGACTGGGAGGCGGGGGTGCTTCTCGCGCAGGACCGTGCGTACCAGTGCCTTCGTGAGTGGCAATCACAAATTGCTCAGAAAGGGCAACACAAGACCCGCTTTTGGATTTTAATAACTGAGGTCAGTTTGACATTTTGAGACAGTGGGCTTGGTGATGGCGTGTCTGCATACTTTCGCATGATTCTGAATGCTAACTAAGTCGCTAAGCAAACAGAAAATAAAAGCCGAGCAGAAAAAAAATTTTCTGCTTGACTGGAAAGGATGATGAAGACTTACACTTTCATTATTCCAGACATTATCTTTTATTTTATCTTAAATGTTTATTTATTTTTGAGAGGGAGAGAAAGACAGAGTGAGAGAGAGATGGAGACAGAGAGCAAGCGGCGGCAGAGGCAGAGAAGGGGAGAGAGAGAGACACAGAATCTGAAGCAGGCTCTAGGCTCTGAGCTGTCAGCACAGAGTCCAACATGGGGCTCAAACCCACAAACCGGGAGATCATGACCTGAGCCAAAGCCAGACGCTGAACCAACTGAGCCACCCAGGTACCCCAATTCTAGATATTATT